>CM021102.1:337581215-338220280 GCA_007115665.2 Sequoiadendron giganteum | reverse complement strand
CTATTTTTTGATCATATGACAAGATTACAAAGTTTTGGAGTCATGTACATTTTATTTTTCTTTATGATGCGCTATAGCTGCATTGTGCATATTGTTTGAACTTTTTATTAAATAATATTTTTACTTGATAATGCAAAAAAGTATTGAGTAACACACATCAAATTCATTATATAATTGATTTGGTTTTCTTATTCTCATGTGTTCCAAATAATTATTGTTACATTAGGCTACTACATGACACTACAATGTATACAACATTATTATTTTGTGTGAGAAAAAAATAATTTCACCTACATAAAAACCTATATATTATACATTCAAATTTTACTAAAGTTGAGGCCAAATATAATTATAGTCGATTGAAAATTTTGAAATATCATTATTTACAACTTGTATTTGTAGACACTTATCTATTTGGAATCAATAGAGGTAGGTTCTTGATGCAATGAAAGAACAAATGATGTCTTCAAAACTTGATGGATCCTATGAATTGATTATGATAAATAGAAAGAAAATATGAGGTTAATTTTTAGAGGTGAAACACTTTATTTTGAACTTTTACTCTAAACAATAACCTACACCATGTATTATTGTGCTTTGTGTGTTATGCATATTAAGTGCATAAATTTGTAGTTTGTGACTTCTTTGATGATATTAAATGTTGTTGGATGAAATTCTTAGTAACTCATATTTGAATATATTGCACTAAGTTTGTCAATTCTTGTTCTTAACTACAAAAAAATCTAATCATTAATTTAAAAAATTTAATTTGAAGAGTAGTGGAATTATAACAAACTTAGTGGACCTAAATAATTTTTTTTAAACAAACTCAAATTTCCTATAAATTTCATTTAAAAAAATATAAATAAACTGAAATTGAAAAGAATTGAAAACCATCCACATAAAAAGAATTTACTAGGTTTCTTCGATATTTGTGAACATTAGTACTTGAATATTTGTGAACATTAGTACTTGAATATTTATATCTTCTAAATTAGAGAATTTGGTCAAAATGTTTTAATTCTACTATTTCATTGACTGATAAGTTCGAATTAATGAAACCTAACAATTGCCGAGTAATCCTGCCAACCGGTACTCTGGCATGTGGAACTTTTGCGGAAACAAAGAAAAAAAGACCTTGTGCTGTGTGATATGCGGAGCAGCACCAGGGTATTTGGCCAATTTAGTTAATTTTTTTTTTCAAAATTTATGCCGGATCTCCGCCATGGCAATGATTCTCAGAAACTCTTCCTCTAAATGTGGATATTTCCATCTAAGGGCAGTATATGCATCCTCAATACCAAAACGAGATGAATTATTTGGATCTCAATGGGGAAATGGCAAGGATCGGCCTGTAGCCTTCATGGCCGGTAGGAGTTTCGATATGCAGACCTCCTCTGCGGCAGGGATGAATTCAACCCTTTTTGGGCCATTTTACAAGGGTTTTGGAGGAGGCTGCGTACGGACAGTTGCTTCTGCTGCTGCTTCTGCTGCGCTGGAGGAAAGCTCTGCAAAGGCCAGGGGTTTGTTTGAGGTGGTACAGCATTATGGACAGTGTTATTGGGAGCTATCCAAAGCCCGCTTAAGGTTTTTATATTCAACTCTGTCTTAAAGAATTATCTGTCTTACATTATGCTAACTTTCATTTCCAAATTGTAAGGTTAGGGTATTGTGATCTGTTAAGAAACAAAAAAGATGTTTCTCGGTTTGAAGTTGTGGGTAAATTTATTCAGATTGCAATTTTTTTTTTGTTATTTCAAACAAAATTGTTCCTCTGCTTGAAATTGTGCTATATTTTATTGAGAGATTGCGAGGTCAGGATTTTTGTTGTTTTCGATTTCTTTTTTCCTTAGGTTTCCAATTGTCCACTGGCTATTAAGGTACGGAGCCTTATTGGTATACTGGCTATGTGGCCTTCTATCTTACTCTGCGGAATGGGTTGAAGCAAGGTTGTACTCTAGGAGTATATTCCTATTTGAGTAGTTCATAAGCTCGTTTGCTTCGTAACAAGTTTTTCAACTTATTGGCTGCTTTATTGGCCTTGTTGTGGTGTAGGGATTTGAACCTGGTTCATCTTCTTTACAAGTGCACTCACTTTACCGCTAGTCCTTTGAATACAGTGCTATTATTTTTTTGATAGATTGACATTAATTTTCCTGACTTCACAGCAAAAATATTCTGTCAATACAGTCAAGGATAAAGTGGGTTAAATTTTGTTTCAATTCAACTAGATTCAAAGGATCTTACGTGTTGCTTTATTTGAAATTGAAGCAAAGTAGGACAAGCTTATTGTCTGATGATTAGATTAGGTTTTTCTGGCTACAAAAATATGCATGTCATCTATTTTATTAGACCAATTTGTTTTGCCTCGCTACAGGGAAGAATTATGTCCAAGATTGAGTTGGTAAGAATTTTTGTTAAAATTTTATTAAACTGTGAGCTGTTTGACTTTGAACAAGTTTATGCAGACTTTAATAAGATACTTTTTGTATTTCTTGGAAAATCTCAGGCGAGGTTGTGGGCTGCCTTTAACATGGCAGGGGGTGAGATTGAACCATATTCCTAAGATTTGTAAATATTGGACAACGAATTTTTCTCACTCTAGGGCTGGACAATGTTAAAATACTTAGTTAGCAGGAGAGCTGAAAAAATATTGGTTAAACAGTGAGGTATTTGAATTAGTTTTGATGTATTTGATAAGCTTCTATGTTTGGATTGCAATGGGTAGATGTAATTTGTTGATTGGGAAAATCCCATTGGCATGCTACTAGACATTTTAATGTTTCTTATATATAAATTTTCATATTTTTTTAACGATTTTTAGTATTCTACATGATTTTGTAGTTTATCTAGATTTAGGCCTCAGCAAATGCTTTTGAATACCTATTATTGGGCTAACGTTTTTACCCATAGTTGAACCTTGTAACTGTCATAAACAATGAAGTTTATTTTGTACCAATTTGTTGAAACTTGAAACAATTGGCAACAAGTTGGAGCCTTTTTAGTTCTTTTGCAGTTCAATTCTTTTTGTTTAATGAAACATTGTTATAGGTCTTTGTATTTTGAGAGGCTTGAGCTTGAAAGATATTTCATTTATTATCTTAATAACAAAATCTGTTTTGTTCATTATATCTATGCGGTTGCTGGATCTCCTCCTAACTCTCTGAGTAACTATGTGGTCAGCAGAAAGTGTGCAATCACAGTATCAACCTACATTTTTCAGAATTAACTTCACAATCAATATTTCTTAATGCTTTCTTTTACAGAGTATATTTGTCATTGCTGATTGCCTGGAAACAAGCATGAGCTGTGGATGATGATGATAAATGTGTCACATGGAGAGGCTTTTTATCTATGCCTATTTTGCATACCTTTCCAAGGAAGCAACATACAAAATAGTAAAATACACTTAGTTTTTAAGCAGATTTCCACACCAAGTTATGTTTTTTGCTTTGTAAGATAGTTGTAGAGAAGGCGATTGCAGAAGTCAAGGTTTTGTTATCCATGCTAAAGGTTGGAAAATGGAAAGTGTATGTGCCTTACCTTGTATGGGATGTCGACTTCTAGATGATTTTAGGAATTCTTTTTTGTTTTTTCATCGAGAGTATGCTGTTCATTGTGTGTTGGTGTATTAAAAACTTCTGGATCATCTTGCATAAGAAAAATTTATGATTCGTCTCCCTACACTGGACCCATCAATCAGGTAATAGCTGATGTATTTAAAACTTTTGGATTGATGGGTCCAGCAGCAAGAGCTGAAATGAGTTTTTCGCTGATTGATGATTCAACAGGGAAACACAAAATTTTGGATTCAAAGGTGTTATGCAGGGTGATCCAGAAGTTGTTAAAGCAATTTGATTCATAACTGTTTACATCAGAAGTTGGAGGTTTTCACTGTTGTTGTGATTGGCTTTTTCAACCCTTGCAAGTATGTTGTTTTATGCTATTAATCAGAGATGCTGCACAACAACCACGAGCATTGACTGTGTCTTCTTTGTTTTGAGTGGGTCTTTCTCTAATTAGATATTGAAAAATTTCCAATTTTAAGGGTTACTGTGACTTACACCAAGTTTGAGAAGTGATGATCATATATGGCTTCCCCAAATTATGCAAGTTTAGAGAAAGGTTCTCAAACTTTCTGAGCAATGGGATCATGGGAAATGTCATTGCCTGACTTTTTCAATTTGACAAAATAAACTTTCATTTTAACAATTGGGCAATTCTAACTAACTTGGTAAATAAGAGTATTGATGATGAAACTATGGTGGGAATTGTTGATGTTTATTACAGCGTCGGTCTGCACTTCCCAAGAGAAATATATTAAATGAATATTTACTAATGTCAAAGGGCCGACCCTTAAAGGATTCGCACTTACTATGGCCGACCGTAAATTGTATTTATTATTTATGTTTTCCTTAAAGGGGGCCGACCTAACTTGAAGAGGCGCCTCTCTTGCATAAATACAAGGTCTTCTTGTCATTGTTCATTATCGAATCCACCAAGCAAGTTCGCATTTCCTTAAGAGCAGAATTCGCACTTCATAGCAGCAGATCCGATTTCAAGGAAGAACATATTCATTCGTATCTTGTGCATCTAGGAGAGGTGCAACCTCATTGTATTCATTGTTGGCCATTGCTGGGCCTGAGTTGTAAGCAGATTCTGCTCTTGTGCTACATAATATAAGAGATTCATTTGCTGGGTTTTTCTCCCTCAAGAGGAGGGTTTTCCCAGGGTATCTTGTTGTGTTCATTGTCTTATGTGTTGCATTTCTTTTGTACAATTGATTATCTAATCTAATCTAAGAAACACTAACATGGTATCAGAGCGGGTGTGAAAAAGATCGTGATCAGATTTAGTTCGCAACACTCACTTTATTCCTTTTCAGTCTATCTTCTAAATTTCTTAAGATGGTGAACGGTCTGAAAATCAAGGATAGACTCGAAGGGATCTCGAACTACATATCATGGAGGTTCAGGTTCATGCTAACTTTGGAAGAGAATGATTTGGCTGAGTTTGTGAAAACAAAAGTTCCCGAACCTGAGGGGGAAGAAGAGAAGCTGCAATGGAGGAAGAAAGACACTAGGGCAAAGAAAGCATTGGTTGATTCCGTCAAGGATCATATTGTACCAATTATCTTCAAGTTGGATACAGCAAGAGAGATGTTTACAACCTTGGAAGAGATGTACGAAATCAACAACACCAGTCGAGCCCTTGCTCTGAAGCAACAACTTCATCATGTGAAAATGGCGAAAGGAGAATCTGTTATTACATACTTCATGAGGATTTCAGAGATAAAAGATCAGCTCTCCACTATTGGTCACATGATTGATGATAAAGAACTGACTATGCTTGCTCTCAATGGTCTTCCGCTTTCATGGGAGGCATTCATCCAAGGAATCAGTGCAAGATCCGAACTTCCCAAGTTTGATCGATTGAGGATTGATTGCATTCAAGAAGAGTCAAGACTAACAGCAAGGGGGATTGGTCAAAGCTCAAAGAATGAAGAATTACAAGTTGTTACCTCTCATTCATCAAACAAAGGAAAAGGCTTTAAGAGAGGTTTCTTCAAAAGGAAACGAGACATGTCCAAGATTCAATGTTTTCGTTGTGATAAGTATGGTCACTTTGCGAGGGTTTGCCCCCAACGACCTAAGCTTCAAGTTGCCACTGCAGATGTTGAAGAAGTTGCTCTACAAAAGGACTCCAGTGATTATCTATTTTATTCAGCCTTGTCTAGCAATGTTTCTACTGACTCTAATACTTGGTTGATTGACAGTGGTGCTTCTAGGCACATCACCGGATTCAGAAGTCACCTTTCAAACTTAATGGAAAGCAACTCCAGTGATCAAGTTGTTATTGGAGATGATGCTAGATATTCTGTAAAAAGGATTGGAAACTCCACTCTTCACTTGGATTCTGGAATTTCTTTGGAGTTGAATGATGTACTGTTCGTACCAGGGATAAAGAGGAACCTTGTTTCAATTTCAGCATTAGAAGACAAGGGTTATCAAGTTGCCTTCTCTAAAGGGAAAGTTCTTATATGGGCAAAGAACTCCAGCTTCAAAACTGCTCAAGTGATTGGAGTTAGACATGAATGTCTCTACACGCTGTGCACTCGTCCTCTTCAAGCACTTGTGCATAACAGTACCAGCATGTGTGATCTTTGGCATCGAAGATTGGCTCACATTCACTTTCGTGCTCTACCTATCATGGAGAAGATGGTCACCGGTCTTCCGAAATTCGATCAAGAACATGAAGGTACATGCAAGGGATGTGCCCTAGGCAAGAACACAAAAGGTACGTTTCATTCCAGTGAAAGTAGATCTAAATGTATTCTTGATCTCATTCATTCTGATTTGTGTGGTCCAATGTCTATTGCATCATCTAGTGGTTTCTTGTATTATATTATTTTCATTGATGATTACTCTAGAAAGACTTGGATCTATTTCTTGAGATCTAAAGAATCAGAAGAAGTATTAGAAAGATTCAGAGAATTCAAAGCACAGATTGAAAATCTGTCTGGGAAGAGGATCAAAGTATTGAGATCTGATAATGGTGGAGAATACACTTCTGGCACTTTTCGAGACTTTTGTATTGAAGCAGGGATTAAGAGGGAGTTCAGTGTTCCCTATAATCCACAACAAAATGGTATCGCTGAAAGGAAGAATAGATCTATTGTGGAAGCAGTGAAAGCTATGATCCATGATCAAGACTTACAAATCTCTCTTTGGGCTGAAGCATCAAGAACAACCGTCTATGTTCAAAACAAGAGTCCCCACAGGATCTTAGAGAATAAAACTCCTGAAGAAGCATTCTCAGGCGTAAAGCCTGGAGTTAGTCATTTGAGGATCTTTGGCTGTCCAGTCTATGTTCATATTCCAAAGGAAAAGAGAACAAAGCTAGAACCTTCTGGGAAGAAAGGAATTCTTGTAGGCTACAGTGAGACATCAAAAGCTTACAGGATCTACATTCCAGGACAGAAGTCTATTGAGATCAGTAGAGACGTCACATTTGAGGAAGATGTTGCTTATAGAAGGTCCAAAGGCACTCCTATGGAGGTTGATGAAGAAGAACCTCCTCAAGACATGGAAGTTGACCATATTCCAGAGGAGAATATAGAACCTACAGAAGATATTGATCCAGCTGAGCCTTTGGATCCTACTGATGGACCTCTAGACATTGTGATTGGAAAGAAAAGACCTCTTTGGGCTCGCAAGACAATGCAGGAAGCAGAGAGGTTTGCAGCTCCAAGAGGAGCTTTCAGAGAAAGCAAGAGACCTCACAAGTTCTCTAGTTATGCTGCCTTGATGAGTCAGATTATTGAGTCAGAGCCTTCAAATGTTGAAGAAGCTTCTAGTCAACAAGTATGGAAGGATGCCATGATTGAGGAGTATTAGTCTATACTCAAGAATGATGTTTGGGATATAGTTCCTAGACCCAAAGACAAATCTGTGGTATCTTCTAAATGGCTCTTTAAGATCAAGCATGCAGTTGATGGGAGCATTGAGAAACACAAGGCTAGATTTGTGGCTAGAGGGTTCTCACAAAAAGAGGGAGTTGACTATGAAGAAACTTTTGCTCCTGTGGCTCGTTACATGTCTGTTAGAACCATCATTGCTATTGCTGCATCTAGAGGATGGAAAATTCACCAAATGGATGTAAAGACAGCTTTTCTGAATGGCATAATAGAAGAAGAGGTCTACATTGAGCAACCGGAAGGATTTGAGGTGCATGGGAAAGAGTATCTAAACTGGGAAGAAGGAATTAGCTTCAGAATTTGAGATGAAGAATCTAGGTCTCATGCATTACTTTCTTGGCTTAGAAGTTTGGCAAAAGCTAGATGAGATGATTCTAAGTCAAGGGAAGTACACTGTTGACATTCTCAAAAGGTTTGGTATGATTGACTGCAAACCTATGTCTACACCCATGGAGACTAATTTAGATAAGTTGAAAGAAGCTGCAGCTAGTTCAGAACCAGTGGATTCTACGATGTATAGACAGTTGATTGGTTCATTGATGTATCTAGTTAACACTAGACCTGATATCTGCTATGCAGTGAGTGCACTTAGCCAGTTTATGTGTGAACCAAAGCAAATACATCTTGTAGCAGCTAAACATATCCTGAGATATTTATGCGGCACAATCGGATATGGGTTGAGATATTCTTCAAACGTGGATTTGGAGCTGCATGGTTTTACTGATTCTGATTGGGCAGGATGTGTCTCAGATCGGAAGAGTACTTCTGGTTGTTGCTTCAGTTTGGGGACTGCTATGATCTCCTGGTGTAGCAGGAAACAGTCTTCAGTGGCCTTGAGTACAACTGAAGCAGAGTATATTGCAGCTTGTGTGTCAGCTCGTGAGGCAGTGTGGCTTCGCAAGCTCCTTGCAGGATTGTTTGGACAATCAATGGAGCCTACTATCATACATTGTGATAATCAAAGCTGTGTGAAGCTTTCTGTCAATCCTGTGTTTCATGACAGAACAAAACATGTTGAGATCAAGTACCACTATATTAGAGATATGGTGCAAAGGAAAGCTATACAGTTGAGGTATATCAGCACTGAAGAGCAAACGGCAGACATTCTCACCAAGCCTCTCGCCAGGATTAAGTTTGTATACTTCCGAGAGAAACTTGGTATGGTGGAGAATGCAGCCGTGACTGAGAAAGAGTCTCAGTAATCAGTGATCCTTGTTGAGAATGCAACTCTTTGTTGAGAAAGAGTTGAGGTGCAAGCCCTTGTTAATACAATTCTCTGCTGAGAGAGAGTTGAGGTGAAAGTCCTTGATAATGCAATTCTCTGATGAGAGAGAGTTGAGGTGAAAGCCCTTGTTTCCACCCTCTGGGAGAAGCTATGGTGGATGTCATGTGTGTGACTCCATGACAACATCACGTGAGAGAATCCGTGATGAGTTTTTACCATCTATGGGAGTAGCCATAATGGTTAATATCACGTTGAGGTGATATTTTATTTTGTTTTCATTCTAATATAATGTGTCTTGTGCAGATGGAAGTTCATCCCTAGCTGAGAGGGAGTGTTGATGTTTATTACAGTGTCGGTCTGCACTTCCCAAGAGAAATATATTAAATGAATATTTACTAATGTCAAAGGGCCGACCCTTAAAGGATTCGCACTTACTATGGCCGACCGTAAATTGTATTTATTATTTATGTTTTCCTTAAAGGGGGCCGACCTAACTTGAAGAGGTGCCTCTCTTGCATAAATACAAGGTCTTCTTGTCATTGTTCATTATCGAATCCACCAAGCAAGTTCGCATTTCCTTAAGAGCAGAATTCGCACTTCATAGCAGCAGATCCGATTTCAAGGAAGAACATATTCATTCGTATCTTGTGCATCTAGGAGAGGTGCAACCTCATTGTATTCATTGTTGGCCATTGCTGGGCCTGAGTTGTAAGCAGATTCTGCTCTTGTGCTACATAATATAAGAGATTCATTTGCTGGGTTTTTCTCCCTCAAGAGGAGGGTTTTCCCAGGGTATCTTGTTGTGTTCATTGTCTTATGTGTTGCATTTCTTTTGTACAATTGATTATCTAATCTGATCTAAGAAACACTAACAGGAATTTGATCAGGTTGAGTTGATGCTTAAGAGTTTTGTTCTGTAATGTCCCCAAATTCTTTTTTATGTAATTTTTTTGTATTTTTTGGTTTTTTCTGAATGCTTACAAACTGAAATAATATGAAGCACAACTAGTTACAGCAGACTATAGTAACTGGAACAGCAACAACCATATTGGAGACACAGTATAGAAACCTCAATTTTATTTCATTTATCCAGAGTAGCTGAAAGAGTATTTATTGATATATTGAACTAAAAATATAAATCTCAGAGTTACATCTGGTTTTATACCAAACTTCACATACAGAAGATTTGATGTATATGTTGGTTAAGGAATGCTGTGGCAAGTGGATTGGATCCTTGAGATGATGATGGACTGGTAGTGAATAGACCTAACTATAGTAGAGATGTGGTTCCCTTCTATTGACATCTACCTTCAAATGATGCTGCAATATCTATAGAATCCCTACTATATATCTGCAATTGATGTCGTGCGGTGGCAGCTGGCAGCTAACAGGATGTAATCCTCAGTGCGTGAATCTCAAGGTAGGTGTAGATTTATTCACCCAACTGTAATTGCTCAAGTGTGATCAAGCACCCTTCTCTAGTGATGTATATGAAGCTCACAAAGGTTGTGATTAGTTTGATGCAACTCAAACAAACCCCAAGGATAACAACATTAATGAATAGACCAATGATCAAGGGAAGGCGATCAGATGATGGAGTACAATGCTCAATTAAACCTCCACAGCGGCTGCAATCACCTCAACAGTGTAATGGAATTTTGGAAAATGGTGCTCTTTCAATATTTGCTTGTAAATTTCAATCGCCTTGACCTGAAATGACACACAATTCTCCAATTCAGTACACTATGCAATTCTCATTGTAGAATTGCCAATGCTAGAGGCAAGGGTTTCCATCCTCATTTCCAAATGAGAGGCAAGAGGGTTTTCATCTTCGTAGTCCTTAGAAAACAGCCAAGGGTTTTTGTTCTTGGATATAAATTCAAACACAAAGCTCACAATGAAAATGCCAAATGAAATCTTGATAATGAAATGAAGTTTGGTGCCCCCTTGATATACCTTTCCAAGTCGGGGCCTTGAATCTAAATTTCCCCATATATATATATATATATATTAAGTGTTTAAAAATACTTTTTAATTTATTAAAATAATATTGTTTTAAGTTGCCCAAGGATAAAGGTGGCTGTGTCTAACTTAAAATAACATTAATATTTTTTTCCCTTGCATAATCCTTTAGCCTACAGAAAATGAAAATGGGCTAGAGGTCTTTTCATGGTGCTTGTTTGAAAAAGGAGACATGATATGTGCCACATAAGAAACAAGATATAGAATCTCATAAATGCTATATGCTGGCTATTGTAACAAAGATTATTCCAATTGTTGAAGATTAGCAGATTGACAATCAAATCAAAGAGTAAATATAAGGTGCTCACATATTGTGGCCTGTGCAATCACATGACTTGAAATCAGGGAACCATGGTTAGATATTGGGCTTCTCATTGGTTATGGAATGCACTAAGACACATGCCACTTCAGATTGAGCTGCCCATTGGATTCAGTGTTTGCTTTTGAGTTATTGATATTCTTGTTTTCCTAATTTCACGATGAGCTGGTAGTGCAATAGTTTTGATTTCGTTATGTGGATTTGTGTTTTAGCCTTATCAGGTAATAGTCATTTTTTGAATTTGAGTGTTTTGGTTATTTTGTCTCTCAACTGGTAACAACCAACATCTTTGAAAAGATAATTGATATTCATAATTACATGTTTACAAGAGGAGACAAAATCTCCTTATATAGAAAATTACAAGATGACATTTCTAAAAAGAAACCATCGTTAACAAAAGCTAACTAAAGCAATTAATTGAAAGATGCTAAAACAACTTAAGCGTAAACAAAAGTTACTAAAAGCAGACTAAGTTAACTACAAGTAAACTTACAACTAACTAAAGCTAAGATGACCATTAATATTACATTTAATATTTTAATACCCTTCCTTAATGGTCATCGTACAAACATAAACTTAGTCTACCCATATTCTTTTGGAAACATATCATTGGTTATTGAAAACTGGAGAAGCATAACTGCCTCGCGATTACAGATCCTCTCTTGCAGAACATCAAGACACCGACACTCGAAAATTGTGAGCTTCCTCCGCTTCTAGGTATTATAACTTTTCCCATTAAACCTTTGCGTACTTTCCAACATGACGTTGGACAAAGTAGCCATCCCTCCCATTTTCCAAAAATGAGGTAATTCTATGATCAGTTGGCACAACCCACAATTTTTCAAAAATCGTCTAAAAAAGAGGCTCAAAAATTGTAAGATTTTTCAGAAAAACCTTCAAAAACTCTGAAAAAATAAGATTTTTGTAGAAAACCTTCGAAAACATGCAAAATTTTTATAGAATTCTTTGCAAATTTTTTATTTGTCAACCAAAAAACCCTGCCAAAAACTGGTTCAAAAACAACCCTTCTGGCTACCATGAAAACACAATTTTCTTAGAAACATTGATGAAGATGCCTAGTAAATTTGAAAATACCTTTTCACAAACTAGCACAAGCACATACTTCAATCAGCAACCTAGAAACCTTCCAAAAATTTGGAGAAAAACTCCATGATTTTTAAGTAAACACAACCAAGAAAAGAAAATACCCAGCAGCCACGAACTAGAATCCGTCACAATTTGTCATGAAAAGAGAACAGGTCGCCCACGATCTTCAATGAACAGCACCCAGAAATAATGCAGATCCGCACAACCAAAGAAGATAGGATTGTGCCAAACAGCAGACTGGAATCACAAAATCTCCAAAAAACCTTCAAAACCCGTCAAAAAACAGCATGAGAATTTGCAGAAAACCGCCAAAAAACCAGAGGATCATAAAACCCTAGCACCTAGAAAAGAAGGCCCACAATTTTTAAGAAAATGCTCTACAAAAACTTTCAAAAAAATGTGCAGGAAATTCGTAGCGTGCAGGAGTAAAACCTGCTTAGAAATGCAAAGTAAAATTGCAAAATGCAGGAAAAAAAACGTATGCGGCTCCAGAAATTCCGACAGCAAAAATGCCAGTCGTGCCTCAAAAAGGGATGTGATTCTGCACCAAAGAATCCACAGAAACACGCCTTATAGAGCAGAAATTGCGTGGAAAACGTGCAGGAAGAACACACGGACACCTTAAAAAAGCCTTTGTCGTTTTTCCAGGAAACAAAAACCTGCGATTTGCAGTCAAAACCTTTTCACGATTTGTAGTAAAAAGTGACTCTGGTTTCACAAAAGGCAGAAAACGCGATTTACAGGTAAAAGAGAGTCTGTAAAAACCCGCAGAAGACCTTCAACATTTGACAACAACTCCTTCAATACAAACCCTCAAAAAATTCTCATTTTGTTTCTGACTCTCAAAAATTTCTAAAAAATTTCTTCGATTTTTTTATTTAAAAAAAAATCGGCTAAAACTAATCAGGTTTGAGCCCAAGCTTTGATACCATGAAAAGATAATTGATATTCATAATTACATGTTTACAAGAGGAGACGAAAGCTTCTTATATAGAAAATTACAAGGTGATGTTTCTAAAAAGAAACCATCGTTAACAAAAGCTAATTAAAGCAATTAATTGAAAGATGCTAAAACAACTTAAAGCATAAATAGAAGTTACTAAAAGCAGACTAAGTTAACTACAAGTAAAATTATGACTAACTAAAGCTAAGTTGACCATTAATATTACGTTTAATATTTTAATAATCTTTCCATTGAGATGGATTTTCATAATCAGATTCCATTTCTTGCCATCAGTACATATTTATATCATCAATATTTTAGGTAGCAGGCTTCTTTGTTATCCTTCTAAAACATTTTTTTGGAATAAATCTCTTCTGGATTCATTTTAGTGCGTATTATGTCATTTCATCATGTTATATAACTTGTGATTGTCTTTGTTCTACACCTGGGTGTTCTGGTAATTTCATCTTTCAATAAGTGATAGCTAAAAACTTTTCATTGAGATGGTTTCTTGTAGTCAGGTTCCTTTTCTCACCATAAGCAAAGATATAGATATTTTAATTAGTAGGCTTCTCTGCTATCCTTCTAAGACATTTTTTAGAGTGTAATATGTCATCTCATCATGTTATATAATTTGTGACTGTCTTTATTTTGTAGACATGTAAATTGGTGGTACTGCTTTTCATATAATATTTTCTTAAGTTTAACAGCAGGCAGGCTTGATGGCAAACACTTTGATATTGCATATTTTCTTTTCTAGATTGAATATTTTTGCATATCTAACCAGGGTCAGATACATGCTTTTGACTTATTAATTTTTAATTTTTATGAGCTGAAGATGTGATTCCACTTCTCTTCAGCATGCTTGTGGTGGCAACTACTGGGGCAGGCTTTGTACTTGGTAGTGGTCCAAGTGTTGACTTGGCTGGACTTTGCTGGACCTGTACTGGTACAATGATGGTTGCTGCTTCTGCGAATTCTTTCAATCAGGTTTGGTTTCTGATGCAAGCTCCAACATTTTTGAAATATTCTGCAGCAAATGCTGCAATCTTAATTAAGATGGCATTGCTGGAGGTTTCTTTTGTCTTCGAAGAGAAACAATTGATTATGATGTATAGATGCCAATTCCAATATTAAACGATCGTTGCAAAGAATAAGGTCCTGATATGATTAATTGCACAAGGTAATTAAATGCTCAAGATTTTGGATTAGAATGATATTGATGGAGATATTAAGATAACTTTGGTATGAAGGCACTATGTGTAATGTCCCCAAATTTGGAAAACCCCTAAATCTGCCCTAATTTATCAATTTGGTTTAGGGAATATCTATAACTTGATTAGGTTCCTGCAAGACAGAATTAGAAAATATTTACAAGATAATATTATATGATACTCTCATTTGAATATGTAAAGAAAACAAGGAAAGTAAGATTAGTGATACAACTACCTGTTTAAGACCTGCAAATAGGTTAGTAAACATCCTATAACCAAAAAACAATATCACATCATAAATATATTGGAATCTTTTAAGTTTCTAATCCATTCTTCTTGGAGCAGAATGGTTTGATAGGGTGCCCTAGAGACCCTCTACCATAGGCCCAAGAGCAGATGCTTCACCCCTCTTGGCCCCATGTAGCCTCTGGCCCTCTTGCCATTCATATGGGGTGGTGTGCCCAGTGAGGTGTCCTATCACCATTCCCCTTATCAGAACCATTCTGCCTCTTTTGATGACTTAGTTAATCACCATGATGGGAGGTTGGGGTGCAACTGCAGCAGGGTGTCCCGGAAATCACTCCTTCTAAGCCAAGAGCAGCCTCCTATGCCCCCTCAGCCCACATGTGGCAGGCCTCAACCATCCACCATGGGGTGGTGTACTTAGAAGATGATCCCAACGTTTTTTCCCCTCCTTGTAGGCCCTCAATTCCCTCATCATGGCTGTTTGCTGGTTCCTTAGAGCACCCTGGATCTGCTATTAGAGTGTGTATATATATCTCCTCTTATTCCCTCATGGTTGTTTTATATGGTTACTCTCATAACAATTATGACAGAATATATCATCATAACCTCATTAGGTATCCAACTAGGAATAACATGTGAACAATACTATGCATATCCCAAATGACAATAACAAATATTAATAACATCAATTAACAGACATTATGATGTATATATTGTATTTATCAACCACCAACATATATTTATCAATCATCCTATGTTAACATATTTACCAATCTTAATATTTTAAATATACTTATCAATCATATTCAAATACATAAGCATAAGATATTATTTTAATTTTTATTTCATAATGTATTAAACTACTTATTAGCTTAATTATAAAATATTTACCATAACCATTGTTTACACCCTTAACATATTTTCTAAACAGTTATTTACAAACAGAAAATACTTACCGCCCCGCTTTGGCCGATCTGCAGAAATTATTCTTTATTTTCCAGCCACGATCTGCACTTGATTGTTTTCTATGGTATTCAGTCCTCCATTCGATGCCCTTTTGAATGTTTATGGATATCCTTTTTATGTCCTCTATCGCACCACTTTGGAGGGATGCAGCTTTTAGTTATTTTAATGATTGCTGGGATAGTTGGATCGGTTATTTAGAATGCCCTTAGGAAACAGTGCCTCTAGCAATTGATATAGATGTTGTGTGGTTATTTGTTTATTTAATTTAAAGCATAGCTGTTTTCAGGCTTTGTGAATGTTTTTATTATTATAATAATAACAATTAACAATATCAATTTGTTTCTTATGAGTATTTATTAATATAATAATTGTGATTAATAACATCACTGCTCTATTAAGGGTAATTTATTTATTTATATATGTTTTAAGATATTTTCTTATTATTTATATTGATTTTACATGTTATTCAATATATTTATATTTATATGCTATTATATATATTTGCATGTACATTCTATTCGAATATATATATGTTTATAATTATAATATTATTTTGATGATTATAATTATAATGAATTTGCAAATATCTTCATATATATATACATTTTAGTAATCATAATTTGGGGTTACAATTTCGGGGATGTGACACTATGGAGTTTGTAACTTTGTAGCGTAATAAACAGGAGATAAAATGGTTGGATGGTATAGGATTAGAATATGTTTTTTTTTTAATTTCTGCCCGTTGCCCCATCTTCAGTTTGGAATTTAAGTTCATGGGAATTTGATTGGGTATAATTGGAGGGATGGGTTCCTTGGCACCTTTTCATCAATCATCTTATTTCCTATTAGGTTGTGCTAAGAAAAATCGTATTTGATGTTTGTTAGTTGTTATTGATGTATTTTCTGTAGCAGTATATGGCTGAAGGCAACTTGAAGCTTCCCCCTTTTAGATTTCCATATCCATAGTTGCTTTATTTGTTGCTCAGTATCCCATACAAAAGTGGAAAGAGGTAAAGCATCCAGCCTTTGCCACAAAAACTAAATAAAATGATATTTTAACTGCTCCTGGAAAAATCTTGAAAGGGTGAAGGTGAAATGACTACTGGCTGCCCAATTTATTAATGAGGGTCTTTATTCCTTATCTAATCTTAATGAAAAATTGGGTAATTTAGTGCATAGGGAGTGCATGCATCTGCATAAAGATGAAAGTATATGGTAAGAAACATGGATGCTAAAAATGGCTTGATCTCCAAAGTGAGGTATATAATACACCATGTGATGTGCCATTTTTGACAATCTGTGAGCTAATCATGATATCAACATCAAGTGGTCACCTCGATTTTCATACAATATAAACAAGCAATAGGAGCAATTACTCTCCGAACACTCTAATTATTCATGTCAACATACGCTTGTTTCTTTGTGCTTTACATCAAATGGAAATGTACTGTTCACAATTTGTACTTGCTGTTGGGTTTAACTTTTTAGTTAATGACTTACCAAAAACTTCACACTGAACACAAAGCACAGGCTTAACATCTAATAGATGTTTGAACTGACATTCTCCAAGGTTTTATTCACAATTTGCTCTTCAACTTAATTAATAACACACCCTTTCCATTTGGCATGATATTCTCTGATTTTGTAATTCCATAGGTGTATTCTGCTCCATTGATTGATGTTATTAATCCCAATGAATAATGTTTGATTGATTTTCACTGACCTAAGATTGGGGATGAAATATTGATTTACATTCAACTAATCAGTTAAGAGCTTTTTTTAAATTTACATCATGATGTAAGTTGTTCATCTATTTCTTTTGGTGAAAGTGTTTGATCTATTAGAGGGTAATATTTTAACGCCGCAGTATTCAGAATATTAGCATCTGCACATAATTTTGGAAATTCTCTTTTGGGGATATTTGTGTAGGTTTTGAACTCAGGTGGTTAATTTTGCAGTGAGCATGGACACCAAATTGAATTGTATCATCTCTTTGCTTTGAAGCAGGAAGTAATAATAGTATGAAACTCTTGGGCATGACAATTTTTAAATGCTTTTCTTCACATATCTTTTTTGTTGAAATTAATAGGTTTCCAAATTGAAGAAAGCTCTCTCTCTCTTTGTCTCTTTTTGATTGGACATATAGAATGCTCACTCTCTCTCTCTCTCTCTCTCTCTCTCTGTGTGTGTGTGTCTCTTTTTGATTGGACATATAGAATGCTCATTTTTTGGAGAGATGAGCAGCATTTACCTGCTCTTTCCAAGCAACCAAAATTGATTCTGAATTGAAAATTCCATATGAAATATTACATGCTTTAGGATGTTTGCTTCAAAATATTTCTGCATGTCCTTCATTTCTTTTTTTCCAAATTGTTTTGGTTGAACATATTCACGTTTTTCATCTGTTTATTTAGTTGTTTAGTTGACATGGCTAACATGGTAGAAGGCATACAATGTGAGATTCTAGGGAATGTCAGGTTTGCATTTTTAGGGATTCTAATTTGTAGGCTTGAATCTCCATTGCTTGAGTCTGGATTTGGACTTGTCACAACTTGTGTTTACTTCTTTAAAATTTGATAAATTAATTTTAATATTAAATAGTCTAGTATTTGACTTGTAATGTTATTTGGCACTTTGAGTTGAAACTTGAAAATGGATTGTTCTTTATAAAAGTTATATTTGTTAAGAGGTTTGTACGGAACTAGATGTGTCCTGGCATATGGTATGCAAATATCTAGAGCTTAGCTAATTTAACATATTTCCACTAATTTTGTTGTTTTTGTTTCAATTTGATTGAAGAATAATTTTTCTTAAGGTGGGTGCTAAGTGATGTATTTATTTTGGGTTTATTCTTGTTGCTATTTCTTAGGTGCTAACAAGGGTTTAGTATTGAAGTGTTGGTGCCACTCTATTGTACATTTGTTTGACTAAAGAATATACTAGACTCTTGGTTGGTATTTAATTTTTTTTTTTCAAATTTCCTTATGGTTTATAGTTTTTAGGCGTAGAAAAGGTATTTAATATTGAAGTGCTATTACCACCCTATCGCATCAAGCAATGGTGAAGGTAGTTTTCTAGTTCACTACCAAGTGAGAAGTCAATTTGATATATGAGACCCTCCTTGTGGAAGCCCTCAAGAGAATTGTTTTTGCTGGTGTAGAATTATGCTGAACATAGGATAGCCTATATATTAAGTGTAATATTGCACATATTTATTAAGTTACTTACAATAATTGGATATTTTATTTTCCTTCACCTGGTTAACTAACAAAGACATTTGTTAGCTTTAATGTAAGGCCATCAAGTGCCATCGTTGCCTCATCAATTATTGATTGATGGCAAGTAGGTGCCACCTTTGCCTAACCAAGGCTCACCTTTGCCTTAGTTGACCCATTTAACTCATTGATTTTTTGAGAGTTAAACCATTGTTCCATGAAGTAGTACGGATGGGAGATGGGGGGAAGTTGGGGATGAGGGAACCATGGACCAAATTTGGGGGCAATAGGAGGACAATGTCTAGTGGTTGGTGGTACAAATAGATATAATAATAATCAAATTGGAAAGGAGGTCATCAACAAGGCTGAGGGGCATCGCCTTGTGTCGGGTTCAAGGGCAATGCTCTTGTTGTGACACGAGGTTGAGGGTTGGGGATGAGGGAACCATGGACCAAATTTGGGGACAATAGGAGGACAATGTCTAGTGGTTGGCGGCACAAATAGATATGATAATAATCAAATTGGAAAGGAGGTCACCAACAAGGTTGAGGGGCATCACCTCGTGTCGGGTTCAAGGCCAATGCTCTTGTTGTGTTTCCTATCTGAATATAGGATGGGGTTTAGGGGTGGAACCCCCTCCACCAAGCCCAAATTAAGGCCTTTGGGACCACATGGACCTTGATTGTGCATGTCATTTTTCATAATTCTATCACTATGTTTTTCCAATACCAAGTCATTATTTTTGACCAAATCTTCATTCTTCAAAGAACTAATTGTGAAGTTGGAGAATCTGATTGGTCTAAATGATGAAGGGTGCACAATTGAAGACAAGAATACCGTCATTCTTGAATTTTGAAGTCATGAGAAACATGATAATCCACCACGCCTTGCCCGCATCGCTTCCTCCATTCTCTACTAAACGTGAGGTTGAACATTGACTTCTTGAAGTTAAGATAAGAGAGTGTGCTGGAGTAAATGAAAATGGTAACACTTGTTTTAGTAGTTTATTTTGCCTCCAATACCATGCAAGTATCCCTTCTTTCTTCCTAGTTGAACCATTTGTACATTCCATCATGTTGTTTGTCTGTACAAATCTGACAAATCAAGATTGTATCATGAGATAGAGAAATTTTGGGGACTCCTTTGCATTCCTGAGATGGTCAAGGGACTCTAGAAGTCCCCAAGCTGTCTCGGGGACATCAGGGTGTATCCCCCTAGTGTCCCCATCTTCAAAGATGTCCCTTGATTTAGTAGGGCATCTTAGAAATGGCCCCTAGTCTAACGGTGGCAGTAGGGGATGTTTTGTCCCAAAAATGCCCCTATTTCCAAAACTCTATAACTTTGGTGAGCTTTTCTTGTTGACTTGTTGGCAACATGTCAAAATTGCAGAAAAAAATGTGGTTCAAACACTCCAAATACTCTATTTTTTGCCTTAAAAAATAATGAGAATGGTGTGCACCATTAAGGCATTGCCCCTAGATCTTCACCAAACTCATTTGATACATTTTGTAGTTGTATTTTGCATTAAATTTATGTTTTTCCAAATAAATTATGTTTTTTTAAAAATTTAAGTGTTTTGTAAGTTGCAGAGTTTTTGCCGAGTACTCTCCTAGTTGGAATTTTTTGGCTTGCCAAGTATGAGTCTGCAAACTATGATTACACCAACACCCTCTCTATCCTAGGTGCATGTATAAGGTTTTCCTAGTGCATGAAGAAATAAGAGGGAAGAAATATGAACTTCGAAAATTGTTCATCAGTCCTCAATATTTGATTAGGATGCTCAGGCACAATTGTAGAAGGTGACATCTCATAAGTATGTGTAGGATGAGATCGGACAAGTGCCAAAGAAGAAGATGGTATAGATGTTGGAGCATTGTCATTGAAGAGGCTAATTAGGTCTTTAATAGTTTCTTCTAGATTTGATAGGTGGGATTCAACAAACGGACACAGGAGACCTGTCAAGTAAGCATCCTAGTTTGGTGAATGACATATATGAATGGTCCTGCTGAGAAGAATAATTGAATGTCTACATAGAGGCAACTTTGAACTTTGTAGAAGTGGCAAGAGATGATGGAATCTTAGTGCATGTCTCTATAACTTGGTGGTTTAGGTTACTACAATGCTCATCCCATGATTTGCTCACATTTGCTATGTGAATATGAACACATGTAGACAAAGCATCAGGAGGATGACTAGTAGTAGTTTGAGTATCATCCATGTGTGCAAGGTTTTCCAGGGGAACATCGTGGTTAGATGGAGGTTCAACTTCTCCATACAGCTACCTGCTTATGGTCATAGTAATGAAAGGGAATTCCATGTGCTCTATGTGGATGTGGAATGTCCTTAGAAACATAAAGATATATTAGCCCATAGGCCATGTCATTGTAGCTTGATCATGTGTATTTTTGTTTAGGATCACCTGGCTTAGGAATGAGTCCAATAAGATAAGGTAATAGATCCTCCTCTAGAAGTGATTCTTGATCCTCTATTTCTAGAACAAATAGTTCTTTTGATCTAGTGTGACAATAGAAGTGCAAGCATTTTCTGAAAAGTAGGGGCACTTATAGAAGCAACAAAGATTACCGCTAAAGCCTGCAAAAAAAAAAAGCTAGGGTCAACTTTTGTTTTTTGACCTTGATCAGACACCAGCTAAGGAAGTTACAGCCCCTTGAAGTTGGTCTACAAAAACAAAAATGCTTTTGGGAGGGTGGGTCCCCCCAAAAGGGCATGCTGATGGTGCAGGCATGCGTGGTGCCAGGATGATATGGCGGTGCATGCTTGGTCTGTATTGTTGTGTGTGTAGGGCCTTGTGTGGCAGGTACATGTGGCAGGGGTTGTATTGTAGGAGTACGCAGTGGCAGATGCGCTGAGCTTCTTTGACTATGTACAGTACTGGTGTTGATTTGGTGTATGTCCAAAAATTGTGCTGCCTGCAAGAATCACAAAACTTGCAGAGAAAAACCAAAGATTATTCAGCCTCCCAATGTTAGATCTAGATGAAACAAAAGGCTAACCTGACTTTCCTGAGTCTTTTGGACATAATGGTGAGGTCAAGAAGACTAACATTAATTGAAAATCAGCTTCAACCAAAATATCCTCTATGCCCAATGCTCTCGAACATTGAAAATTAGACAATTTCTAGGGCATCATGGCTTTGGTACCATGTTAGATTTTGTGTTGAACAAAATAACCTAGGGCCTAATGTCTATGAATTACTCATAATACCAGAAAAAAGAGTAATGCTATTCTATTGTAATTTAACATGAGTGAGTTTAGCAATGATCCAATTAGTAAAGTACAAATATACATGCCTTTTGGATGAGTGAGCCAAGATGACACATGTCCAAGAGGTCATGAGTCGACTCCCAATTAGGCCATAAGCTAACTCAATCAACCAAGATTTTGATGGGGCAGTGTTAGCACTTGATGACCTCAAATCAAAAGTGACACATTTCTTTATTAGCTACTTAGGTGAGGGAAAATAAAATATTCTATTATCCTAAGTAAACTTAATAAATAGGTGCAATATTACATTTAGGATATAGACTATCTTAGGTGAATTATAATATTATACCAACAGTTTTTTCATTTACGTTATGTATTGTTCAGTGTAGTGTTCAACCCTATGTCTGTGTATTCAAATCTGTGCCTTCTATATGGGTTACTCATACTCACTGTCTGGTCTTTCAGCTTGTACATGCTAGCTAAAGTCCCAATGACATAACATGGAAAATGCCAATTCGATGAATGGTGTTTCTTTCTGGACAACATGCTAGACAACTTGACTTTTAATTTTCTAGATGAATAAATTGGCTTATGACTCTATGAGTGAATGGATTTCTGGCTTGTGCGGAATGACTTGAAGAATGATGATATTCATGGGATCCCCGTGCATATAATGATTTTGCATATTTAAAGTGATGAACAGACAAATAGGTGTGGTGGACAAATAAATGAGACTAATGTGGAATTAGAGGTTGTAGATTTGGTTGGTTTTTAAAACAGGCATTAGTTTTGGTATGCCATCAAGTAGAACCAGTAGTTATTAGCTTAAATTCAGAATTTGTGAATCTATAACAATCTTATGCTTAATTATGTTTGCAAGTATAGGCTATACTGTGAACCCTTCTGGAGATGTTAGATAACATTTATATCCACAATTGAAATGTATGGTAGGATTTAGATCACATTTCATGAATTGTTGATTTTCTAATGGCGATCAATAAACAGTTCTTGTTCAGTTGCATAATTATCTAATCTAGGTAATTTTTCTGTTTGATATTAGATTTTTGAAGTAAGCAATGATGCCAAGATGAAACGTACGATGAGACGACCTTTACCTGGAGGAAGAATAAGCATACCCAATGCAATGATATGGGCTGTGACCATGGGTGCTACAGGCAGTGCTTTGTTATTATGCAAGGTGGATATTGTGTTGTTTCAAGTTGTTAAATTTTGTGATAAAAAATTGTGCTACAATATGTTTTACTTTTGGTTCATGTCAAGATAGGAGTGTAGTGACTAATAGTTGCGCCTTTTCTTTGACAAGGCTCTTGCAGGCTAATGCTCTTGCAGCAGGGTTTGCAGCTTCAAATCTTTTTTTATATGCACTTGTTTATACTCCACTGAAGCAAATTCATCCAATAAATACATGGGTTGGAGCAGTTGTGGGTGCAATTCCTCCGTTAATCGGGTACGTGTCTTTCCATATGTTTCTGACAATCACTAAATATGATATTTTGATTGTACTTTTGAGGTAATTTCCACAGGTTCATTTTTGAAACATGTATGATATATTTCGAATCAACTCCGTTTATCGTCTATTCTTTCCCAGTATGCAGTTGATTTTAGATATATGCTTAGAAAAAAAGAGTATGATTACTGTTGAATATGCCAGCTACTTTGAATTTATATCAAAGAAGGAAAATTAGAATTCATAGTGTTGTTAAATGCTCCCATTTAAGGATAGATTCTATTTAGCATGTAGATCATACTTCAACGGTGAGCTGAAATGGATTTGGTCTTGTGCGAGCTGTTAAATTTTTGATTCAATGAGATCATCTCTTTCAAGTGTACAGTAAAGACCCCAAGAACACATATATGCAGAAATGGGAATTTGGGCCTTAATTACATTGGCAAGCCCAATTTGATATTGCAGTGTTCCTTGGGGGATGCATCACTGTGGTCCAGTAACTTGTCTTGGACATCTCTCCCTGCCCTCCTCCCCACTTCCGCCCCCCTTCTAAACAAAACTGGGATACCCCCTAAAACAAGGGACATCCCCTTATTTTTGGCTAAAATTGGGGTGCTCTGGCATCTCCCCAAGACTGGACCTTTTAAACAGCAAATAAATGTGGGAGGGTTCCAGTGAGCTTGTGTGACTGAGATCAAGCTTACTCAGTCAGATTAGGGAGGAGATTGAGGAATCTGGGTAGCCTTCCAGATTTAGTGGTTGTAATTGTTAGCACTCAACTGCTGAAATTTTTCATATGTGATTCCTGTCCATTTGCACAGGAACTGGGAAGACTCGTTCCTCAGACAAACTCCTTTTGAACCAAAATGCATCCTCAGCCAAAATGATAATACATCAACTCCTTGTTATCCATTTGCTATACAAAATCAAGAATGAAGAGGATTGTGGCTGGTTAGAAGCAAGGATGTTTTGATCTGCTGAATGAAAATCAAATTCACAATCTCATCTTATTGGTGGTGGTCAAATGTTTATTCAAATGTTTACACTAAGTGGATTTAAATTCAATGACATCATAACTGAATCTGTTTCAGATTGTCATTAACGCAGACACCTACTCTGTCACTCTCTTTCAAATGTAGAGAAGTTTCAAGAGTTGTATATTTTGTATGGGTTCATGTTCATATTTTAAGTAATATTTTAAATGTTTAATGTTTTTAAAATTTTTGCCTCTTTCAGTTTGTTTAAGTTATTTTTAATATATTTGTATTTTAAAAACTCATGTTAATTTTATTTATTATCTACGCCTGTGGCTTAAAAATTGACCAGGTTTATGATGGATCTAAACAATTAGGTAAGAGTAAATTATTTTTAGTCATTGGCTAGCTTGTAGCTTTAATTACCTGAGGCAATTTGTTTATAACCACACAACAATAAAATGTGGGAGCACTTGAGCTTGACATGACATGAATTGAGGTTCTAGAACCTGAGTCGTAAATAAGTTTTGAAAAATTGTAGTTAAGTGAGAAACATATATGATATTATTTTGAAATTAAATATATCCAGTTTTGTGAATAAAAGGCACATAAGCTACCTTCTTAAAACTACATTTGAATTAATAAGAGTACATAAAAATGTTTTCATTGGAAGCAAAATAAATAAATTATTGACAACCTCTAAGCACTACAAAAGGATAGTCTTAAGGTCAGAACAGTTGAGGTGAGATCCACGTACGTAATCTGGCAGAATGTTAGCTTTACTTCTTATCATCAAGACATTAAATAGCTTCTTTCACAATGTTTTCTTTCATGTGGAATGATTTGCTCTAGTGTTATTATGAGCGACAAAACTATGCTTAAATCTTTTTTTATTTGGTGCAAACATATATTTGTATTTTTATTAATTTTCAAATTTATACCAACAGTTTTAAGGACCCCAAAATCATTATACCAGCAGATTTGAACACAAACCAAGGGTATAATATCAATCTTTTAGTCAATGGCTGTGCTTCAATCCAGGTGACATTCCCTGTTTCATATTCTTCAAAATATAACTAGATACTAGTAGTGGTTTGTCATTTGTCTGTATATGCAACCAAATTGCCATTGTTCCCTCCATTCTTGCTATAAGTGCAGACTTTCAATCCTTATATATAGAGGAGGCAATTGTGCTGGTCAGGTCTATTAAGGTTTTCAATCTAAGGGCTATGATATCTATAGTGGTCAGAGGATTTGGTTTCAATTTTTGGAATCAGTTCATAGCTATATATTTGATTTGGCACATTTTCTATTCTGAATTTTTTTTTGTCGTCAGGAAATCAACTTATGATGTAAGACATCCTAGTCTATTTTTATCTCTATAAATCTTGATCCTTGTGTTGTGGCATACTTTAGGTGGGTGGCAGCCTCAGGACAAATTACATTAGGCGGACTGATCCTTCCAGCAGCTCTTTATTTTTGGCAAATCCCACACTTCATGGCCCTTGCATATATGTGCCGGAATGACTATGCTACTGGAGGGTATGTTCTTTATTTGATACTTTTATTTCAAAGAGCTGAGTGTAGCTTACAAGTTTTTATGGAGTTGTCTTTAAGTGTTTTGAGTTCTGCACTTTGGCTAGTTGATTTTGAGTCATTCTTGTTTGCGATTTGTGCAGTTTCAAAATGCTTTCCCTTTTGGATGTCAGTGGGGCAAGGACATCCCTTGCAGCTCTCCGAAATTGCATCTACCTCCTTCCTGTGGGGTTTCTGGCATATGACTGTAAGTTACATTTGCATAAATTGGGTTCAATAAGTTAATAATCTAGATCTATTTTCTGTTTCACTCATCTTAAAAATTTCTTCAATCATCTCTGTAGATTCAATGTCATTTGGCTTTTCTTTTACTATTCACATATGTAAACTGCCATACTTTATAAGTTTATACCATTTTTTACTATTATTGCTGCATGTAGGACATTATTGGTAGAATTGTAGGATACTCGTGATTTTACAAATTTAGTCATTGATTTGTTAATATGTAACCAAAGGATGGAAAGTAAATTTTTTGTATGGTACATATTACAATCTTGAGGCCTGATAATTGTCAACAAGATGCTATTTCTGCTTGCTAACTGATTTTTATCTCAATTTTAGGGGGTATCACATCAGCATGGTTTGGGCTAGAGACAGCACTGCTAACTTCTGGAATGGGTGTCACAGCAGTGCTATTTTACTTCCATCGAAATACAAAAAATGCTCGGAGGCTCTTCCATGCTAGTCTTTTGTATCTTCCAATATTAATGGTTGGAATGCTTTTTCATCGTTTGCCCAATTCACAGTTTGACAGATCTACAAATGATCTAGTTGAAAGAGAAAGGATTAACATGGCCTTTGGAAGTGTTGAACTGCTTGACAACGAAGATAGCAAAGACAGGTATAAGTTGAGAAAACGACCTATTAGTAACCAATCACGACCTCCTGTTGCTTATGCTTCTGTGGCACCATTTCCTTTCTTACCCGTACCTACATTTGCTTCAGATGACTGATCTATGGCTTCCATATATTCAGTCCGTAAGAAAAGACTGTAATTTCTGTAATGAGTTTGATAAGGAAAACATTCCATTTGCAGGGGGGGTATCCTAAAACTTTCTCATAAAAGAGTTTTGACTCATTTGTATGTTGTTTTCAAATACAATTGTTAGTTCATAGAGCCAAAGAGGCAGCACAGATAGATTTCTTGATTTTCATGGATTTCTTAATCTCTCATAGGAACTGATAGATGGGCAATAAATGTACTTGGGAAGGTTCAGTGTTAAGAAAGTATTTTCCATTTAGTTTCTTCCGAATACTTGCAGAAGATTACTTTGTTATTAGGGTATGTAGTAGACCTACGAGTAAGTGTTCATCCTTGCGTTCTAGTTGTTTTATTGTTTATCTTTTTTGTTTCTAAAGAGTTTGACACAGGTTTTCAGCAAAAGCTAGTATGTACCAGGCATTTTGCACCGCTTCTCTTTACTTGATACAGGTTTTCAACAAAAGCTAGTATGTACCAGGCATTTTGCACCACTTTTCTTTACTTGAGAAAAGCAGAGGGTGAACAGCTTCTTGGTACAAATTTATTTCAGCTAAATTCATACAGAGGAAGATGTATAACAGTAAAACGTTATAGAGAAGACACAAAATTACAGTTAGGGCCAGTACTTAACATTCCTTTCCTAATTATTGACCAGACAAGATTGATAGATTTACTTATATCGGGATATTTTTGTTTTCAATTTTGTTCTGTAACTCCTGGTTTTGATAGTCCTGGAGTTCCATGTATTTGCTGTTTCTTGTGTGCCTGAGGTGAGACTGATTGCATCATAAAATCAGGAATGAGTTGCTTTTGTGACATCACGCTACAAGTTGGGCAAGATTGTTTATGGTTTATGATTTCATGTTAGGTTTCTTCTCCACTAAGTTTTTTGAAGGACACTTTTAAAACTTAAGATAATCTTTCTGCTGTTTGATATTCAGATGAACATTTTTTAGTTATCAAAGGGGATTTGTAGCAGTGGCTCAGCGTGTGTTGGGTTCCAAATTTTTAACAAATAGGAGAAAACCAGAACACCTATATTTTAGGAGTCGCGCTTTTTTCAAATGTTTGATGATACAGTTTTAAGCAGGAAAAGATATGAGAAAACATAATGTATTTCAACAACCCGAGAGAGTATTTTATCGTTAGGAACTTTACTTACCATTACCTATGGAAGGACTTGTCCGGCCACGGTGCATAATATTAATCTTATGCACTTCCCAAGGTTTCCACCTAGCATGTTTTTAGTGCAATTGATAAGGGATCTTGTACTTGATATTCTCTACTATATGTTACCTGAAATGCCTCAACTATGGTGACTAAGCTTGAAAAAGTGTAGCCTTTACACGTGTTTTCATTTTAGCCTTCTACTTTAATTTGCATTACATAGTTTACTTTGTTATTCAGATTAGCTTCTAGTTCATATGTGCTATTACTTTAACCTTAAATTAAACACAACTTTTGCTACGAATAATGTGGGAACTTGGCAGTTATTGCCTCTAAATCAACATACATGTCGCACTGGCAACTAAGAAAAAACCTAAATAGGCGTGCACTTTATCGAGTGTCATTTATTTACCAAGGTAAGGAGTGGAAGTTACACATTGTTTGTGGTTTGTTTTTGGTAACGGGAGGAATTGGCCGCCAGCGATCTGGCATCCGCTCAAAAGGTGGTGAGAGTGGGTTTGAGCCCCAATAACCTTTTGGCAGCATGGAAATGCTCTATTCCATGTGCTGTGGAAAAGGCAAGATTCAAACTCTGGGTGGCCTATCCAACTGACCAGACCCTCGGGGGCACATTGGTTGTGAATTATAGGCAAAAAGAACACAAATTTTGTAGCAAATTTATCCGGATAATGTTTTTCTAATTATGCCCAATTTTTAATTTGGTGATATTTTCTTGTAGAAATATATTAAGAGGACTAAATTTTTCATGAATATATGAAAACTATTGTAATAAAACAAGTCATTTATTTGTGGCCTTCAATAGGCTTTGGTTGATATTATTATAAGGTTACATCGTAAAATTAGGTTTTTCTCTAATAGAGGACCTTTAAATCGTATTCCTTCCTTTGCTTAAGGTTGACATCATTTCTTAGACTTGGGTTTTGGTCTAGTAGAAAGTTGGACTCTCAAGAATTTTAACGGGCTCTTTTTATTGCTTGACAGGCACATGCTATTTTCCCCATGATGTGTCAGTTTGGGTGTTCTAATTTGCATGATAAATAGAAAGTGAACACCCGATCCTATAAATTTGCTTTTTGAATAAGGTATAATTAAGAGGCGAGAAAAATTGCCAAATAAGGGAAAGATTTGGAATCAAGAGGCGAGAAAAATTGCCAAATAAGGGAAAGGGATCTTTGAAAGAAAAATTGTTGTTGGAAGAAAACTTGGAACTCATGGTGAAAACCCAAGATGACATTAATAAGTAACAAGAGTTGTCTACTATGAATCAAACATTCATGGGTAAAAGAGTTGTGCTCTTTCCAAGAGGTCTTTGAAAGAAAAATTGTTGTTGGAATAAAACTTGGAACTCATGGTGAAAACCCAGGATGACATTAATAAGTAACAAGAGTTGTCTACTAAGAATCAAACATTCATGGGGAAAAGAGTTTGTGCTCTTTCCAATGAACTTCACAAATAGAAAGAGAGTTTCAAAAAGGACCCAATAGATGAGTGTACCATTGTAATTATTATGTTGTAGCATAACAATGACCCCTTTTTATAGTTTTACTTCTTACAATCGTACTTCTTACTTTCAATGTTAAGCACTAGTTTTTTTTTATATTTGTGCTAAAAAAATAGAAATAAAGTATCTATTTTCATAGGTACACCAAAGAAACAACCAATCATATGGTGAGATAGTGATAAAAAATACATGTCTTGATGTCACATGTTTTGGTCTAATTTTTTGGGGTGTTTTTAGACAACTTAGTAAAGACGTAGCTGATATGACTATCATTGATGTTTAGAACCCCAAACAATAGATTTAAGCTCTTAGCTCACACATGAATTCATGCTAAATTTCTTACCAAAAATTGATGTATCATTAAGAGCTTGAGATGTGTGAAGTTAGGGTCCTCTTCCTAGTCTCTTGAAAGAGATGAAGGAAAAAGGGAGTGTATTGGTCCATAAATGAAGAGGAGTATCAAATATTTAAAAAAGGAAAATATAAGGTACATGAATATAATCTTGACCCCCTTTTAAGAATTTGGGAACAAAAGTAGATATTAATTTTATTCAAGGACATATAGATGTCGCTTTTGGATAAATGGATTAATCAAATGAAGGTTTTTTAGTGTGCATGGAGTGAGGTACAAAATACTTATTTTGCATTGCAAATCCTTACCATCCATAGGGATGCTTTTGCCTGCCTAATGTGTAGAATTACCTAACTCTTTATAGTTGGATGCAATGTAGTTAGCTGCTTCAATAGTGAAGCCTGCCGTTATAAAAGTGTAAAGTCATGCTCTATTTTATTAAAAATATATCTAATTACTTTAAGAATAAGAAGAAGCAAATGGTATCAGATTCACATAATTTCTATCTTTTGAGAAAAAAATGATCAAAAGATTAAGTGGTAATATTTTAGGCAAGGAAATAACCACAGCAAGCAGTTATACCATTAAAGCCATAGAAGAGTTATATTGATGAACTTGAAATTATAGCAAGAGTATGTAACTGCAAAATACATGGGACGATTAATCATATACAAAGAAACTAATCACAACACACTTAAAGATGTTAATGAAACATGTGCATTAGAGTATTGATTTAATATGAGAAGTAGGTTGGGGTAAATCATCTAAGAAAATTTAATCAAAAAATTATGTTGAGGTAATTGCACAACATAACATGTTTGTAAAGATATATATAATTATTTTAGCTATAGTATTAGGGATATTGTCTAATTAATTTTTTTGAAGTCGCATCTTGAATATTATCCAAATAATCATATCAAAGAGGATTCCAAGAAGTCCATAGTTATTTGGTTGATGGCAATTAGGAGAATAGATGTGACATTTCTAATGTATATTAAACACTGGCTTGCATTTCTACTAAAATGATAAAAATATCAATATTTGATAACCAACTTCGTTCACATTACAATTTAAATTAAAAATGAAAAAATATACATATTCAACAAATATCACAATTGAATTTGATATAGGATAATTTTTTGAAAAGGGCTTGGTTTTCAAACATATAGATCCATCCATGTCCATGTCCATCTAGATGGGTGAAGAAATATTCAGAGATTTAAATAGCTAAGAAATGTAAATGTAAGGTAAAGTTTGCTATTAATTTTGATTATTATTTTGATGATGCTGAAGTATGTATGATTCACTTTGATGCATTTGATGTTGTGCATGGAAGTTCTCATTAGATCTCAGGGATGCTATCTTATGAAGAACAAAATATAAATGAATTAAGAGTGGGATCAATTATTTTATTATGTAACATCAAAGAAATACCAAATTCGTAATAATAAGCGAACTAAAAATATATTTTAGCTTACTTCTTTTGAAGAAAGATGAGATAGAATATTAAAAAAAGTTAAAGTGATATAAGAGTATCATTAATGGAAAGCAAATAATACATCATCTTAACAAATTTTTGTTTTCCTTGTATGATTTTTGAGTTGTAGGTTTTCACACACTTTTTGCCAAGCTCATATTCATATCTGTATTGGTGGGAATTTAGGTTGTGATTGTGCAATTGGACTTAGTGGAGGTATGAACATGCAGGACTTGCCAAGATCAATAGAAGTTTCTTTTGATAGAGAAATCAATAGAATTTGGCGACGTCATGATGAAGATACGTAGCCCAAATCAATGGTCCGACTGTCAATGAGATCCAACTCCATGCAAGCATCTTCTTAGCCATAAGAATTTATTGCCTCAACATAATCAGCCACCATTTCAGGGGCCTGAGAATCTTGGAAATTTGTATTCCCGCATAGGGATGTTCAGACACGCCGCCAAAGGTTTCAAAACCAATATTTAAGTGGTTCTCTTAGTATAATTCAAATTGATGAGGCATGAAGATGACCAGATCAGTTGATCCAAATTAAGTGCTAAATTTTCTAGCATCCGAGGTTGAATTCTTCTACTGAAACATGCAACTAATAATGGCATGGAATGTTTAGATTGTGGGATCATTGTAATATTAGATTTACCAGATCTGAATTATACTAGAAATCCGCTTAAAATTTTGTTTTGGAACCTTTGGCGGCGTGTATGAACATCCCTATGCGGGAATATAAATTTCCAAGATTCTCAGGCCCCTGAAATGGTGGCTAATTATGTTGAGGCAATAAAGTCTCATAGAACGTATATAATCTATTTGTAAGTCATTCTTCAGGAGTTGGTCGAGTAGTAGTCCAATATCTTAATTTTAGTTAAGTAGTTATTTGATAGTGCTTCCAAGTTCTATAGAAGAATTTTAGAGGATTTAAGTTATTTTATTTAAATATTATATCTCTTATCTTTATTAAAAATTGGCAAATAGTTCTATTTTTATTAGTCAATATTTATTTTTAATTATTGAATTGAATGATGTTTAAGAATAGCGAATTCAAATCTATTAATCAAATTGTAATCTTTTAACTATTGAATACAATTCTTACTTTTATTTTTCTTCCAAGATTGTTGTGTATTCTAAGTCTTTCCATTTAGTTTGATAATCCTTAGTTGAACTCATACACCTTGAAATTAAATTAGTTGGTATGAAATATGCCTAATTTCTATAGGGTATGTCTTATTTGACTTAGTTTTTATTAGTTATCTTGGCCTATATGTTTATGTAACTTGTAATTACAACTATACAGTTTGTTTGACTTGTAAATGACAATGCATCTTAGAAGAGGGGTTGGTAGAGGTAGAGATGATGCCAATGTGCTAGGGAGATTAAATCAAGTTGTACAGATGGTGAGATTCTTGCAAGTTAAACTAGATGCTACAAAAGAAGATCATTGAAGAGGTTTTGTATGGAGAGATGACAAAAATGGGCCAAAGGATGATGCATGAAGAGGTGATGAAGAACAACTCAAAGGTGAAGTATTATGAATGGATGTAGGTGAATACAAGCATTTGAAAGCTATCTCCAAGATTGGAAAACATATGAGGATGAACATACCCAAATTTTTAAGCACTTTGAACTTGGAGGAGCTAATTGATTGGCTCATAGAAATGGATGAGTACTTTTAATATGAGGTCATATATGATCTTTATAGAGTAAACGTGGCTCACATTAAGTTGAAAGGCCATGCCAAAGCATGGTGGAAGGAGTCCTAACTGGAGAGAACCAAAAGAGGCAAGGAAAAGATATTGTGATGTGAGCAAATGGTCTCTAGCTTGTGTGATATTTTTTTGCCAAGAGATTATCAATTAAATTTGTTGAAGAAGCTTCAAAATCTAAGACAAAGGAAGTTGCATGTAAAATACTACATCGAGGAATTTTATAAGTTGATGTAATATGATTGAGGTTAATCAAATATTGAAAGGGGCTAGTAAAGGAAAGAAGGAGAAGCTAGTACATCTTAGTCTCAAAGTTGCATGGTTGAGGAAGAACTAGTTCGTACAAATAGTATGATATTTATGGTGGACAAGAATGAGGTTTTCAAGTGTAAGATTTGGCTATGGAGATAGCCACTTAAGATTTAAAGGCCTAATGGAAAATACAAAGAACAAGAGATATCAATATGACAAGAATAAATTGTATTCCAATCAAAGAATGCAAATAGAATGATCATATGTATTACACAATGTATGAGAGGCCCTTGGTTATATATCTCAAGGTGATACATAGGATACCATAAGATTATGAAAAGTGTCTTAATCATATAATACAAGACATAGTGATAAGTATCCTATGTGTACCTTAAGTAAGCTTAACTAGACTAGTGTGAATATGACCTAGGGGGTAAACCTATTAGGAAAAACATTTTCTCAATCTTGTGATTAGAATAGGTTAAATCTATTTGAGTGTGGGGGGCTGCAGGGGGTACCTCCCCTATGGGGTTCAGGGGCCATGTGCCTCAGCAAGGGTTTAAGGGCAACACCCTTGAAAGCCACATTTTATGTATATTTTATTATTGTAAATTTGGACCGTTCATCATTAGGTCTTAGATTTGACGGTAGATATTTTTTTGGCTTGTCTTTCCTTAGAAGGAAAACCTATTTTACGAGGGCCTTGTATTACAAATGCGCATTGTGATGTATTCTAAGAGTCTGATAGCTATTGTGTTGTCTCTACATCTTTGGTTGGTGATACTCTTGTGAGAAACTTTCTCTGCAAGTATATTGTAATCTTTTTGATTTATGAATAATATATTGGATAAATTTTGGATTGTGGGGGTTTTCTCATGAAATGGTTTTTCCACATAAATCATTGTGTTGTGGTATATGTGATATTTATGTTTATTTTCTGTTAATTTTTTGTAACTTTTGTAAATATATGAAAAGTTTTGCATTATCCTCCTCTCAAGGTTAGTCTAGGAAGTTGTTCTGGCCTTAACTTCCTTACAAAACTAATTAGGTAATATCCTATTCACACCAACACCCCCCTTTAATTGCAACTCAAGGAGAATGAGAAAAAATGCGAAGATGTAATGATTCAACGATGAGTCTCAACTACTAGACTAGTACCCATGTACAAATGAATCTCTTAAAAATAAAAAATAAGAAAACCTAGTGGGACAAAACTCCTCCCCAAAAGAGAAAAAATAAAAAACTCTCTCAAAAGTATGAAAAGGAAGAAAACCCCATGTGAGGAAAAAATACCCCCATGAGAGAAGAAGAGAAACCATGCAACCCCCCCTCAATACATAATCTCTTGTACCAATGGTAGATGCTCAAAATTGGATGTAAAATATGGTCTATGGTCATTGAACAACATTCCTCCCCTTAAGGAACAAAACCAAAGTTGTATGCATAATGCCTTCCCATTCCTAAAAGGAATATGAAAGAAGAAAAATCAAAATGTATGAAGTATATGAATTCTTCTCATGTGTCTCCATGTCTATGTTGAAATTTGCCACTACCAGATCAAGTGTTCTAGGCCACATTGATGCAAATGACAATAAAAAATCTAGTAGAGATGAATGTGGAATAGGATCCAAAGATAAAAGTGGCTTCTTCAAATGCCACTTAAGAGTCTCCAAGCCAATGCCGAAATATAAAAAATGATATGGAGAAAGAAAAAGAGGGTCTAAAGTTTCCCCCACAATATTTGAAGAAGATGATGCAACTCCATAGGAAAACATACAAGAGAAAGTGAATATTCTCAATAGTTTCCTCCAAGTCTACAAAATAGGACTCACAAAAGAAACTTACAATGTCTGTCAAGTACTCATCCCTGTTGCAAGGTGTGACCCTTGGTCTCCTCTTCCTGTGGTAGGCGTAGTCTAGCGCGACGCTTGGGCTTCGTGACATGGTTTAACCACCTCTTGTGGATCTTGATCTTGTATAAATCCAACGAATGTATCGGGCATTAATAGGTCAATCTTTTGGTGCAACGACAACCGCCTGTGCAACAATTGGTATCAGAGCCGAGGTCACAGGTTCGAAGCCTGCGCTTGCGCTGGGGGGGATTGTTGCAAGGTGTGACCCTTGGTCTCCTCTTCCTATGGTAGGCATAGTGCAGCGCGATGCTTGGGCTTCGTGACATGGTTTAACCACCTCCTGTGGATCTTGATCTTGTATAAATCCAACGGTTGTATCAGGCATTAACAGGTCGATATTTTGGTGCAACGACAATCGTCTGTGCAACAATCCCAAGTCACTATTTATGAAATACAATGAATGTCTTGCTACACTAAATCATTAGGAGCCATGGATGTAGAAACACTAGTCTTGTAAGAAGCAATAGTAGATGAAGGTATGATATCAATGGGAGGATAAAAAGAAAGAAGATAAGTCTCATTTTCATTTGAATGTTCATAATCTTTAATATATTCAAGCTCCTCTAAAGTATCATAATCAAATGGGTATTATTTGCATTATCAAGAGGAATGAGGGAATATGTGAAAATATCATCTGGGAATAGAAATATATGAGGCTCTCCAATTTTTTTCTAAATCTTAGTCCAAAGTGTGTGGGGGAAATAAATGCTAGATAAAGAACACTTAGTGATCATCAACACTAGAACCAATCGATTCTACAACATGAACTATATTATTTTCCCAAACTGATTTTCTTCCAAGTGTGTTTGGTTCAGTTAGGAGTTCATAAAGATAAGGTAAAAAGTTTAAGTTGATTGAGATGTGTCAAGATACCTTTCTTTCTAATACTCAATGTAATTATCCCTATCTAGGATTACCACAAAAGGATGAATTAAAAAACCCACGATACCTCCTCAAATGATAAAACCAAATATCAATACATATGAATCAACCGCAAGATTATCCCAAAATCCACCCAATTGAAGAACCCCCAAAGAAAGTATGACTTGACACTTTATACTTAGTGCAATTATAATTGCCATCCATTGAAAAAAGCTAAGTGGTCTTTGATCTCAATGCTTTAAAAATCTCCAAATAAGGCTATATGTTGAAAGTACAATTTTTGATAACAATAAATACAAATTGATTGCATCACTATGAAGTACATAAAAATTATTCTCTTCAAAAAACACTAAACCTAAAAAAGAGTTTGTATGTTTAAATAGAGCCTTATAAGTTCCCAAAAAAAGATCTGTTCAACAAAACCTATGAAAAATTTACAATTTCTAAAAAATCTATGCATCAATATTAGAAATTGACTACACCAATGTGTAGAGCACAAAAAATAGACCAAATAAAAATAATTATTTGAAAACGGAGTTAAAACTAGTCAGATTTTGGCTTGCATGTTTTAGTTGTCCAATTGGACTAGGTCTGGTTCCCTTAGGTTTTCCTACAAGGTACTATTTGGTTTAAAGTCCTCACAAAAGAGAGAAAAATAAAGGAAACTAACATGTCTTACTTTTGCAAGAGCCTAACTTCCTAGTGAACTTCTCCTTTTAAAAGTATATATCCAATTTAGATGAATTTTCTCGCATGGTTCAGTCTACTTAAACATTTCCACATAATTAAAAGCCTCTTATGGGATATTGACGACTCTCTAAACTACATCGATCAAATGTTAAATGGTTTAGTTCACTAAGATTTTCCCACATGTCTAGCTCAATTAGAAAACCTCAGAAAAATTATTTTTTGTAGTATCCCTTTACCCACTTGAACTACACCTGTTGAAAACTTAGAAATCTAGATCACTTGATTTTTCCTACACTCAACCATTTATGAGATAAAATTGAATGTTTATGGAATTGTGATGTTTTTTTTTACTTGATTGATATCCACTTAACATTTTTTTGGTTCACTTGAGCTTTTCCGCATGAAATATTTTTGCAAGAATTTTCCCCCCATTAATTGAGCTTCCCCATTCAAAAGCGACTTGCCCGATTCACTTAGCCTTTTTCTCATTTGATCTTTTATAAATCCAATTTTGAATTTTGTGAAAGTCTAAGGTCCATTTGAACTCAATCCTTAACCTTATGCATAAGTCTAGATCACTTTAAAAATTCCACATTGCATACCTCCATGACCTCATATTTCCATCATAATTGCATCATCAACCCTTTTTACAAGGATTCTCTCATCAACTGAACTAAACATTTTAAGTGCAATTCTAACTGGTTTAGTTGGACTTCCTTGCAAAACCAATCCATTTATATTTTCCTGCAAGCCATACTCCACTAATGTCACCATATCCTTTTGTTGACACCATCCCACCCGGCTAATGTCACCCCATCTTGAATACTCCCACTCTATGATGACATCAAGTTACATCATTCTAATGTCATCATATCCTTTTATTGACATCATTACCAAAAAATTCTTGAATTAGACATTGAAAATTGATAAGTTAGTAGGTTCACTTGGATTTCTCCATAGGTCTAGTTTGGGTGGATTTCTCTACAAATTTGGTTTAGTGGATAACTCTCGCAAGGTCTAGTTGCTTATTAGATTTCACAAATATTCATCCTGACATGTAGAACATTCACACAAGATACCAAGGTGTCTAGAATTCCAAGGTAAGGCTCTACAATTGTATTCCACCTATTCTCCTACCTTCCTCGGATGCCATTAATGTTTCTTCCACAACCTGATCAAACACCAAAATAGATTTCAACCACTTTCTTGCCATTTTTGGATGCCATTGATGATCAAAACAAATGCCTATGGAAGGAATATTGCTGCCCATACTCTACAGGTATGCCAGGACATGATTGGACCTAGTTTCTATAAGTAAGCTAAGGTAGAAGAACAAATTCCTACACTAATATTGAGAGGAGGGTTATGTAAAATTTAAGACCTTTACAATGGTTACATAAACTAAATAGAAACAAACATAAATGTTATTTATACCACAACACAATTATTTATGTGGGGAAAACCCTTTCAGGAGAAAAACCCCATACTCCAAAAGCCACCCAATATATTATTATGAAATCAACAAGATTACAATACACTTGCAGAGAAATATTTTCACAAGAGTATCACCAACCAGAGATCTAGAGGCAAATCAACATCTATAAGAATCTCTCACACAATCTCCATCTCAAGCACCTAATATATAGGAGATACAATACATGAAACCATCAAACAATATTTATAAAAACATGAGCTAAAACCACCCAAAAAGTAGTGCCCAACTCATCTCCAATCAAAGATTCCCTATTATGTGTCAAAACACACACTAACATGTGTATCTCCCCTTTACAACTCTTTTTTGTATCCAATACATTTTAAAAATTTCCAATTTGGGAGACCCAACTTCTAAAGGCCATAAATTTTGATTTGGGAGTTTGTTTGATGAACCATTTGAATCAATGAAATCTTGCGAAGCACTCTATCAAGCAGTAACTTAATTTTCTAGTTATGAATGATTTCAATCCCAAAAATAATCTCTAAGGGCCTTAAATTGGACTTTGAAACTTTCAAAAATAGAAAATTTAATATCTTCAAATCTCGACATAATATTGTGATGTAACTTTACCAACATGTTTATTTATCCATTCCATAGCTTTGGGGAAAGTTTTGGATCAATCTATGCTCAAATTTAAACTTACTATAAATACTAACCTTTTGTAATTGCAAGGTTGAGACACCATTTTCCTAACATTCACCCACTTTTCGAACACCATGCAAGAGAAAAGGAAGTATCAACACCATGATTTAATTACTAGGGGTTGAGAGGCCCATAGACCTTGAAAACCATATAAACTTCTCTATGCTCATAGGATTAGTTAAAGAATCTGTAACATACATCAAAGTGTCTAAGTTAACTAGCTTCACCCTGCTGTCCTTGACCATATCTATGAAAAATGATACTATACATCGATGTGCTTGGTCTTGACATGAAATATTGAGCTCTTACCTAGGTAGATCACATTCTGAATGTCATAATAAACTATCACTAAACCTTGTTTTATTCAAATATATGAAAACATTCTCTTAAGCCAAATGGATCCTTTACTAGCATGAGTAGCTACCATATACTTAGAGTTAGTAGTGGAAAAAGAAACCACAACTTTGTTAGTGCTAAAAAATGCTGCTCCACTTCCTAGAAGCAAATTTCACTCACAAGTCAAGAGTTTTGAAATCATGTGGGTGAAAACAATTCATCAACAAAACAATGGAGGGTTTAAGGCTAACTTTACAAGAGTGACTTATCTCTTCTACACTTCAAACTTAGCTTAGAATCAAGAAGCTGTTCTTAGGGGTATGCCTCAATAAACATTAAACTCAAAGAAAATGGACAACCAAAATAACTACAACCAAAACCAAATGTAATTTTATCCCCAAATACTGTCACTAGATTAAGAAAAACTGGTCACATATGACCCCTCTATAGCTGATATGATTGTACAAGCATGACCCACAAAAAATGCATCTATCAAATGTTCACTTAAGAATTATTTCATAGTTATATCAATAGTCATGGGTGCACATGAAGGACCACCTAAACTAAACTACTGATTGATGATTTTTTTTTGTTTTGAATGATTTGAGATTGACCAGGTGAACTAGAGACTGATGCCTATTTTATGGGTTATAGAGTCATATATAACAAGAAAGAGAATCATTAAAGGAAACATAGAATAATTGATTTGGGCATATTTTCCATCAAAGCACAAACATTATATAGAGAAAATACTTAGTAATCCAAACTAAATTGCATACATCCATTCAAAACATGTGAAAGGCCATTACAAAGATTGCAATATTTAGAATTTTGTTACATTCACCAATTTCATGTTACAATCATACTAGAATAAATGTGGCAAGGGAAAATATTAACAAATTTCAAAGACCTTCCTAAAGTAACTGTTACTAAGTTTTTGGTCATCCTTGAAAATATGTCTATTAAAATTTTTGGTTGTAATGGGTTGATGGTGTTTTAAGTGAATAGTATAACTTAGGTGGTGTTTTATGAGATTACTCTAACTCTCCCCTTGTATGCCATGTAATCTATCCTGATTGTTTTTGGTGCAAGGGCATCAGGAGCCTCATAAGCTTAATTTTGTCATTTTTAGGTTTTTAGGTTGATGGTGTGTTTTAATGTTTATTAAGGTCATTTATGACCATTTGGAATCATATTAATCCATTTTTTAAGTGTTTTGGGTCGTTGGTTTAAAAGTTGTTAATGTTGCTAAAAATTGTCAAAAAATTGCTAAAAGTTGTCATGCAACTTTAGCAAGGTGGCAAAAAATCAAGAAAATGGTTACATGCAAGAAAGAAATGGTTAAAAAACATTGGGATTTATTGTAAATTCATAAATACATCTTCAAAATCCGAGTAGGGGATTGAAGAATTGATATTGAAGTTTTTGAGTTAATGAAGCAAGCTTTTTTTCAGAGTTTTTCAAAGTTTTAGTCATTTTCTGTCTCTTTTTATGGACTATACAGTCCATGGATTGATCTGAAACCAATTTTATCATTTTTCCATATGAATCTACTTTATTTTTATTTTTTTGGCATCAAATTTCATCAAGTATTTCAAAAGTTATTGCATTTTTCCTAAAACGGGGTTTTTTCTATGATTTTCCAACGTTGCAGTCATTTTCTATCAATTGGTATGGACTGTACGGATAATGTATCTATCTGAAATTGACTAGATAGTGTACATATGCGAATCTAATTTATTTTGGTTTTTCTAGCACTAGATTTCATTGGGTGTTTTGAAAGTTATTGCAATTTTTTTGAAAATAGCCTAAAATCCTACCTAGGGTTACAATCAACAAAGAAAATGCAAAATATTGAATTCCCACCATGAGAAAATGCTAAAAACTTGCAAGAACTTCTGGTTTTATGTATTAATCATGCATGCAGGGTTTGGAGTCTCCATTTGCACATGGGAAGGAGAATTAGAGGATAGTTTGCTGCATTTTGCTTCATTCACAGTCTAAAAAAACCTAGTTTATGCTTGTTTGTGTTAAGATTCTTGCATTGTCTTTTAAGTTTGGGTTTAATGTAGGTTGTGAAAAGTTGTATGAAGGTATTTCAGACCTGCTCAAGGAGTTTGAAGCTTTCTTGGCTATTATTTGACAAAGTGTGATGACTGTCCTATAAGGACTGTATATGACAGTGTTGGGAAGCAAATGAAAGTTGAACAAATCTAAGTCAAAAAGGGTTGTTTGTGCATACTCCTTGTTGGGAAGGGGTCTTAGAAGGTCCTATAGACTTGGTAAAGGTGTTGGATATCAAGATTGGTACTTGTATGACAAAGGTCAAGATTGTCCCAAGTAGTTTGCATGAGACATTGGAGCCCTCAAACTGTGACCAGTCAAGTATGAACCTTTTTGGTGTGTGTAGGAATTGAAACCTCCTTGAAAGCACTTGTATGCAAGGTGTAAGGGAATGCTTTTGTGTTTTCCTCCTATGTGTACCTTAAAGACCAAGTCATCTATTGTGACAAGGTGTACTAAGAAGCCCCTGCCTAGGAAGTTCTTAAGGAAATGCCTTTGAATACAGTTAAGTTTGTTGAGCTTTGTCTTTCCTCTACATTTAATTTGTATAAGAGTGCAGAAGATCTGGATGGTAGGAAGAAATAAGTGAAAGCTACAAGATGCTGTAATATTTTGTTGTATTGATCAGTTTGCAAGGTGTGCTTTATGTGGCAAGTTGTGTAGGTGGTTTAGGCAGGAGAAGCCTAGATAGGCTTGAAGGAAGGAGAAGAGCACAAGTGATGCTCAAAAGAGAAGTTTCCAAAAAACTAAGGTGAAAAAGACTCAGGTGAGGTGGAAAATGGAACTAAAAAAATTGCTTACAATAATGAAGCTTATGGAAGAGATATTACATAAGGAAAGGAAAAGGAACCAACCCAAGCCACAACAGGATGTTGAAGCAGAGATAAAAGAGATAAGAGAGAGTTTGAAAAAGTTGGACATCATACTAGAGCTACTATAGGGAATAATATCACATGGATTCTTTATAGAGGTTAAGAAAATGGTGAAGTGGCCTCTTAAGAAAATGATGAAAAAGAGAAGCAACATGAAGCTAACAGATTGAGAAGGTGGCTGAAAGTACTTGACAAGCCATCCAAGGAAAGAGATGTGAAGGAAAGTAAGTCTCATTGTTTTGAAATTAATGAAAGCTTTGAGTGTGTAAATGTAGGCATAACAATAAATGAGGGAAAAATACTAAGTGTAAAAGATGAAATACTATGTCATCTTGAGGAAGGTGAGATACTTGGTGAATGCATATTGAATTCTGTTTTTGATAGTAAAAGGTGGATAAATAAAGAATATGTTTTTTGTTCTCCTAGAGAAAGACTAGTGTTTGATGAAATGCCTGATGAATTGGATGCTTTCTTATTGGAAGAAATGGATATGAGTGATAAGTTGTTTGCAACAGTAGGACAAACTGAAAAATTCAAAGATGAATGCAACCCTCAAGTGCAGCAGGAAGTATTTAGTCCATATACAAAGATTGATTAAATCCTTTGGAAGGAGATGACAAGTTTTGAAAAAGAGGGACACTACTCTGTGTATGAAAGTCAAGAGAAATTAACAACTACGATGGAAGTGTTAGAAGATGCCATTTATCAAAGGAGACCCTTAGAGGACAAGTTCAGTACTAAGACAACCATAGCACACATGGAGGATCTTTTTGGTGTTGAAGTAGAGTGTATGGTGCAAGGAGAAAAGGAGGAGACCTCAAGGTCTCAATATTTTATTTATAATCTTTCATTGGTCTATGTATGTGCAGGTTTGTTAGACAAGGAGATAAAAATCATTGAGAAGCAGGCTCTTGAAAGAGACCAGGTTCAAAGGAGGATGCCAACATAAAAATACCTTGCAAGGAAGAAAGAAGAGAAGGAGCTAAGAAGAAAACCTAGAGAAAATAAGTGGAAGACACAAAGAAAAAACCAAGAAGACATCAAGGAAATAGTACAAAAGAACTGGAAGACTAGGAAGAAAAAGAAGACCTACACTCAAGTGGACTTGAGTTTGTTCCTCCCCTTGGGTGTATGGTGTAGGGGCATCAGGAGCCTCATAAGCTTAATTTTGTCATTTTTGGGTTTTTAGGTTGATGGTGTGTTGTAGTGTTTAATAAGGTCATTTCTGACCATTTGGAATCATATTAATCCACTTTTGAAGTGTTTTGGTTCGTTGGTTTAAAAGTTGCTAAAAGTTGTCATGCAACTTTAGCAACGTGGAATTTTTTTTTCAAGAAAATGGTTACATGCAAGCAAGAAACGGTTACAAACCATTGGGATTGATTGTAAATGCATAAATAAACCTTCAAAAGTCGAATAGGGGATTGAAGAATTGATATTGAAGTTTTTGAGTTAATGAAGCAATCTTCTTCTTCTTCTTTTTTTTTTTTGAGTTTTTCTAAGTTTAAGTCATTTTTTGTCTCTTTGTATGGACTGTACGGTCCATGGATTGATTTAAAACCAATAGTATCATGTTTCCATGTGAATCTACTTTATTTTTCTCTTTTTGGCATCAAATTTTGTCAAGTATTTTAAAAGTTATTGCATTTTTCCTAAAACTGGGTTTTTTCTATGATTTTCCAACGTTGCAGACATTTTCTGTCATTTTGTGTGACCTGTAAAACTCATGTATTGATCTAAAATTGATTGGATAGTGTAGATATGTGAATCTAATTTATTTTGGTTTTTGTATCACTAGATTTCATTGGGTATTTTGAAAGTTATTGCAATTTTTGTGAAAATAACCTAAAACCCTACCCAGGGTTACAGTTAACAATAAGAATGCTATATCTTTTATTTCCAGCATGATAAAATGATACAAACTCATGAAAAATTCTATTTTGAGGTGATTATAATTCTTGCAAGGTTGGGAGTCCTCACATGCACATGTGTTGGAGAAAACTATGACAATTTTCTACCTTTTGCATCTTTTTATAGTCTAAAATCCTAGATCATTTTTGTTGAGTTAAAGTTCTTGCATTATCTCACGAGTTTGGATTTGTTGATTGTGAAAAGTTGTTGAGAGGTCATGCAGGCCTAGATCAAGGGTCTTGAAGGTTCTTTGAAGGGTTGCATGAAGTTGTTTATGACTGTTCGAAGAGAACAAAATATGCAGTCTAGGTTGAGCACTACAAATGTTGCAAGTCTCATGAATGGTTGTATTATGTTTCATCATATTTTATTTGTTCATAGTCCTTTTAAGTCCTTAGACAAGTTTTCTTTGCATGTGTACTGTCTCAAGGTGTGTTGAATCAAAGTCTTTAAGTTTTTTGCTAGGGTCTATAATGGTGCACCTAGGAGCAACAATGGAGTTAATGCAAGAATTCCTTGCCTTTTGGGTCTATTGTCTAGTTGAATGTCCTTCCTCTGTATCAGTTTTGAATACACTATCGGTGTTTTTTCCAGTTATACAAACTTTTGTAGCTCCGATTTTGGTCTACTTTTGAGCTAAGGCAATGTGGGTGGTGTTTTCTTAAGTTCATTGAACTTCCCCATTTACCACCCAAAGAGAGACAATTAACTTATCAATGCTTATTAAAAGGCAGGCAGTGTTTTACAACTAAGGACGAACCTTGGCGGTGATTTGCAAGGTTATGCGAACTATCCACTTCTTCATTCGTATAGTCATTCCTTTTCAAAGTTTTGAAAAGCGATTGTGATGGAGTGGTGATGTGAAAGCTGACACGTGCCTACATGACAAGAGGATGCCATTTAATGCCTATCTACTTGCACATTTCCTAAGGGGAATTAAAAGGAAATTCATTCAAGAAACAAACATTCTTCAGCTGCAACATTCACATTGAGAGATGTGATGAAGGAGAGCATGCCAATGCAAATTTTTGTCCTCAAAATGCATGGTTGTTTTGAGGTATTTACATCCTTATCTTTCCCTTTTGAACTTACATTTTTCAAGACTATTTTTCCTTTCATTTTAAATTGCCTGGTTAAAGTCCATTCGAACCCTAGAAGTCTAGGCATGGCAAGAATTAAGTGTCAGGGTTATGAGTATATCTTAGGGTTAACGTGTGACATTCCTAAGATAGGAGACACCAAACTCGGGTAGGTAAATATGAATGAACTTAGGGAAAAATTCAATGAACCCAATCCACCACCCATCATGCAAAAGGTAGTCGAGAGTGGATTAGTGGAAGCAGCTGTGTTCCCTGTAGCCATCCAATACCGAGAGATAATTCTTGAATGCATAAGGCATTATAATACTCGAATTTGGGAAATTAGAATTGAGGAAAATAGGTTGGTGGTTAAAATTCAAAGAACTACTTTTGCCTCATGCTTGAGAATTCTGGAAAAAGAGCCTTATTTGACCCTAGATTTCACCAATGCTCAGATTGAGTTCTCACTCAAAAAGGGGTGCTACCAAAACATAATGGCAAAGAATTGGTTGGAAAAACCTAGGCAGGGTAAATCTCAGTTGCCTCAGAATTTACATAGGAACAATTTTGTGGACGAGGTATCCAACATAGTTATGTTGTTACACAAAGTTCGGGGGAATGAAGATGCCTATGGTTTTTAGGAATGGATGTATTTTTTCATCTAAATTATACTCAAGAAAGCTAATTTCTAGATTGGGCGACACTCATCAGTGACAAGTTACACAGTCTGCTTGTTTTCTTCACTACCAATAATACATTCTATATGTCTTCTTATTTAATTTATGCCATTGCAAGCACCAAACCATGGCCAAGTGATCTTCCCTATGACTAGGTACCAATTTTTTAGTACCTTGATAAGTTTTAGCTAAACAAGAGCTTACTTCATCACATGAGGATATCTAATGCTTTTAATATGAGAGTGGCCAAAGAATCACAAGGAAAAATTAAGATGCAACTTTCACTTGAAGCCATGCAGTTTTTCAATTTCTATGGTAGCCATTTTATCCAATTTGAAAGGTTCTCCTATAGTAGGGTTGGTGGTTTCACTAATTTCCCTATCAAACTCCCAAGGCACCCGAAAGAAAAAATTCTGATGATAGAGGTCTGCAGGTAGTTGGTAGATGTCAACAAGAGGTTTCAAGAGCGAAGAAGAGTAACCATATAGTTTCTAGTTGGTTTTGGCCTCTTCACTCATGAATCCATGTTAGATGCTTTGAACATAGAGAAGGAAATATCCACGTATAATTCACAAACCTACAATGAATGTTTTCCTTTTGACCTCAAAGATTATGTGAAAGATAATTTGAAGTTAGTACCTGGTTTCTTCCATCTACCAACTTTGGAGGATTATTGGGCTGACTACTTTGAAAAATTCGAGGTAAGAAGAAGAAACCGGATGAGATTGTCTTTAAGAAAAATAGTCATCTATGGTTTGGTTTGGGATGTACAAGAAATTGAGGATGATGAATCTGACCTAGTAGACCTAATTTTCACTGAATTAATAGAAAATCAACCCATCCCTATTATGGACTGGAGCAATAAGGAAAAAAAAAAAATTGAAGCAAGGACTACAAATGTTTTGGAAAGGAATCAGGAGTGGGTCACTAAAAAGAAGATAGAGCAATCTTGTCCCCAAACTAGATCACATAATATTTAATTTACAGGAGGTAGTGGTTAGCCCTTTGTGACTGCAAGAATCTCTGGAACTACTTTACATTCAGTTCCATCTAAAACTCAAGGTGACAAAGATGAATAACCTCCTGATAGAAATGTGTTTCAATCGACTTATGGAGAATATCTCCTTGATTTACCCTATTTGGACAAGGATAGAGGATGCGAAGGAGAAGAAAGTGACTTAGGTAACATTGATATCAATTCTTCCTCCTCGTCTCATCGGTCATCACCTTTTAGAGAGGTAAGTGAACCTCCAAATTAGAGGTCTTCTCCACTTCTGTCATAGGATATCCAAACAAATTCTCCTCCCATGAAGAGAACACTATTCAACTCTTCTAGTTCTAAGGCGACCAATGTTCCTATTACCCCCATTTGGCTAGAAGATACTCTGTCAAGAAAAAGGAAGAAAATGCAACTAGATCTTTTGAGGCAAGATATGGTGGGTCAATTTATTCAAAGGACCCCAAAGCCTAAGAAATTGAAAACCACTTCTCAACTAATTGATGATGTCGGATCAAGAAATCTATGTCTAGAAGTTGCACATCCCACTGCACAAAAGGAGGTTACTCAAGAAACTACGAGTGAATTTGACATTGATAGGATTAACTTGGGACCTCCTACCAGGGATGAAGATGTACACAACTTTCAGGTGTTTATAGAAAGGATGATTGAGAGGTTTAAGAAAGATAAAAAAAGTAAGATAAGTTAAAGAAACAAGTCCAAGTTTTGACTGAATGTCTGAAATCAGTATTCGACCTTCCTCCTCAACCAATTTCTCAAACCGAGTCATCTTCTAATCCCATGGATTTGATAGGAAGTGAAGCATTAAGTAAAATGAAGAGTTACAAAACCTTCGATAGAGCTATTGAGGAATGGAGTGGCATTTTGGTAAGAAGAGGTAATCAATTTATTTTTGAATCTCTTAGATGTCTCCAGAGGGCGAATACTTCAAGATATGAGACTCAAGAGGAGATCGTTGGTGCTGAAAAATAAGAAAGGATATGGAGTCAGTATGCCAATGAAATTAAAGAAATGATAAACTTTGTTGTGGAGAAGTTAGCCGCAAAGAAAATCATACCCAATGTTGTTGATGCTCATTGCATTGTCTAGAATAAGAGTATAGAATGGAAGTTACAAGTCACTAAGCAAGGCTTACAAAAGCTCTAGGAGATTCGAATGGTATGCAACATAATCTTAGAGGAGGTTCATAAGAACCTTGTCACCCTCAAATTGCAATCTAATAAGGGAGGAGGTGAGAATGATGAGAATGCTAAAGTATTGGAGAATGAATTCCAGAAGATAGTTGATGGAATTTTCAGCTCCCAATCTTTCAATGCTTATCTTGGTGTTTATGCTTATTCCTGTGTGTGAGTGTATGCATCTATCTTCGTAGTAGATTTCACTTTTTAGATAATATTGGGCTTATATTTTAGTTATCACTACACTTTATGTAAATTGGTCTTTGTGCCACTATCTTATTGTATTTCCTTTGCATCTGATATTAAAAGTCTTTATTATATCGGGTTTCACCTTTCTTGCTTTAGAGTTAAAAGCACACATGTGTTTATATAGTTTGAGTTAAACTCATTGAATATTTTACAAGGGAATTGTACCTTTCCAATTCAAAGGATAGTCATCTTCCCAAAGAGGATTATTATCCAAAGCTGTTGAAATAGAGGCACCTTCATGGGAAATAATTCTACGTTATCCCAAGGTGCCCAATCTATTAGCTAATAGTAAAAAAAATAATAATGGAGAAATTATCTACACAACATCTATACATGCATCTTATTCTTCACATGCCTCATGAATCCACAACCTTCCTACAACTAGCCTCTAGTAGCCACCAAAATAACCAACCCCTTGAACATGAGATTGTAAAACCAACATATCACTTTGGGTGTCAAAACCCTAATCACAACACACTATAGTGCCACTCAAATCTATGGCACAAGATAAATTATGACCAAAATGGACACCCTATATGGAAGGAATCCATCTATAATAAAATTAGGATTTCCACAATAAAACATGGTAGATGGGATAACCATCATCATTAATGTAGGTTGGTGGAAGGAGTCGGCAAAGAAAAACACTATTAATAAACTAAAACACCCAAAAACCACTTAAAACTTACCTAACACTATAATAGGCTCAAAAAGACTTATTGACATTAAAAGCTACAAACTCTTGCCAAAATAATACAGTGTTGTTGGGGTCAAGAAATCAACCTACCTCAAGAACACATTAGAGGCTCACCAAGAACTAGGAACTAGAAACCATCAAAACCACTGACCAATATCTTTACCTTTATTACCTTCATTGTTATTTACCTCCTTTGTCAAGGCTTATGATTGCACCAATAGCTTGTCAGGGGTTCCCATGGTTTTGGGGACCATGGGAAGATCTGATACTTTACTTTACCCTTTCTGTTGAATATCACTCTCCAAGTACATATGTGAAAAAATGGACCTTTCTTTGGATATTTTGAGAAAATGGCCTTAATCAGGATCTTGCAAAAAGATAGGGCCCATGTGGACACATCCAAATTCCATCACTTCCCTCACAAGGTCCTGTTGACCTTCAAATCCTTATAAAACTAAGATTTATAGGAAAACAACACTCATTGGGATAATGCAAAATTTCACTTTCCATTAGGACATATGTGGGAATTTGATCAAACTGTACTCAACACACTAGGAAAACAACCAATTCACCTAGAAATATTTACAAGACATCCATTCCTTCAAGTTTTAGATTTTTCAAGACTTGGATCTCCATTGGGTCCAAGTGGGTTTGCGACCATCAAGTGAACTGCACCAACCAACCTTGGACTTGCTCAATAACCTATTCCTAGATAGAAAGTTCACTAATCACATCAACACCCTTTATAGATATCCAAATTGCAAGTGAACATGAGGAACCATGACCTCCATTTGGCCAATACTGGCCATTGAAATCCTACTAAAAACTTCAAGAAGCTGGTCTCCATTGATTGAAATATGAAGTACACCTTGGAACTATAAACCGGTGTACTTATCCTATTATACAAAACCATCCTTAGCTCTATTAAATGTTTTTTGTAGATCCAAGGCCCTACCAAAATTTGTAGACGATCCATTTCCAACAGAACCAAGTGCTTAGACTTAGTCGTTTCTGCTTTCCTCCTTAATAGTCTTTGTAAAAGTTTAACCTGCTACTGAACCATACCTTGGAATTGGTTGAAAAGAGTTGTATCGGTTCAACATGCAGATCAAAACCATGCAAGAGGATAACTTAATTTTACTTAGTTTTCCCCACATTTGAACTAGGAATACCTATTTGGATGCTCTACAAGGTGGAAGACTTATAAATCCCCCAATCCAATTTTGGTATTTTTGAGTTTTGAGGAATTAGACTAAGGAAAGAGATAGGAACACACATCCAACATCATAAAATTATTATGGTATTCCTGATGAAATATCTTAGATAGTTTATCTATGAGGTACCATGAAATTGGCACACAAAAGGGAAGGGATAAAATCCAAAAAAGGGCATGACAAGATTGAGTCCCAACAATGGCTCTGGTTGGGGACATGTACCTCTTGCAAGAACAATGAGATTTAGATCTCTAGAACTATATCGCAAATATTTGATAAAACCATAGGATATGAGACTAACACACAATGAATAACAAGTATATATACATGACAAGGTCACAACCAATTAACAAGACAAAAAAATAACAAAAAATGTATCACAATGATTTTTGTTTAGCACAAAGTGGGACAAATCAATGGGGGAAGGATACAATTACCTCCCTCAGTGAAAGACAACTTTGCTGAAGGAATTGAATTCCTTCTATTCATAGGTGTTTAATTCACATAGGTGCAACAAGTAAAACCTTCTTCTTTCAGGCACAAACTAGTTATTACCTCTGAAAAATGAAGACATGTTCCACCAGACCTTTCCATTGCATGAAAACCATAAAACATAATCCACCACATTGCTATGCATTGCATTCTTCATATTTATAGCAACTAGGAAACCAATTAAAAAATTAGGTCAACATGAAAATAAACCATGGTATCTTCATACCTACTGACGTCCATAGGTGAATTGAGGAAAAAGAGAATACCTCTAATTCACATTGCAAATAAAAATATTCATTCTTTTCATGACCTACAAAAGGAAGCTCATCTTCTAACAATTCAAACTGGAAGTTTTGCAAATTAGGCATAAAGGGAACTTGAGTAGTCGAATGATCATAAAATTGGAGAACTTGTTGCTAGCTACTCAACACCATCACAAGATGTATGTTGGGCCCGAGTGAAAAAATAGGGCACACTTTCATCCAAACTATAAGAAGCTACACCTTCATCACAAAGGAAAGCATCATTCTTAGTTTTATAAACTTCTAGGACAACAAGAAGCCAACATACCTTGGATTCATTCATGTTGATGCAATCTTCATCAACACAATAATTTGGATCACAAGACACTTTATGTGAAGAGTTGCACTCTTCCAATGTCTCGTAGTTTTATAATTGCTGAGTGTAGCATCTATAGACACCTAAAATCCGACCTTACCCAACCGCACATAATTTTAGTCTATCTTAAGCCATTAATTAAATAAATAATCTTTAATTAATTAATTTAATTTATCCATTACCCTTATCCATCACCTTTAATTAAATAAATTTCATATTTATTTAATTAAGTCTAGCCTTATCATAAAATCATCCAACTAAATTAATTCATTAATTTCTAATTAAATGATTGATTTAGACTAATTAATCCCCACCACATTTCCCTCCATTATTTAATTTCACTTTATTCCTCAATCCTTGTCCATTTAATCCTAACCATTATATTCATTCACATGGATCACAATCTAAAGTTGCCATTATGTGACAAGTTTCCCTCTCACATGACTAACTAAGGCTTTGTATAGATTCATTGAATCTAGACACTTGCCAAAAATCAAACTAACTTTTCATATCATCCATCTATTTCATACTACATCTCCAAATCTCAACCTTTCACATAAGGATGTTGCCCTAATCAAATCCTAAACCTATCCCTTATCCCTCATGTGACACTTGTCAAATGACTCCACTTTAATCTAAAACCTAATACTCAATCAATCCTAGCAATCCATCAACAAATCCATCTTGGCCCTTGATTTATCTCATGAAAATTATATAAATGAGAGGCCTCTCATCCCATTTGGATATCTTCTCTCATCCTATGGTTATGTTGTTGACTATATATTTCTTGCATAGCCTAACTAATATTCCATCATAATATTATTAGCTATCCATTTGATCTCTTATCATCTTAATCCTATCATAATGTTGTTGGTTTAATAAGCAATTACATTCCCCCATCAACACATCAAAATATAAAATCAATTGGAGATAGGGTGCACTCTACTTCAGCTCTATCTGAGGAGAAAGACAGGTTTTAGTTGAAGGTATTGTGTGTATGTTGAATTATCTTTTATGTTATTTACCTTTAATCTTTCTCTTCTTCAATACCACTTTAGCTAATTATGTAGTATCATTTCCTTTGTCATTAAATAGTATCCTATCAACTTCCTCTTCGTAATATCCTATAATTATTGAGTGTAACATTATGTTAGTTGTAGATACAAGTATTATCACTTTAACTTATTTTAGATAGTTAGTAGCCATGTTTGTGGTTATTTTGGATGTTTCTTATGGATGCTACTAATTAATTTATTTTTATTTTATGTTTGTCGGTTCTCAAATGGAGAAATTAGTATAATGGAGAAAGTATTGAAGCAACATATACATCCATAACCATATCCTTGTATAAGAATACATATTTACTTTTATGCTATCCACCTAATTTTACTTTTACATACATTCTTATTGTAGTTAACACTTAATTAATACTGGAAATAAATGTGATGGTGAAAATTACATACCTTACAATTCACCCCTTTGTTATGAACTCAATTTGGCTAGGCTATTATCATTGTACTTGAGTGGTATGATTTTTGCTAAGATTTTACACCTAACATAATAAATACCTCCTTCCATATTCATCCATTCTTAGGAATTAATTTTTATCCTTGGTTTCATGCTTACCCTTCCCATGGTTAGATCCATAGTTGTATAAATGACCTCAATTATATGCATGATTATGGTAATTACCCTATATTTTTTTAAATTTAATTTTAAACTTTGGGCCCACTCATTTTTTCTCTACTTAGGCACTATGTGCTAACTTAAAGTACCAAATATTTTACTTGCACCCTTAGATTTATATTTAAGGACTAACCCTCATTCATTTGAACATATAGAATCTAAGACACATTAATTATCTCTTGCAACAAAGAGAATTGAAGTACTTTTATGTGGTACGAATTTTATACCAATATTCAAGGGTATACCATGTGACTAATTTTTATTTTCAATCTTTGTATAAATCTATTGAATTGTCATCCTTATCAATATTGACACAAAAGAGTTATTATCTCTACCACATGTAAGCTCTTGACCATACAACCAATTTTTTTATGCAAATTCAAAAATAGGGGCAATATTAAAAACATAATGTGACATTTGTAATTACACCACAAATAAAACCTAGTTATAAATAGAGAGTGCACAGATTTGTAAAGATCTATCTATATTCTTAAATATAATTATGTATAAATTATGTTTAGGGATTTAATTTAATTTAGGATACATATAGTGATTGGTAGATTCATTATGAGAAAGTCTGTATTATAATAATTTTATGTATGATTTCAAAGTATAGTTTAAGTGGTGCTAGGGAATATAAACGTATATAAATCTCACGACTTTAACATTTTAATAATTTATCATATTATAATAGAGTTGGACTTGTTATAGATCTATTATTTAACTTCTAGTATATATGTTGATATATATCAATATAAACATGTTCATTATTTTAAAGTAAATGTAAGGATTTAGTGTAGAGTTAGCATAAGGATTGTGGTGCATAAGTCACAACATAGGGTGAAGTGTTTAGCATGCTTTGGGAGAGATAGAGAGATATGTAAGTAAATAAAAATATCTATGAGTAAGGACTATCACATAGTAAATTTGTATAGAATGTTCAAATCCATGATTACAATTTCAATTTTATAATTAGGCAGGGTAGATAAAGATATACATAAGTGGCTTAGGTAAAGAAACATATTTTGTATGACTTTCATGTACTTAAATAACATATCCAAATTGGGGGAGTTAGCTTAAAGGTTATGGAGGAAGCTATTATTGCTACAACATGGCTCAAAAATAAAAGGGAAAAAAGTGCATATATTGAGAAAAATTAAGGACGAGGAAAGCATTAATTATTTTTGAATGTTGGTGAGAGTGTCATTAAGTTTCAGAATAACTTCAATAGGGAGAAATTTCCTTCTTCTTGGGACCAAGTAAGTTGGATGATTATTAAATATTTTACATTGGAGGGTTTGTTCAAATGCATTTTCTATTATGGATAAGTGCAAGATAATGGGCCCACTTTTTGAAAAAAAAGTGAAAGTGTTTTTCTTGAAGCTCAAAGTTTGTCATAGTTGGATTAAACATTTGAAGTGCCCTTACAAATAGAATCTTAACAAGGTCTAGTAATTTATGAAATGCATGATTTTGAGTCTAGTTTTCAAATATGTAATTTATTCTAATACCTAGATGATACACGTTAATTTTGTATAGGATGTATAAAAATCACCTTTTTAAAGTCACTTATTTAGGACCAAAACATGCATGTGTGTGAACAACAAAATTCACCTTAAATAAAAAGTATTTTTCTATTTCGTTTTGGGGAAAGATATTTATTATCCTTAAAATAATTTTTTATTGGCCTTAATTGCTATTTTTGAAAACCCCTTGTGTATGGAAAACATAATTTGAGCTAGATTAATGATAAAATTATTATTATTTTATTGTGTCAAGAATGATGTCTAGATTGATCACATTTTTTTTCAATAAAAAATAAAAATAAAAAACTATTAAAAAATAGTAATACTTAACATTCTAATATTATGAACCACTTTCCTTAGAAAATAATTAATAAATAAAAAAATATTTCCAATCATAATTTTTTCACATATTCAAAAACTAAACATCATCACATATAATGGGTTTTTATTTTTCCATTTAAAAAAAAAAATCGTCAACCACATTACTAAAGTTAGTTTCTCTCTTGTTGTTTTCATTGTATTGTACTTGCAAGTCCAAGGCTAAGAGTTGAGTTTCCAAGCCTAAAACAAAGCCATACATTTCAAATTTCAAATTTTATGAAACATGTACCTAGTCCAAAATGCGTACCCATTCTAAAAAGGAGTGGGAATGTGATGTAAATGAAAATGGGTACCTATTTTAAAAGTCAAAATGCATACCCATTTTAAAAATCAAAACGAATTCCCATTTTAAAATGAGTACAAATTTTAAAAATTAAAATGAGTAACCATCTCATATGGATAGAAATTTAGGATTGAGATCCCAATCCTAAATGGGTACTTGTTCATATCAAGATTTTTTCAAGCTGGAGACTTCCACTAAAATTGGACCCATTAGCTTGCACTTAACCTTATCACTTTAGTTTACTCAATCATCTATGCTGCAAGTTTCTCTTAAGCTTTCCCTTTTCCCATTGAGATTGTTAGATTTTTTTTTTGAGGAAGCAAAAAAATTTCACAAGAAAAACCCTAATAGGCATATGGTATGACTTCACTAGGGGCTTATTGTTCGGTTGTACTAGTGTCACTTGACACTATGCCTTGACAAACCTATTACAAGCTACTTAGTCAATAGTGCCTTAAAGAATGTTTCTCTAGAGTTGGGTCAAAAACATCTTTCTTTCTTGGTTGAGATTTCTAGTTTGAAGGAACTATTAGCCAAAAAAAAAAGTTGAGTCCTCCAAAAAAATGTCCCTTGGGGTGCTAAAAAACCCCTTTGGCTCCTCACTTGCTACCTCCTCTCATAAAGGTGAAGTTGGGGTAGTTGTGTGCTTGTGTTATATCAAACAATCTCCAACTCCCCTTGAGACAAAAGAGAAAATAGGAAATTTAAAACCTTGGGGAGTAAGAATGTTGCAAAAAATTTCATAAACATATAGAGGTTGAGGAGGGTCATTTTCTTGAGAGTCAATTCTTTGGGAAGAATATTTTGAAAGCTACACCTGTTAAATATTGTAAGGGGGAAAGAATGTTACTTTTTCTCAAGAAAGGATCATTGGTAAAAATATTGTAGTTAAAAGATCAAATAAATTAGTAAAACAATCTCCAACTCCCCTTGAGACAAAAGAGAAAATAGGAAATTTAAAACCTTGGGGAGTAAGAATGTTGCAAAAAAAGTCATAAACATATAGAGGTTGAGGAGGGTCATTTTCTTGAGAGTCAATTCTTTGGGAAGAATATTTTGAAAGCTACACCTATTAAATATTGTAAGGGGGAAAGAATGTTACTTTTTCTCAAGAGAGAATCATTGGTAAAAATATTGTAGTTAAAAGATCAAATAAATTGGTAGCCAAACCTCCCAATTTGTAGGAGATAGAATTGTCAAGTGACCTCTCTGACTTGAAAAATGATGAAAGTAGTGAGAGTGTGAAGGATAACACCCTTGAACACACTCCTTAGATGAAATGAGAGGGTAATAGCTACTTCAAAGCGATGAATTCCCCTACATGAATTCTGATGCTATGGATAGCCACCTAACTGTTGAAACTAAGGATAGCCCCCAAGTTCCTATTGTCGAAAGCCCCCAGGTTCCTACTTCTAAAAGCCCCTAGATTCCAATTGCTGATCAAGAAATAAAATAAATATTCTCTATGTGGTGGCATGGTTAGTTGGATTAATAACATGAAGAGAAGAATGGAGGGAATGGAAGAAAATTGGAACAATATGATAAGGTTTATCACTTTGGTTATGAATACATCTGTTGTCACCCTCTCTATGCTGCAGGTCAAGGTTTGCAAGGTGCAAGGAGCTTCCAACTCTACCGTGGAGAAGGAAAAGTTCTTTAAGTTTCTCTTTGAGGAAGGGGGAATTTTTGTGACACCTAAGGCCTTGGTGCTTTTTTTCTATTTCTTGTTTCTTTTGTCTCTACTTTTTTTATTAGTTTCTTTTGTGTTGTTGATTTGCTATTTTAATATTGGTTAATTTTGGTTTGTCTTTGGGAAATTTTTGTAAAAGGATGAGATTCTTATTTTCTTGCTTAATCTATTAAAAATAAATCCTAAAGTTTCTATTACAAGAAAAAATAGCTCAACATACATGACAAAATTAGATTTTGCATCAAACGAAGAGATAACTAATTTATTTTATTTATTTTAATTTTGAATATTTAATTCAATATCTTTATAAGTCTCATCTCTTATTTTTATAATATTTATGATCAATATTTATTAAATTTATTTTTTATGATGAAAATGTACATTAAGATTATACATCCTCACAATTTTTAGATAAATACATTTAAGATAATTAGATGTTTTATTTTAAATCAATTTTATTTTTAATAAATAGAAAAACAATATAAAGATATTTTATTTAATAGTTGTTATTTTGTTTAATTAAGAATTATTTTATTTTAATTCAAAGTTATTTTATTTACTATATATATACATATAGATATATATTTTTTATTATAGTAATATTTTATTTTTTCTACATTGTTTATTTTATATTTTTACTATAAAATTGATTTTCAAGAAATCAAATAAAAAAAGATTTATTATATATTTTAAAAATACATAACTATTCCAATGAAAATAAATTATTCACTTTAATTTTAACTATTTTGTTTTTATATACATATATTAAGCTCAAATATCTCTTTAAACCACTACATATATGGACACATAAATAGATATTGAAATAGATAAACATATAGATAGAATAATTTATTTATGCTTAATTTTATTTATTTATTGCATATTTAAAAAAGAGTTTCTTTGCTTTATTTTACTATAAGATTATTTAATTTAGTTAGTACACATTTAAATTGTTTAATGTGGTGTCTTTATTTTATTGTAGAGCTATTTTATTTATCTTTATAGGTATCTTAAATACATATATTAAGAGTTATTTTCTTATTTTTTTCGTATTTTATTTTAAAAATTAATTTTATTTACTTAAAAGTTATTTTATTATGACGAATACACTAGAATAAGTGGAGAGTTTTTTCTTATTTTATTTTATTTACTTAAAATTTATTTTACTATGGTGAGAGGTATTCTACAATAGCACTAAGGGGAGAGTGTAATGGTATGAGGGTGTTAACAAAAAAGTCCTATTTTTTAATTTTAAATTTGACAACCATTTACTCATCAAAATATTCATATTTAATAATAAATATAAATATACAAAGAATTTTTGTTTTGATTTGGTTCATATTCTCAAAATAAAAATAAGAAACAAAAATAAAAACTTTTATAATAGATTTGACCTATTAGAATAAAATAAGAAGAAATCATTTGTTATTTATAAAATTTTGACATTATTGATATAATTTGTTTAAGATGACTAAATAATTGATTAAAATTGTAAATAAAAAATATCTTAAAATCACTAAATATCAAGAAATTTTATTGATATCTTTTAGATAAATGTATGTTTAAGATATTTTATTTATCATAGAATTAAATATTTATTTCAAAATTACCATAAAAAATGTTTCTCCCTATTAAAATATACATTTTTATCCCTTATAAAAAAAATACATACCACCACTATAAACCCACTTTTTCATGTTCATGGAGTCATGAGTTGTACATGTCAATTATTAAGGTTTGACGATTTAAAAAATAAATAAAATGTGTACAATTTTCAAATGATAAAATACATTCATATATTTTAAATGTGAGCATCATCATCATAACATATTAAAAAACTTTCATTTTAAATGGTAAGGAGAATGGGAAGTTCATGGAAAGTTCTTTGATTTTCTTTATCTTTAAGACAATTTTTTTTTAGAAGTTTAATATAATAGCTAAGATTTGATTTAAGTGGGTTTAACAATTTTAATATAATAGCTAAAATTATTATTTAAGTGGGTTTGACAATTTTAATATAATAGCTAAGATTATTATTTAAGTGGGTTTGACAATTTTAAAATATCATACATTTCTCAACAATTCAAAAAATATATAAATTAAATTATAAAATTGAAAGCATCAATTAGAAAAACATTAGCACAAGTTTTCCAACACATTTTCCAATATTATCTTGTTGTTGACCCGGACCTTTAAAACCTAATACTATCCTTAATGTATTATTATTATATGTAGAGACAAACATTTCACTAAATAAATTATTAGCCCTTTCACATGAAATCTTTGTGCATTGAAAAACAAATCCTCGTGTTGTCAAGTCTTTTCCAAAAAGATTTGGGTACAACACAATAATCTAATCACTTTAAGTCATAAAGTGAGTATCTTAAGAGAAAAGTTATATCCACTTACAATTAGTGTGATTTGGTGCAATGTAACCCAACAACCACCCTTGAATCTAGAGCCAAAATATTATATTATATTAACCATTGAATCACATGCCCCTCTTCATATCTCGTGTCATTGAATTATGCTTAATTCTAGGTTCACTTAACCTCCTATTGATGTTTTCATCATAAAACTTAGAGAAAAAGTTGTCTTTAGCTTAATATATTAAGAATATTAGAAATTTTCTAGTCCTTGAGTCTTGGGGCATTAATTTATGTTACAATTAGTGTAGTTCAATATGGAATAACATTGAACATTAGAAAATGAGAGTCTTAAGACTTTGACTTGATGTTTTCTTGTCTAGTTAGATTTAAGAGATTCTTATTATATGAATTTACTTAAAACATTACATTAGACAAATACAATACCTACCATGACTATTGAATCATAAAAAATAAAAGTTTATAATAATTATTTTCTTTATAAATTAAATTTCAAAGATGTATATTCTATCAAATTTGGATAAAAGATTTTGGCAAGTATGTATGTGTTCTTTGTTTTGCCTTTCACTACGTTATTTTATAATATTGTAAAATAAAATTTTATTCTTACTTGTATTTATTATGGTAGTTTTTAAGATTTCTCAATCTGAGGGCAAACAAGTCTTTTTAATGTTGTCTAAGATTTTTTCTTTGGCTATTATTGCTAAAGTATTAGAAATTGGAACACACAATGTCACTAATAAAAAACCTCAAAAATTTACACCCAAAGTCTTCCATGAGGTGACTTCTATAACCCACTAAATATGATTATTTTAGTGTTAGTTGTGCGTCATTTGAAAGCATGCTTTGTAATTGGATAAACTCTACATGCATTCTCCATGGAGTTAAAATAGATGCCATCCAAAATTTAAGGTTTTTCTCTTTCACTTTGTAGAAGCCAAACTTGTGGATGTAGTTCTCCATCATGGACCTTGCTATCTACATAGTTATTTACTTGGGATTTCATCGTGTCTATTAGTAAACTCTTAAAGAGTCTATTTACATTGAATTTATTGGGTTGCCCCTACCTTATTGAGCCTTCCTTCAACACATTGCTTCTTCCCTTGGGAGGGTTGCATATGTTGAACCTAAAAAGTTTTCTTCATCCCAATCGAAATGTAGATCTTGTGTGGAGATTGACATCCCCCATGATTTAAAGGAAAACATTGACATATACAGGTGATATGTGTCATGTACAACATATTATCTATATCAACTTACCCAACATTTTCTTCTAGTGTCGAGTCTTTGACCATAAAATCAAAGACTACCTTCAAGCTACATACAACCCAAATTAACCTTCAAGCTAGCTATTGAGGAAATAAAGAATGAAGATGGATGGATTAATGTAGGAAACCATAAAAGTAGTCATAATGGGGCTGAAAAAGAGTCTTAGTCCAATTCTAGTGTTCCCAACAATGGTACAATTACTAAGGCTAGAATAATAAGTCCCACATGACCTCAAGCTAGTAACAAAGCAAAAAGTCCCTTGGGATATCCTCAACCAAAATACACCAATAAAGAAAAGAAAGTGGTTGTTACATATCAAGCTCCCACTCATTCCTTTAGCGAGTCCTTCAAAGAGGTTGCTAAAAATTGATACTTAAGAACTCAACTACTAGTGGGTATTATATCTTCATTAGAGTTGGTAGTTTAGATTGTGTCATAGCTAGAGGGAGGAACAAAGCCTCACAACCCTCCCCAGGAGGTCAATTTTTAAAAATATGTCCTTGGGTTGATGCAAGAAGTTGGGTCCACAAAAAGCTCAAAAAATGGAAGTGTTTTTGCTGTTTTTCATAATTTGTCACACTTGGACTGAAAATTTGAGATACTTACACAATGAATCTTAAAAAAAGTCATTAATATGAAATTTAGTATTTTGAATCTAGTTTTCAAATATGCAATTTATTTAAATACCCAGATGATATAAATTAAATTTTGATAGGGATGTATAAAAACCACTTTTTAAAAGTCCCTATTTTTTTACCATACCATGCACGTGTACGGACACAACTTTTTGACCCAAATAAAATTATTTTTCTAATTCCTTTTGGGGAAAGAAAGCTAACAACATGAAGATTGATGAGGAATTTTTTTTGTAATTTTTTTTGAATATTTTTTTTTATTGAATTTTTACTGGCCTTAATTGTTGTTTTTAAAAATCAACGTGTACGGACAGCATAATTGGACCTAAACTAAAAATTTTTTAATTTTTTTTTTCATTGTATAGAGAATTGTCTGAAGATTGATGCCATAATTTTTTTTTACAAGAAACTTAACCAAAAAAAAGTTATTAAAAAACAAAAAAGCTTGATATTTCAAGTTTAAGGACTAGTTTGCTTAGAAATTAATTAACAAACAACAAATATAATCCAATATTAATAAAAAATTTATATTTGGAAACTAGATCGTGTTCTCTAATGGGTTTTAATTTTATAGATTGGTTCAAAAAAAAAGTTCATCAGCCATATTGCCAAAGTTGGACATTCTTCTTCAATCTGCCTTAGCTTTTTAGATGTAGGTCAAAGGCTAAGGGTCAGATTGCCAAGCCTTTCCCGAGCCTAAAACCAAGGCTACATGTGGGTTGGAGATTCAAATTTTTAATAATGCGTATGCGCTACAAAACACATATGCATTTTTTATTTGTTTGATTATTTAAAAAAAAAATGCTTTTTAGAAACGAGTATCCGTTTTAAAACACGTAGGCGTTTTGAAACACAAAAAACATGCGTGTTTTAAAATGGGTACCCATTTCTAAAAAGCATTAATTTTTTTAAATAAGTGACTTGTAAATGTTATAAAATGCGTATGTGTTATAACGTGTACACATTTTTTAGCGCATACATGTTTTTCTAGGTTCGGGTACCCGATGCATAACCCATATGCATTTTTTAATAATGCGTACGCGTTTTTTGCGAGATTTTTTTTTTTGGCCGAAACTTCCCCTCTTCGTGGACCCAACTTCTTGCACTTACCCCCCTAAGAAATGAAACATATGATTTAGACTATTCGAGCTCTTAAGCACCAAAATATATTTAAGAATAATTGATTTTTGCATTGTAAGGATTGGATTTTGATGAAATATCCTTAAACTCCCCAATAGACCCAAACTAAAAATTCATGTTGCATAATTTTTAACATATATAATTTACCCATTTGAATATTCTTTATCTACAAGATATCAAGGTTGTATTTTTAATTTCAATATTGTGTAGTGTTATATGGCTAGATGGTATATATTTAAGTAGTGATCATTAACAAGATCATAGTGGCATGGTAACATTGGTCGATGCCAAGTAGAATTCCCATTTTTATTTGTGGTTGTGAGTAGTCTAATATAGCCTTACACACCTTTTTCAATATTGATAACCAAGCCTTCAACTTTGTCAATGTTTATGCCTCAAATGGCTTAGCTAAAAGGATGTTTCTTTAGTAATATGTTGTAGATGAACTTCCTTTGAATCAATTGATTTTTAATGGTGACTTCAACATGGTTGAGGTGGGATAAGATAAATAATTCCATTTTCCTATGTAGTGGATATCTAACAAAAGAGAAATGTGGTTCTATATCCATAATGAATTATGCCTTTATGAACCAAATCTTGGCCACTAACACATATCTCCAACTTAGTAAACTTGGTTCGATTTTTGTAGTGGTTTCAAAAAATATATTAAGAGAATTAATCATGATATGTTATTGATGCAAATATACTTCATCTTCACCAAAAATTTCTCACTTTTAGTGGAATCCTTGCCAAATTGTGTCATTTTCAACCATTAGCTAATTTACTTCAAATTTGAGTGTGGCCCACAACATTTCAAGACTAAGATAAGTCATTTTTTTTAACACATCATTCCTCCAACACAAGTCCATGTTGGATCATATTTGACATATTTAGAATTTAGTATCTAAAGGGAGGGAGTGGATGAATTGATTGGTGGTCTAATTTTTTCACTCATATTGCAATTTTTTTGAAAATCTTTGGTGCTATTTGGTCAAGATACATTACAAGTCCTATGTGATGATGTCATTGGAACTCAACTATCTCACCACTTGACATGAAGTGGTACCTTTTCACATGCTCAAGTTCAAATTCAATTAGCTAAGTAGCGTCACCTTATGTAAATGGATAATTGCTATGCTATCAAGGGATCCTATGTAAAATCTAAAATTTATTGGTTAAAGTTTTTGATTTTGTTTCAAAGGAAATTTTTATGCCTTTTGCTTATAAAATTCATCTAAAAATTAAGTGCATCAAATAATTTGACCATTTCTTATCCACAATTATCTAAATACCCCATCCTTTTATTTAGAATTATATTAGATTCTTTCATGCTTAAATCCACTCCCCTTAATAGGAAGATGTTCTTAAGACCTACCTAGATGTCATTCCTTGCAAAATTACCTCAAATTAGGTTTTATCTTGTGACTAACTCCAATATTAGGAGGACCTCTACTTGCCTACATTTGGCTACAATTATTTTCCTTACAAATTTTATAAAATCCTTTGGGATGATATTGGTCATATTTTTTTAAAATTTTATCTTGAAGCACGTCATACCAATTCTCTAGGTATTATAATCAACAAAGGAAATATCAAGTTCATACCTAAGGTTCGTGATCTAGAGTTGATCTACAATTAAAGCCTAATCACACTCTTAAATATTTCCAAGGATTTATTTATGGAATAAACATATCTTTCCACTAATGTTTCATACTAAATAGATGGGATTAATCAAAGTAGATACACCATAAAAATTGTTATTAAAATTTGGGAGGGTATGTAATGGGACAAAAAGATTGGAGAGGGGTTTGGAAAAATTATGATGTGAGTAGATACCTACATTAATATGCCTTTGTTTGATAAAATATTATGTCACAGGATGTCATGATGAAGGGCTAGGGTTTGGGAGCATGTTTGGAAAACGGTGACAGGCATAAATCTCGAGACGTGGGGAGGCTGTGGGCAGTGGCTATCCAACCCCAGGAATGCACTAGGGCATGGATGCTTGATCCATCATGCATCATCTTGTGTACTACTCAATTGTACACTGATTTAACTATCCGTCAGTGTTGCATCTGTGCAAAATAAATGAAGCTTTAAATTTTAATATGCTCTTTAAAAAAATATAATATAATATTAAAATAAATCTAAGACTTTAAATTTATTTTTAAAATGTTTTTTTTTAATATATTATAAATGAAAGAAATAATATTAGTATACATATTTTTAAAAAAGAAAGAATTATAATGTATATTTTAAATTTTTAATATTTATTTAAAATTTTAGATTTTTTTAATATTTAAATTATATTTTATACAAAGTAAATATACTAGTCAATATCAATATTTAATTATATTTTTATTTATGTATGTGTTGTTAAATAGTGTTCAATTTTGAGTCATTATATAAAACTTTTGTTATTAGGGTTTTATGTGTTTAAGTATTTTTAGAAAAAATAAAAATAAATAATCATATATATAGTTTATATGGTTTTTAATAAAATAAGTTATGTCTTAGTATTTAAAGGATAATTTCAAATTAATAAGAATATTTTTTTATAAAAATTATTTGACAAACAAACTTGATCATCAAATTTAGGTCTTACTTTGTAGTACTTTTCAAAAATATTTTTTAGTAAATGTTTATTTGTATATAAAAAATAATTGTATTTGTGATCCTAATAAAATGCTACTCCTAATGTGAGATGCTAGATAGAAAACTAATAATGCAATGAGAAGAAGTAACAAGATAAAAGGGCACCTCAATAAGATTAGCCTAAGAAAATGGTGAAACAAAGGAGTAAGATAAAAACAAATGATGATTGAAGTGTGTTATACCTTTCCTTTGCCGCTCCTTCCTTGGTTGGCCCTTTGTTTCTTCAAGAATTGTGTGCTGCTTGGATGGCAATGAAGTTGAATGGATGCAAGATGAATTGATGCAACATGGATTGATGATATAAGTGCTAAAATGGATGAGAGCTTGAATGGCAATTTTGCAAGAGTTTTGTTGCAAAAGACTTGATCCCTAAAATGAGGGAATTGAAGGGGTATTTATAGGCTGAATTGAATTCTCTAGAGAATTCAACGGTTGGGATTGATCCAACAAAGATCAAGGTGAAGGGCTATGGTGAGTTGAGGACTCACGAGCCCTCACATCTTGACATGTGGAAGGTGAGATGTCTTAGGGTGGAGTGATGTGGAAATGAGGTGGAAGAGAAGGACAAGAGGTGGAAGGGAAGTACATGAGGTGGATGAAGGACAAGTACCTTGAGGTACCTTGGGGGATGAGAAAATTTCCTCAAAAAGGAACTTCTTGTCCCCAAATGAGGATGAAAGAGACTTTTGAGGAATTTTAGAATTCCTCAAAAATCTCCATGGGAAAAGGGGAAGTGTGTGGGAAAAATAAATGTAAATTAAAAATTTACATTCAATGGAGGGTTCATTGGATAAAAGGAGGTCTCCAAAAAGCTGGAGATTTGTCACATGTGGGAGATGTGACAAGTCCAAGGTTCTAGAAGCCTTGGGCACATGTAAAATGACATGTCACATTTGCATGGGGGATGAGGAAGACCTTGGAAAGACAAAAATGAATTAAAAATTCACATGGGGAAGAGAGGAACCTTGGTTAAATAAATGTGAATTAAAAATTCACATGGGGAAGGGAGTCCAGGCTAAAAATGGTAAGTGGGAAGGTTGACCAGAAAAGGTAAGCCAAATGTGGCTAATGATTTTGATTAAGGTTGTGCAAACACAGGATTAGGATAATTAATGAGAGATTAGAGGCAAGTGGGAGATTATGGAGGATGTGACACTCAATCAAGATTAAGTGGTGCACATCCTAATCATAGATTAATTAATTTAATCCGGATTAGAAAAGGGTTATGGAGAATGTGACAAGGAGAGAGAAAAGGAAGAATTAAAAATTGGTTTTAATCCAAATAAGTTAAATGACCAAATTAAATAATTTTTCATGTTTATTTAATTTAGAGAAGGAAAGGGGGTAAGGTAAAGTATTTAATTTATTTAATTACATACTTTAGAAACCTTAGGCAGAAAATGAAATAATGATTAAATAAATTATTTAATCACTATTAATGAAATAGATGAATAAATTAGACAATTTTGATCATATGGAAGTGATCAAATTTGGATGTCTATAGTATTACATAGATAAATCTAAATTAATTAATTAAAATTATATATATAATTGAAGAAAAATATTATTGATGGAAAAATTGAATATTAATACAATATTATTTAAAAAGACTCAAACAGGTTCCCCAATACTTGTTCCATGATTTCCATCCATTATATTTTCTCAAATACTCAAAAAACAACAAATAATGTATTCAAATGATCACATTTTAGACTGTACAAGGCAAAAACCAAACCTAGGGCATCACACAACTTTTGCAAACCTCCATATTTTATTATAAAAAAAATTGAAACATGAAGAGGGGCCCTAAATCTACCATTCCACCAATTTTCATATTTTTCCCATGGTGGAAATGGGAGTTACATCCATTTTGATGACCAAACCCTTGTTTTGCAAGGTTTCAGACCCACTTTCACTAAAATTGATGTAACTTACTCAATACTTGATGAAATTAACTAAAATCACCGCCAAAAGAAAGAATAATCTTCCCTCTTTCAATCCATATGAATTATAAGGCTGTACAATGAAGTACCAAACCATACCACGTATGAGAATAGGAAAAAATGCTGTAAAATCAGAAAAAAAGTGTTTTCTTTGTATTGGTGCTTCAAAACTTCAACCACACTCTATGCCTCGACCCCATGGAGGCTTTATATACATGTTCCCATCCTCCCCAATGTCCTTTAACTAATTTTTGAATAAAGGAACTGTTGTTAAGGTGTTTACAACATCATAGTGTCAACATGACAACTTTGTATTTTGTGAAGCAAAATTTAATCCTAAACTCTTATGACTCCTAAAACCACTCTAATGGCTTCAAAATAGCCTTATTACAAAATTTAAACCTCAACCTTTAAACACTCAAAAGACTCATTCTAACCTATTCACCATCTTTTTCCATCAAATTATCAAAAAGGGAGGATGAGGTGTAGGTGCTCCTGCACCATACATGCCCCCTAGAAAAAACTCATGCCTCATGAGTTGTTGTTGATACCATTGTCTCCATGCTTCATGCATGCTCCACTGGTTCACAAATCCATTCCACTGGTTCACAAAGCCATTCCACTGGTTCATGTAGATTGGAATTGCAAACTGCCCTGCACTTCTAGCATTTTGGATCTATGGGGTGGACAGCCTGGGTTGACACACATGATGATATCTTACATTAGTTTTCTAATTACCTTCTGGTATCTTTGTATAGGACTTTCTGATATATAGTTATCTTGCTACTCTTGCTGTGAGGCTTGGCCTCTTGCTTCTGTACATCTCGATGTAACTTATTCTGTCTTTTTGTGACCACCTTATATATAATACAAAAAAATTTAAATATTCATAATATAGGAAAAAATTAAATACTGTATACAATATTATTTGATGAATAATAATATACAAAATTATGAATATTATAGATGAAAAAATTGAATATTGTATATAATTGAATATTATATATTATGAAAGTTTTATATACTTAATTTAACATTATAATATATGTTATATAGTATATAAAACTATAATAATATATAATATATTTTTATAATTATAATAACTTAATAAAAATAAATTATTTATATAACATTATAAATATATAACTATATTATATATGTAACGAGGAAAATTATATATATCCTTTTAATTAACTAACTTATATTTATCTATGTAATACAATTATTTTTTATATACAAATAAAAATTTACTAAAAATTATTTTGAAAAGTACTACAAAGTAAGACCTGAATTTGATGATCAAGTTTGTTTGTCAATTTTTTATATTTTTAAAATATTCCTATTAATTTGAAATTATCCTTCAAATACTAAGACATAACTTATTTTATAAAAAACCATATAAAATATATTTATGATTATTTTTAATTTTATTTTCTAAAAATACTTAAACACATAAAACCATAATAACAAAAGTTTTGGATAATAACTCAAATTTGAACACCATTTAACAACACATACTTAAATACAAATATAATTAAATATTGATATTGACTAGTATATTTACTTTGTATAAAATATAATTTAAATATTAAAAAAATCTATTTTTTTTAATAGATATTAAAAATTAAAAATATATATTATAATTCTATTTGAAAAAAAATAAATATATACTAATATTATTTCTTTCATTTATAATATATTAAAAAAAATAAAAAAATAAAAATTAAATTTAAAGTCTTAGATTTATTTTAATACTTATATTATATTTTTTTAAAGAGCATATTAAAATTTAAAGCTTCATTTATTTTGCATGGACGAAGCACTGACAAATAGTTAAATCAATGTACAGTTGAGCAGTACACAAGATGATGCATGATGGGGCAGGCATCCATGCCCCAGTGCATTCCTGGGGCTGGATAGCCACTGCCGAGGCTCTGACCTTCCCACCATAGGCTTGAGTGGTCATAGGCCCACTGTATCCCTTGTACTTGGCTCATTTACTACTTTCTATGTGTGCCAATAGTTTATTTCTTTTCTTCATTTTGTTGTTGCATTTAATTCACATGCGTGAGGGCTTTGCTTCAGCTCTGGTTCTCTCTCTATGTCCTGTCCTTATTTATGGAGGGGGTATGAACCCCCCTATTTAGCCTATTAAGTCAGGTGATATCAATGATACCTAGCCCCATCCTGCTAAATCCTTCAAGGAGGTCATTTTTGAGAAATTTTTTGTGGCTCCTATTGGCGCAAAGTTTGATGTGGAAGAGGTATCTTGCGAGGATGCTGGAGGGGATGGTAAGACACCCTCTAGATAACCTAAAGACTTATTCTTACATCCTAATTGTGAGATGAAGGATAAAATATTTAGTGAAAGAAATAGGTTGAGAGATTTCACTATCTTTCTAGCGGAAGTAGATGTTAATAAATTGCTGACAAGAAAATTTATTGATTTATGGTTTACAAAGTTTGGGATTAATTCAAAAAGGGATTTTCGTTATCTTTCTAAAATCTCCTGATATGAAAAAAAATATTAAAAAAAACCTTACTATAACTTCGGGGGTTGTGCTTTTCGTGCCTTGGTGTGGTCCTCCTCGACCGTCGCTAAGGAGATCATTGCTTTGTCTTTCACTAGGTGGGTAATTGTTAAGAATTTTCCCCCAGAATTCTGGAGATGCTCCTGAAAATTCTTGAACCTATTGACAAAGTTGTTAGGGTGGATGAAACTAAGGCCGCCCTACCCAATTTAGATGCCTAGGCCCTTATCTCTCTCAACCCTGGCATAAAATTACCTAGCTCGTTAAAAATTGTTGAAGACAGTGGTATCTCTCCCCTCCCGTTGGAAATCTTGGGTAGGATCAACATGTGCTTCTTATGCAGAAGGGAAGGCCGCCTTAGGAGAAGTTGTCCCATTATCCAAAAAAAATATTTCTAAAGTGGATTGGTTTCTTGAAAATAGGGTCCCTAACAATGGTGTCAATAATTTTGATTTTGAACCATAGGGGTTGGGAAGAATGGGGGAACCCCAAGAGTTCCAACCAAATAGTGGTGGAGATGACGATAGTCTTGAGGCCATTAGGAACCCTGAGTAGGAGGATGTTGGGGTTGGAGAGATGTTTTCCCCTAGTAGGGGGCACGTCGAAGACCTCCCCACGTGATCAGATGGTTTGGATGTTACCGCAACAACTCGTTTGCACCTCTAGCTCAGAATATTCCAAGTGGTTTGAGTGGTGAGATGGTTGAAGAAGCTACAAGCTATCCTTCCCCCAAGCCTTTATCAACCCAAAAGGAGACTGGTGATGTTTTATTGCTAGAGTGGTATAATGCTCAACAATTATTCATGAAGAAGCTCAAGCAAAGCATTAGTAAGACCTTTGGCTTGGCGGAGGCTGGGCCTAAAATCATTAAGTTTCAATTAAGGAAAAAATATAATCAATTATCCTTTGAGAAAGTCCCTCAAAACCTGGTAGGAGTTGGGAATACTAGTTTGAATAAGCATCCCGAGGACCCCTCACCGAGTGTAGGGGGTGACTCTGCTAAAGCCCATGATGTGCCTCGTTCTGATGATCTCCAGGCGGAGAGTAGAGGTAACCCTCCCCCGATGAGTGATCCCATTGAGACCATTGTCCAAACCTGTAGCCCCACCTCTGACCTTGGTTTATTGGGTAACCAATAGTAGGAATGCTCTATGAGTAATGGAGCTGTCTTAGACACTCCTCTCGTGAATTGGACATCATTGCCCTAAGGGATCTTTCAAGTCCTCCGACAAGAAGCCTTAGAACCAATGACCCTGGTGTTATGGGGTGTAGTGAAGATGAGAATGCCATTATGGGGCAGGTGGAAACAACCCCTAAATGAAGGAATGGCTAAGGTAGGCTGAAGAAGAGCAAGGGTCCTACAACCCACAACAAAGATGGGGGTAGTTCTTTAAGCAAAATGAAAAAGAAGAGTGTGGTAATCTAGTTTCCCTTAGCCAAAAAGCATGAGCTAGAAGAGAAATTTCCAAAATGTTTTGAGCAATTCAGAAATGACCAGAGTGACAATCGTATGATTGGTGATGATGAAGCTTAAGTGAATTTTGTGGAATGTCTGAGGCCTCGAGTTGCCTAACAGAAAATACATAATCAAGAGATTCTTAAACCTTGAAAAAAGAAAAGATGTTGTATTGCTCTAAGAAACCAAAGCTATCAGATTTGCACTTGAAACCAACCTAATTTTTTTTTGGAATGATGCCTGATCCTTCTCTATTGCACATGGGAGAGGTAGGGGTGAGGCATCCATCCTCATCACTAGCCAGTGGGCTCAATGTGTAACTGGCACTGGTTGCTCCCCATGTAACAGAGCAATATGGGTGACACTAAAAAAGGATGATAAAGAGTTTTGGGTATGCTCAGTGTATGCCCCTAATGACTACAAGGACCGAATCTCTTTATGGCAATGGCTTTCCAGCCTTCCAACAATACCCTGGGTGCTTGGGGGTGATTTTAAAATGATGGAACAAGTTGAGGACAATTGGGGGGGTTGCCATGTCTTGGAAGGGCAATGTGAAGCATTTTTGGATTAGGATAAAACACAAGCTAAATTTGGATGACCCCATGGAAAATGGTAAAAAGGACTGCAAGGATATTTGGTTTACATGGTGTAATGCACAAAAAGGAAATAGAAGAATCTATTGTAGACTAGATAGAATTTATGCTTGTAAATAATTCTTCAAATTCTTACCCAATGAAAGAGGTTTCAAAGTTCGTGTCCATCCCTACACCCTCTCTAACCACCACCCCATAAAATTCGTCCTTGCAACTTGTCAAGATAGACTGAAGGAGGCTTCCAAAAAAGGGCTTTCATGCTAAATACCATGCTCCTAGAGGATGCTAATTGTAGGGAGGTTATCTCCTCCATCAGGGAAATTCGTAGGTGGATGCTTAAAGATGCATCCACAATTGAGAGGCGAAACACAAATGTGGAATCTTGGAAGAATCTATTTTAGGTTGTGGGGAAGAAGAGGGCGTTGGATAGTAGGAAAAAAAATAATGAGCTTTAGGAATGCTTATTTGAAGCTGAGGCCAAGCTACAATTGGCCCCAAATAATATTGCTTTAGGGGAAGAGTTGATAAGGGCCAATGACAACCTGCGAAAGATTCAGGCTAAAAAACTCAAAGGGATCAAGGTCCAGGCAAAAATTAATTGGCTAAAGGTTGATGATAAGGGGTCTAAATTTTTCTTTAGGATCTTAAAGGGAAAAAACATCAAGGAGAAAATTGGTCAAATTTGGGATGGTGAGAAGTTGCTCTACTCTCAAGAGGACATCTTGATGTAGTTTCATGGTTTTTTCAAGGAACTCTTCTCCTTGAAAGGGGAGGGGGAAGACTGCTAGAATGCAGGAACTTTATAGAAAATCTTATCCCCAGAAAGATCTCTTTAGAGGATGCTACCACCCTCTCTACAAACTTGACCAAAGAGGAAATCCGAAAATCCATTTCTTCCATGAATAATGACAAGTCACCCAGATGTGATGGGTTTCCCATTTAATTCTACAAGTACTTCTTAGACTGGATATGTGAGGATCTTCTACAAGTTCATGAGGAGGCTCTTAATTCAGGCTCCTTGGGGAAGTCCATAAATAAGGGAATCATCAAACTCCTCCCAAAAGGGGGGGATAAGACCTTGGTAAAGAAATGGAGGCTAATTACACTTTTAAATGTGTCTTATAAGATCTTAGCTAAAGTGTTAGTCTTAAGGTTGGTCAATATACTTCCAAAATTTGTAAGCATCGCCCAAACTGGCTTCATCAAAGGCCGATATATCTTGGAAAAACTCATTATTAGTTGGGAAGACATAAAATGGGCTAAGGTATCCAACCAAAATGTGGCAATGTTTCTCCTAGACTTTGAGAAGGCTTATGATAGAGTGGAATGGAGTTTCCTAAGGTCGGTCCTCAAAGCTTTTGGCTTCCCTCAAGAATTTTGCAAAATGGTGAATACCTTGTTGAAAGATGCCTCCATCCAGATTGAGGTAAATGGAAATTTTTCTGAAGAGATAAGATTGGAAAGGTCCATCCGAAAAGGGTGCCCATTAGCTTGAACTCTATTTTTTATTGTGTCAGGTGTACTCCACTACCTGTTAAGGGACCAAACACTTTCCCCAAGAGTGAAGGGAATTAAGCTCCCTGATAGCAATGAATTGATCAATGTCCAATTTGTGGATGACACCGCTCTGTTTATTGATTTCCAAGAGACAATATGGAATCCCTAGTGGTAAAAATTGATCTATTTTGTCATGCTTCAGGAGCAAAAATATCTAACTCCGAATCTATTGCTCTTGGGTGGGAGGAAAACCCACCCGAGTGGATAAAAGACTTCAACTTTCAATGGGGTGGCCCCAACATGTAAGTGAGATAATTAGGGATTCCCTTTGCTATAAGCCCTAACCTCAAAGATATGTGGAACTGAATCAGTGAGAAAATTGAGAAGAAACTGGAAAAATGGAATAGGCATTATCTCTCTCTAGTAGGGAGAATTCAAGTTTGTCAAAAGATTATATCCTCTTATAGCATCTATTTTTCCTCTGTATGGTTTTCTGTAGTTATCAAATTAATGAGATACATAAAAGGATAAGGGGATTCCTTTGGCTAGACGACAAAGGGACAAAGAAGAAACACTCAATATGTTGGGAAAGGTGCTATCTTGATAAGTTGTATGGAGGGCTTAACCTAAAAGATCTGAAGATACAAGGAATTTCTCTAGCCTCTAAATGGATTGTGAAGTCCTTGGAAGGAAATGAACCATAGAAGGTTCTGGTCAGGAATAATATTCAAACTGTGGTGCCTAGGCATGCTAAATATTAGAAGGGATTTCCCCTATGTGACATTCTCATTTGTAGTCATCCCATGACCCCATATGGATCCTTGGTATTTAAGAGCCTGTGGAAGGCTTGGGAGATCACCAAGCACAATGCCCAATTCAAGTCCTACAATATTACCCTTAATAACTCTAAGTGCCAAAGCTATAGTTTAGTGTTTGGTGGAATCTCTATCATAATGGTAAACCCTTAGCCCTCCTACAGGGTTTCTCTGCTAAAAAGTGGAGTAAAACTGGCATTAGAGTGTTCATGGATGTGTTAAACAATGGGAATCTCAAAACTCTGGATTCATTGAGCACTGAATTTGACCTCCCTCCCTCTACCACAAGAATCCACTCCATCTTGACAACGACTTGTTAGGGGGCCGAGTTTCCCTCAAATGCAAACATTGTTTTGAATTTAGCTCGGGACATTGCGTGGAAGGATGGAGGGGAGTTAGTGAGTCTTAAGGAAAAAAATCTATAAAGATCTAAGTAATAGCGATGATGTCTTTAATCATATTAACCTTTGTTGGGGAGTCTCTCTCTCTCGAGCAACAGTTGGTCGAAATTTTTGCCTGATGTTTGGCACAATAGTGTTGAACCTAAGATTTCTTCTGTCAGGTGGCTCACCCTGCTCCAAAAACTTCATTTCAAGTCAAACATTAATGATATTAATATTTGTAATGTTTGTCAACGTACTCCTAAATCTGTGGTGCATATTCTTTTTGACTATTTTTATGCAAAGGAAATATGGAAATTGTTTTGTCATGATTTAAATATTTGGATTAATGATAATAAGGGCAACTGGAAAACCATTTTAATGTGTGATCTGAAATTGAGTAAAGGTTGTAAATTGTTTTGGGATTGCTTAACTAATGAAATCCTTTGAAACATTTGGAAAGTGAGGAATGAGGACAATTTTAAGGGTTGCAGGAGGGTTCTTATTGAGTCAAACAAAAGACTCACTTTTATTTTTGTTGCCTTGTAGGTATCTCTTCATATCGAGGTTTCTTTGGCCAAATGTGAACCTATGTAGGGGGAACAGTCAATATCAATTAGAAAGAAGTCAGATGTGGTTATGCTTGTCGATTCAATGATAGGGACACTAAAATGTTTTTGAGAACTTTTAGAGAGTTCTAGAGGGCGTTCAATGAGGTTGGGGGGGAAGACATGAAAGGCACAGAGGCCCCTGCTAACATCCTCAACAGGATGATGATGCCTTCTCTGTCATAGGGCCGACAAGGGAGGATTCTAGGCAGCCAGATGGAAGTGGCGAGACAGATAGTGGCCAGGGTGTCTAGAACAACGCAAGATCATATCTGGTTAAATGATAATAATATAGTATCTTGATAATTTTATATAAATCTCTAAAAAGACTCCTCGTTTATTCAGTGTTGGCTATATATTTGGTTAAAAAAACTGCCTGTTCTATGCTCTGATGCTCAAGTTTTTGTAACTAAGATGAACTGATATATGAGATATATTTGATGTACATGCTTATTATACTATTAATAATAAAAAAATGGGCACACAAATCTAATGAGTAGGCACTTTTCATCAAAATTAATTAAAAAATATTATTCTACATGAAATTTGGAACAAAATAAAAGGAACTAAGGAAATATATAATTCCTCCAAAAAAATTCAATGTTTCCTTTGATTTAACATAAAACAAAGTTATATAAAATAAATATTTAAAAAATATTACTAAATACAAACCCTTTTTGTTGAAATAGATTGACTCAAAGTTTGATTGATTTTTATTTTCTTGAGTCTTGAAGATTTCAATAACATCTACCTATTAAGATTTAATAGATGTATCTCACGATCTTATCAAGGATGGAGGGTTGATTTGTAGATTTTGGTTGATATTGTGAATGGTCTAGATTTTATGTTGAATGTATTGTTGACATGCATTAGGGTAACCATATTAAACATTTACTATCTTCCAAGTTAAGATAAAAGATAAATGGTCAAGATTGATTATAAATAGATGATTGGTATTTATTGAGAAACTTTTATTAAATGTTGGTGGAAAAGTGAATGGTTATGATTTCATTGATTAAATGGATGGTTGAGATTTATAATATGATTAAATTTTATTTAATGAGTGTGGCAATGAGGTGGATAATTCTATTTTTTATTTTATTTATTTGTAATAATGGATTAAAAAATAATATTTATTTTAAATAATAGAGGGAAATTAGTTTAATTAAATAAATAATAAGAACGATTTAATTAATTATTAATGTGGTGATGTGGTATAACTAGTGAATGAAAATAGGTTACTAGTATGGAATTATTTTGATTAGTTTGATATTAGCATGGTAGTGGTGTCAAAATTAGTAAATTAACATGATCATGTCAACATGGTGTTGGAAATTATGTGAGGAAGCAAAGTTATATGCGGTGTTAGAAGGTGGGGGGTTTTATGTGTCTACATTTTTTCTCTCTTTGAAATGTTACTTCTAGTAAAATAAATAATAAAATTTCGAAGAAAGTAAACATAGATACTTGGTAGGACAAGATTGGTGGTAGGATTCCCCAAGATTTAGGAGTGAATCAAGGATGCCATCTTGAGAGATTAGGTAGGTTTGAATAATGTAGATGGTTTTATAAAATAAGAAAAAAGGTCAAAATATGGTGAATATAGAGTAAAAATTAAGGTAATAAGGGAAACATGGAGAGGGTGGGTGAATAAATAGGAGGGGAGGGGTAAAAACTATAATCATTTTCACCCTTGGCTATTAGTAAGCAAAAAATTAACATTGTAGAGAGCATAGGGTGAAGATGGATTACATTTGAGAACACAAACATCAAAGAAATTTAGTGAGGGGGTCTTATGAATGGGATGTATGTGGGCAATTGATAAGTGATGCTTATAAAAGTTAAAGTTAAGTTTTAAGTGCATTTTTTAGAGGAAACTTTAGTGAAACATAGTTGATATAGGACAAATTTCACCTTGTGGAATTTGTATTTCACAAATGACATATGTGTTAGGGGTCATCATATTTATGTATAAGATTATATTTTATTCACATTTAGGGTATCATATACATATTTTCAATGTTTTCATCTTGCTATATAGTTTTTATGCAAACTATGTGTTGTTTGTGTTTCATTTTGTAGTGTTTATATTTTATGATAAAAAATGATTATGGCTTAATTTTTCTATGGTTCTAGGAATTATGGCATGGGAGAGGTGGTTATTAGTATTTATTTTAATTAGTTTTTTATGAGGATTATGGATTACTAGATGTAGTGGGGTTGTACCATATCACACAAATGTTAGGGTTGTGATAGATAGAGTGATGTTGATTACATTGGCTGAGAGGTGACACTCAAAGATGGAAATTTTATATACACTAAAAAGGGAGATTATGGTGACACTATAATATGTGTGGATAATATTATAGATCCATATTATGGGCTAGATAATAAACTAGTGAAAAAGGGCTCCTTTGGTAGTGATGTAGAGTCTGATAGAGAGTAGATATACCACTACATGGTATAGGTTTATATTTGGATGTATACATGGAAATAGACTTATTATAAGGTCTAACCTTGGTACTTATGTCTTTTTATGATGAAATATTATTTATTGAAAATATTGCAAGGTTCTTTAGGATGGGATTGGAAAACATTGGGTCAAATATACTAAATGATTGGGCTATTTTTACATAGGGGCCATGTGTGTTAACATATTTGTACACAAACCTTCATATTGTAGTATATAAGGTTGGATGCAACATTGGTTCATCAACATTATTGGAAGTGTGGGTATGGGAGCATATACAAATTGGTTAGACAAAAGGGGTATGGGAGGTGAGAAGAAATGATGATATCATGGTTTATGGATGAAGCATAGTGAGATATGGGAGGTAGATGTACTTGGAGGATGTGAGATATTAAAGATGATTATTAAGTGAGCTACTACAATAAGACATCACATGAATTCTATATAGAGATATAGAGCTATGAATTGAGGATTTAGACTACACATGAGATACATGTAGATAGAGTCTAACAATATATCTAGCACCAAGATTATATTATCTAGTGATATCAATTAGATAGGGTGCTTAGATAATTTAGATAACAGTAGGATATACTAATGGGGCTATAAATTTTTACTTGTGTAATAAAAAGGTTTAGCAATGGGGGCCAACCATAGATTGGTGAGAGGTAGCTACTAGGTGAACCACCCTATAAATAGTTGACTAGGATGAGAAAAGGGACATATATGATGCAAGGGTAGTGAATAACTACAATTATTGGTGGGTGTATATGAGGATAGATAAACTTATTATGTTAGCATATATGTATAGGAATCCACAAGAGAGGATTAGGAACATCTTGTGAGATAATGAATGATGAAGGTGACAAAGGAGGGAGAGAATGCAAAGATTTGATGGTGATGATGGAGATTTCAGTGGAGAGGGTTGTGATATAGGAGATGGTAGGATGAGTTGGTAGAACTAGGAGAATATGGTGGAGTCAAAGTGGGTGGAGATGTAGGATTAGGACTATTGAAACTACCAAGGGTAGGTGATGATGCTAAGGAGACCTTGCTATGAAATATTGTGGCTAGGGATGATGAGATAGCTAGGATACAAGTGGAGAGATATAGCTTGTGAGTAGAGATAACCAAATATTAAGCTAAGAGGTATAGAGAAAATATGGATACATAGTGATTGAGGAAAGAGAGAGACATGCTGTAAGCACTACCCATGTCATAAGGGTTTACCAAGAGTTTGTAGATTTTAGGAGAGTTGCAAGTGAGTCCTAATACTACAATTATCTATACATGCATGTAGTGCCTCTAGAGAAAAGGGCATCATCTTATATAGATCAAGAAAGTGTGCAGGTAGGATAATCTACCTCTAAGTCCATAATGATAGGCCCTCTTAGGGGAGGGATGGCACCATGAGACATAGGGAGCCACCGTTGATTGGTTGATCTTTAATTTTTATAATGATGTATATAATGATATAGATCATTTTCATGTGATACAATATTATATTGAGATACATTGGATATATAGATTTTGACATTTGTTTAATTATTATTTTCATCTATGGTTGTATTATTATGTATTTTTATTGATGTTTTCATGACGACGTGGATGTGTTAGTAATGGATATGTATGTTATGATGATTAGTTCTTGATTAATGCTGGATATTTCATAGTCATATACCAATGGATATACTGTGTTAGATTTATTTTAATGAATGTGAATAGTAATGATTATAATTACTAGATATGGATGTTAAGGAATGAATGGATTAAATGAAATGGATATATGATGAATAATGATTTAATTTGAATGGTTTTACTTTGATGTTTTATTTTGTTTGAGGATAGGTACATTCTAGAAATCTCATAAGTATTTCTAAATGTGTTGAGAAACTTGATGTTTTTATATCATATGACAAGCTACGCCATCATATTGAAGAGCCACAATAAAATTTTGTCATATATTTTAAGGGTTAAGTGATAAATACAAATAATAAAAGACCCCTATAAAACATATTTATATGAAAAATCATGATGAATTTGATGTGACATGTTGTGGTATTAACACAAACATGAATAATAAAAACATTCGAACAATAAATACACACAAACATATAAGATGCAAAAATATTTACCTCTTATCAAACTAAGAACCATATTTTTGAGTATTATTATGATATCAATTGTTGCAATGAGAATGCTATATCATTTTACCAAGTATAAAGATGAAACCTATGCATATGATTCATTTTTATTGTCATGTTTAATTATGCTTATAAGTTTTGGGTTATATTTGAAGCTTGGATGCATTGATGTTGCTAGTTTTTGGTTTGGATGTTAAATTTTCTATTGTTGATATGATGTCTAGGGAATATGCTATAGGAGGGTACATAGAATCATGTGAATGTGTGCACTAGAGAAGATCAAGATGATTTCCAAAGATGTAATTTTTTTTCAATATCCTTAGAAAGGTTAAAATAAGGGGGAATGGTGGATGGATGCAATGGAATCATGATAGGATATAATTGGTAAATTATAGACTTGATAGATGGTATGGATTTGATGGATCTACCTTCAAGTGTAGAGAGTGCATGTAGATGATAGATAAAATTGGTAAATATTACACCTACAAGCAAGTTGTTGTCATGGTACTTTCCTAAGGTATCATAGAAATTGTTTTCACCATTAGACACCTTTTCTCTTCATTATTTTTTATTTTGTGTATTTTTTGTATTTTTTTGGATTTCTTATGAATTTTGATTGTTGTTCTTTAGGTATAAAAATTCTTGATGTACATAATATTCATCAGTTCTCCTCCCAACTCTTGATCATCTAGTGTAGCCAACTTGTATGCTTTGGATCTAAATTTAGTAATGATGGCATATGGACCCAACCAATTGAGCTTAAACTTTCCTTTATTTTCACAATGTTGGTTTGTGTCTTTTTGGTTTTATTTTGAGCAATATTTCCAATTTTAAATTCTCTAGATATAATTTGTTTATTTTATCTTTAACATAGCTAATTACAATATGCTTTCACATGATTTAGAATATATATTAGTTTTTCATCAAAAGGTTCTAGTTCATTGAGGTGCATGACTTGATATTCTTCATAATCAACTAGATCTTACAAAGAGATGCACAAGGAAGGTAACTCAATGCCAATTGGTAAAGTTGTTTTAGTTTTAAATATGAGGGAATAGGGTGTGGATCTTGTGGGTGTATGGATATTGGTATGAAAATTCCACAAGGCAAGTTATATTTGAAGATGTCAATCATGACCGATGTCATGGACAATTTTTTTAATGATCTTGATATGGGTCTTGTTAGAGGCTTTATCTTGGTAATTATTATTATAATTTCATGTCTCATTTGATCTATCATTTACAACTGATCTAAGAAATTTTGAATGGGTCCCCTAGATGCCCAAGAATGAAAAATATCCATAAAATTCTAAGTTTAGGCTCTTCTTGGAATTTTCCTTAGCATTTTGTGCCTTTGTCAACCTATCAAAGTGTCAAGGTTTCCCATACCTTCATGCCTTCCTTTCCAATCCTAATATCCCTTATTTTTCTTCTATGTCACTTCTCAAGGTAGATTTTTTGATTGTTTCTTAACTTGGTACATATTTTATGCCCCACCCAAAACTTTGATTCTGATTCATGTTAATATCAGTAATCCTTAATGATGTCATGGGGTAAAAGCACAAAGTTGTGTCACACTTTTAGCCAAATAAATAGTTCCGAGCAAAAAAAAATTCAGCTGGAAAGGTTTTAACCGAATAGGTTTCGATCGAAACCAGGTGGCCTATACATGGCACATAGGGTTTCGGTCAAATATGTTTTAGCTGAATCCAAATTTTATTTTTCTCTTTCTCACTTTGAAATTGGATTATTTTATGTGCGAGGTTTCTATAGAAAGGGTTTCAGTTGAAACCCTTTCGACATAAACTATCTATGTGGCACCCTAGTTGGCAGCCAACTCAACTTTTTTCATTTTTTTTTGAAACTTTCAACTTCAACTAAGTATTTCTCTAGTCAAAATGATGTTTAAAAAAAAGAAGAAAAATACCCTTTTGTAGAGCCTAGAGTAGTGAATCTGAATATGTACACAATTTTGATACTATGAGTGATCATGAAAATTTTGAAATTTGGGCAAATCGTTTAGCAGACATGGTTGGTTCAAACCTATTTGATGAAATAGAAGAGGCAGCAAACAAAGAAAATGGTGAATTTTTCTCGGAAATGTCATCTCCACATTCTCCTATAATTCCTTTGACTTCACAGGGAAATTATGAACAGGTGTCTTAACATAATCAAAGAGGATATTGATACAAATGATGATATCTTTGATTTTTCTAAACAATTGTCTATTTCTCAATCTCCCATTGTTTCTCCTCTTACTAGGTCACCTGCCAGGAGGGGTAGAAAGTCAAATGCAGTTAAATTACAAGAGGAGATAGATTCAGGGATCTAGTTAACTTTAGATGGTAAGATAAAGAAAAGATTGAGGGGAGCAGGGAGCTCTCCTCGATCGAGATGAAGATTATATCATGGAATGTTAGGGGCTTAAATGCCCCTAACAAGCAAGCCCATGTCAAGCAAAAAATTAATTCTTCAAGGGATGACATAATAGTAATGCAAGAGACAAAGCTTTCTAAGGAAAGTTATGAAAATATTATTCCCAAGTGGATTAACTGGAATTATGTTCATTCTGTAGCACAAGGAGCTTCAGGGGGCTATTAATTTTGTGGAATCCAAAATCAGTTCAAATAGTCTCTATAACCAATAACCCTCATTGGCAATTTGTGTGTGTAACACATTTTGATTTATCTTTTTTACTTGTCAATGTGTATGTGCCAAATTCTACAATAGGCAAGAGAACGCTTTGGAAGCAACTTGAATTAATTTTTCATCAAGCAGGGGAGGAAAAACTAATTCTAGCAGGTGACTTCAATGTAATTCTATCTCAAGATGAAAAATTGGGAGGTATCATTTTACCTCACAAGTCAATTGCAGATTTCAATAATTTTGTCCATAGTAATGCCCTAATGGATGTGCAACCAGAGAAAGGGAGATTCACTTAGACAAACAAGCAAAAGGACTTTTTGAATATAGCAGTCTGTCTTGACAAATTTTTAATTACTTCTGATTGGGTATTAGGGAAGCTTGACTATATGTCAGAGATTTTACCTTGGGCAAGTTCAGATCACTTCCTCGTCTCTTTAAGCCTTCATTCTACAACTATTCAAATATGAGCATCTACATTTAAATTTGAATCTATGTGGTTCAGACAATGATTTCCTACCACTTTTAAAAAAATTGTGGATGCAAGCACCTTTTGTATTAGGCACAATAATGTTTAGATTTTGTAAAAAGTTACAATTTTTGAAGGGGAAAATAAAACAATGGAATAAACATGTTTTTAAGAATATTTTTCATCAAAAAGAATTAGTAGCAAAATATTTGGCTTTAGTGAATGAGCAAATTATAAATAATGGTTTAACCCCACAAAATTTTGATAGTCAAAAAAATTTACAATCAGAATGGGAAGAGCTAGTGTTGTGTGAGGAGATGTATTGGAGGCAAAAATCCAAGGAGTTGTGGCTTAAAGAAGGAGATAAAAATACTAAATTTTTCCATATGTCAGCTCAGATAAAAAAAAGCAAAGAATTCAATATTTCGGATTTAGGAAGGCTCTTCAGGTAAATGGTTAACCAATGAAAGTGACATTCAAAAAGAAGGGACCAATTTGTTCTCAAATTTATTGAATACTCCTGTGCACCAGTCTGATTATTTTGAGGAGGACAAAGAAGAATTGCTGCAAGCAATTCCTTCATTGGTTTCAATTTTTGACAACGAGCAACTCAATAGGCCTTTCTCTTTAGAGAAGGTAAGGGTAGTAGTTTTCTCCTTAAAAGCAGACAAAGCTCCTGGACCTGATGGTTTTACGGCTTTGTTTTTTCAGAAAAGTTGGGACTTTATAGGAAATGATTTGCTAAAGGCTCTGGAAGAGTCTAGAACGTCAAGCTCTATGCTTAAAAAATTTGATGTTACACACATAACATTAATTCCAAAAGTAAAGGATCCTAAATCTTTCTCATAATTTAGACCTATATCCCTCTGCAACACAATTTATAAGATCTTTACTAAGGAAATTTACCTTCAGTTAGTACCCATCATCCCAAAGATAATATCAGAAGAGCAAGGAGGTTTTGTTCCTGGAAGGGAGACAACTGAAGGAGCAATTGTAACCCATGAAGTTCTTCACTCAATCTCTTTAAACATAATACCATCCTTTATCATAAAGTTAGAGATGTTGAAATCTTACCATAAAGTTGATTGGTTGTTTCTGATGCAAGTGCTAAGGAAATTTGGGTTTTTAGATAAATGGTGTAAGTGGATTTTATATTGTTTAAAAGGTGCCAAATTTTCAGTCTTAATAAATGGCACTTCTTCAGGTTTTTTCAGTTATACTCAGGGAGTAAGACAAGGTGATCCTCTATCTCCTTTTCTTTTTATAATTCTAGCAGAAGCTCTTAGCAGAACAGTCAAGCACTATCATCTTAGAGGAAGTTGGAAAGGCATCACTATACCTATGACTGATTTGTCACTAACCCATTCTCTGTTTGCGGATGACACTTTATTATTTGGAGCAGCTCAAATTCAAGAGGCCACTCAAATAAAATTTTTTTTAGATAAATACTCACGTGTGTCTAGGCAACAAATTCATGTACACAAATCAAAGATTTACATGTTCCATATCAAATCAGGGCTGGAAAAAAGAATAATTAATATTCTTCAGTTCCAAGTAGCACAATTGCCTTGTAAATATCTTGGGATCCCTTTCTTCTCAGGTGTGAATAGATCTTCTCATTGGAATTCTATTATCCAAAGTATTCAAAAAAAGATTGCATCTTGGAATGGGAGATGGTTGTCTCTATCTGGCATAATATTGCTGATAAAATCTGTTATTGCAGCCATCCCCAACTATTTTATGGTGGTTCTAAAGGATCCTAAATCAATCATTTTACTGATTGAGAAATAATAAGATATTTTTTATGGAAGGGAAACTTAGACAATAAAAATAAAATTCATCTTATTTCTCTTAATAAAATAAGTGTTAAAAAGTCTAAAGGAGGAGTTGGTATTCATAATATATCAGCACGTAACAAGGCATTGGGGGCAAAGTTAGTGTGGCATATGTATGCAAAACCACACTCCAAATGGTGTAGAATCATGCAAGCTAAATATTTAGATAATAGTGATCCAGAGCGAATCTTAATAGTTTCTAAATCCTCCCTCTGGCTCATCCATGTGGAATTTCTTAATTTCTTGTAGAAATGTAATCTTGCCTTACTTAACATGGGAAATACATAATGGTTTGGGGGCAAAATTTTGGTAAGATTCATGGGGAGGCCATCCACCTCTAGATGCATCAAATGACTTAAATATGATCAAAGCACAACTTAGTGTAAGTTTGGGAACCAAAGTTAGTGATTATGTAGAAAATACAGATGCTTTTACAGGGAAAGCAAAATGGAAATATGCTTTTGCAGTTAACTGTCCACATGATCAAAAATCCAAATTCAATAAACTTATGAGTCAAAGAATAGTTTTCCCCTCACAAAGAAGATATAAGTTAATTTGGTCTCCTTCCAAAAATGGGAATTATGCAGTAAAGATGGGTTACAAGGCTATAATGAGTCAAGGTGAAGAAAGCAAGCCACAAAGAGCATTAAAATTTTGTTGGGATCCCTTAGTGCTTCCTAAATCTGGTTGTTTTTCATGGTTGGCAATCAAGAGTAAAATCTTAACAAGTGACAGGTTAGTCAAATTTGGAATTGTAGCTCAGTTTAAGTGTGTTTTGTGTGAGAATGAGGATGAGGAAATAAATCACCTCTTCCTCCATTGTCCCTTTGCTTCAGAATGCTGGAATTTTGTCAAGCATAAACTAAATTGGCTATCTCCATCACCAAAAAATATATGGGACCTCTTCTCAAGTTGGCCAACTTTATATAAATCAATACTTTTTGCTTGTATTTGGAGAGTAATCCCATCTGCTGTTCTATGGACAATCTGGTGGGAGCGAAATAGAAGGGTATTTAGAAATGAAAAAATGTGTTTAGAGCAGACACTGGTAAAATTGGAATCTTCAATAGCAGAGATTACAAATTCATATGTATTGAGGACAAAGCATGTAGACTCATTGTTTACATATTGGGATTCAAAACTTATGAAAACCTAGGAGAAAATTACTCTGCCATTTAAAGGTAGTCAGCATAAAAACCTAACTTCAAAAGTGGATAGGAGAAAAATTCAATTGGCATCACCTTCAGAAGGATTTCTTAAAATAAATTTTGATGGAGCATCTTGCGGGAACCCAACTTTATCAAGGGTGGGAGTTGTGATTAGAGACCACAAAGGTATGTTAATGTGTGCCAAGTCTATTAAATTTCCAGAAGGTAAGAATAATATGGTAGAAGCTCAGGCTTTGCTCTATGGATTAAAATTAGCTCAAAATCAGAAAATAGAAAATGTGGAAATCGAGGGAGATTCTTTTATTGTAAATGCATGTAAAGAAAGGAAAATATTAAGTTGGAAAATCGGTTATGTTATGGAACAAGTTTGGTTACTTCTAAATAAATTTAGAATAGTACAAGTCAAGAATATTTACAGAGAAGGTAACTTAGCAGCATACAAACTAGCAAATAATGCTTGTGAACAATCTCAGGAGGAGGTGTCATATGACAACTGCATGGGCAAGTTGCCAATTGAGTTGCATAATATTATAGTAAGAGAAGCCTCTCTTAAATCTTATCATAATTAAAATCCAGAGCATAGAATCAAAGTTACACATGGAAGATAGTCTTTTTAGTATTCTCTATTATAATCTTGCAAAGAGTATTGCTAAGTGTAGACATCCAAATTTGATCACTTCCATATGATCAAAATCGTCTATTATATTCATCTATTCCATTAACGGTGATTAAATAATTCATTTAATCATTATTTCATTTTCTTCCTAAGTTCCTAAAGTATCTAATTAAATAAATTAAATACTTTACCTTACACCCTGTTCTTCTCTAAATTAAATAAATATGACAAATTATTTAATTTAGTCTTTTAACCCATTTGAATTAAAATTAATTTTTAATTCCTCTTTTCTCTCTCCTTGTCACATTCTCCATAACCCTCTCCTAATTCGGATTAAAGTAATTAATCTGTGATTAGGATGTGCACCACTTAATCAAGATTAAGTGTCACATCCTCCATAATCTCCCACTTGCCTCTAATCTCTCATTAATTACCTTAATCTTGTATTTGCACAACCTTAATCAGAATCATTAGCCACATTTGGCTTACCTTTTCTGGTCAACCTTCCCACTTACCATTTTTGGTATGGACTCCCTTCCCCATGTGAATTTTTAATTCACATTTATTCAACCAAGGTTCCCCTCTTCCCCATGTGAATTTTTAATTCACTTTTATCTTTCCAAGGTCTTCCCCATCCCCCATGCAAGATTCTAGAAGCCTTGACATGTCACTTCACATGTGCCAAGGGCTTCTAGAACCTTGGACTTGTCACATCACCCACATGTGACAAATCTCCAGCTTTTTGGAGACCCTCTCTTATCCACTAGATTCTTTCAATCATTGTGAATTTTTAATTCACTTTTATTCCTCCAAGGAATCTTCTCATCCCCCAAGATCCACCTCATTTCCACATCACTCCACCCTAGGACATCTCACCTTCCACATGTCAAGATGTGAGGGCTTGTGAGTCCTCAACTCACCATAGCCCTTCATCTTGATCTTTGTTGGATCAATCCCAACCGTTGAATTCTCTAGAGAATTCAATTTGGCCTATAAATACCCCTTCAATTCCTTCATTTTGGAGGATGAAGTCTTTTGCAAATAAACTCTTTCAAAATTGTCATTCAATCTCTCATCCATTTTAGCACCCATATTGCATCAATTCATCTTGCATCCACTTCATTTTCATTGCCATCCAAGGAGCACACAAGACTTCAACATCAAGGGCCAACCAAGGGAGCAATAATATGAAGGTATAACAGCAATTTACTTGTTCATCTTGCTTTCATATTGTTCATTTTCTTAGGCTAATCATTGAGGTGCCCTATTATCTTGTTGTTTCTCTTTATTGCACTATTAGTTTTATCTAATCTCTCACACTTTAGGAAGCAGCATTTTATTAGGATCACACTAAGTACTGACAAGGTGGATTGCAATCGGTAAAGGATCTCGACATTGGCACGACTATTATTTTAAAAGTGGGTAATCACTTCAGTTTGTACAGCCCTGGCCACCTCACTTTATACAGGCATGACTCCAGTTCCAAGTTTGTGCTCATTAAAGATCTCAAATCATAAGATCAATACAAAACGGGATTCAAAAAAAAAAAATCACAGCTTAAGTAACACTTTTCAAAACGGAAGTTTAGCTGGCAAGTTAGTTGTCAAAGAGAATATCCGTAATAATATCTCACATGAGATCACTTTCCACCAAACCGTAACCTCAACAACATAAAGCTCTTCAAGTGACATCTTGGAAAACAAAGGTATGTTTTATGATTAACAAGTGTTGTCCTTTTGCAGGATGCAACTGCTAGATGTAACGCCCAAGTGAATGTTATGACTTCTAGCATGTGGAAAACTTAAGTTCTGGTGGTGCTCGCAAACCAATCTAGTATGGAGAAATAGAGAGAACTCCCACATCCATGTCATTCACACATGTGGTAGACTTCATTCAATTACTCAGTATTTCAAAATAGTTTGGCTTTCGTCATCCCTGTCATTCATGCATGTGGCGGACTTCACTCAATTACATAGTATTTCAAAACAATTTGGCTTCCATCTTATTAAATTCTTCAAATTGACTTTACACTCAAAACAAAAGAAATGAAATAAATTGGAGGAATTCTAGGGAGCGAACTAAATGATTTGAGATATGCCAACTAAAGTGCAAAGCGAAGAAGAAGGAAGCAGTAAAGTGGAGATATTGGAGTAAAAATAAGAAGCGAAGCTGATGGAAACAAAATAGGTAGCATAACTATTGGATACAAAATAGAAAGAGTATTGTTGGAGTCAGAATAGGAGGAGTTAGAATAGGACACTCTTGTTATTTTTTCTTACAAGCTATCTTTCAAAGAGCAGTTGTAGGAAAGCACTTAGCAACGGTCATCAGTAAAAGGTACGAAAAAGTAGAACCTGAGAGAAAATAGAGAGTAATTGCTATTTTAATTGTCAAATGTTGCCAACTTCTAATATATGCACCACTTGAAGTTTAGCAATAAATGATAAGTTAACCGGGCACGTTTGGTGCATTTTGTTTTCTACAAGTGATATTTTGCTCAGAATTAAAAAGCCACCGGTCTAGTTGCTCCTGCGCTTCATCAAATTTTAGAAAGCGTCCACAGTCATTTAGCCATTACTATCAGAGCCATCAGGTATTATCGACTAACCAGATTATGGAGTTCATGTCGTGCAACCAGAGGGCACCATTTCCAATCCTAGAATGGGAACTTCCTTTCACAAAAGGTTTGGAAAGAGAAACACTCTCCAACATTTTCAAAACTGATTGCTCACCAGTGTATAGATCTTTGAAAACTTTGCTAGGTGAAGAAATATTGCATCCTTCAGCACAAAGATTGATCTTTCCTTCAAATTTAGTATCAAATTTTGTATCAAATGTGCTGGACTTGAATCTGAACTATCAAGATATGAAGAAAATTGCAGAAGCATGTGTTCAAGAGGTCTTTCTGCAGGATAATGCATTGCTCAAAAGCATACATCAGTATAGTCTCTGGAAAGGAGAAGCATATATAGGGAGAATCTTTCCAAGGCACTATCTCCATCAAATTTTTTTTTTTAGAAACATCTACATAGCACTGAAGTTGTCATTGGAGTATGACACTCCCAACCATTTGTATAAAGCACTAGCAAGACATCATTGGGAAATTGGTGATGACATGGAAAGAGCCTTTAAAGCAAAATATCATGCTTTATCTTTCCTTCTCTCACATCACTGTCATCAAGCAGAAAGTGACAACAAGAAAACGACAAAACAGAAAAAGACAGTGGCTACTGAAGAATCTCTAGTTGAAGAGGGAAAGATGAAAGAACAACAAGTGAAACCTTATATACCAGACATGAACATCACAACAACCTCACAGTCCATCATACCACCACTACAAGTCATGAAAAAAGGAGAAAGAGAAAGTTCTTTAGTTGGTAATGTTTAAATCAATCTATTGGTACACATTATATGTGGATATTGGCACATATTGTAGCATATAGGCTGCAAAGAAATAAGTAGTCCATGTTTTAAAAGCTTTTACATTATTAGCTCATTTTGGATATATAGATGTTTTTTGTACACTAACTATGATTAGTAAAGATTATACTGATGCATGTTTTGCCTATGCCATATATTCATGAAAAATTAAATGATAAAGATTTTTGGCATAGTTGTATAAGGTAGTTGATAGGTGCTATATTTCCAGTCATCAGAATGACATTTTGTAAACTTCTATTATAATATAATATATGTCGGCCTAAAGCCTTTTATCGAAAAAAAAATTTAAAAAAATTATTTTTAAAATAATGCAAGTAGGTTGTTAAAGTTAAAAAAGAGGTTGATTAGAAATTAAAAGAAAATAGTAAAACATATTAATTTAAAAAAAAATATATGGTGCACTAGAGGAGAAAGTCCTCTTCAAAAGGGTATTACTTGTCAAATTCTGACAAGTTTGACTTTAAAATGTTATTACCTATTTGATTTTTTTTTTCTTATGCACTAGGTATTGAAATTACCTATTTTGGAGAAAAAAATTTCAGGGAAAAATGAAGTTTCTTTTCAATTTGTTTCTTTATGTCCCGTGAATGTCACTTTTTTCTAAATTTTTTAGTATTCCAAAATATGTTCTTAAATTGATAAAAAAATAATGAAAACAATTTTAAAAAAATCTGAGAAATTACAAGAATAAACCTCATCAAAATTTCAACATTTCATTAATTTACATCATTTTGAAATTCAAAACATAAAGACCACTTTTATGTGGTCGAAGGTCAAATTTTTTTTGCTATTGGTTGATTCCCTTATAAAGCGTGACACAGGTTTGTGCTTTCACGCCATGTTGATGTCACTAGCTTAAAGACCATTAAAAATATTAAGAGTTTGTTTCTGAGTCAAAATTTTATCCATTCCCTTTTTGGGTACCTTCTTCTATCTATCCATGAGGTCTTGATGCCTTACTTTATTCCTTGCCAATATTCACGCAAGTGTTGTTGGTATCTAAGAGTTTTAGATCCCTCCATCCCTATCAAACTTATCATCCCAATCATGCCCTTCTTGAAAGTTTGACACCTTGATTTCCCTAAAATATTTTTGAAAGTTCCTCTAATTATTTTGAGAATTTTGCAGTTTCCCATCCCTTTTTACTATCCCTTCTAACCCTAACATCTCGAATGTCTACCTTTCCTCTAATGACATCATGTTGATATCAACACCCTGATGACATCATGTTGATGTCATGCTAATGTTAGTAGTTCTAATGTGATAACATCATGATAACATCATCAACCCATTAGAATTTAAAAATTCCTCATCCTCCCATCCTTTAGTATCCATTCCTCTTTGTCTCCAATTCTATGATTCCTTGAATTATTGATACCTTGCACTCTATTTTTTTTAAAGTCTTCTTGAGTTAAAATTTTGGCCATCCCCTAGATTGGTTGCCCATTATGCCAACCCCAAAAGGCCTAAAACTCTAACAAATGTTTTTAAAAAGTTTCTAAGTATTTTGGAGTTGGACTTTCAATCATCTCTTATTTAAGTATCTCCTTCCTTCCATCCCTGAAAGCTCAAAAATCCATCAATTCCTTTATCAATCCCTTTGAGGGTTGGACTTCTTACAATTCCTTATTTTGATACCTTGTTATCTCCTACCCAAAACTATAATTTTGATAGATTGAAACCTTTCCCATATCAAGTTTCCCTTGTAAGCTTATCTCATTGACCTTCATAGTTCAACCCTACTTCCTTATCACCTCTAACTCCTTGATCCTAAAATCCTTTTTCCTTGTTTCTTTCAATATTTTGGGCCTAAAATTCCCTACTTGGCATGCCAAGTTTGAAACTCTGTCGTTTGAATGAAAAATACCCCACCTAACTATAGGATGAATTGAGAATTCCATTAATGCATTTTCAATTCCTTCCAACCACTAGACCACATCTAATGGCATTGAAAAATCATTTTTTTTTTGTATATTGGCATAGATTCAAAGGAGGAAAATGGTGCTCACCCATACCTCATTTATTGTTGTAGATCTATTTTCTCACACATCATACCCAAATTGTGATTTTAGTAGATTTCTTGGGTGATTTTCTTGTCCATGCACTCAATCCCATGAGCCATAAATACTTAGTGGTATGGTAGGGGTACATAGGGTGTTATTTTGATGTTTATAGATGACCATATTAGATTTTAAAGGGAAACTCTTTTACAAAACATTGATGAAGATGATGACTAGGGTTTTCTCTACAACACATTTTTTAGTAGCTTTGGTTCTTCTATATGGGTATTATAGACACAATAGTCTTCATTTTTTACGGATTTCTCATTTTTCCAACAAAAAAGAGACAAAAGAGAAATTCTATTTGTAACATATTTTATGTTCTTTCTAAAATTATAAAAAAAATGGCTCAATGTCTTGGAATCAATAGTAAATTGTTTTACCTCTTCTCAATCCTTGTATATTATGTATTCTCTAATTTATCAATATAGGTTTTGAATCTTTTTCTTTCCTTGCTATTTTGGTCTAATATTGTTACCTTCATGTATGCAAGATATTTTTCCCTTGCAAAGAGATGTATGTTATGTACAATCTGTTTGCAAGAATTATTTGTGGATTTTCTCTTTCCCTCTTAGTTACTGTTAAACCCCTAGCCTTCATACATGCTTATAGGAGCTACTAATTTAATAGACATATGTGTGATTGTTTGCAATCTTTCATAATTTCATGTGTTTTTTGAGTTAGGAGAACTCAACTAAGTCTTGACACATCACCACCTTTCCTTTTCTATTATTTTTCTTATCCTTTTTCACTTGTAAATCATTAGAGTAGGAGTAGAAATTAGTTTAATTTATGTAAAGTTGTATCAACTTATACATTTAGTATTGGAAATAAACTAGCCTTCTTTAGAGGCTTGATCTCAAGTTAGAAAGGCCCCACACTTGAGAGATTATTCCCAAATTATTATTTTGGGATATTGGACTAGGTTCGATAAGGGTGAAATTTGGGTGACAACAAATTTCTAAAATGCTTGGTGTGACTAGTTTAATTAACCTTACACACTCTTAATAGTTGCAATCATTTGACACACTCTACAAACACTTGGTGACTTCAACCTCTAGATTTTAAACCTTGCTAATAATTCATGCCAAAAATATAGACAATATCATTCTATAAAGGTAAGTATTATAACTTATTGGAACTAACTTTATTTGTATCAAGAAGGAAAATATATAAAATATATCCTTCACCATATTTAAGAGTCTATCCAAAGATACATTATATACTTATTTCTAGTGGTTCCTCCTACTCAAACATGATATTATTTCATACTTCTTTTGTGGCTATTCAAAGAAAATAGGTCTTTGTCACCTTCTATGGAGGGAGTCCTCTTATCCTAGATATTAGGGATGACATGCTAGTATCAACTTTAAAAATCACACCCTATTTCATTGGTGAAATTGCTATTACCCCCATAGAGCATATCTAAAATGTTTCCAATATATGTTTTGTCCATAATATTATATAGGATAATTTAGCTATTATATTTCTTTCCAAATCCTTGAAAGAAAAATCATTACAATGGTATAAAGGTTTGTAACCTAATTTGATTCATAAATGGGATGAGCTAGGGGAGAAACTATGTGACTGGTTTGAATATAAAAGTGACTACCTATCCTTAGTAGAAAAAATAATCACTATCAAAAGAGCCCCTCATGAATTTATGGGATATTTTAAATTTAGTCTCTAAAAGACCTAGGATATGATTCTAGCCTTGGTAAAGCCTTCTCTTAACCATGCATTCTTGTATTGTTTGAGGGACCTAAATAGTGATGTGGATGTTATGATTTAGACCATGGGGGAACAACCTTTCCAAATGATTATGATGTTGATATAAGATATAAATAAATACAAGCTAATAAAATATCCCCAAGGCCTCCAATTCCTCTGTTCTTGAGATTCTACCTAATCAATTGAGTTTGGTACATCTCCCTATAGCAACTAGTCAACCAAGTACTTCTGCTACTCCTCCCAACAAATTATATGAGCTAAAGACCTTGTTACAAAATTTTGTGAATGAATTAGTGACTTTAAAAAGGCAACAAGCCCAAAATAACATGCATTATTAGCCATATAACCAAGATTACCAACCAGAAAAGAAACCTTATCAAGGAAATCCTCAAGGACAAGGTCAGTTAAGCTATGAAAGACTCTAATATATTAAATCCATTATTAATAGTTTTTCTAAAGATATTGTTCCAGTACAAAATAATTCACTTTAGGACCAAGAATGGTGCTACCTGTGTAATCAACCCCATAATCAAATTCATGCCAAAATGGGGCCCTCAACTAGGCTTTGATGGTTAAATTATAGTAATGCTTCTAGAGCAAAAAGCTATATCATGTCAAGAAGGGATGCTAAAGAAAGAATAGATACAAGGTGATTCCACCCTTATTAATTGGAATAAAAATGGTTTTTGTGGCATTAATCATATTGGAACATCATATAAGGATATCATTTTAGTGGTACATAACACTAGGTCTAAGAGAAGTGAAATGGAGGTTAAGTCACCTTCCATGGTTGGCCAAGAATCTACCTTTAAATAATTACAAGGGGATATAGGGGAGGGTATAGTTTCCAAAAATTTTAAGCTACAAACAAATTAGGCTAATGGGAAATAAAATTAGTTGAAAGATTAACCTATAACTAGCTACCAATTAAAAGAAGTAATTTATATTAAAAACAAGTCAAAGGATGGTCATATTCCTTTTAATATAATCGAGAATAAAAAATATAACCTAAATATGACCATATGGGAGGCATTGTCAATCCCAACATAGAGGGATTTGGCTTAGGAGGCATTGAAGAATATCAATTAGCCCAGTGATGCTTCAATAAAGGATACATTGTTTGTCCCTACCAATTTATGATAGTTAGAGGAAGAAAATAAAATTAAAGCTAATAAGCCTCCCCCTTTTAGCTCTCTTTAATCATTAGCAATCACCTTGTACATAATTGTATGATTAATTTGGGAGCTAAAATTTAGCTATTCCTAAGAAGGTGGTTGATTCGTTAGGTCTAGCTTATACCCCAATTAAAAGGGAGTTGTCCAATTAGATGAGACTATTGTTAAAATAGTAAAGTTTATTCAACAACCTAGAAATTCATTTCCATGCATACCCAAGCCTCTCCATACCTCAAGATATTTGACATCGTCCTTCTTCCCTATTTTACTATATGCCTTTCTAGAGATTTCATTGTAAAAATAGGGAGATATTTGTCCTCTAATTGGTCTTATATATTATTTAGGACTAGGTATGACACAAACGTAACTATAAAGGCTAAGCCCATCTTTAAAAATCACATTGAGCCATATACTCCTAGTTGGGTTAGTATGAGTTACATCATACAAAACCTAAAGGAAGATGGTGATATCCATGAGGTTGCCAGCTCTATAGAAGAAATACTAGATACTCCTCCTAATGAATAAGTAAATAAAATTCAATTTGACCTATATAATAAGGTGGAAGAAATAGGTTTGGACACCTTCTACATTCATGAAGAAATCTCTTTCATTCATAATTTATCATGAAGCCTTAAGAAGACGTTGGAGGTATGTAGAAAATATATTTTCATGATTCAAGGAGTAGAAATGATGCTAGTGCCAATGTAATTTTGGTGTCCCCAATAATGAAAAGTATTACTTTTTCTTTAGACTTAATTCTCATTCACTAACAAGGTAGCTAAGTATGAAGCTTTGATTCAAGTCTTCAAATGACACAAAAGAAAGGAGACAAATTTCTACAAGTGTTTGGAGATAGTGATTTGATCATGAATTATATTAGAGCCCAAAGTATAGTGAATAAAAAACTTCTCAATTCCAATAAACATATGGTATGAGACTTGATTGAATACTTTGAGGAATTTGTCCTAAGAGAACAAAACAAAGATGTTGATAGTCTTGCAATAGTTGAAGCATAGTTTTGCATACCAACAAACATCATAGTGGCCTAGGAACAACATGTGATTTTTTATAAGGATTTATATCCTAGATAACCAAGTAAATTGGAAAGTATTTGAAAATTATGAATAAATTATTTATTTATTACAAAATGAAGAAATTTATTTTGCTAAAAACTAGTTAAAGTTGCAAGAATAGTATGGTGATCAGATTATACAACTGAAAACTAGTCAATTTTCAAAAGATCTCATCACTCTAGAAAGTATTGTTAATTTAGATACATTAGTGTAGAGATAAGAAGATGAACTTGGCTACCAAAAAATGGGACTATGAGAAGTTATACTTAGCAAAGGACAAGTTTTTGAAATTGGGAAATGTATGCTCTGAATCAAAATGGTAATATTTTATTAGGCTTTATCAATGTTATGATGATGTATTTGTGTGGACTTATGAGGATCTTAAAGGTTTTGAACCTAGTCTAGCCTAACACACCTTCCATCAGATAAAAATAAATTCTTGTTAACCCCAAAAGCCTAACACACCATTGAGTTAGACCCTAATGTAAATTCCATTAGAAAAAAATAAAGGCCTGCTAACCCCAAAATTAAGCCACTAATGAGGAAAGAATTGACCAAACTTATATAAAAAAATATAATATTTCTCATAAAACATTCCTCTTGGGTGGAAAACCTAGTTCTAGTAAGAAAGAAGAACGGTGAGCAATAGCTCCTTCGCTAAAGATCACTATCCTCTTCCCTCCATGGAACGAATTCCTCATAGGTTAAGTGGTTCAAAAAGATTCTCCTTCTTGGATGTGTATTCAAGTTATAACTAGATTTCAATCCAAGAATCAAGATAGTATAATACTACATTTACCACCAAATGGGGTACTTTTTCATATAAGAAGGTGCCTTTTGGGCTAAAAAATGTTGGTGCAACCTTTCAAAGGGAAAGTAATGTGGATTTCAAGGGTTTTCTAGATGACATAGTGTTGGTCTACCTTAAAAGCATCAATTTTTTCTGTAAGCATACAAGAAGTCATTTGAATCATCTAGAAAAAATATTCGAGAGATGTAGAGAAAATGGGTGTCTCTGAGCCCCAAGAATTGTGTATTTTCTATTGACCAAGGTAAAGTTCTAGGGTACATAGTCTCCAAAGAGGGTCTTTTGATTGACCCAAAAAGAGTAGAGGGCATCTTGTCTCTCTCCCTTCCCAACTATAAGAAATGACTACGAAGATTCTTGGGAATGCTCAATTTCATGAGGCTTCTTATCCCCAATCTTGTTAAATTAGTGAAACCCTTCACTTCCATGTTGAAAGGAAATACTATTTTCAACTAGATAAATAAAGGAAAGACAAGTTTTGAAGCTAATAAGTATTCAATTGCTCATATTCTAATGCTTGTCAACCAAAACTATGATAAGGAACTCATCTTGTACACCTTTGGAGGAGAGTCAAGTATATTAGCTAAATTGGTATAGTTTAAATGGTGATAAAGTAGAGTAGTCAATACCTATTCTTAGTGAAGGACTCAAAGATTGTGAGATGAAGTATGGCTATATGGAAACAAGTTTTTGTCATGGTCAAAGCACTGAAGAAATTTAGAAAAATTCTCTCCAATAAAAAAATTAACTAACGGCCCCCCGTATAAGTGTTAAATAGTTCATCCTGAGCAATGATATTAGTGAGAAGAGGGTTGGCTAGATTACTAAGGTAATGCCTGGTATAATATAAGCATCAAGATCACCAAACTTGTAAGAGGCAAAGGGTTGTGAGGGAAAATTATAATAGGTATAGGTATATGAATCAAGTCCAAAAATATCAACCAATGATCACAAACATGAGAGGCACTACATCCTCCCCCACTTGAAATAAGCTTACTCCTAGAAGCCTACAAAAATATGAGGATAGAGGACTCTCAATTGTGTCACAACCTCCCAAGTCATTGAAGACTCATCATTTGGGTCCTATTGAAAATTTTCTCTATATATTGACCTATGAGGGTTAATATTTGTTGTTGGAGAATACAAACAAGCTATAAAGAAAGCTTCCCATCCTCCTATACCTGAAAATCACCCTAATCTAGAACATGGGTCACATCCTCAATATACAACCTAAGTACTAAAATATGGAATACATCATGGATATGTGATAGGTTAGGTGTCAAGTCAAGATGGTAGGCAGCATGACTAATCCTCTCAAGGATCTAAAAAGGTCCAACAAAATGCGATGCAATCTTAGAGCCTTTCCCATAATGGATGAGACTCTTCTACGGTCACACTCTCAAGAAAACAAAGTCACCCACTAAGAAGTGTCGATCCAATCTATGAGAATCAACATACTTCTTTTGATGATCCTAGGCTGTCACCATGTGCTCCCTAATCTAAACAGCCTACTACTCCATGTCTTGGAGCATCTCAGGACCCATGAAAACATGATCCTCCAAATAATCCCAACTCAAGAGAGAACGACAAGGTCGACCGTACAAGGCTTGAAAAGGTGAAATACCAAGAGAACTATGGTACCCAATATTATAGGCAAACTCTACAAGGTATAAATAGTCCTCCCATATCAAGTGCCGGTCCATCATGTACATGTGAAGAATGTCCTCAAGAACCTGGTTCACTCTCTTCATCTAACCATCAATCTCAAGATGGTAGGCATAATTAAAATTAAGGTGAGCCCCTAAATTATGCTGCAAAGAGGTCCATAAAGAAGATATAAACATTAGATATTGATTTGAAATAGTCCTATGAGGAACTTTATGCAAGAAAACAATATCATCCATGAACACATGTACCAATGATGTTACAAAATATGAAGATTTCACACTTGAAAATGGGAAACCTTTGAAAACTTGTCCACTATCACCATGACGGTATCATGACAAGGAGAATACATAGGCAACCCAACAATAAAATTAAAAGAAATCATATCCCATTTCCACTCAAGAATTACATGTAGATCCAAAAGACCTACGAGATGTTGATGCTTGGCTTTCACCCACTGACACTCAAGGCATCTAGCCACAAAATCAGCAACATCATGCCTCATCCCCGACCAATGATACAACTCTCTAAGGTCAGTGTTCATATTCTTATTTCCAGAATGTGCTGAATATGGGCCTTAGATATAACCGCTAACAAAGATCATCAAAAACAAGAACAAAAATATGACCAAGATGTTGCAATAGTCCATCAAACTCTAAGAAATAACAAAAAAAACCTGCCCCAAGGGCTCTCCCAAACTCAATCTCCACTCTCACCTCTTGATACCATGTATCACTAGGAAGTGCCTCAAGAATATGACCTTGCAGATCAATACTGAGGGTCAAAATTGAGATCTCATGTCTCCTACTCAAGGAATCCATGAAAAAATTATCCTTCCCTTTGATGTAATGAACACCAAAGTAATACTCACATAAAAACCCCATCCAATGATGCTATTGGGCATTCAAATTCGATTGAGTAAAGATATATTGTAAACTAAAATGCCTCCAACAAACAAGCATGTGGACAACTACCACTAACTCCAAATCATGAGTGGGGTGGTTCAACTCATGATACTTGAGCTTTCATGACTCATAATAAAACACTCAGACCTCCTGCATGAGAACTTTCCCCACACCATCCAATGATGCATTGGTACAAACAACAAAATCTAATGTTGGATCTTGCACAACCAAGATAGGTGCACTAGTTAATATCTCCTTAAGAGCCTAAAAATCTACCTTACACTTCTCTGACCAAAAAAATTCTTCCCTTTCCTTTGAAGGGAAGTGATAGGATGAGCCACTCTAGAGAAATATCTCACAAAATAATAGTAATAACCTGTCAAATCCATGAAGCTACAAACCTCAAAGACACTCGAGGGTGTTGGCCATTCCAAAATGGATTGAATCATCGAGAGATCCACTAAGATATTGTCACCAAAGATAATATGGCCCAAATATCTCACCTCACTCTAGAGAAGAACTCACACTCTGCCAAGTTACCATAAAGCTGTTGGTTGTGCAAACACTACAAGATATGACACAAGTGGACCTCATGTTCCTCCACTATCCTCAAATAAATTAGAATATTATCAAGGAAGAAATGGAAAATTGATCCAATAAGTGTGAAACACCCCATTTATCAAAATCATGAAAATAGAAGGTGCATTCATCAACGAGAATGCAACCACTATGAACTCATAGTTCTCATAATGAGTACAAAATTTTGTTCGATGAATTTCAGCCTCATAAATGTGAATTTTATGGTATCTTGACTTAAGATCAATCTTGGATAACACCTTGGATCAACTCATCTAATCAAAAAAATGGTCAATGCTTAGAAAAGGCTATCGATTCTTCACCATCACCTTATTCAAGTGTTGGCAATCGATACACAAGTGAAGAGAGCCATACTTCTTCATGAAGATGACTAGTTCTCCCTGAGGAGAAACACTAGGATGAATGCATCCATTCTCCAACTCTTCCAACTACAACTAAAGCTCACTAAGCTCTTGAGTGGTCATGTGATAGGGTACCTGAGATATAGGCTCCACTCCAAGTATAAGATCTATCCAAAGTCTATATCCCACTTAGGAAACATACCTAAAATCTCACTTGAAAACACATCTATAAACTCTCTGAGAAGAGGATGACCATTAAGGGTCACCTCACGATACTCACCCTCAACAAGATCACTCACCAAGATGGAAAATATTTGACATTCCTATCAAATGTTATGTTTCAACTTCATATCCAAAATCATGTGAAGAGAAATGGGTCTCTAAACCCCATGAATCTCTACTCACTCACCAAGATCATCCACATACTTAAATGACTTATGCCAACAATCAATACATGCCTGATGAGCCTCTAACCAATCTATACATAAGATGATCCCATAGGACCCTAAAGGTAGGATACATAAGGGTTGTGAAGGTGCCCAAATCCAACACACAACTACACGTAAGGGAGTCCACTACCACCCTAGCACTAGTGGCTAACTCAACCTACCAACTAACACTTTGCCTTTCTACCACAAGCCAACATCACTCCATAAGGAATGAGGAAATAAAGGAATCTAAAGCATCATAATCAAATAAAATGAAAATATGAACTCCATCTAATACACCCGATGACTCAAAAATGGTGCTTTGATATGCTCATCTTGACAATTATCCACCACCGCAAAAAACTCAGTAACATCCCCTATTATAGGCTCTAACTTTGTTTTTCTTTGAATACTCCGTGATGCTGACCTCTAAGGAAAATAATCAACATAGTGACCTTGCTGGCCACAAGAGAAGCATGATCCTCTACCCTGATCTCATCCTATTGTAGGTGCTTGAGACTGGTGACAACTCCCCTTGCTAGAACTAGGTGGGATACTCTACACTGATCGTCCCTAAATAGGTATCTCTCATGGCCACTATCATACTTGGCCTGACAAACACCCAAACCTTTCCCACTCTGAGGAGCTCGTGAATGTCTCTGCCAATGATGTTGTTGCTACTGCTACTATTGAACCAACCTAGAGAGTGTCGATGAAGCTCTAAAAAAACTTGTGGGTTGATATTGAGAGCCTCACACACCTGATCTTGCTAGAGTTGAACCTCCTTCCTGAACTCCAATACGGCCTCCAAACCCTCTAGTAAGGTTCCCCTCTATCAATTTCACCTTCTCTAGAGCAACCTCCAAAGACTCATGCTCAAATACTCGAACACCACCACTGATTTGAGTATTCAAGAAATGCACTAACACACTCTCATCCTTAGCTACACTTACATACTGCTTAATCTCAAAGAAATGATTCTCATACTAATCAATCATCATGCCCAAATGCCAAAGCTCATGAACTTATTAACACGTCTATGTCTATTATGATCTAGAGATAACATGACCAAGAATAGGCCGTTTCTTATTAAATATTCCATTAAATTAAATTATTTTGGCTTTGTGCCTATGTATTATTATTTATTTTTAGATAAATATTAGATCTTTCATCTAATCTTATGTATTTCTACAATTGTATGTGTGTTATTTTGCTGCTCAATTTAATAACCTTTAGCTAGGTTCTTAGATCCTAACCTACACCACACATCCTTATCCCTTAGTTTTTGTCATCTAATACTTGACTTAAATCCTTTCTATTTAATATCAATCATATCTAATTGATGCATTTGTTTATTCCACACTAGATAGAAGTTAATCAAGAAATATTTTAACCTTTATGATTTCTTTTCTTCCTCTTGAACACTGAACTGTAACCTAACTAATAAAGATTCATTACCATAAAAATATCTTAGTTATTATTTTTATGAAATTATATTCCTTTTTTTCTATTCAATAATAAATTATAAACATATACATAAAATATACATACATATAGATATATATAGACATATATACATATGTATACACACATATATATTTATATACATATACACACATACATATATTCCTTTTCTTCCTTTCCAATATTGAACTATAAAGTAATTAATAAAGATTCATATATATCAAAGAATATATCTCAAAGAAGTTCATCAAGTGCATAACTATCAATAAACACATCATTTGGCATGTGAGAAGGTGCATACTCATCATATGCTACTGAAGGTGAAACATGTGGATCAATCAAGATCACATCACTAGGTTCCTCAATGAAGGATGAATCAAGTGTAATGACATCACTTGAATCACTATCCCTAGATGTACCAAGTGTGCATAGGACAATATCATAAATAAGAATAATGTAGGAATAAAATGTGTGGCCAAGGCAAGAAAGGTATCCAAAAAGAAATATTTAACAATGAAGACAAGGGAGAGAGTGTCCAAACCCTAATCAAAGCTAAAATAAATGATAACAAAATATAAAATATTATATCTAAAAAATCAAGAATTAATAAGGAAGATAAACAACTTAGGGAAAATGCCTATAAGGGTTTGAATGCCAAGTTCACCAAAATGCAAAGAAATAAAATACACCTTTATATAAGTCTTGGGGTGGATAAATAATCAAAGAAAGAATAATTTAATATCCTAGGAATGAATCATGCATTGAAATAAATGTTTGAAAATAAAATGAAAAAATAATGGTACTTAGCTAGAAACTCAATGTAGATATGTTGTGACAATTTTTTGGAAGTGATTTGTTGATATGTAGAGAAAATAAGATTGTTCAACAAATGTCTTGGAATCTAGCAACTCATTGTTTATTTGTTAGGTTCACTTTTGTGCATGTGGATATGTTTTGTGTGAGTGAATAATTGACCTTCATTTGTAGATTTGCACCTAGTGTGTGTATCTAAACTTATTGATTTTGGCCTCTATGATCTACTTAACATTGATGCCCTATAATAACCAACTCACGATATTTAGGAACACCATTGGAAGTTCACTTTGAAAGGATCATTCTCCTTTTGCCAAACCCTTAGGATACTAATTTTACAATTTCAATAAAGATTAAAGATAATAACCGATCATGTAGAGTTTGCCCTATATTTTGATGCATGGAGATTATTATTGATGGATGCTTTAAGAATACACTATGAATGATTATGCAAGAAGGAATGATATCTCTTTCATGGTTTTTAGGTTGTGAAATAAGGAATTAAGGTTAGTCCTTAAATATAACTTCAAAGGCATAAATGAAATATTTCATGCTTTGAGTTGACACATATAAACTAGTTGGAAGAGTTAAGCTTGTCCCAAATTTGAATTTGAAATTTGGAATTTTGAGATTTATTTCTAGAACTTGTGTAACTAAATTGAATTAATTTTGCAAATGGATATAAACTCTGATTAAAAAAAATAGACTCAAGATAGATTCCTAAAAATTTGTATAAATACAATTAGATAAGACTCGTATTTTCTACTCTTTCAATAAAAAATTATACTTCACAAGTTTATCATTGCATAGAGAAAAACTATATCAAATGAACTCAAAGGCAACCCAAAAAAACAAAAAGCAATTTTTACCTTACAATAATTAGGGGAGAGGATCCGGTAGTTGAGCACCCTAACTTTGCGCTTCTCAAAATCGTATGTGAAAATTTCAAATCACTCCTAATTTTTTACAACTTTTTTTAGCAAACCCCCTACTTATAACTTATTTATCAATGTCAAATAAAAAGAACTACTAAATTTAATTCTACTTTGAACTTTTAGTCCTCTAACATTGTCCAACTGCTAAATTCAATTCTACTTTAAACTTTTGGTCCTCTAACTTTGTCCAACTGCTAAATTCAATTCTACTTTAAACTTTTGGTCCTCTAACTTCGTACCAATTTAATTATGTACCTAGTTGGTCACGGATTTGGTGATATGATATTTTTTAAGAAATTTCGAAGTCAAAGATATGGGGCAATGGCTTTTTCTGCTACCAAACCTTTTTTTTTTTAAGAAAAACGTTTATTTATTCGCTTGTAACATCCTTTTAAAAAATGCCCTTTCTTTATTCCCTGCTAACATCGTTTTCACCAATCATGAAAATACTCATTCCTCATCCCCTCACCATGATGCTTCTCCATAAAAAATCCAACCCTAAAAAGACTTTATGGAGAATGCCAAAATACAAGACAAAATTCTCATAGTCCGTTCCATTCCATGATGAAAATATAATCCTGGGAACTCATTAAAACCAAATGGGAAAAGACTAAATCATACTGTACGCCAACTCAATCCACCAAAAAAACATGCCACATGTCTTTACAAAGCTTACATTAGGGGCCTGCCCAGACCCTTAATCTAATTATAATCCAAAAGCTCAAATAACGAAACAGTTCAATTGCCCCGTCAAATCAAAGCTCAATAAATAAATCAGAAGTCCAAAGCCTTTCTAAGCTAAAGACTACAACACTAAAAAAGTTTATTAAAAATCCACCAAAATTAGCAAATTGGAATCTCACGGATTACACGTCAACCTGCACAAGATCAAAACGTAAAAATATTGGTCATTTGCAGATCCCCAGATGTTAGTACATTTCAGACAAACCCAAAAGAAAGAAATTTAAGCCTAATTGGCCTTAGCCCATGATCCATCTCAGAACTTTGGAAATTGACACAGTCTACTAAACTAAAAAAAATGATTTTGTAAATGTTTATATATGCAATGTATATAGGTACATACTGTGGTCGGTTGGGCTTCCCAATATACTTGTGTGGAGTACACAAGATCACATGCAAAATCAGGAGAGCTTGCAAAACGTCACTTGTTGGATGTTACGTTTGTTTCTTCTTCTGCTTTCTCATTTCTTTTCTCTCTTGTTTAAGTTCTGTACAGTGTGAATTGTTCAATCCCATTTCTTGCAACCGATCTGACATTTCTGCAGAGGCCATGATGTGGTGCTGTTGTTGTTATGTGCTCTGTATCTTCTTGTGAGAAACTTGGTACAGTGTCCTTTTTATTTCTCCTTCAGTACAAGTCACAGTCTGCTACTATATCAGTCAAAAACAAGGAGTCTTCTCGGTGCCTCTGGTCATAGTGGGGATCCTCTGGTTTGGTACTTTGTCTACATGTGACAGAGCTCTGACCTTCGGAAATTCTGGGCTTCCTTAATTGGCTTGACTATTATTAAGCCTAGATCTTGGTAACAGAAGTTGTTTAAGCATAATGAATTTGTGCTCCTAAGTCAGACCCACTTTCAGAAATTTGGAGTTCCCATCAGGTCTTTGCAGGCAACCCAAATGATACATTGAAAAATAACAGCCTGGGCTACAGCAAAAGAGCATGATTTCATTCTGCATCACTAGTACAGGTATCAATTGTCTCTAGGCCATTTTCACATGGGCTGTTTTAATTTTGTGGGACTTATGCTTTTTTCACTAATCTATGATTAATGGCCTATTTTCAATTGGTATATGGATTAAGGTTTGGGACCTTGCTAAAAATGTAGGATTACTGGGTTCAAAGTAGAATGAATTGCATATGTTGTTTTCAAAGTTTAATACGAGATATGAGTTTGTTCGTTGAAAGCAATACATTGAAGGTCAGACATGTCGGTGCTGTTTGTCTTTTACGCGGAGTGCAAATTGAGAGTGGATGGATTCATTTCTGACGGGTTTTAGATTAGTATATGAACTAAATCTTAAGAATCAGCTTTTTCACAAGTGATGGAGAATTATTGGGTTATTTTTAATTAGTATGTGGTCAAAGGTCTGGAAATCATGTAGCACTATTGGGTCCAATGCAGAATGAATTGCATTTGTGGGTTTCGAAGTTCACTAGAATTTCAGATGTTGGTATTGATAGAGGTAATACATGAATGTTAGTCATATGGGTTTTGTCTGTGAAGTGAAAATTGAGTGTCGATGGATGGTGTCTTGATTACCGTACAGACTAAAGCTTGGGTTTGGGTTTTTTCGAGTAATTTTGGGGTTGATTACATTGTTGTTACAGGCAATGCAAAGCCAATCCTGAAGCTTTTGTTTGTGTTGTGGTTGGAATGCAAATTGATTCTGGACTGATCTTTCTTTTTGTTTGTGTAGGATATTGAATTTTGGTTTGTGGTAAGGGGGAATTTGCACAATGGGTAAGGCTATGAGATGGATTAGAAGCATCCTTGGAATGAAAAAAGAAGCGAAGCAACCCCGTCAAAGCCTACCTCTTCTTCAAGATGATAGACAGGAATTAAGATCAGGATCAGATGTGTCTGTGAGTACTTTAAAACTCTGACCTTTGCAAGCTCGATTTATTTGTGTTTATAGAATTCCTTCTTGTTTCTTTTCATTTGATGCAGAGATAGACAAATACCTAGGTTTGTTAGTTAAAATGGAGTTCCAAGATCCTTTTTTTTGTATGTAGCTTGTGTCCAGTTATGTCCTGGTTCATTTACTTCGTTGCAGAGGGATACAGCACTTTGCGTATACATACTTAAACTGTAGCGTGTAGCTTCGTATTTATTATTTCTTGCGGGATTCTAAAGTTTCTGTTAATTACGGGCTGATTTCACTTTTTTTTGGGACAGACGAAGTCAAAATCAAGGGATAGACGGCGATGGAGTTTTGGTGGAAGATCTGTTAAAAATGCAGATACATGTTCAGACCATGGTTCTGAACTTCTTTCAGAACCCAAGGCTTTGTACATTGAGAATCATGGCTCTGGACCAGATAATGAGCAAAATAAGCATGCTATAGCTGTGGCTGCTGCAACAGCAGCTGCAGCAGATAAAGCTGTTGCGGCAGCCCATGCAGCAGCAGCTGTTGTCCGGCTAACAAGCACTGGATATTCCTTTTCCTATGGAGACACAAACATCGAGGAATTTGCAGCCATTAGGATTCAGTCAGCATTCCGAGGATACCTGGTATGAAAATTTCCTGCTATTTTTCTAAGGTACATGTTGTTACGGCATAACAAGATGACAGGTGTGCTACTGAAACTTGCAGGCAAGAAAAGCACTATGTGCCCTGAGGGCCCTGGTTAAATTGCAAGCATTGGTTCGTGGGAATATTGTGAGAAAGCAAGCAGCTGAAACATTGAAATGCATGCAAGCCCTAGTAAGGGTTCAGGCTCGAGTTCGTGCTCGCCGAGTTAGAATGTCCGAGGAAGGACAGGCAGTTCAGACAAAACTTCTGCAAAGGCGCCAAATGGAATCCCATTCAACGAAATCTATGGTAAGCACTTGCGATTCTAGTCCTTTGATTTTACCTCTCTCAAGACACTTTTTTGGGCTTCATCTTATGTAGCACAAGATTTAGCAACTGCAAATGAGCGTGTCTGCAATATGGTTGAAGCAAATCTTGTTTTATTCACTCTCAGATTTACTGAATTTTCACTCTGAGTCTTAAGACAAACATATCTGTAACTATGTGGGCGCGAGCAATTTTTCTTTCATATGCAAGGACTTTAATCATCCTTACTTCACAACAGGTTTTGGAGAGAGAATTGTTTGTGTCTCACATTACCATCAATTGTGTATTTTTATGTGCAGGAAGGAAGGAATCTGAAAACTGCTGGTTTTGATGAATTGGAGGGCAGAGTGCGAAGTAGACAACCTACTATGGTAAAAAATGACAGAGGATTATATTCTGCATACACTCAACAAGTAAGTATTTATTTAGTTGGCTCCCTAGGAATTTCCCCTTCCTATTGAATTAGATATTTTCCTTGTACTGCTTCTCTTAAGTTGAAGAAAACAGGGAGCATGTAGAAGTCTGTTGTCGATCACAACCTTAGTGGTTTGTTGGACAGCTGCCTGTGCATGATAAAATTCTAATGTCTATTGCTTGGTTGAACAGGATATGGAGAGTAGCAGCTTAGATGGAAGTGCAAAGATTGTTGAGATGGATACTGGCAGAACAAAATTGAGTTCAAAGAAATGGATGGCATCAATATCAGATACCATTTCAACAGAGCCAAGCATATCCTCCACTACCTCTGCACTCCATTATCCTCCACGTGCTAATCACATTCCTCAAATTTCACAACGAGTTCACCCTTCTCCAAACTCTAAATACTCAAATCCTACACAAGCTTCACTTGAGACAATCCCTCCAATATCACGACTGTCCATTCCTAGGCCAACATCAGATATATTAGTTTCTCGAGATATCAGCCCTCAAACTATGTATACAGATTATGGCTATGTTGAAGATAGTGCATTTTCAACAGCACAGAGCAGTCCTCAATTTGCAAGCTCAGCTGTCTCAGGTGGATGGAGAAGAGGCTCATTTACTCCTAGAAGTGGATATGCTGAGAGTTACCTTGATGGTTATTCTGCTTTTCCTAACTACATGGCTAACACTCAATCTTCAAGAGCCAAGGTTCGTTCGCAGAGCGCTCCAAAGCAAAGACCAAGTACTTATGACAGAAATGCAGTATTATCAAAAAGGAGAATGTCTTTGCATACTGCAGTGGATAGCAAGTCATACCTAAGTAGTGTGCAGATGCAAAGGTCATCTTCTATGGTTCCATCGATGCGCAATGGATTTCAGTATCCCGACCCCCTTAGTCTGGACAGATCCACAGTGTCTCTAAGACATGGTGAATTTGATGTAGCTTCCATTGCAAGTGGTCGCTATTAAATTTTCAAGTTGAAGTAATATGTCTTCTGTACAAATTAACAAAATGTATCCAGACTGATGTGTGGTGGATCTTGTTGAGTGCCATCTTCCCTTATTGTGTTGTAACGTACTAGGTGCTCCAAGATATTTCACAGCAGTACGAGGATGGGCCCTTTTAACCTATAATCCTGAGCATTTTCCATAGCAAGAGAGTATCATTATAATTGATTTGTATAATAGAACAAAACAGTTTTGGGTTCACAAAAAAGCTGCAGTTTTTATATGTTGATTTTCTAGTTGCTGTTGTAGTTACCACCTTGAATTGAAGCTTGATCCTAGACTCCTAAGCGACACTGGCTGATGCCTTATGACAAATCCAGTCTCACTGAAAGGTGTTATATAAAAATTATAATTGGTTGAGCAGATGGGGACTATTGTTCATTTCAGAGTAGAAGAGCACACAGGGTAATCATGTTCTTCACAAAAAGAAAGGATTTCTAATTCCTGAATCTCTGATTCTGTAAATGGTTTTCTCATTGAAGCTAATTGTAGAAGTATAGCTGGTGTCCTAATTTATGTACCATGCATGGAAGGCTAAATGTTTCTCTATGAATGTTTCAGTTCGACTGCACTGGTTCACCATGTGATCAAATCTTTTCTGGTCCCTGCATGCTCTTCTCCTTTGCACACAGTGTTTTGTTGTATTGATCCATTCAACTATCAAAAAAGGATTCACTTTTGTGAACAAAATCATATAATCAATGAAAAAACTTTTTGAATCTATAATTGAGTATAATAGTAATGTTGGTATTGGTGCATGGCAGAAGAGCTTTTGAATCTATAATTGAGTATAATAGTAATGTTGGTATTGGTGCATGGCAGAAGACCAATTCAATGCTCCCAGTTACTCTATATGTTTATTTGCCTTCTGACATAGCATACAATCATTGAGATATGATATGACAATATTAATAACCACCATAAATAGCTAGAAGAAATTACTGATCCTTTTGTTCTCCACATTGTTTATGTTGACAAAGAATGCCTCGTCTCAATTCATTAAGTTGATTTGTGTCTCCACATTAAAAAAATCATGCTTTTTAATTCTAAAATTTGTTCTTGATGGTTTTCCATGCTGCATCTTTAAGACTTGTTTTCTTTTGTGTCTCATCAGTGAAAGATATCCAGACATAGAAGACTCACTTGTGACAACCATCATGCCAAAATCCTTACTACACTGGGAAATGGTTTAAAAATAGATACATCACATTAATATTTTTGTTGTAGATATTAAGTTTACTCTTCTATCATTGTTCTGTTGATTGCCTACATATAAATTTTTCCATTGACCACTTAAAGTCCTTGATGCCCTGCGCCCAGTTAACCTACTGTACTTAGATTGCAATATAGCTCATAACATGTGAGACCTTTCTTTAGCCCAGGTGGGGCCCATACTACACTGTGTACGTACTGTAGTCCTCTCAGAATTAGAACTAATGAATTCTGGTGTGGGCCTCCCTCTGTTTAGAATGCCCTGTTCAGTAAGTCACATTAACAAGAGGGCCTGCCAGTCAGGTTTATGAATCCTAGATGCCCCCATTGGATGCACCCAACTTAATTCTAAACCTCTTGTCTCAGTGTCCGCGTAGAAATGCCATTGAATTAAGCTATCTGCTTGTAGGGTCCAACATTCCATGAATTAATCATTGAATCTTGAAAGTCTGTGATCTTTAGAATGCATCGACTTTCGGGTACTTGATAATAAATAAGGGAGTATTGAATAACTATACTACAATAATTAGGTGTCTGGGAGTCACTCTTATTCAACTCGTCAATTTGCATGGTGCTAATCCTTGCATATTCTGCATGAAAGAAAACTATCTGATGGCCAAAATACCAAGCAAAATAAGAAAAAACACAGAAAAAGAAAAAGTCGAAGGAAATGGTATTTTGCATTTTGAAAAACAAGAAAACTAGCTGGTGTTTTAAGCAGGTGTATCCTGATAAAGAAAAGCATCATATAACAAAGAGAATATCATGAAAGTTGTAAGGATGCCATTTATGATCACAATAGACAGATTACTGTATTCTCACACACTTTTATAATTATATAGATGAACTCCATAACTGACAAATCTTTACAGCTCATGCCATGCTGTTGTTTATTTGCACTGGGTCCTGCTGGATGGCCTGCCTGAAAGCGGGTCCTACTTTATCTAATTTTGCTGCTATACAGGTCAAAACTTTGAAAGCATCACGCTCATATTTTCAAAGTCATCTTCAGAATTGACCCACAAAATAATTCTAGAAAAATGAAGATATTCCTCATCTTTCATGGGGCCATTGTGACTATTCCATATTTTGAAGTTTTAAACACATGAAACCTTCCAAGTAGTCGGTACCCATATCACGGGTGACTTTGAATTTTCTTTTGAGCAGGCATGTACATGGGTACCTTTTCAACGATCCATCAATCATTCCACTACAACAAACAAATTTCATATTCAGTTGTGTACAGTAAAATTCTACGGGAAGTGGTCATTAAACTACCATATCAACTAATAACACCACACCAACGTTCCTACTGTTTAATGGACCCCTTTGCATTGTAGCAGTTGATATTTCCTTAATTGTAAGCTTGTTCACTTACCAGGTGGCAGGCAACTCATTGACAAAGCTTTAAATCAAATGTAACTCTCAGGCGGACAAGCCGGCCCTCACCATAAAGTCTTTTCCTTAGAATAGGGTGGTTGTGTGGTCATTGTTTTCTGCACTCAAATTTGTAATCGGTATGTTGAATTGAAATCCCATTGCCGACCTAATGAAAGGGATTGGGACTTCCTTACCCACTTCTTTGAATGGCCACGAAGACTTCAACCACACCTTCCAACTGCAAATTAATACAAAATTTTGGGCTGCTCAAGTGCTCGGATTGATTTCCGCCAAAATGAAGGTAGTTGAGATGTGTATTCATTCAACTTCCCTTTTGAATTCTAATCGTTATAACGTGGGGTAAGGGAGATTTTTACGGTAGTCCACAATCTACATAATATCTCTCAGACTCGATTCTCTGGAGTAAATGAACCCGTATAACCCTTTGATGTGGGCAGCACGTTTCGTTGATGCTTCGCTCTCTCACCGATGTTCCGTAGACTTTCAAAATGAGACTTGGGACGGGTTTTGCGGACAAATGGGATTATGGATCAAAATTTGAGAAAGAAAGATGGTAGGTGACAATGAAGAAAATTATCCATATCTTGTGGATCGATCCTAACTTTGGGTTTTTATGTGGAAATTTCAAATCATTTCTAATTTCTTTCAGCAGTTTATTTGACAAGTTGTGTGTGATAATAGTTGTTTATATAATATCTAATAGTTGTGATAGTAGTTGTTTATAGAATACCCAATAATTAAACAAAATGTATTCCTTTGATCTAAAAAGCAAGCAATCATATGATGCCGCATCAGCGCTCAACTATCCATGATGTGAATGTACAAGTATTGGTCTCACTTTATGATGCCACATCAGCATGCTTTTTGTCAAGGTGTCCAAAAAGGCCCAAAAAAAAAAGTGAGACCAATACTTGTACATTCACATCATGGATAGTTGAGCGCTGATGTGGCATCATATGATTGCTTGCTTTTTAGATCAAAGGAATACATTTTGTTTAATTATTGGGTATTATATAAACAACTACTATCACAACTATTGGGCATTATATAAACAACTACTATTACAACTATTGAAACATGCTCAACTAGTGAATCCTCAACCTATTATTTTTATTTAGTTTTGGTTTTATTTTGAGGAGGGTCTTGATATATTAATAAATGGTATAATTTTATATAAAATTAGGTTTCTTGCTTTACGTTATCTATCTACTATTTTTATATATTTTTATACTTCTATTATTTATCTTCCCCTAATTAAAAGGTTTAAATTAAATTAACTAGTGAATCCTCAACCTATTATTTTTATTTAGTTTTGGTTTTATTTTGAGGAGGGTCTTGATATATTAATAAATGGTATAATTTTATATAAAATTAGGTTTCTTGCTTTACGTTATCTATCTACTATTTTTATATATTTTTATACTTCTATTATTTATCTTCCCCTAATTAAAAGGTTTAAATTAAATTATGAGAAAGGATGATGGTAGGTAACAAGGAAGATATATGGTGAAATTTATATATTTATGTTATTTTCATTTAGTTTTGGTTTTATTTTGAGGAAGATCTTGATATATTGATATATTAATAAATGGTGTATTTTGTATAAAATCAAGTCCCTTGCTTAATGTTCTCTACCTACTATTTATATATGTTTCTATACATCTACTACTTGTCTCCATTCACATGATCACAATCCACTCATTTACAATTGTTCATGCACCTATTTCTATGTACACTTTACACTATGAGATTTCACCCCTCATCTATTATATGAGTAGTTCACAATTGCAAGGTCATCTTTATGGTTACTACTTATCTTTCCCTAATTTCAAATTTTAAATGTTACACCCCATCTTTGAATTATAATTTACTTTTCACCTTATGTTAAAAACATGGATGATTTGCGTAATTATGTAGCTTTGAAAGATGAATGTTATGATGAATTATATGCAATGCATTGCTTTTATGTATTTAATGGAAATATTGATGAATATGCAATGATATAAATGAGATGTAAATGTTATGGCTAACTACTTGTTTGATTTCGAAGTGGATATATAGGAAGAATTTTGTGTCCTCTAGTGAAAGAGGAAGAGTATCGCTCGAGAGAAGGGTATGCATAAGGACTAAATAACAAAGCCATCCGAGTTCATTGTTTGTGCATAGGTTAGGTTTTGGATACTTTCGAAAATGAGTAAGTTTGATCTTAAGTTGTGTCTCTTGATTACGTTAACGTAAGTCGAGTCAAGCTTGGTTTCCTTATAGAAAGCTATAGGGTTATAAGTATTTAATTTTAATGTTTTAATTGTTAGATATTATTATTATCAAAATTGAATTAGTATCGATTTTATCATTATGATATTTGTATGTGTAGACACTAATAATTGTCCTAGGCTTGCAACTCTTATTTTCTCTTTCATTTCCCCTTTCATTCTTTCATTCTGCATAATTAAATAATTTTAATTATTTTCTAATGTCATATGTCTTCTATTAATTAAATAATTTTAATTATTTAATTAATTCATTTCTATCTATATTTCTTCCTTGATTAATTTTATTTATTTAATTACGTCACTAATTAAGTCCCCTTCTTTCTGAAATTAAATAAATTTTTATTTATTTAATTTTTGTACCACTTTCTACTATAATTAAATAATTATTTTAAATTATTTAATTATTCATTAGCCTCTTCTCTCATAAATTAATTAAATTTTATTTATTTAATTTGGCCCACTCTCTTGAATTTTGGATTAAATCATTATTTAATTTAAAAGACCCCTTTCTCACATTCCTCTATTATTAAATAATTATTTTTAATTATTTAATTATTCATTGGCCACCTAAATTAAATTATTATTTAATTTATCCTATCACCTCTTTACCTGTGCCAATCTTATCTTCCACCTCAAGTATTTATCTATCCATGTCTCAATTAATCTCCACCCTTGATTATAATTTAATCTTAACCATCAATCCTTATCATTTGCCCTAATTTTTCCCTAACCCTAGTCCATACCTCATATTTTAATCTTGGCCATTGATTAATCGCCTTTCAATCTCAACCATTCACTCAAAATTTTATTTTCTATAAAAGACCTTGTCATTGTCATTTTCATCATCTAGAGTTTACAGGAGCTTAGGAGAACTTATGCTATCTTGCTTGCTATCAAGTCCTTTGACCATTTGCATCCATAGTCATATTGTGAATCTTTAATATTTTGATTTGTCATTGTCATAGGCCTATTTGCATACTCAAAATCTGAGGACAATCATATTATTCAAACAAAATGGAGGAGCGCAATGAAGGTGAATCAATGGTGGCATGGAGATTTGGTAATATTGCTTTATGTTTTATGTCTTTATGCTTATTTGTGCCTCATTGGTTATTAGGGTTTGATTTGCATGCTTTATAGCCTAACCTTTAATATTTTAGCCCTGATTACAGTATGTAGAAATGATTGTGTGTATTATGGTAAATGTGTATGCATTAAGAACAAATAGTTTCATCGTTGGATATATATATGAGAATAATTGTGACATTTGAAGACAATTTCAAGGATGTTCCTCATAAACCATCCATGGTATAGCGACATAAGACACAATTGAAGCAACATATGACAACAATAAAAGCTTGACTGCGTAGCAATAAACAAGATAATCAATGTATATTTGAAAGATATTAATCGAAAAGTCTTGCAACCTAATTAGTCAAATGGATGAAGTCATCATGATTCGTTATATATATATGTTATTAAGTAATAAGTATTTATCAAATCTTTTAAATATTGCAAAAAAAAGGTAATATGTATTACAAATCTTCGAGAGGCAAAGCCTCAATCAAAGGCTAATGATATTTGGCATATTCTCGAGGCTTGAAAATTCATAATTATAGACCTTTCTAGAAGGTTGTATGATAGCTAGATGACAACTGTTTGAAATACAAATTAATTGCAAGATAATAAGCCATGTAGTAGTTGTAACAAAAGGCTCTATTAAGGAATTGAAAATTCTATCGACTTGAGCATGGTATGAGGCGTGAGCCTCAATGGTAACAACTACTTTAAGCAATCCTTTGAATCTGCATTTTAATAGCAACATGTGCATGTCTTACGTGCCAAATAATTTAGGCAGTTTGAATAGAAAATAATAATGAATAAAAACAACCACAACATAGCGCATGGTTTGTAGTTTTAAAGTATTTCAAACATCATTGTAAAGTCTTTTGTAGAACCCTTTAAAATGGGCAATTAAGTGAACCCATTGAATTTTTTTCTAGCAAAATTAGTAGGTATTTAAAAGGGATTTTAAGTGCCTATTCTTGAGGCAATTTCATCGACCTATTTGTGAGATTTTCTAGCCACTTAGTGGCAAATATTTTCAAATATAAGCATATTCCATTGAGTTGATAGAGAGGTAAGTGCAAGAAGCTAGGTCCATGTTCAAGGGAAGTGTCATTTTTCAGCTTAAAAATAGGTACCCATTAATTTTTTAGAATAGGTACCCATTTTAAAGTAGGTACTCATTCCAAATAGTTTGAAACTCACAATACATGTGTTTAATTTATATTTAGGATTAGAAAAGGCATGGTAACCCAAAACATAGCCTTGTACCTACAAGTACAAGAACATGGCAATTTTAAGAGAAAAACTAACCTTGGCAATATAGTTGATGAGGTTTTTTATCAAAACTGTTTTATAAAATTAAATTCCCATTAGAGATGACAATATCTAGTTTTTAAATAGGTAATTTTTTTTACATGATTGGATTATTTTTTCTATTTTTTAATTAGTTTATGATGAAACTGGTCCATAAACTTGAAATGTCAGGTTTTCATATTTTTTTAATATTTTTTTATTTGTTAATTTTATTGTTAAAAAAAATACATGGCATCAATCTTTAAAAAATTCTCTACACAATGATTTTTTTTTTTCAAAATATGAGAAGTTTAGGTCAAGTTATTGTGTCTATACACAAGGGTTTTAAAACCATATATTAGGGACAATACAAAATTAATAAATAAAAAAATATTTAGAAAAAATTATAAAAAAATACCTCATCAATCTTCACTATAATACACATCTTTCACCAAAAGGAATTATAAAAATACTTTTATTTAGGTCAAATTGTGGTGTCCGTACACGTGCATGTATGGTCCTCAAAAAGTGACTTTTAAAAAGTGGGTTTATACATGCGTATTAAAATTTATTTTGTATCATCTGGGTATTGGAAAAAATTACATATTTGAAAACTAGGCTCAATATACAAAATTTCATATTACTGAATTTTTTTAATATTCAATGTGTAAGTGCTTCAAATTTTCAGTCCAACTGTGACAAATTCTAAAAATCAGGAAAAACATTTCCACGTTTTAAACATTTTGTGGACCCAAATTCTTGCACTTATCCATAATTCTAGACATAATTTCAACATGGGAGTTTAAATAGGTTTTAGAGAGTGTTTATAAATGTTATAATAGATTTCTACATGCATGAGGAGTAGAGTCATTAAGGCCCTTAAGTCTTCATTTTAAATGATTCTAAACTCTAAATGAATCATGGCTTTTTAGAGAGCATTTTGAGCCTCTTAAAGAGGTAGTTATCAAACTGAATTTGGTTTTTAATATTGCATAAATATGGCACCAAAATTGGTAGTAGCGAGAAGCATGAAAGTGGAGTAGTTTTTTCTATAAAAACTAGAAACTTGCGATTTGTTTTGTTGGTTGCCAAGCATAGTGTTTGTGTTTATTATTCTTAAGCTTTTAAAGTCTGAATACTAGTTTCAGAATAGTGATAACAATGTAGTAGAGGTTTGATAATCTTTACCAAGTAAGTGGATAACTATACTAAAAGTGAAGGATAGTGCATTAACAAGCTAGAGGACTCAAGAGGTATCTTGTTGCAATTGATAGTTGGAATTTACAAATATGTTCTATTGTTTTTCTAAACTTGACATTTTCTTGTCAGCAAGCTTGAAATAAGAATGTTTAGTATGAAAGAGGAAAGAAATTCATAAGAATGAATAAGCAAATGAGTTTATGTAGTTTGAAAATAGAATACTGAATACTGATATTTAGTATTGATATTTATGAAAAATATGAATGGAAAGATAATTTACATCTTTTATATGTAGTCTATTGTATATGAGACCATAACTAGAAATATGGTTCATTTTCTAGGGAAATAACAACTTTACTATGTATTTTAAAAAAAAATTTAAACAAGAAATAATAGTAAGTTATGCTACTTGAGTAATGAGAATTTGGGGATTGAGCACGTGATTCAATTTCTCGTAATCTTGATATCACTACATATCATAAACCACATCATCTCTTATGATGAATTGAGAACCCAACCTTATGACTTGTTAATTGGAGTTCTAAAACATGAGTAAGAGGGAGTAATCCTCTATTTAGCTCAAATGATGATATTTCCATGTTTACATGACATAATGTCAATATAATCAAAATGACCATATGTATGTCAAGATGATGGTATAGTGTCATCAGTATCATGTCTAAAAAACACAAGACTAGGTGAATGATGAACCTTATGGGTTATGATAGCGCTTGAATTAGAGGCAATAGCCTAGACCCTAGATGTTACAAGAATGTAATAGAGGAATTCGTTATCCATGATGTTATATCTATCCAATTATTTGACCACCTTAGTGGGTATGGAATTATGAATATAAGTCTTATGACAGTAGAGCCAATTGGTCTATAGTTGAGTTTATCCTTAGCAAACAAGACTACAATGTTTACCAAGATAGTCTAAAACCTAAATAAAGTTATATTCTTCATGGAATAATATATCACTATGGGGAATTCGTATATCATATTATGACAAGATAGATCAATATTTTATTAAGGATTATATTTCAAGAGTAGTTACTCTCAAGGGTTATGGTAGACATTCGAACAAGTGGATGTACCCAATACCTAGGTAGTTATGTGAAAGTAACTCAGGTGTTCGAGTTAGATATTACTAACAACCTAGATGAGTTTTTTATGTAGTGAGTCTTCACATTCTGTCATAGGATTCTACAACAAAACCAAACATTGTACATATGATATTTTTATTTTAGAAACACAAGACAACTAAGAGGTGGGGTGAATGAGTTGTACATTGAAACATTCAAACCCTCATTAACCTTCAAACCCTTATTATGCATCAACATGCATGTAAACTAATGACATAAAAACATTCACAACCATACATCATAGAACACTAGATTTATGTGGAAAACCCTAATCAAGGAAAAACCATGGTGAGGATTAACTCACATATATGAATAACAACAAAAATTACAAAAGGCTCATTTCTAGAAGGGATCGTTGCCCAAAAGAAAATAATGGCTCATAGAAAAGGGCTCACTTCTCAAAGGACTCACTATTTGGAATAGAAGAAAATAGAAGAAGACTATTACAAGGAGGTTCACTACCTTAGAGCAATAAGAAGATCCCAAAAAACAACTCTACACCATCTGCAATTTTCAACTCACTACCTCCAACAACTTTAGGTACATTGAAAATGTAGATACCTCCTACTCACTAATTTTGGTTGCATTAGGAATTAAAGCTCACACTCAAATCACAACACTTGATCACATTTGCATATTTTAATACCACACAACACATCACACACATATCCAACAATTAACCTTGATTATATATCAACCACAACCACAAAAATTTCTCCAAGCCAACTTCAATGAAACGTATGCACCTCAAATGTGCAACCAATAAATAGGTCTACACCAAACACTTCCGCGATGGAAATAAGTGAAGGTGGAACAAACTAAGGGTTAACTAGGATCCAAATATACATTGACACACTACACCATGCTTCCAAAAACAACAAACCATCTCCACAATCATCACTAGCACACCAGGTTTTCCAAAACTGCACTAACATTATCAAATGATCACATTCACACTTCTCTAGTTCTGGAAACATCTAGAAAACCATGAAGAAACATCACAAAACATCCCAAAATTTTCCAACATCATCATAAATATAATATTTAGAAACACTACCACAACCACTTGGAATTGAGAATACTATCATCCTATGCAACCAACCACACTATCACACATATAAAACTCACTAACCAACCTTGCAAAAAAATTGAACACGAAAAAATCTAGGGAAAGGTAGATACAAGAAATATGAGAACGTTCCCAAATATGCAATAAAAGAAACCTCAACACGAAGAAATGCAAAGAAATTCCATTTCTCCTAGACAACCTTCTTCATAAACAACACACCGTTGAATACATCTTCCACTGCCATACAATCCAAAACCTAGAAATCTTGATATAGAACCTTTAAACACCTCTGAACAACTCATCCAAACCGCACAAGCACATCTTTAACCATGAAGATATGCGAAGCACAATGCAAAACATATCTTTGTCACCTTGTACACTCTCTATTCAAATTTTCTCAAAAGAACCTGGAAACCAAGTGAACCGACCGCATCACCAACACTTTTTCAACACCATAACTCTTTCTCATCACAACTACACTAGAGGTTGCAATAATCTCCCCATTTGCAATACCAAATTAGAGGTTGACATCAATGACACCAATAAAGACAACATAGTGCAAAAAATTACAACAATCTCCCCCCTTTGTCATTGATGGCAACACCAACTTTGAAAACCATCAACAATAATAGAAACCCTATATCAAACAACACTCCTCCTTAATTGGACATTTCTTACTTTTTCATAATTCTTTCTTTCTCCCCTTTCTTATATTTTTCAGGATTCTTTTCTTTCCCAGACATCACTTTCTCCCCCTTCAACATCAATGGCAAATGGAAACACCCACAAAATTCACTTCAATAAAAACCTACAAACCACTTGCTCTCCATTGTTATCTCTCCACTACTCTCTCTTCATTGTTCTCTCTCCACTGCTCTCTCTTCACTTCTCTCTCTCCACTTCTTTCTCTCCAATAATCTCTCTCCACTACTCTCTTCACTACTCTGTCCGCTTATTTCTCTCCATTAGGGGCACACGATATGCTCCCCCTAACTGTACCAAAAAAGAAACCACTACCTACTCCCCTTTAGAGGTAGCCTTCATTAGTTCGAGATGAATAAATCTAAAATATTCCCACCTAGACAGATGCACCAACTCATGCATCTAGTTGAAATAAGGAGGGTCAATAAACCCTAGCTTATTTCTAAGATACTCAAATGTATCTTTGGAATAGCCTTTATGAAAATGTTTGCTACTTGGTCCTTTGTAAGCAGATACTCCAACTTCACTTCATTCTCAACAACTTTCTCTCTTAGAAATTGATACTAGATAGAGATATGCTTTGTCCTTGAATGCATTACCAATTTTTTTGAAATATTGATAGCACTTGTATTATCACACAAGATAAGAATATGTTCATCATATGATACTTTGATATCATTCAATGTATACTTAATCCACAACACCTATGTGCAACAAGATGGTGCTGCAATATATTCTGACTCTACAGTACATAATGAAATTGAATCTTACTTCTTACTCAACCAAGAAACCAATCTACTTCCAAGAAAAAAGCACAACCAATTACACTTCTTTTCATCCATACAACCTACCCAATCTGCATCTGTATAACCACTCAATGAGAAATCAGTATCCCTAGGATACCATAGACCAAAGTCCAGAGTGCCTTTCAAGTATCTGAATATCCTTTTGACTCCCACCACATGTGATTCTCTAGGACATATTACATGCATGATAGTTGGTCTGATCACAGTTAGATATAGTAATCCATCAATCATGGATCTGTACTTGCTCTTATTTTCCTTATGAGATTCATCATTTTTTCTCAAATTTAAACTAGTAACCATGTGAGTACATATTGGTTTGGAGTCCTCCATTCCATACTTCTTTAAAATTTTATTGACATACTTTTATTGTGAGATATATACCTTTATCAAATTGACTGATTTGTAGCCCAATGAAGAAATTCATCTCCCCAAACATTGAAATTTCAAAATCATTTTGTATATCCTCTGTAAACCTTTTACACATCTCCTTATTTAATCCAAAGATTATGTCACCAACATACAAAACCACAATTATAATTTGATCTCTCTCAACTTTGAAGTAAAGGTTACTATCTGCATTACCCTTTTTGAATCCTTGCTACAATAAGTACTTATCTAATCTTGCATACCAAGCTCTAGGAGCCTATTTGAGTCAATATAAAGCTTTCTTCAATCTATAAAGCATATCAAAATCTTGTGAAACATGAAAAGCTTTTGGTTGTTAAATGTACACCTCTTCTTCTAACCCACCATTCAAAACTGTATACTTGACATCCGTTTGATACACCTTGATGTATTTATAAGCTACAAAAGCCAAAAAAATCTTGATAGCTTCCATTCTTTCTATTGGAGAAAAATTATCTTCAAAATATATTCCTTCCACTTGTGAGAATCCCTTCACACAAGCCTAGCCTTATTTCTGATGAATTTTCCATCTTCATTCAACTTGTTCCTAAGAACCCATTTAGTTCCTATCACATTCTTGTTTTCTAGTCTTGGGACTAGTTGCCATGTTTGATTCTTCTCAATCTGCCTTAGTTCTTCTTCCATAGATTTGATCTAATTCTCATCCTTGCATGCTTTAGTTACTGTTTTAGGTTCTACCTTAAAGAGTAAACAAAAGTTTACCTGTTCCTTTGCATAGAAGCTCTTCTTCTTGTCAGTACACATTTGCTCTTATCTCCAGTTATTTGATTTTTAGAATGATTCTTCTACACTTACTTAGGAGTTTTAGGATTTTTTTTTAGAGCTTCTTCCTCTTCCACTGCCATCTCTTTCTCTTTCTCTTCTTTTTATTCTTCTCTGCAAGGGGGTTCATCAGATTCATATCCTTCTATCAAAACTGAGCTTTGATGCGATTCCTCATCCACTTTGACACTTGCACCTTCAACTACCTTCTTTATCCTTTTGTTGTAGCATTTGTATACCTTTCTTTTTGTAGAGTATCCGAGGAATATTCCTTCATTTGATATTACATCAAAGTTTCCTATATTTGCTTCCAAACACTAAAATACTTCACAATAGGAGGTTTTCTATACCATAGTTCATAAGGGGTCTTTGAACTATCCAATATTTCTCATCCTCTATTACGAATTTACACAACAGTGTGAATATCTTATTTCTAATATAATTCTAGTAGATTTTCTTCCTTCATCATGGTTCTTGCTGCTTCCTAAACTATCTTGTTCTTTCTCTCCACAACTCCATTCTACCGTGGAGTTCTAGGAGTTGATAAATGTCTCTTTATCCCATCATAAAAGTTGTTAAACTCATTGGAGGTGAAATCACCACTTCTGTCAGACCTCAAACATTTTATTTTCAAATCTATTTCATTCTCAACCATATACTTAAATGCTTTAAAATTATCTAGAGCTTCTGATTTTTCTTTGAGAAAGGTCACCCAAGTCATTCTAGAGTAATCATCTATTAAAAACATAAAATACTTATCACCTTGAGAGCTTCTTATTTTGGTAGGCCCACATAGGTCTATATGCACCAAATCCAAAGGTCCCGTGGTAGAATATTTCTTATTTTTGAACCTCTTCTTTGTTTTCTTTCCCAACTGACACTCCTTGCAAATTACATTGACATGCTTTGTAATTCTTGTAAAATATCTCACACCTTGATTAGATATGATCTTCACTAGGCTATCAAATTTTATGTGGCCCATTCTTCAATGTCATATCCAAATTTCATTGATTTGATACATAAAGCACTTAACACCACATTCTTTGAGTTGATAAACATTTCCTTTTGTCCTTGTTCTAGCTACAACCAATGTTTTGGAGCTTCCTTTTTTGATTTCACAACCATCATCCTAAAACACAAATGTATCCTTTGCTACACATTTGTCCTACACTGAGAAGATTATGTCAGAGACCCTTGCCATGAAGAACATCATCTGTCTTATGCTTACCATTAAAACTAATTGAACCTTTTATGTAGATCTTAGCAGATGTATCATCACCAAACTTAACAAGACCACCATTGTAAATTTAAAGTTTAAGAAACTCACTCTTATCATTTTCCATATGATTTAATCATCCACTATCAATTATCCAATAGTTTCTCTCCTCTCTTGCATGAAAGACAATCAACATAGTTCCTTCAATATTGTGACCTATTTTCAGAGAAATTTCCTTCACATAGATTTCAATATTAGTAGAATTAGTTCCAAAATTTAGAGCCATACAAAAACATTCATCACTTCCATCATCCAAATAGTTTGATTCCTCATCATTAGATACACCACTATCTTCTTTAACATAATAAATCTTCTTGACATGTTTAACTTTATGATCTTTATTTTTTATCATTTGAAACTTTGATTAGACATTTAGAAGCATAATGACCTATCTTTCCATTATTGAAACTGTAAAGTGCGAAAGTCTTAAATTCCAAGAATAGACAATACTTTAAATAAAATCAATTATATTCAAAATATAGTCATCATCTCATTCATTTAGACATCAAAGAAACTAGTCGATTACAAACAACGACATAAAGTTGATAAGATAAATTCATATTCAATTTCAGTCTAAATACATACATGTGTCATATACACAATTTAGAATTCTAAATACAGTAGATGATAATAATATCAATTACAAATCGAGACTTAGGCATTCAGTCGCCTTAAGCTCTTCAATACATAATAAAGAATATATAAAGCATAAAAGAAGATGTCATCTGTTGATCTTCCTTCCATAAGAAAATATTCAACAAAGAAGACGAGAACAAGGATCAGGCACTTTTTTCCGCCCAACCTCAAAGCTTACGCTTCCCCAGAATTCCTTAGTCAATCAAGAAATAATCGACCTTGCACGAATCGCTTAGCAAGAAGCACTCTACGAGAAATATGGAACCTGGTGCATGCCTAGTATAACTAGTAAAACCACAAGCATTTTCATTTTTCTAAATCATTTAAGAAATAAGCAAGTTCGATACTAGGATATGGTAGAGAGTTCAATAAATCCATCTGTTACAATGGTCCTTAAGTTACTTGGCCAAGTAAAATGTCATGCACGACAAATAAAATAGTTTTGGAAAAGCAAAACTACACTCTCTATTTACCCATATTCGGCACCCGTCCCAGAAGGTAACTTTCTCAAAAACACAACATGTAGAGTCATCTATCAATCATGCATGGTCTAAATAGTCAAACACAATCTGTTAAAAATAGTAAAATTGAAAACTTGTTTGAAGTGAAAACAGTTTAAAAAGTCGTTTCTTTTCATTGTTTAAATCCATAAAAGACATAAAATTAATATTTTAAATTGAGTAACTTTAATAATCAAAATTAATGAAGGTGTATCTCCAGTATGCAATTAAATACGTATAAAAAAGTCACACAAGAGCACACGTTCATTCGTTTGTACTCATCTATTTAATACTGTTTCAAGTTCGTTCTTGCTGTTTCCTAAGTAAATCATACTTAAATTTAAACGGTTTATTTTCTGTTTAACATACTTTCACAAAATAAATAAATAATTACTCAAAAAAATTTAAATAAACTCATTTTTATTTATGTTTTGACTGTTTTGTTTCAATGGCGAAAATTCAATGCTTAAATACCTTTGTTTCGAAAATAATGTTGAATTTTAGAAGTTGTTCTAACAATTAATTTCTGTCTGAATTCTTTTCACACCATTTTCAACTACAATTTTCTGTCAACAAAAATAATAAATTCTCTATTTAAGATCATTTTTGAATCTAAATTTAAAAGTTGTTTTCTATTTTGAAAGTGTCCCTAATTTTAATCATCTGTTTTTCTATGCTTTCAAATTCAAATTCTTTCTAATACTTTTCTGTTTTGATCTTGTTTGAAGAAATTTTGTTTTCATAGTGATTCTCAGTTTGGTATTTAAAAATCCAAACAAAATTTGAATTAATAGACATGCTTTAACATAGCTTTGAAAATCAATTCAATAAAATAACTATTTCTTTTAATTTCACTCCATTCCATTCTTTGTTTTAAAGAATTTTCAAGATCCTACCTCAAAATTATCTGGAAATGATTGTTCTCACTGTGCCTTCTTCAACTCTTGTCCTCTGTTCTTGAATTCTTCTTCCTAAATTTCTGTTCTTCTTCTCTTATTTCTCTATGCCTTTTTACCCTGTGTTGGCACCTTCTCTTTTGCTGTTGCTGTGCATGGAGAGGATTCCCAAAATACTGGCTCCCTGGCCACACTTTCTTCTTATCTTCTTGCTGCATGTGGGATGTGAACCTGTGGGAAGAGAAACAGTCCCTTGGGAGGCCACGTGTTTACCTGTGGCAGATCACTGCCTGGGCACATGAGGGGACTGCCCCTTTGTTGATGCGCGGGTGAGGGGTGTAGAGGTCCTGCGCACCTCTTAGCAGCCTCTACGCACCTCCTAACAGGCCGTGCCTTCCTTCTTGTACGTGGGAAATGTGAGGATGTGTGGATTGGTCGCCTCTCTAAATTCTGTGCACCTCCCTCTTAGCTGCACATGCTTCTTACTGGCCGCTCTCACAATATTTTCCAGTGCGTGGATGAAAGGAGCCAGCGAACAATCACCTTCCCTGCTGCCAGATGCATGGAATATGGGGGTGAGAGCAGGTGAATGTTCACCAGTGGTTTTGACAGAAATCTCTCTCTCTTCCTGCGCATGAGGAGTAAAGATCTAAATAAATTTTCCTCTCAAAACATGAATTCAGCCTCTTGGATAATACTGTCAATTTGGTTTTTTTTTTTTTGTCAAGAACACCAAAACGAATTTCTCTTCCCTCTGCCATTTCAAAAATTGTTTCCTATCTATCCTTCTTCTTTCATGCATTAATTTAATCAAGAATGAGATCCACTATTTTAGATTGATCTCCAAATCAATTTCTAACTCCAAGTCTTGAAAATCTGATTGTTTCCCCAAATTAATTGAAGATATTTTTCTTCAGCTTGTTAACTGAAGTTCTTTTTTTTTTGAATGCAAATTCCAATTTTGCACCTGAAATTGTTTTCTAATTGTTTTCAATTTCTCTATTTTAACTATTTGAAATATTTGTTTAATTTATAATTTTAAATCTTTTCCTATTTCATAATTTTCAAATAAAAAACAAATAACTTAAAACACAATTTATTCATTTAAAGTTTTATTAAATTTTGAAATAAAAGCTAATTCTATTTAAATTTTGAAATACTAACATATTATTTATATTTAAACAAGCAATCCAATCATTTAATTTAAGTCAATTTCATCAAATTTAACCAAATCATTATTTAAATCAACATGCAAATTTCACAATTTTAAGAAATTAATTTTAAAACTCAATTTAAAACTTAAAAATACGATAAACACATAATACATTATAAAAATTATCTAAGTGAGTTTTTGAGATTCCATCTACTCATAAACGTCAATCGGCTAAACAACTCTACCTGATTGTTGTTCTCGCCTTCAATCATGTTCACCTGTTCCTGCGTTCACTTGCACTCGATTTTACATTAGCAATGATAAACCCTATAATTAAATATAAATGAATTTCAAACCATAATAATTGTATTTCAATTTCAATTTCATTTCAATTTGAATTTGAATTTTAAATTTCATTATAATAATCATTTAAATTCAATTTAAATAGTGACATAATGATTAATAACTACATTTAATTAATCGAATGAAGTCTATACGTGACAGAAAAATTTGAAGGGTAACTTACCTCTATATTTTCTAGTGCCCTTTTTCAATATTCTTATAAAATTTGATTCCACATCATCAAGATCATCCAGATCAGATTCGTAATTCATCTCTTTCTTGTTGACTTTAGAAGTAGTTTCTTTCCTTGAAAAATCTTGGTGATACGCTCTTAATTCAAAAGTAGTTAAAGCACCAAACATTTGATATCTAAAATATTGATCCAAATTTTGAGCTTCCTTAACACTATAAGATTTAGGAAGAGTTCTCAATACCTTTTTCACAACTTCACTTTCTTCTAGTTTTCCACCAAGACCATTTATGGCATTGACAATTTCATCTACTATGAGCATGTAGCCAACGATATCCTTAATCTTTTGAAATCCTTAGGGTTTCAAATTTGTCTTTGAAATTCTACATCTTTGGTTACTTGACCTTATCATCTCCTTCATAAATACTCTACAAATTTATCTATATTTCTTTAGAAGTTTTGAGGCTCATCACCTTCACAAGTTATGAATCAAAAATCCCACTCAAGATAACATTCCTTCTTTACCATTATTCTCATAATACTTGATCTCATCATCGCTTGCCAAATGAGTAGTAGGCATAGTGTATCCATTTTCAACTAGCTTCCAAACACCAAACCCTAACGAGACAAGAAAGGCTCCCATCTTGGCTTTCCAGAAAGCATAATTTGTCCCATCGAACATAGGGATCTTGACACATTTCCTATGCACCATCCAAATCTACCTAAAGTAGTTAAGCTTCTTCTAAGGAACCATAGCTCTGATACTAATTGTTAGACACATAGGACAACTAAGAGGAGGGAGTGAATTAGTTGTACATTGAAACATTCAAACCCTCATTAACCTTCAAACCCCTATTATGCATCAACATGAATGCAAACTAATGAAACATAATCACATTCACAACCATACACCATAAAACACCAGATTTACCCTAATCAATGAAAAACTACAGTGAGGATTAACTCACATATATATGAATAACAACATCGATTACAAAAGGCTCACTATTGGAAGGGCTCACTACCTATAAGAAAAGAATGAATCACTACCAAGGGATCACTTCCTAAAGGACTCACTATTTGGAATAAAATAGATTAGAATAAGACTATTATAAGGAGGTTCACTACCTCAGTGTTAGGTTTTCAATGGCAGATATCTAAAAGCTAAATGCAGATTTTATCAAATAAACCAGAAGTAAAACACACAGAAAAATAACACAGAGAATTTAACGTGGTTCACCCAATGTGGGCTACATCCACCAAACCGCAGCCATCCAATGATTTCATTAACCAGTGTAAAACCCTATTACAATATCGCGAATAATCGCTTGTTTCTTATAATACTGTAACTCTATCCTAAACCCTTTATAAATTAGGGTTATACAAAATCGGGGATTTTTCCCTTTTTTGTGATTTTTCCCTTTTTCAGTAATTTCGCGAAAAAGCAGGCCAAAAATTTTTCTCGGGGGCTACCGCCCCCGAACCCTGGACCCCGGCGAGGATACATGAAGAGTGTACAGTATAGAATGATCAGTCGCCACATACCAACAATCTCCCACTTGGAGACTGATCAGGCTCCACACCTAAACAATCTCCCACTTGGAGACTGAACCTGGACGACACCGCTGCACTTACAGCTCCCACTGGAAATAAGCACCTTGGATCCTGCTGCTTTCTTATATTTTAATTCAACCTTGAAGGCCAACCGAAGCTGAAGAGGAGCTCAGCTTCTCCCTTATCACCGCCTTAGTAAACATATCCGCTGGATTTACATCTGTATGTATCTTTGCCAACTTTACCTGTCCATCCTCCATCACTGACCGAATGAAATGATACCTCAACTGTATGTGTTTGGTTTTAGAGTGCAAAGCAGAATTCTTTGCAAGATGTATAGCACTCTGGCTGTCTGTAAACAAGTAATTTTCAGCCTGTTGTTTTCCCAACTCTTCCATGAAAAGTTGCATCCATATCATCTCTTTTGCTGCCTCTGTTGCAGCCACATACTCTGCCTCTGTGGTGGATAAAGCAACCACCTTTTGCAATCGAGATATCCAACTTACTGCTGTCCCACCAACGGTAAATACATAACCTGTGGTACTCCGCCTGGTATCAATATCCCCTGCCAGATCTGAGTCAACATAGCCTTTTAAATCTGTATTAGATCCCTCAAAACATAAATGTTTATCTGGTGTACCTCTCAAATACCTGAGAATCCATTTCACTGCATTCCAATGCTCAATTCCTGGATTACTCATATACCGGCTAACAACTCCTACAGCATGTGCAATATCTGGTCTCGTGCATACCATGGCATACATTAAACTACCTACAGCTGAAGCATATGGTACTTTGGACATTTTTTCTTCCTCCTCTTATGTCTTTGGACACATATCCTTAGTCAATTTTACATGACTGGGCAAAGGTGTGCTGACAGCTTTTGCATTCTCCATATGAAATCTCTGCAACACCTTTTTAACATAATCAACCTGAGATAAAAACAATTTCCTGTTTTTCCTATCTCTTGTAATCTTCATACCAAGGATTTGTTTTGCTGCCCCCAAATCCTTCATAGCAAATGAATTTGCTAACTGTTGTTTTAACTCCTTTATGTGATCCATGTTAGACCCCGCTACAAGCATATCATCAACATATAAACATAAAATAATGTAGCTATCTTCACCTAGCATCTTAAAATAAACACAATGGTCTGAATTACACCTATTGTAACCTTGCTCAGCCATAAAACTATCAAATTTAAGATACCATTGTCGAGGTGCTTGCTTCAAGCCATATAAGCTTTTCTTCAATCTGCACACTAGTTTCTCCTTACCTTTGACCTCAAATCCTTGTGGTTGTTCCATATAAATTTCCTCTTCCAAATCACCATGGAGAAAGGCAGTTTTAACATCAAGCTGTTCTAAATGCAAATCTTCAACAGCCACAATACTTAACACAGTACGAATAGAGGTCATTTTAACAACTGGAGAAAATATTTCATCAAAATCAATACCTTGTTTCTGTGCAAATCCCTTTACAACTAATCTGGATTTAAATCTTTTCTTACCTCCATCCTCCTCTTTCATCCTATAAACCCATTTGTTTGCTAAAGCCTTTTTACCTGCAGGCAACTTGCATAATTCCCAAGTTTGATTTTTCAGCAAGGAGTCCATTTCTTCTTCCATTCCATGCTCCCACTGAACCTTGGTATCCACCTGCATAGCTTCATGATAACATTCTGGTTCACCAGCATCAGTTAATAGAATAGAGTACAAAGAGGGAGAAAATCTCTCTGGAGGTCTACTTAACCTTGAAGATCGACTAACATTAACTGGAGTTTGTGGTATTTCTTGTTGTTGCTGTTGCGGAGCATGAGGAACCACTGGAACATTGGTGTTTGTAATATCATCCAGCACTGCATAATCCTGTTCTTTCTTCTCATGCTGCTGCAATAGATCTTTGTACAACATTTTCTCATTGAATATGACATCCCTGCTTCTCACAATTTTCTTATTTTCAAAATCCCAAAGCCTATAACCAAATTCATCTATGCCATATCCAACAAATATACATTTCTTTGATTTTGCATCAATCTTGGTTCTATTTTCAGAATCTACATGTGCAAATGCTTCACAACCGAAGGTTTTCAGAAAAGAATAACTCACCTTCTTACCTTTCCATGCTTCCTCTGGAATACCACAACCCAAAGGATTTGATGGACCTCTATTAATTAAATAAACAGCAGTGTTTACAGCCTCTGCCCACATGTTTAAAGGCAACCCAGCATGCAATCTCATAGTCCGTGCAGCTCCATTATTGTTCTATTCATGCGCTCAGCCACTCCATTTTCCTGTGGAGTCCTTGGAACCGTTTTCTGCCTACGAATACCATTAGAGGAACAATAATCTTCAAACTCTTTGCTGCAATACTCACCACCATTATCAGATCTGAGACATTTCAACTTTTTACCTGTCTCATTCTCAACCAAGCTTCTCCATTTTTTAAAAGTTTCAAATACATCAGATTTCTGCCTAATGAAATAAATCCATACCTTCCTAGTTGCATCATCGATGAATGTGACATAATAATGAGAGCCACCGAGAGAAGATACCTGAGCTGGTCCCCATACATCCGTATGCACAAGCTCCAATTTCTCATCTTTCTTTTGTTTCCCATCCTTGAGAAAACTAACTCTCTTTTGTTTGCCATACACACAACTTTCACAGAAATCCATGTTAACACATTTTAGACCTGGTAAAGCATTCTTTGAATGAAGTACTTTCATACCTTTTGCACTCATGTGACCAAGTCTGTTATGCCATAGTACTGATTCAGAATTTGCAGCAACTATCTGATTTTCTTCCTGCTGAACTGCAGCAACTGTTCCTGAACATTGATTTTTATCTGCAATAGCTAAAGTAGAAGGAACAGTATGACCTGTACAAAGATATAAGGTGCCTACTTTCGCACCTTTTGCTACTACTAAGGCACCTTTTGTAACCTTCCAATTTTTATCACTAAATGTAACAACACAACCTTCATCATCTAGTTGCCCTGCAGAAATTAAATTTCTTTTTAGCTTTGGAACGTGCCTTACCTCATGTAGTAGCCAATGATTCCCATTCTGCAACTTGATCTTGATTCTTCCCTTTCCAACAATCTGACAAGGTTCATTATCTCCCAAATAAACTAGCCCAAAATCCCCTTGGACATAATCAAGAAAATAATTTCTATGGGGCGTAGCATGAAATGAAGCCCCTGAATCTAACACCCAAGAATCATCAGCATTATCAAGAGAAAGAATCAAAGCATCCTCATCAGATTTATTACTTACCACATTTGCCTCTTTATTTCCTTCCTGTTTGTCTCCTTCTTTATTTTTTCGAGACCAACAATCTTTCTTTACATGCCCTGGCTTACCACAGTACCAACAATCCCTCTTGTCTCTAGATTGGGACCTTCTGTCCCTTGATTTTCCTCGTGACTTCCCACGACTCCCAAAATTGTTTCGTCTCTCATTTGTTCTGCCCCTGCTTTCTGCATTCAAAACACTGCCTGATGTGGATGTTCCACCTGAGCTTTTCCTACGAATTTCCTCGCTCAAAATAACACCAACAACATCATCAAATTTCAATGTATTTGAACCAGAAACAGAATTGCTAACCGCCATTACCAAGCTATTCCAGCTTTCAGGCAAAGAACACAAAATCAAAAGAGCCCTAACTTCTTCATCAAAGTTAACTTTTACAGAAGTTAATTGACTGGTAACCGTATTAAATTCATTCAAATGATCAGTAACTGATCCACCTTCTACCATTTTCATATTAAATAAGCGCTTCATAAGAAATACCTTATTCGAAGCGGAAGGCTTTTCATATAACTTTGCTAGGGTTTCCATCAACTCTAGAGTTGTCTTTGCTGTTGTGATATTGAACGCCACCGATTGTGCCAGGCATAAGCGAATACTGCCAAGTGCCTTTCTGTCCAAAATATCCCAGTCCTCATCCGACATTGCTGTAGGTTTCTTGGTTTTCCCTTCCAATGGCCGCCATAAATCCTTCTGATAGAGATAGTCCTCCATCTGCATCTTCCATAACTGATAGTTCTGCCCATTGAACTTATCAACCTTCATCTTACCCTCATCTGCCATTGCTCCCACTTAACCGTGAGACTCCCACTCAACCGTGAGACTTTCCTGCAAACGATAATTGAAAAACAACTCGCTCTGATACCACTTGTTAGGTTTTCAATGGCAGATATCTAAAAGCTAAATGCAGATTTTATCAAATAAACCAGAAGTAAAACACACAGAAAAATAACACAGAGAATTTAACGTGGTTCACCCAATGTGGGCTACATCCACCAAACCGCAGCCATCCAATGATTTCATTAACCAGTGTAAAACCCTATTACAATATCGCGAATAATCGCTTGTTTCTTATAATACTGTAACTCTATCCTAAACCCTTTATAAATTAGGGTTATACAAAATCGGGGATTTTTCCCTTTTTGTGATTTTTCCCTTTTTCAGTAATTTCGCGAAAAAGCAGGCCAAAAATTTTTCTCGGGGGCTACCACCCCCGAACCCCCGCCCGGGGCCCAGCCCGGCCCCGGACCCCGGCGAGGATACATGAAGAGTGTACAGTATAGAATGATCAGTCGCCACATACCAACACTCAGAGCAACAGGAAGATCCACCACAAAATCTCTACACCATCCACAACCTTTAGCTCGTTACCTCCAACAAATTTAGGTACACAAAAAATATAGATACCTTCTACTCACTGCTTCCAATAGCCTTGGGCATTTAAGCTCACACTTATATCACAACACTTGATCAAATTCATATATTTTTACACCACACATCTCCAATAATTAATTTTTATTATATATCAACCACAACCACACAAAAATTCTCCAAGTTAACTTTAATGAAATGTATGCACCTCAAACGTGCAACCAAAAAATAGGCTAGCATCAAGCATTTTTATAGTGGAAAGAAGTGAAGGAAAACCACACCAAGTTTTAACTAGGACCCAAATATACACCAACATAGTACACAATGCTTCCCCAAATAACAAACCATATCCATAATTAGTGCTAGCATGCCAAGTTGTCCAAACCTACACTAACACTATCAAAATGATCACATTCACACTTCTCTAGCATTGGAAACATCCTGTGGACCATGACGCAACATAACACAACATTTCAAAATACTCAAACATCATCAAAATATTTAGCAGCATTGTGGCAACCACTTGAAACTAAGAATACTATCATCCTGTGTAGCTAGCCACACTTCCACAGACATACAACTCACTAACCAACCTTGCAGAATAATTGAAAACCAAAAAATATAGGGGAAGGTAGATACAAGAAATATGAGAGCATTACCAAATACACAAGACAAGAAACCTCAATGCAAAGAAATGCAGAGAAATTCCATTTCTCCCAAATAACCTTCTTTACAAGAAACACACTGTCAGACTCATCTTCCATTGCCACATGATCCAAAACCTAAAAATCTGGATATAACACCTCTAAAAACCTTTGATCATATCATACAAATCATAAAAGAACATATTAAACCATGAAGAAATGTGGAGAACAATGTAAAATAAAAATGTGTTACCTTTACAATCTCTATTCAATTTTTCTCAAAAACACTTGGAAACCAAGTGAACCAGTTGCATCAACAACACCTACTCAACACCACAACTCCTCATCACAACCACACTAGAGGTTGCAAAAATATCCCCATCTACAAAACCACACTAGAGGTTAACATAGGTTGACATTGATGAAAACACTAAAGATAACATAGTGCACAAATCTCCAACATGTTATACAAAGAAGGAATCTTCAGTTTAAGATTAATAATTATCTTTTATATATGTTGATCATTTTGTCAATAATTTTAGTTGTGACCAAGAGAGAGTCTAGTCAAATATATTGGGTCATTAGTATCAATTACTTGTGCTTAGAATGGGAGTTCAGATACTCTCATGGTTAATACAAAGGACTTGAATAAGTGGTAGTTTCCAAGTCCTAAGAAGTTATGAGAACGCAACTTGGCTATTCATGGTTAGTAAAGCATAACCATTCAAGTCATTTATTGAATTATTAAGTAAGAAAATTGAACATGAGGCAGTTGCCAAGGTCTAAGAAATTACGTGAATGTAACATGAGTGTTCTAAAGTCAGGAAGACTTAACCAATGTAGATGAATTATGTCTTAACAAGGAGCAATACTATGATCGAGATTGGCAGGTGGCTAGGGGAAGTACTATACTCAATATGGATAGCAGTCAAGGAGAATTATTATGTTCAATATTGACAAGTGTCTAGGAGTATGACTTAGATAAAGGCATCACTTTTTGAATAAAAATCTGTATGAAATGTTAACCAATGGTCTATAGTGTGTTTTAACCATATGAAATATTAATTTTTCCAAGTCGATTAGGGTAGGTGAATGAGTGACTTCGCTCCAAGAAAGTAGAAATTGTATGCATTACAAATAATTTGGCCAAAGTGAGTTCAGAAGTCTCTGCTTTCATTTTTCAGTTCACTATGTTCCAAATACTTAATGCAATTAGAGTTTTCATTCATAGTTGGAAGGTATCCTTAGTTGTTTGATGATATTGGTTAAGTAGGGCAAAACACAAGAGCTCAAATGGTAATTACTAGAGGGTTCTTAACTATTACTTTTATTAAAGGGTAGGACCACTTCTAGTTGGGAAAGTATGTGGGGGACAACTGGTCTGTGGTTGGAGGTAAAGCACCTAGGTGATGATCTCCCTCTTGCAGATGACATGTCGAGTCTTGGGAGAAAGAAATAAAGTATCCAAATAAGGATCTTTGACCTTGTTCCTTAATATTAATTTTTTATGTTATTTATTTGAAATTATTCATATGGAAATTTTTTAAAAGAAAATTAGTTTATACTTTCCAAATGAAAAGTGAAATGAATTTATTATTCTATGATTATGTTATCAAGTTATGCAGTTGCAACTTTCAATTATTAAAGAAAAAATTTTATGTCCCATTTTTATGGATTGAGTACTTTTTACTTTTGGTTAAAATTTCCAAGTAAATTCCTTGTTTTAAGGTTGTGGTCATTACAAGTGGTATTAGAGCTACCAGGATCCACACTTTGGGCCTATAAGCTCACTACGTAGGTTTAACTTCCAAAATTTAAGTGGACAATGTTTGGATATCCTTGTTCCAAAATGGTAAGGTTAAATATGACTGCTAGGAAATATTTACCTGACAATGAGAGGTATCTTAAAGCCAAGAAAGAGAGTGAGGCTCTAATAAAAAATATAGAAGGAAGTAATCATAATGAGGAGAGATATTACCTCCTAGACCATGATGCATTTTTTAGAGATGGAAAGATACCCCTGGTTGAGAGTTTCCTGAGTGGGGAATGATCACTCTTTGATGAGATGCTTGTTGTGTGAGAACTTTGGTTGTGATTTTGTACATGATTGTAAAATACCTCTTTAATTGGTACTTAGGTTAATCCCTACCCTTCTGTAGATAGAGATTAAGGATGTAATAGTGAACCTTGTATATGTATTATTGGATTATAACATGGGCATATCTTGTTGTAGTTTTTAAGTTAGTATAGTTCTCATCAGGCATGGTTGAATGGAATTGATGGATTATGTTTTGGAAAAATGAGCATGATGATGTATGGTGTTGTCATCAATGTTAAAAAATTGTATAAGTGATGTTATATTAGTATATATATAGTTCGGATTAAACCAAGTGTTTTTGGAAAATTGACTAGGTCCCAAATTGAGATAGTGATGTCATAGAGGAACAATTTTGTGGTCTGTATTACTCTACAGTACAATATCCTATCATGAAATTTTGAGGTGATAATTATAAGTGTTGAAGGAGTCTATATCCAAATTTTTAGGGTTTAATGTCTTCCTCAACAAAATATATTGATGATAAGGTATCGGTCTAAGAAAAGATAGCTATAATTTTAGAAATTTCATTATGGTGTGTGGATTTTAGGAAGTGCTTGAAGATGCTAAATATGCATGCACTCCAACTTTTGAGTGGTTGGGTGGTATGCGTGTAAAGTTTTGGGATGAATAGTTGGCTCATTTATTTGTGTCTTCACCAATTTTATTGTGTAGTATCAACCTAAGGATTTTGGGGTCACACAAGACTAAATGGTGTATGGAGTGGAATCATAGGAGTATCTATAGGTCATTATGACCTATCTTGGTGAAGAACACACTTCAAATACTTCTGCAAAGTATGTATGATGGATTTTTGAGTTGTCAAGTTATGAGGTCACATGTTTCATCTAATTAGGTTGACCTAATTAATGATATGATTGTTTGTGGAATATATACATATATATAGAAGGTCAATTTAGTGTGTGTAGTATGAGATAATGGATGAGATGTGTGTAGTGATGTATGAAATGCGATATTGGTGATCTTGTGACAATGATGAATGAAGTGTGTAAATTCACTTTTCTAAGCCTAACTAGAATTGTATCTTCAACATACATCATATAGAAGATGCATTGTAAAGAGTTTAAATTTTGGCAGTGAACCATCCTTTTGTATATATTTTATAATTTTGGAAGAAGTGATCTTCCTTGGGCAGTGAGCCCTCCTATTTTCTGGATAGTGAGTCCTCTAGGAAGTGATCCCTTCAAGAATTGAGCCTCCTATAACTTGTTGTAACTAGTTATGATATATTGTGAGCTAATCCTCAGTGTGTTTTTTCCCTTTCAAGGGTTTTCCATGTAAATCTAGTGTTCTTATGTTGATTGATGTGATGCATGTTTTAATTTTTCCTTTCTATTTCTACAATTTCATTGAGATTATTTGAATGCACTTTAAGTTAATGAATTTTAGGGAATATTGATTCAACCCCCCTCTTAATATTTCATGTGTTCAATAATTGGTATTAGAGCAAGGTTCCTTCAATTTTCTTAACATCTGAGGTAGATCTTGGAGGTTAAACACATGGAAACTAGGAGGCATCCTATCCCTCTGGAAGAAATTACTATGGAAGGGTTTACTAAAAAATATTATGAATTTGATATGGAAGGAGAGCTCAAATATTCTCTTGATTACTTAGATAAAGAAAAATGTGAGAATAGAGATATGAAAGAAACTCTTAAGAAAGCAAATGAATGTATGAAGAATCTAAGGAATCAAGTTAAGAAAGTTAAAGAGAAACTTAAGGAGAAAAACAAGCAACTTTAGCAATAAAATGAGACAATCACTAATTTGAAAGTGCAAGCTGAAGAAGGAAAAAGAATTGAAGACTGAGCTTGAATGCCAAATCAAAAGACAAGTCTACAAAATTCTCAAATCTTGAAGAAGAAGTTGTGTCTTTGAGGAAAGATCTGGAGAAAGAAAAGAGTCAAGAAGAAAAATTAAAGAAGAGCTCCACCTTGCTTGATGATATGCTTGATAGTCAAAATACTGCTAAAGACAAAGAAGGATTAGGGTTTGAAAAAGGAAGGAAAATTTGACTCCAAACAATGTTGAAAAGGGGAATAATGAGCAAAAGAAGATTGAAGATAATAAGAGGAATATCAAACATGTCTGAAACCAGAAGAAATATTTCAAGAGACCTCCTAGTAGATAACCAACTGCACAAATGTACTCATCCTTTAATGGTCACTGCTATTCTTGCAATAAATTTGGACATAGAGTTGTAGAATGTAGAAGCTCGATGAATAAGAATTTTCAATAATTTTTTGGTCAATACTATGCATGCAATACATTTGGTCATAAGGCTAGTGAATGTAGAAGATAGATGTTGAATGGTTACAATAATTCTATAATGTCTCAATCATTCCCTTGTTATTGTTACTCATGCAATGGGTTTGGATGTAAGGATTTTGAATGCAAATCTATAATGACAAGTAAGTTTGTTTTGCAACAAAGTGTCATATGTTATATGTGCAATAAACTAGGACACACAACTAATTTTTATAGAGGAAATAATGTGAAACCCTCTGTACCACAAAATAATATTTATTTGATTGAGATAAAGAAGGAGATGAATAAGATCTAGAAGAAAAAGGAAGAGAATGATGTGAAGAATGAATCTATTCCAAATTTTGTTGGAGATTTTTCCTTCAGAAACTAGATAGAAATTTTTGGCTTAGGGGAGTTTTATTTTATTTTATTTCTAAACCCCTATAAAAAATGAGATGCTGATGTCTTCAACATATTGGTACATGTATAGGTTGGTTTTCTAGTGAAATCTCTTGGTGTTGAGATTTGTGGAATGTTTGGGAGTCCTTATGATGATACAATGAAGGCTTGATAGTATTTGACCTAAATTTTTGTTGCTGCATTTAATGTGCACTTTAGGTCATAGATAAAGTGTTTACATTTAATTTTGTACAATATAAAACATATTTATGTTCATGTATTTGAAGAGAGTAGAGAAAATGGGATCTGAAGTATTGAACAAAACCCTATCGACAAAATTTCCATGTGAGGAATTTATAATTTCTTACAAACCCTAGATCAAAGAAGTTCATAATGTTTAATCCTCAGGTTATTGATGTGCTTGAGAGGGCGATACCTAAATTTAAGAAGCGTCCATAAAAATAATGGAAATGGATAAAGAAGGGGCACTCTCTAGGGTTCCTTCAAATGTGATGCTCACAGAAGATGTGGAAACTTACATTCATTCAAAGATAGATGAACATGATCACTTGAAAATAGCGGAGTTTAGGGAAAAGTGCTATCTAGAGATGATTTTGAGTTGAAACCAAAGTATGCCAGTTTGACAGAGAAAAAAGTTGGATGTGTGGACAAAATTTTCTAATTTATGCTATGATAATGAGTGGGTGAAGTATGTTCTGAGAAGAATTCATGTGGTTGGACATGCCACATATGATAACTAAAGAGGTAATTAGGGTTGTTATTGGTTTGAGCTCCACATGACTCGTCCCAACATTGAAGGAAATAAAGAATGAAGTGGTGATGAAGATTATTGTAGCCAATTTTGATAAGAATTCCCTAATAGTGAAACACCATTGAAGAACCTTCAGTAAAATATACTACAATGATGATTGGTTACAAGATATTTTACACAAATAGAGAGAATTCTACCATTTCCATCGTGATACACATGGCTTATTAGATGGTGGAAGAAGGAAAATACTTGGATCTTTATGAGATCCTCCAATTACAATTGTCAAAATTTTTATGAAAGACTAAGGAGTCAAATTTCCCTTTTTGATATGGTACTTTTAACATTTTCTTAGTGTTTTAATTTCTCAAGGAGTTTCTTGGAGTGAAGGATGCAGTATGGAAAGATATTATTCCTATAGCTGTTTAGATTAGAGATCATTTGACACGATTTCCTAGTAAAGAGTCATGTGAGTAAATGTTGTGGGGATTCATTAAACCTTTTCAAGCTCAGATGCAAGAGTGAGAAAGGATTCTGAGTGAATTTGTGGATAAGTATAAGAATGCATTAATATCTTTGTTTAGTAGAGATTAATACTACATGGATAGTTGAGCCCATAACTATTTGGGTTATGGAGCTACCTTATGTGGTAGATGAGTCTAAATGCATTGGTCATATAAAGATTGTATTAAGGAAACCTAGAGATATAACAATTGAAGGATTGGTACTTATAAAAAGAAATAAAGTAAAGAGAACATGGAAAATAGAAAAGAAGGATATTGAAGAAAATGTTGAAAAGATGAAAGATGAGTTGGAAAAGGAGTTTGGTACCCCTATGTACCCTATATAGATAAATAAAAAGACACATCTTCTCCTCAAAAGATTTCACCAAGAAGAAGGTTAGTTAGGACCTCAACCTCCACACCTACTATTACAAAGCCTTCTGAAACAAAAACAATAGGTGGTTTGAAGAAGATAGACACATCCAACCTTCCCAAGCAACAAAATGATACAAAGAGAAGAAAGAAAGAAAAAAAATAATTTAGGTACATCAATCCAGAAGAAGAAGAAGAGGAAGAGAAAGAACATCAATTGGTCTAGAAAAGGAAATAAAAAGTATCTTAGGAAGATAATGATATAGAAAAGGGAAATAGAAAGAGGAGGTCCCTTCGGTCCATGATCATAGTCCCATGAATTTTGATGCACTATTAAGTGCTATAATAGAGTTTGGAATTCTAAAGGATATAGCTAAAATGTATCCAAATGCTAATAATGTAGATGAGGAAACAATTGAAGAGGCCATTGTCAAATAAATGGTGATATTTAATACTGGCCTAGGTGAGATAGAGGATCAAATGTTGGATGATCTAAAAGGTGTATTAAGTGAAAGAAGACAAGAGGCAATTGCAGAACATGCAAAGATGAAATTTTTTACCTTGGAGAAGATTGGTTCCTCATTATCTCATGAGGAAAGAGCTAATTTGTCTCAATTGTATTCCCAAGAATTTTGGACAAAGAAAAGAGTAAAAAATCTTATGGGAAAATAAAAATATGATATAGAAAAGATAAGGAGAGAAACTTTGCAAATAGTTCAAAATATTCTTACAGAATTGGGAGTCTCTCCAGGTGACAAAGATCAATTGTAGCAAGACACATCCCTCCCAAACATCAATGAGCTAGTCAATGAGCAACATGAGCAAGAAGATATGTTGAAAGATAAAACCCCTTCGAAAGTGGAGATAACTATTGAGCAACACAAAGAAGATGAGAAAGGAGTCCTAGGGAAGAATAAAGCTCAAAAGTAACAAACTATGTCTCCTCCAAAAGTTGAGAAGATTATAGAAGAGTGTTCTAGTAGTAGAGAGAAGGAGAAGAGTGATACACAAGCAAAAGAAATCACTAAAATGGGTATTGAATCCTCTAGATCCTTCGAAGATTCATTCAAATATCTTTTGGATATGCAACTATAGTTCCAACCAGTGGTGTCTGTATCACTATTAAAAATTCCAATGCAACAAGGTCAAGTGGATATGGATAAGATCTCTCCTCTCCATAACTTGCAACTTGGTGATGTATTTCATGCCTTCACAAGAAATGATATACTTAAAACTCACCTGAAGATAATATAGTTGGTTGATGAAGCTATCAAGGTGCAAAAAGAAGGCCTTCCTAGATTATCCATTGATACTTCTTTATTAGGTGTGCAACAATTAAAATTATTTCTAGATTCTTTTAAAGATTACTTTGCTGGTCTAGAAGAGAATATTGAAAGGGATAAAACAAATAATAAAAATGATAAGAAGCTAATTGATGAATCAGATAAATGTGCTACTACTCACACCAAGTTTCAAGGTAACTTGAAGGATGTTGAAAAATGTTTGGAGGAATTCAAACCATTGTTTCAATCCTATTTGAAGTGGCCAATATCTACAAAAAGAATAAAGGATCAGATGGAATTAATGTTAGATGCACAAGAAAATTGAGAGGGGGGAGTGAATTAGTTATATACTTTTAAAACATCAAAACCCTCATTAACATTTAGATTTGCATTAGTTATTAAACCCTTATCCACCATTAAACCCTTAACATGTATTAGCAGAATGTAAAAATGTAAAACAATAATGCAAACACGTAAAACACATAAGAACACCATATTTATATGGAAAACCCAAAAGGGAAAACCATGGTGAGGATTAGCTCACTAATATATGAATTGCAACATTGAATACAATAAGGCTCACTGCTCAGAAAGATAAAGAAAGGCTCACTACTAAAGGACTCACTATCTAGAAGAAAGAAAGAAGGGGTGGCTCACTACCAATTTGAATTGCTAACAATGCATCTCTCATATGCCAAAGGTACAACTCCACTAAAGCACTAAAACCTCATCAAACAGATTAAAATGTAGACACCTTCTACCCACTGCATTAGGAAGTCATAAGAATAAAGGCTCATACTTAGATCAACACACTTGATGACTTTTGCATATTTCATATCACACACACTTCACACTTCACACTTCCTTAATCAACAATTATCCTCCGTAATTAGATTAGCATTCCAGGTCAACCAAACCTATACTAACACTAACAAGAAACTTCAAACACACCTCTCAAGGTTTGAAAGCATCTCAAAAACCACACAAAAACACTCCACGATATTCATCCAACATCTCAAAATATTCCAACATCATCAAATATTCTACACAACTACTGCAACCACCTGAAACTCAAGAACATATTCATTCTATGCAACTAGACATACTGGCATAGACATCCAACACACCAGACAAAATTGTAGAGAAAATCAATACCTTAAACTTCAAGGGAATGTAGATAAAAATATTATAAGCACATTCCCAAATCTGCAACACCAAAAAATTACTACAGAGAAATGTGAAGCAATCTCATTTCTCTCAGATAACACTGCTTCATAGTTCACACATCGGTGAACACAACTTCTTCTTCCACATGATCCAAAACCTAAAACTCTGGATATAACACCTTAGAACATATTTGATCATCAAGTTCAAATTGCATGAGCATAGCTACAATACAAAATAAGAAAGAGAAAAACACTGAACACCACTCTGACACATTGAATTCTCTTTTATTCAATTTTTCTCAAAAGCATTTGGAAACCAAATACCACAAACACCATCTCAACATCTACAACACCTTTTTAGCATATCAACCATACAAGAGGTTGATATCCATAAGAACTTAATAATCATTACTACATTAGAGGTTGACACTAGTGACAATACTAATGACAACATAATACAACCAACACAATTGAACACACTTGCTTCCTCAGGGGTTGACATCAATGAAATAACGCTTTGTTGAAATCAATGAAAATACAAGTTTCCATAAATTCCCTCCTTTGTCATTGATGGAAACACTTGATATTAAAAACCATCAATATCAACCAACAACTTTGATCAACAACACATAATGTGTGCACTAGTGCACACTACTCCCCCTTACACAAGCACTTATTCTCTCCTTTTCTTCATATGTTTTTTCAACTTTATCCCCCCTTGTCATCAATTAAAAATGACAACACATAGTTTCCTTTCTTTTACTCCCCCTTTTTCATTACTTAACTATACCTTCTCTCCCCAAAGGCATCACCTGCAAGAGACAATAACTACACTCTCTTCTTGCATACTCACTTTCTTGTAAACTCCCCCTTAGGGTAACACAATATGCTCCAAAATACCACACCAACTAGAAATCATTACAACCTATTCCCCCGAGAGATATCGTTCAACATCAATCCAAGACCAAAAGATATATCTTGAAATTATTCCTAGAAATATGCACACAGTTATGCATCTAGTTGAAAGGAGGGGAAATAACCCCTAAGTTCTCCCAAAAATACTCAAAAGTATCTTTTGGAAGATCCTTTGTGAAATTATCAACAACCCAATCCTTAGTAGGCACATACTCCAACTTCACCTCATTCTCTGCAACTTTTCTCTCTCAAGAAGTGATACCAGATTGACATATGATTTTTTCTTGAATGCATTATCAAATTCTTTGAAATATTGATAACACATGTATTGTCACATAAGACAGGAACATGTTCATCATATAAAAATTTGATATATTTCAATGTTTTCTTCATCCATAACACCTTTGTGGAACATGATGCTACTGCAATATATTTTCTTCTATAATAGATAATGAAACTGAATTCTACTTTTACTTAGCCATGAAACCAACTTACTTCCAAGAAATAAAAAATCGTCACTTGTAATTTTCTTGTCACCTACACATCTCGCCCAATCTGCATCTATATATGCACTCAAGGAGAAGTCAGTATCATTATGGTACCACAAACTATAATCTAGAGTTCCCTTCAAATATTTGAATATCCTCTTCACTACTACAACATGAGAGTCTTTGTGATCTTCTTGAAATCTAGCCATAAGGTAAATTAAATGCATGATATTTGGTCTAGTAGTAGTAAGGTATAATAGTACACCAATCATTGAACTATACTTGCTCTGATCCATCTTAGGAGATTCATCATTCTTACTTAACTTACAACCAATAATCATAGGAGTACATACTGGTTTAGAGTAATCCATTCCAAACTTCTTCAACAATTCCTTAACTTACTTAGATCATGATATGAATATAGCTTTCTTTGATATCATTTGCAAACCAAGGAAGAAATTCATCTCCCCACACATTGACATCTCAAATTCTTTCTGCATTTCTCCTGAAAAATTCTTGCACATATCCTCATTTCCTCCAAAGATTATGTCATAAACATATAATACCACAATCAAGATTTTTTCTCCTTCAACTTAGAATTAAAAATTGCTATCTGTAGTACCTTTTCTAAATCCTTGCTGCAACAAGTTCTTGTCTAACCTTGCTTCAGTCCATATAATACTTTCTTCAACTTGCAGACCATATTTGCATCTTCTGGCAACTGAAAACCTTCTAGTTGTTCAATGCATACCTCTTCTTCCAATTCACAATTCAAGAATGAAAACTTCACATCCATTTAATATAGTTTGAGACCTTTATGTGTTGAAAAAGCTAAAAACATTCTGATAGCTTCCATTCTTGCAACTGGGGAGATTTTTTCCTCAAAGTCTATACCTTCAACATGTGAGTAACCCTTACACACAAGTCTAGCCTTGTTCTTGAAATTTTTTCCATCTTTATTTATCTTATTTCAAAATACCCACTTAGTGCCAATCACATTCTTATTTTCTAGTCTTGGGACCAATTCCCAAGTTAGATTCTTCTCTATCTATTCCAAGTCTTCCTTCATTGCTTTGACCCAATTATCATCTTTGCATGCCTCAATCACTATTTTTGATTCCACCTCATAAAGTAAACAAAATTTTACTTTTTCCTCTATCATAAAATATTTTCTTCTTGTTAGCACACCTTTTCTCTTATCTCCAATGATTTGATATTCTAAATTATTCTTTTGTAGATACTTAGGAGTCTTAAGATTATTTTCTAGAGCTTCTTCCTCTTCCTCTTCAACTTTCAACTCTTTTTCTTTGTCGTCAAACTGTTCTTCTCCACTACAAGGGGATTCATTAGATCTATATCCTTCTATCAGTACTGAACTTTGATGTGGTTCTTCATCCACTTTGACACTTGTGCTCTCAAGAATATTCTTCAACCTTTTATTATAGCACTAGTAGGCCTTGCTTATTGTAGAATATGCAAGGAAGATTCCTTCATCAGATCTTGTATCAAAATTTCCCATGTTTTCCTCATCTCTTCTAATATAACATTTGTTTCCAAAAACTTTGAAACAATTCACATTAGGGGGTTTAACATACCATAACTAGTAGGGAGTCTTTGAAATATTTTCTCTTGCTTGACCTCTATTAAGAATGTAGATTGTAATATAAATTGCTTCTCTCCAATAGACATCTAGAAGATTATCTTCCTTCATCATTGTCCTAGTAGCTTCTTGAACTATTTTGTTTTTCCTTTCCACAACTCTATTCCATTGTGGATCTCTAGGCACTAAAAATGCCTCTTTATTCCATGATATTCACCAAAAATATTAATCATTTGAAGTAAATTCACCACCTCTATCAGACATCAAACATTTAATTGTTAGATTCATCTCATTCTCAACCATATCCTTAGATGCTTTAAACTTGTCGAGAGCTTTTGATTTTTGTTTGAGAAATGTAACCCAAGCCATTGTAGAATAATCATCAATTAATAACATGAAATACCTATCACCACATGAGCTTCTAATTCTAGTAGGTCTACACAAATATTTATGCACTAACTCCAAGGGACTTGTGGTAGAATATTATTTTGTCTTGAATGTTGTCTTTGTTTGTTTTCCAACTTAACATTCTTTGCAGATTGCATTGATAGGATTTGTAATATTTTGGAAATATCTCAAAACATCATTAGACCTTATCCTTGCTAGGCTATCAAAATTTATGTGACCCATTCTTCTATTCCATAGCCAAATTTCATTAGTTTGAGACATAAAGTACTTTGAACCATTACCTTTGAGTTGATAGACATTACCTTTTTTCCTTGTTCTAGCATCAACCAGAATACTAAAGCTTCCTTTTCTGATTTCATAACCACCATTCTGAAATACAAGATTACATCCTTTGCTACATATTTTTCCTACACTTAGAATATTATGTTGGAGACCCTTGATAGAAAGAACACCATCTATATTGTGCCTACCATCAAATCTAATTGAACATTTTCCATAGATCTTAGCAAATGTACCATCACCAATCTTAACAAGACCAACATCATACATTTCAAGCTTAACAAACTTACTCTAATCACCTATCATATGATTTGAGCATCCACTATCAATGATCTAGTAATTCTTCTCATTTCTAGCATGAAAAGTAATTAACATAGTTCCTTCAATGTTATGATCTATTTTTGAAGCACTTTCCTTCACACATCTTTCAAGATTAGTAGAATTAGTTCTAACATTTAGAGCCATGAACAAGCATTCATCATTGTATTCATTTTGATAATCTAATTCTTCATCATTAGATACATCAATATCCTTTTCAACATAATAACTCTTGTTGAATAATTTATCCTTATAATCCTTTTGTTTATCATTAGTAACTTTGATTGGACATTTAGATGTATAATGACCTATTTTTCCACAATTGAAATATTTGAAAGGTATAATACCTCTTTATTTTCTATTAGCCTTTCTCAATATCCTCATAAAGTTTTCTTCCACCTCATCAAGATCATCTATATCTCACCCATCATCCTTTTCCACTTTTCATACTTCAAAATAAGTTTATATGTCTGTAGTATCTTGACCAAAATCTCTCATTTCAAAAGAAGTTTAAGCACCAAACATCCAATATCTATAATAATTAAATCCAAATTATGAGCTTCCTTAGTAGTAGAAACTTTATGACTATAAGATTTAGGTAGAGTTCTTAATACCTTTTTCACAACTTCTCTTTCATTCAAATTTCCACTAAGACATTGATGGCATTGAAAACTTCATTAACTCTGAGAATGTAGGAAAAAATATCTTCATCTTCAGACATCCTTAGGGCTTCAAATTTGGCTTTGTAGATCTTCATCTTTGCTTGTTTGATCTTTTCATCTCCTTCATATATTCCTTCTATATTTTTCTAGACATATTTAGCAGACTTGTAGCTTATAACCTTCATAAGTTCTACATCCGTAATACCAATCAGGATTGCATTCCTTTCTTTTCCATTTTATTTTATGCATTGATCTCATTATCAATTGATGGTCCATTTGCAGGAATAGTATATCATCTTTCAACAGACTGCCAAACACCAAATCAAAGGGAGACTAAGAAAGACTCCATCCTAGCTTTCCAATAAGTAAAAATTGTTCCATCGAACAAGGGAGATTTGAAACCTTTCCTATGTGCCATTTGGATCTACCTCAAGTGGTTAAGCTTCTTCTTGGGAACCATAACTTTGATACCAATTTTTAGATGAACATGACAACTAAGAGGGGGGTGAGTTAGTTGTATACTTTTAAAAACATTAGAAACCATCATTAACATTCAAATTTGCATTAATTCTTAAACCCTTATCCACCACCAAACACTTAAGATGCATAGAAAAATGTAAACATGTACAATAGTAATTCAAACACTTAAAACACATAAGAACACTAGATTTACGTGGAAAACCCAAGAAGGGAAAAACCATAGTGAAGATTAGCTCACTAATATATGAGTTACAACATTGAATACAATAAGGCTCACTACTAAGAAAGATAAAGAAAGTCTCACTATTGGTGGTTCACTACTAAAGGAATCACTGTCCAAAAGAAAGAAAGAAGAAGGGGTGGCTCACTACCAAATTGAAATTTGCTAACAATGCATCTCTCATATGTCAAAGGTATAGTTCCATTGAAGCACTAAAAAATTATCAAATAGACTGAAATGTAGAAACCTTTTTCTCAATGCATTAGGAAGTTATAATAATTAAGGTTAGCACTCAGATCAACACTCTTTATCACTTTCATATCTTTTTAATTACACTTAAAACTTCATCCACACAACAATTCACCTTGCATTTATACCCTCCACAACCTAAAATAATCTCAATTAGGCCGACCTTAATGAAATGTATACACCTCTATAGTGCAACATTAAATAGGGAAAAACCAAACACTTGCACAATATAAAGAAGTGAAGCCAAACCATACCATTGCTTAATTGGGACCAAAATCTACATAAACAAATATCTCAACACTTCCTTAATCAATAATTATCCTCCATAATTAGCGTTAACATGCTATACCGACCAAACCTGCACTAATGCTAACACATGACTCTAAATACACCTCCCATGGTCCAAAAAACTATCATGGACCACACAAAAACACTCCATGATATTCATCCGACATCTCAAAATATTCTACCATGATTAGAATATTTTGCACAACTACTACAACTACCTGAAACTCAAGAACATCTTCATTTTGACCAAACATACTTGCACATACATCCAACACACCAAAAAACCTTGTGGAAAAAATCAACACATAAAACTTAAAGAGAAGGTAGATACACAAATTCTAAGCATGTCCCGAGATCTGCAACACCAAAAACTTCACTGGGGAGAAATGTGAAACAATCTCATTTCTCCTAGACAACATTGTTTCATAGTTCACACACTGGTGAACACAACTTCTACTACATGAACTAGAACCTGAAACTCTGGATATAGCACCTCATAACACCTTTGATCATCATGTTCAAACTACATGATAATAGTTACAATATAGAAGATGTGCGGAGCAAAACACTGAACACCACTCTGACACACCAAATTCTCTTTTATTCAAATTTTCTCAAAATAAATTGGAAGCCAAGCACCACAAACACCGTCTCAATATTTACAACACCTTCTCAAAATCTCAACCATACAATAGGTTGATATTCCCAAGAACTTACTCATCATTTCGACATTAGGGGTTGACACCAATGATAATACTAATGACAACATAATGCAACCAACACACTTGAACACACTTTCTTTCTCATGGGTTAGCATCAATGCAACAACACTATATTGAAATTAATGATAACAAAAGTTTCCAACACTCAATTGAGTCTTTGTTTAGGCCTCTAGTGTGTATGATCTCGTGAATGATGAAGATGGAGCAACTAGAGTGGTCATTGGAAATCTACATGGTCAATTATTTTTATTGTAGGAAAAAAAAAAGAAAACCAAAATGAGATATAGTTAGCTTTGAGATATGGTTAGTGTAAGGATTACTTCTTTACTTGGAGTTTTTGGTAATATGGAGAATATTGTGCAAAATACTAGAGTTCCTAACTCTCCGAAAGAAGGAGAAGACCTCTATGTTCAGTTTGAAAACCAGAGCTATATGTTTTCCTTCGCCAAGAAGGATTGGGAGGTTTCCAATAAGGATTAGGAGGCACACCTTGTAAAATTAAAGGCATCATATCAGGGTATATTACCCTCATCCAATTAAGGTGTACATTTTTGAATTATATAGTTAATTTTTGATCTTAATGTACATATACAAAGTTAGTAGATGGTTTTGCAATGCAGTTTTGTATTTTTGGTGATGGATAACATAGATAGGGGGATATATTATCATATATTTATATTAGTAAGGGGATGCAATGTGGATTTACTACCCTTTTCCCTTGATGTCAAAGGGAGAGTGAATTAGAGAAATGTGTTGCCATCAATGAAAAGGGGGAGATTGTTGGCAACATGAGCATGATGACGTATGGTGTTTTCATTGATTTAAAGCCATTGCAGAAGTGATGGTATATTAGTATGTTTATATTCTAGTGCAGACCAAGTGTTTTTGGGAAATTGACTAAGTCCTAGACTAAGATAGTGATGTCATAGAGGACCAATTTCGTGGTTCACATTGCTCTACACTGCAATATCCTGTCATGTAGTTTTGAGTTGATAATTACAATTATTGAAGGATTCTATATCCAAAGTTTCAGGGTTTTGTGTCTTTTATAGAAGAATATATTGATGACATAATATCGGTCTAAGTAGAGACATAATTACAGTTGTAGAGCTCATGTTAGAATGCTCTGTATTCCACTGCAAATGATCATTATGATATGCATATTTTAGGAAGTTCTTGAAGATGTCAGATGTGTGTGCATCTGAATTTCAAGTGATTTGGTGGTCTATGTTTCAAGTTTTGGGATGAACATTTGGTTCATTCAGTTGTTGCTTCACCAATTTTATTGTGCGGTGTTGACCTAAGGATTTTGGGGTCATATGAGACAAAATGGTGTATGGAGTGAAATCATAGGAGTATCTATAGGTCATGCTGACGTATCTTGGTGAAGAATATAATTCAGTTACTTCTACAAAGTATATATGATGAAGTTTTGAGTTGACAGGTTATGAAGTCACACATTTCATCTAATTAGGTTGACCTAATTGATGATATGATTATTTTTTGAATATATACATATATATATAGAAGGTTAACTCGGTGTGCGTATTATGAGATAAGAGATGAGAGGTGTGTAGTGAAATGTAAAATGCGATATTCATGATCTTATGACAACGAAGAATGAAGTTCGTAAAGTCAATTTTTTGAGCTTGAGTGGTGTTGAGAAAATGTGTCTCAACCTTGAAATTACATAAGGTACTGTCTCATATCCAACAGTCAATATTTTATTAGCTTGAATATCCCTAGAAGGAAACCCTATTTAATGAGGGTGTTGTATTATGAATGTGTATTGCGTTGTATTCTGAGAGTCTGATAGTTGTTGTGTTGCCTCTAAATCTTTGAGTGGTGATACTCTTGTGAGAAGCTTGCTCTGCAAGTATATTGTAATCTTTGTGATTATTGAATAATATATTGGGTGGATTTTTGAGTGTGGAATTTTTCTCTCGAAAGGGTTTTTCCCATGTAAATCATTTTGTTGTGGTATGCATGATATTTGTGTTTATTTGTGTTTAATTTTCTATAATAGTTAAAGATCTATAAAAGTTTTTCATTATTCTCCTCTCAAGATTAGTGTCGAAAGTTGTTCCCCTACCTTAGCTTCTTTACAAGTGGTATCAAACCTTGATCACCTTTGGTTTTAGCTATGGGTTGTTTGGTTTTTTGAACTATTCCAGATTTGAGTGGGAGCTCGTACAAAATAAATTTTGTGATCTTGTTGCAGGAATTTTCAGATGGCAAGTTCATTAGGGAGAATAGAGGTGGATAATTTTTTTGGAAATAATTTTGAAATATGGAAGCTGAAGATGGAGGATCTATTGATAGATCAAGATCTATGGGATGCTATTGATGAGAATATTTCAATGCCTGTAGATCCTACTTAGGCTACTCAATATGATATTATGGACCGTAAAGCCAAGGTTCTAATAAGATTGTGCTTGGAAGACTCTATTTTAATAAATATCCATGAAGAGACCTCTACACAGAAACTATGGAAGAAGCTTATAGTGAGATGTATCAAGACAAATCTTTAGTGAATAAGATTTTCTTGAGGAAGAAATTGTATTCTCTAATAATGGAAGAGGGTGGAAAAATTACATAACACCTAGAAGCATTCAATATGCTAGTGGCTCATTTGGCATCAGTTGGTGTCAAAATGAATGAGGAAGAGAAATGCCAAATCTTGCTTTATTCTTTGCACGATTCATGGGATTCTCTTGTTATGGCTATTGGGAGTACTTCTGTTATATTGAAGACTAAAGATGTGGTGGGTTCTTTTCTTTCTAAAGTGATGAGGAGGAAGGTATCCATCAGTTCCAAGGAGGCCCTAAATATTCATGAAATACCTAAGGAAAAAGGAAAGAATAATGAGAAGCGTGAAAAATCCAAGTCCAAGGGGAGATCTAAGTCTCTTGGAAAGTCCAAAGTTATCTGTTGGAACTACGGTAAGCCTGGAAATGTTCGTAAGGACTATAAAGGAGAAAAAAAGAAGAAAAAGAAGAATTTTGATTTTGATTCTGAGTCTGAGAAGGAATATGGTGACACATTCATTACATCTTTGGAAACTCATGCAAGTAATGATGCATGGTTAATTGAATTAGGTGCAACTTTTCATATGACCTTTAATAGAGATTGGTTTTCTGAATATGAAGAATTTGATGGAGGTAAGGTGTACTTGGGTGATGATTCTCATTTAGAAATTTTTGTCTATGGTAAAGTTAAAATCAAGTTTCTTGATGGTAGAATAAGAAGGATTTGCATATCCCTAGTTTAGAACAAAATTTGTTATCTGTGAGAAAACCAATAGATGCAAGTGTGCAGGTAGTATTTTCTGATGCAAGATGCAAGATGGTTAGAGGTGCTATGGTGATTCTTAGAGGTTTCAGATATGACACATTGTATAAGATTGATGCATGCATTGTTGGGTGTAATAGTACTTCTATGAAAAGAAAGCCTATGGAAGAACTGAGGGTTTCACCTTCAACAAATGGTCATGGATTTTGGGTACCCAAGGGTGCTCTTTCTTCTGAAAGAAAGTTACCTGTAGAAAAAACTATGTTATGGCACTAGATACTTGGCCAAACTAGAGAAAATGGTCTAAGGACCTTGAAAAATAAAAACCTTGTTGAAGGTTTATCTGATTGTAATCTTGAATTTGATTTATGTGAGCATTGCATTTATGGAAAACAAAACTATGTTTAGTTTTACTTGAGTTCTCATAAATCTTGTGGTATATTGGGTCTTATTCATTCTAATGTGTTTGGTCTTGTAGATGTTCCTTCAGTTGGTAAATCCACATATTGTGTTTTATTTATTGATGATTATAGTAGAAGAACATGGGTATACTTTTTATAGAGTAAATTTTAATTTTTCAGTTGATTTAAAGAATTTAAAGCAATGGTCGAGTTATAGACTAGAAATAAAATAAAATGTTTGAGGACTGATAATGGCGATGAATTTTTATCAAATGATTTTGATATATTCTTTAAAGATTGTGGTATTCATAGATAAAAGAAAAATCTATATTTTCCACAGTAGAATGGAGTTGTAAAAATAATGAACAAGACACTAATGGAGAAGGCTAGGAGTATGTTGAGTGGTGTTGGTGTAGAACAAAGGTTTTAGGCTAAAGATATTGCCACTTCTTGAGACCCAATTAACATGTATCCTACATCAGTTCTTGTTGATAAGACACCTATAGAGGTATGGTTGGGCCACAAGCCTTCGTTAAGACATATTAGAGTTTTTGGTTGTGAGGCATATGCACATGTACCAAATAAGAAGTGAACAAAGTTGGAAAACAAGGCTATGAAATGTATTCTCATCAGATATAGTTATGGTGTGAAAGGATACAAGCTTAAGTATCCTGTTACACATAAGCTAATACATAGTAGAAGTGTTATTTTTAGAGAAACTAAGCCTTCTATTGTTACATTGCAGCTAGAATAAAGTAAACAAGAAGATGTGATTCAATTTCCTTCCACACCTGAGAAATTTGAATTGAGGCCCATGGATAGACAAGAAGTTGAGGAGAGCTCATCCAAATTTGAATCTTCAGAAGAGGAGGAAGAACCTCCAACTTATCTTGTTCGTAGGTCTACAAGGCATAGACAACCACCTAAAAGGTATTCACCTGATGATTGGAGATGTGTTTTTTCTTTGAATACTAACATGGATGAACCCAAGTCGGTAGAGAGGCATTAGGTTGGTTGCAAATTGGTGTTTAAGAAAAATATTGGTTCAGATGGAAATATTGAGAAATACAAAGGAAGGTTTGTTGCAAAAGGTTACTCTCAAGTTGAGGGTGTTGATTATGGTGAGATATTTTCTCCTATAGATATCCATTATATTTTTGTTTTCTATTGCTGCTCCTTATGATTTAGAGGTTCATGAAATGGATGTGAAAATTGCTTTCCTTCATGGTGACTTGGAGGAGGATATTTATATGCCACAACCAGAGCAATACATGGTGAAAGGTAAAAGTAAATTGGTTTGAAAATTGAAGAAATATTTGTATGGTTTAAAACAGAGTTCTAGGATGTGGTACCAGAAATTTGGTACATAAGTGGTGAGTTTGGGATTCGAGCATTCTAAATAAGATCATTGTGTTTATTATAAAATTGATGGTGATCGTTTCCTATTTATTGCATTATATGTTGATGATATGTTATTCATTGGTAGATGAAAAAGTATGATTTCATAACTAGAATCCAAACTTGCTGCTAAGTTTGAAATGAAAGATCTTAGTGTAGCTAAACACATTATTGGGATGGAAATTAGAAGAGATAGAGTGAACATAAAGCTATGGCTTGGCCAAATTAAGTATGAATATTCAATTTTATAGAGGTTTGATATGCATAATTATAGATCATTATGGGTTACTGTTTCAGTTGGAACAAAGTTATCTATTTATGATTGTCCAACATCCCCATTAGAGATTGAAGACATCAAAAAAGTGCCTTACCAAAGTGTATTTGGAAGTTTGATGTATGCTATGGTTTGTACTAGACTAGACATTGCCCAAGAAGTGGGTGTTCTTTCCAGATATATGTATAATCCTGGTAGAGTTCATTGGGATTCAGTTAAAAGAGTCTTCAGATATTTGTGTAGTACCTCAAATTATTCCTTATGTTATCATAGTAATATGGCTGAAGATGAGATTTCCCTTGACATTCATGGTTATGTGGATTTAGAATGAGCAGGTGATGTTGATAGTAGAAGATCCATTAGTTCTTATGTGTTTACTTTATTTGGTGGTGCAATTAGTTGGATGAATAAGCAATAGGATATGGTTGCTTTTTCCACTACTGAAGAAGAGTATATGGTAGCTACTCATGCTTGTAAAGAAGCCATTTGGCTTAAGAGACTATGTTTAGATATTGGAATAAAACTAGGTGCAATAAAAATTTATTGCAATATTCAGAGTGCAATATGTCTAGCCAAGAACCCAACATTTCATGCTAGGACCAAGCACATTGATGTACAATATCATTTTGTTATAGATATGGTCGAAGATGGTAGGGTGAAGCTGGTTAAGGTAGAGACTTTGATGAATGTTGTTGATTCTTTAACTAATCCTGTGAGCACTAAGAAGTTTATATGGTGTTTAGAGACTATGGGAATTTCAACCCCTAGCAATTAAGAGATGATGATGACACCCTTCCATTGTCCATTGCAAGGTGTTCGACAAGTGGGAGATTTGTTGAGAAAATGTGTCTCAACCTTGCAATTACATAAGGTACTATTGATACATAAGGTAATGTTTAGTCGATGACAACCAGGGGATGTGTGGGGAGATCCCCCCACAAAGGGCCCGAGGGGATCACCCCTCCGGCTGGGGTCCAGGGACAACATGCCCTGACAAGGGCAGTGCCCCTAAATGGAACATTTTATTTATATTTTATTATTATAAATCTTGACCATTCATCATTATGTCTCATATTTTATGACCGATATTTTATTAGCTTGACTTTCCCTAGAAGACAAACCTATTTTATGAGGGATTTTTATTACATCTGTGTATTGCAATGTATTATGAGAGTCTGATAGCGACTTTGTTTCCTTTGAATATTTGAGTGGTGATACTCCTATGAGAAGCTTTCTCTGCAAGTATATTGTAATTTTTTTGATTGCTAAATAATATATTGGGTGGCTTTTGGAGTGTGGGGTTTTTCTTCCGAAAGGGTTTTCCCAACGTAAATCATTGTGTTGTGCTATGCATGATATAATTTGTGTTTATTTCTATTTATGTTTTTGTAACTATTAAAGATGTATAAATTTTTCGCATTATTCTCCTCTCAATATTAGTGTAGGAAGTTGTTCCACCACCTTAGCTTCCTTACAAGTGGTATCAAAGCCTGATCACCTTTGGTTTAAATTGTGGGTTGTTGGGTTTTTAAAACTAAGCCATATTTAAGTGGGTGCTTGTGTAGAAGACAATTTGTGATCTTGTTGCAAGAATTTTTAGATGGTAAGTTCATTAGGGAGAATAGAGGTGGATAATTTTTTTGGAAGTAATCTTGAAATGTGGAAGATGAAGATGAAGGATCTGTTGATAGATCAAGATCTGTGGGATGCTATTGATGAGAATGTTTCAAGGCCTAAAGATCCTACTTAGGATGATCAATATGATATTATAGACTATAAATCTAAGGTCTAATGAGATTGTGCTTGGAAGACTATTTTAATCAATGACCACGAAGAGGCCTTTGCATAGAAACTATGTAAGAAGCTTGGTGAGATGTATCAAGCCAAATATTTAGTGAAAAATATTTTCTTGAGGAAGAAATTGTATTCCTTGAGAATGGAAGAGGGTGGATGAATTACATAACACCTGGAAGTATTCAATATGATGGTGGCTCAATTGGCATCAATTGGTGTCAAAATGGATGAGGAAGAGAAATTTTAGATCTTGCTTTGTTCTTTTCCCGATTTGTGGGATTCTCTTGTTATGGCTATTGGGAGTACTTTTGTTATATTGAAGACTGAAGATGTGGTGGTCAACCGCAAAAAATAGGCAATAGGGAAAGATGATTCCCGAATAGGCTCCTAGGGTTTTTCACCTAGAAACTAGTTGGTAAAATACCTCTTTCACACTAATGTATTCTTGGTGTTCATTCAAAAGTAGGGGTTTGGAATAGGTGTGATGTGTGTGGAATGTTTCTAAATTCTGTAAACTAATGAAAGAAACTATCTATTAATGAAAAACCTAGAAAATGTAAGATGTTTGAAAACACATAATGTTATGCAAGCATTAAATTAAACAACCTATGAAAGCTTATGAAATAAGATAGAAAACTGTAAAAGTGGAAGTATACACCTAAAAAATGTATTGTAGACTTGAAGGAACTTTTGAATTCTAAAAATAATGATTTTTATGTCTGGTGAGACACTTGTGCCAAGCTAGGCAATCCAGTCCTTTTTCGAGGTGATTTCAGAAAACTACTCCAAGGCCTGTTTCAACCAAATGGGTATCCAAATCCACATAAATCTCTGAAAAATATGGATAGTGGGACTAGGTCACCACAACTAGAGGAAGTGTCCCTTTTACCTTTTATGAAAATATGAAGATGGAAACAAAGGCTCTTGAGTTGCACTTTATGTTCCTCCAAGTGTTCAGACCAAAAGACTTGATTTTTGGTTTGTCGGTGTCTTTTTGTGTAGATTATTGACCTAAAAACAATGAGATTCCCTAAACAAGTATTCAACCCATTCTTGAATGATCTCCAAGCTTCCAAGATACCTGAATTTGCAAACACACAAATAGAGAGAAGGAAATGTTGATTGTTATGATATAGGGGTTTTCCTTGGTCAAACCCCTTTTAGATAATAAAATCAAATGATGAAATAATGTAATGAAACATAAAATGGTTGAGATAATACCTTTCCATGATGATTGATCTTGAGTTTCAACAACAATGGAGAAAGATTCAACTCTTAAATGCTTCATAAATGTGTCTTGGCGACTTAGAGTGCAAAAACCCTAGCTTGCTTGGGAAGAGTGGTGGATTAGGAGTGAAGAGTGAATGAGAGAGTTGTGAATAGTGATGATTTCAGGTTTTGAGGCTTATTTATATTCAATCCACCTAAAATACCCACTATTTGATCCTCAAGGCCGACATGAAGGAGAAATAAACTAAAACCCTAACTTTTCCTGCTCAAAACCCCAAAAATAGCTCCAATGGGACTAGGTCACCACCTTGAGCAACCTAGTCCACCTGGACATGACTAATTCACCTAGATGGTCGACTTAGTCCCATAGGGGCCCTTCTACCATCTAGATTCTTCGGGAGTGAAGAAGCCAAGTTTATATGATGATTTTATCAGATATTTGATCAAATTAAGCCTTGGGATGCATAATAAGGGGTCATAGGGGCCTATAAATGATGATGAAAAGGGTGATTAAAGGTCCAAGATCCATAGGCAAGGGTAAAAATGAGTGAAAAGTGTCAAGGATACACTTTTTGGCGACACATTTAGCCCCCACTTTAGTGAGAGTATGAACTTGCTTCAAACTCACACTAAAGTAGGTCAATGAAGATGGAGAAGAATGGTGAAGATGGAGAAGGCGATCAAGCCCCCAAGATTCTATATTCTAAGTCAGATCAACATGAGTGCAAATGGAAACATTCAAGGGTGAATGATTCACAAAAAAATGAGATACATGATCTTGCAATGACAAGAACTAGAAGGAAAAGAAGAATGAGGTGGAAAAGATGCGCTCAATCTAGGGCCATAGAGCATCAGGTCGTCCGTGGGGTGAGTTGTCCCAAAGAAGTGGTTTAGTGAGAAATTCATGCCAATGTGTCGGCTTCCCACCATATAACGAGAAAGTCATGCCATTGTGTTGGCTTCCCATTATACTAACCATACCAAAGTTGCCTCGCTTGATAACTTTGATTTAAGACACCACAATGCTTGTGCTTTTTTAAATGATTTTGAATTTGAATGTTATGTAAAGATTTTGTTGAAGGGGATTTTTATTTGTTCATGTAAGGTCCTCTTCTTAGGGACCATTGTGCCTAATGTATCCAAGAGAGGAAATGTTAGGGTTTCAGATTGTTATCCATGGGATACCTCGTTCGCATCAGGACATTTCAGTTTGAGTGTACACTCTTGGAAGGAATAAAACCTAATGACACCACCAAGAGTACACATCACAATGAAAGAAAAATCATGCCATGGAATTTTTCAAAAATCCATCATCTATGTTTGCCCCCACTTTAAAGCGGTTTCTTTAACATTACTATGAGCAATTGCTTTAACATAGCCAAGGATAGAGGAAATAAGACATGAGAGCTAACTTAGAAAGCCCTATGCCAAGTCATATGTTTATGAAGTAAGATACATCAAGAAAAGGGGAGTATGTCACATGCGATTCAACTTAAGACATGTCATCCACATCCTAAGCTTTCTCTTATAAGTTCGTGAAAGGTTAAAAACTAGTCAAAGGAGACAATGACAAGTGACATATGAGGACAAGGATACTGAACCCATTGCCCCTACTTAGTGCAGGGAAAAGGTGAGAATGGAAGGGATTATGGTATGCCACTCCTTTCTAATAGTGAGTATTCTATGATCCTACAATTATTACATGGCAAGGAGCAACAACTAATGTTATTTATGTGGGTACAAAAACAATTTTTTTGCAAAGTTGGCCTTGATTGTATACACTTTGTCATAGATGTGAGAAATTTCATGGTAACTTGGTTGATGTGAAATGTTGGCCTTAGGTGGGTTAAGGATTAGATGATGCTTAGGAGGTCCAATAGTAAATGGAGATCTAATGGAAACTTGCGTATGCATAACCTTAGCGGGATTGGGATGATGTATCTCTAAGAAAGGGAAATTGAGTATTGTCATTTTACCATTATCCAAGGAAGACACATTACTATTGCTCGAAATGAGTGAAAACATATTATTTTCTTGAACCAAGATACCTTCCCTAGTAGGAGAGTGTTTAGGAAAACTATAAACAAGATTTTCAGAACATTCATTGTTCGATTCTACAATATTGAATTCATCGCAAGTAGGGGAATGATCAATAGTGGAAGTGTCTTGTGTCATGGTAGCTATCCTAAGAGGAGATCTTGTTGGAAAGTGACAAACACTAGGTTCATCACATGTCATGAGTGGATTTGGTAAAGTAGCTTCATCACTCATATGAGAGGTACTAAGAGAAGGATAACTAGGAATGAGATGGGTACCAATGATTGGACTTGTTTTTTCAAATAGACCCTTCAATATGTGAGGAAAATTAGGAAGGAGAGAAATAATTTTATAAATCTAAATCATTGAATTGCTTGATACCAACATATCCAAGTAGTGATTAAAGAATTATCACAAATAGGGGAGGTGTTGGGAGATGAATGAAGGATAGGTAAGGTAGTAACCATGATTTTAGATTTGTGTGTGATTAGGTCTTTGCAAGGGGGAGGAGGAGGAAGACAAGAAAGACCTTCAAGATCTTCAATGGTTGTGTCTTATTTCACTAAGATACCTTCGTCACTAATGGGAGAGATATCAGGAGAAGAACAATTATGATGATCATGATTATTTATGTTTGCATCCTCTTGTGGCAAAGCTTTAGTAGATAAGAGAGGAGAGATGAAGTCGTCAAGGGCTTCATCTAACATGTCCAAGTCATCACTACTAAAGGGATTAAGAAGGGTGTCAGTGGGTGCTTGTGATGTTGTTAGAGTGTTGTTTTTGTTTTGTAATGAATGTGATCTAAATGAAATAGGAACTAATGTTGAAATGAAATTTGCAAAATTATAATTTCCATGAATGATTTTTAAAATGTAACAAAAACTATGTAAACTTAAAATGCAATGTAAAGACACAGGATGAAATGCAACTTTCAGATTTCAAACAATGTAATTTACTGATTGTACTAAAAATAAAATGTTGTGAACGCAAAATGAAATTTAATAATGCATGAAATGAGCTAAATTGAGATATATTAAGTAAAATGCATGTAAAAGAAAGACAACCCACTGATATAGATAGATAATGACACAAAATAGAAGCTTAAAATCAAGGTTTTCAACCCTATAAATGGAAGTTTCAGGGGCCTAAAGGGACTAGGTCACCTAGGGTAGCGACTTAGTCCTGGTGATTTTTTTGAGACTTTGAAAGATATTTTGATGGATATGGGTGGTTTCTGTATTGGAAGATGCAGACCTAAGATGGAAATGCAAAATTTTGATGATTTTGAATGATATGCAATGCAAAAATGCAAGCTAGATGAGCTTTTTACTATTGCAGATTTTAAAACCCTAGAATGCAAAGTAAATAATGCAAAATACAATGCAATACAAATATAGGATGATAAAGAACTCCAAATCAGAGAAAAGGGGATTCTAAATTCAGGTTCACCAAAATGAACCACCGAAAACATGCATTAGGGAAAGATGATTCCCCAATAGGCTCCTAGGGTTTTTCACCTACAAATTGGTTGGTAAAATGCCTCTTTCACGCTAATGTATTCTTGGTGTTCATTCAAAATAAGGGGTTTAGAATAGGTGTGATGTGTTTGGAATGTTTCTAAATGATGTAAATTAATGAAATACACTATCTATTAATGAAAAACCTAGAAAATGTAAGATGTTTGAAAACACATAATGTTATGCAAGCATTAAATTAAACAACCTATGAAAGCTTATGAAACAAGATAGAAGACTGTAAAAGTGGAAGTATGCACCTAGAAATGTATTGCAGACTTGAAGGAACTCTAAAATTGTGAAAATACTTATTTTTATGTTTGGTGGGACACTTGTGCCAAGCTGGGCGACCTCGTCCCTTTTTAGGGTGATTTCGAAAAACTGCTCCGAGGCCTATTTTAGCCAAATGGGTATCCAGATTTGCAAAAATATATTAAAAATATGCATAGTGGGACTAGGTCACCATAACTAGAGGAAGTGTCCCTTTTACCTTTTATGAAAATTTGAAGGTGTAAACAAAGGCTCTTGATCTGCACTTTTTGTTCCTCCAAGTGTTCAGACAAGAAACCTTTATTTTTTGTATGTAGGTGTCTTTTTGTGTAGATTCTTGACCTAACTAACAAGGAGATGCCTTAAAAACATCTTCAATCCATTCTTGAATGATCTCCAAGCTTCCAAGATACCCGAATCTGCAAACACACAAAGAGAGAAGGAAATGTTGATTGTTAGGATATAGGGGTTTGCCTTGGTCAAACCCATTTTATATAATCAAATAAAATGATGAAATAATGTAATGAAACATGAAATGGTTGAGCTAATACCTTTCCATGATGATTGATTTTGATTTGCAACAACAATGAAGAAAGATTCAACCCTTGAATGCTTCAGAAATGTGTCTTGGTGACTTAGAGTGTAGAAACCCTAGCTTACTTGAGAAGAGTGGTGGATTAGAAGTGAAGAGTGAAGAGTGACTAAAAGAGTTGTGAATAATGATGAATTGGGGTTTTGAGGCTTATTTATATGCAATCCACCTAAAATACCCATTATTTGATCCTCAAGGCCAACATGAAGGAGAAATAAACTAAAACCCTAACTTTTCTCGCTCAAAACTTTGAAAATAGCTCCAATGGGACTAGGTCAACACCTTGGGTGACCTAGTCCATCTGGATAAGAATAATTGACCCAAATGGGTGACTTAGTTCCACAGGGACCCTTTTGCCAACTGGATTGTTCGGGAGTGAATAAATCAGGTTTATATGATGATTTTATCAGATATTTGATCAAATTAAGCCTTGGGATGCATAATAAGGGGTCATAGGGGCCTATGAATGATGATGAAAAGGGTGATTAAAGGTCCAAGATCCATAGGCAAGGGCCCACATGAGTGAAAAGTGTAAAGGCTACACTTTTTGGTGACATAGGTGGGTTCTTTTCTTTTTGAAGAGATGAGGACAAAGGTATCCATTAGTGCCAAGGAGGCCTGATTGTTCATGGAAGACCTAAGGAAAAATGTAAGAAGAATGAGAAGCATGACAATCCAAGTCCAAGGGGAGATCTAAGTCTCCTAGAAAGTCCAAAATTATTTGTTGGGACTATGGTAAGCCTGGACATGTTCATAAGGACTGTAAAGAAGAAAAGAAGACTAAAAATAAGAAATTTGATTCCTAGATGGTGACACATTCATTGCAGCTTTGGCAACTTATGCAGGTAATGATGCATGGTTAATTGACTCAGGTGCACCTTTCCATATGATCTTTAATAGAGATTAATTTTCTAAATATGAAGAATGTGATGGAGGTAAGGTGCACTTGGGTGATGATTCTCATTTAGACATTTTTGGCCATGGTAAAGTTAAAATTAGGTTTAATGATGGTAGATAAGAATGATTAATGGTGTGTTGCATATCCCTAGTTTAGCACAAAATTTGTTATCTGTGAGAAAAATAATAGATGCAGGTGTGCAGGTAGTATTTTCTAATGTAAGATGCAAGATGGTTAGAGGTGCTATGATGATTTCTAGAGGTGTTAGATATGGCACATTGTGTAAGATTGATGCATGCACTATTGAGTGCAATTTAGTACTTCTATCAAAAACAAGTCTGTGGAAGAAGTGAGGGTTTCACCTAAAACAAATGGTCATGGATTTTGGGTACCCATGGGTGCTCTTTCTTCTTAAACAAGGTTACTTGTAGGGAAAACTATGTTATGGCACTAGAGACTAGGCCACATTCGAGAAAAGGGTTTAAGGACCTTGAAAAATAGAAACCTTGTTGAAGTTTGTCTGATTGTAATCTTGAATTTATTGAAAATAAAACCATATTCAGTTGTACTTGAGTTCTCATAAATCTTGTGGTATATTGGATCTTATTCATTATGATGTGTTTGGTCCTATAGATGTTCCTTCAATTGGTAAATTCACATATTATGTTTCATTTATTGATTATTATAGTAGAAGGACATGGATATACTTTTTATAGAGTAAATTTTTAATATTTTAGTCGATTTAAAGAATTTAAAGCAATGGTCGAGTTACAAACTAGAAAGAAAATAAAATGTTTGAGGAATGATAATGGTGGTGAATTTTTCTATAATGATTTTGATATATTCTTTAAATATTGTGGTATTCTTAGATAGATGACAACTAGACATATTCTCTAAAGAAAAATGGATTTGTAGAAATAATGAACAAGACACTATTGGAGAAGGCTAGGAGTATGCTGAGTGGTGTTGGTCTAGAAGAAAGTTTTTGGGTTGAAGGTTTTTCCACTGCTTGTTACCTGATTAACATGTATCCTACATAAGCTCTTGTTGATGAGACACCGATAGAGGCATGGTTCGGCCACAAGTCTTTCATTAATACATCTTAGAGTTTTTGGTTGTGGGGCATATGCACATGTGCCAAAGAAAAAAGAAAAATAAGTTGGAGAACACAATTGTGAAATGTATCTTCATCAGATATAGTTACGGTTTGAAAGGATACAAGCTTTGGGATCCTATTACACAAAAGGGAATACAAATAAGATTTATTTTTAGAGAAACCAATCCTTCTTCTATTATATTGCAACCAAAATAAAGTAAACAAGAAGATGTGATTCAATTTCCTTCTACACATGAGAAAGTTGAATTGAGGCCCATGGATAGACATGAAGTTGAGGAGAGATCATCTAGGTCTAATACTTCAAAAGAGGAGGAAGAACCTCCAACTCAACTTGTTCGTAGGTCTACAAGGCATAGACAACCACCTGAAAGGTATTCACCTGATGATTGGAGATGTATTTTTTCTTTGAATACTAACATGGATGAACCCAGGTTGGTAGAAGAGGCATTAGGTATGAATGATGCAAAATCTTGGAAGTTTTCCATGGATGAAGAAATGGTTGGTTTAAAAAAGAATGATACATGGGATCTTGTACCATTGCCTGAAGAAAGAAAACCCGTTGGTTGTAAATGGGTGTTCAAGAAAAAGTGGTTCAAATGGAAGTATTGATAAATACAAAGCAAGGTTGGTTGAACAAGGTTACTCTCAAGTTGAGGGTGTTGATTATGGTGATATATTTTCTCTTTTTGAAAAAATGACAGCCATTAGATTTTTGCTTTCTATTATTGCTGCTTGTGATTTAGAGGTTGAGAAAATGGATGTGAAAACTGCTTTCTTTCATGGTGAATTTTAGGAGGATATTTATACTTCACAACTTGAGCACTACATGGTGAAAGGTAAAAGTAAATTGGTTTGCAAATTGAAGATATATTTGTATGGTTTAAAACAACGTCCTAGGATGTGGTACCATAAATTTGATACATATATGTTGAGTTTGGGATTTGAGTGTTCTAAATCAGATCATTATGTTTATTATAAAACCAATGGTGATCTTTTCCTATTTATTGCATTATATGTTGATGGTATGTTATTCATTGGTAAAGGGAATGGTATGATTTCAAAACTAAAATCTCAACTTGCTGCTAAGTTTGAAATGAAAGATCTTGCTGTAGCTAAACACATTCTTGGGATGGAAACTAGAAGAGATAAAGTGAATAAAAAGCTATGGCTTGGCCAAAGTAAGTATGACAATTCAATTTTATAGAAGTTTGATATGCTGGATTGTAGACCATTGTGTGTTCCTATTTCAGTTGGAACAAAGTTATCTATTTTTGATTGTCCAACATCCCCATTGAAGATGGAAGACATGAGTAGAGTGCCTTACCAGAGTGAAGTTGGAAGTTTGATGTATACTATGGTTTGTACTAGACTAGACATTACACAAGAAGTGGGAGTTCTTTCCAGATATATATCTAATATTGATTGATTTCATTGGGATATAGTTAAGAGAATCTTTAGATATTTGCACAATACCTCATATTATTCCTTATGTTATCACATTAATATGAATAAAGACATAATTTACCTTGATATTCATGGTTATGTGGATTTAGATTGGGTAGGTGATGTTGATAGCGGAAGATCCACTAGTTCTTATGTGTTTACTTTATTTGGTGGTGCAATTATTTGGATGAGTAAGCAAAAGGCTATGGTTGCTTTGTCCACTACTGAAGCAAAGTATATGGCAACTACTCATGCTTGTAAATAAGTAATTTGGCTTAAGAGATTATGTTTAGATATTGAAATAAAATAGGTGTAGTGGCAATTTATTATGGTAGTCAGAGTGTGATATGTCTAGCCAAGAACCTGAAATTTCATTCCAACACCAAGCACATTGATGTACAATATAATTTTGTTAGAGATATGGTCGAAGATGGCAGGGTGAAGCTGGTTAAGATAGAGACTTTGATGAATGTTGATGATTATTTAACTAAGCATGTGAGCTCTAAGAAGTTTAGATGGTGTTAAGAGACTACAGGCCTTTCAAACCCTAGAAATTAAGAGATGATGATGAAACCCTTCCATTGTCCATTGCAAGGTGTACAAAAAGTGGGAGATTTTTTGAGAAAATGTATCTCAATATTTTAATTACATAAGGTACTGTTCAGTCGATGATGATGCCAGGGGGTACATGGGGGGATCCCCCTCATGAAGAGTTTGGGAGGATCATCCCCCGGCTGGGGTCCAGGGGTAGCCCACCTTGGCAGGAGCTCAGGGGCAACGCCCCTAAAAGGAAAATTTCTTTTATATTTTATTATTATAAATTTGGGCTGCTCATCATTATGTCTCATATCTGATGACTAATATTTTATTATCTTGACTTTCCCTAGAAGGAAACCCTATTTTATGAGGGTGTTGTATTATGACTGTGTATTGCAATGTATTCTAAGAGTTTGATAGTGACTGTGTTGCCTCTGAATCTTTGAGTGGTGATACTCCTGTGAGAAGCTTACTCTACTAGTATATTGTAATCTTTGTGATTGCTGAAAAATATATTGGGCACATTTTGGAGTGTGGGGTTTTTCTACCGAAAGGGTTTTCCCCACCTAAATCATTTTTTTGTGGTATAAATGATATTTGTGTTTATTTTTGTTTAAGTTTATGTAATTGTTAAATATTCATAAAAGTTTTGCATTATTCTCCTCTTAAGATTAGTATAGGAATTTTTTCCGCTACCATAGCTTCCTTACAACTGGAACTGCATCTTCAACTTACATCATATTGCAGATGCATTGTAGGCAATTCAAATTCTAGTAGTGAGCCATCCTTTTGTATATATTTTATAATTTTGGAAAAAGTGATCTTCCTTGGGTACTGATCCCTCCTATTTTATTGATAATGAGTTCTTCGCGCAGTGAAACCTTCATGTAGTGAGCCTCTTTTAATCTATTGTAACTTGTTATGATATATTGCGAGCTAACTCTTAGAGCGATTTTTCCTTTTCAAGGGTTTCCCATGTAAATATGGTATTATTGTGTTGATTTTTGTGATGCATGATTTAATTGTTCCTTTCCATTTCTGTAAGTTCATTGAGATTATTTGAATGCACTTTTAAGTTAATGAATTTAAGGGAATATTGATTAACCCTCCTCTCATTATTTTAGGTGTTCAACACTATGTTTGTAATGTTCTTGAGCATACTCTCTCCCATACACTTTGGAAAAGGGTACCCCAAGGTGTTGTGTAGTTGTCACTCCCTCCAATGTGGCTAACCTTAGTCACATATAGTTCATGTATTCATGTTTCCATAGTTTGATGGTTTAATTTGGTTATTGATGAACTCTAGAAGCTCTTTGTACTCATAGACTAGTATTAATTTTTTAAATTCTCTTCATGAATGGAGTAGCTGCCAAATTTTCCATCTATCTATTTATTGGCCTTGGTCATGCTTGACTTATTGTTTCATTGCATGCATTTTATGATTTACTATTGGAATTGAAAATTATTCCTCTTGAGTTGTACTTTACCCTAGTGGTGGCTATTCTAAATGTTTTAAATTGCTAATCCTATTATATGCTTGTTTTCCTATCATGTTTATAATGAACCCCTGATAGAATGTACAAGGGAGGAGATGGTAGAGAGTGTTTAAGTCTCGATGTTTATGTTAATTATAATAATAATGCTTCCATTTTTATTCTCAATCTAATAGAATTAGAGGATGAGTGTTATTTTAATAAAAAAATTATTATGTACTTGTATTCATGTGATTTCTAGCTTGGAAGTGACTTTGTTGTGTGTGAATATCTAAGTGCTTGAAGTTGAAAAATAATATGTTAGAGTGTTTAGCAAAAGTTTTATAGGGTCAAAAAAGTTTCAGGAGGAACTTGACCAATTAAAAAAGAAGTTAACTTTGACACCAATTTTGAAAGTGCCTCATCCAAAGAGTCAATTTGTGATCATCATCGATGCCTCGTGTGAGGAGATAGGTGGTGTAATTTTGTAAGAAGGATAGGATATAACCTATGAGATTAGAAAATTAAAGACTTATGAGCAAGAGTATTCTCTACATGATCATGAACTAGCAACAATTACTCCTACATTATGAATGTAGCAACATTAAATTCTTAAGAAAACCTTGAGTTAAAGTTAGACCATTAAGGTCTTGTACTCATTTAACCAAATTCATATAAATTCTCACCATAGAAGAGGGTTAGAGCTTATATCGAACCATGATTTTGAGATCAATTACATCAAAGGCAAGGAAAAACCAAGATTGCAAATGCCTTAAGTCAACAAAGGCATAACTCTTCGATGATGTCTATACTAATGATTGCAAAAATCAAGTATTGTGAAAGTCAAAGGAGATAAATATTATGAATAGCTAAACCAAGCTCTCAAGGACAAACCCCAAGATCCAAGATATGATGGGTTTAATTTTGAGCCAGATGGGCTATTTGGATTTAAAGTAAGAATGTATGATGCAAACCCAAAAGATTTAAGGAATATATCATGGAGAGAGGATCACTCCATACCTTATTTAGAACATATTGGTGTAACAAAAACTATACGATGATGTAAAGACACTAAATTTTTGGAAATAAATGAAGAGGGATGCTGCAATATAGGTAGTGGAATGTCTATACAACCAAAGGGTGGAAGTGGAACATTATTAACTGGCAGGATTTTATACTCTCATGAGATCCCAAAATGGGAATGATAGACCATTAGTATAGAATTTATGTAGATTTTTTCTATGTCTAGGAATAGGAATGATGCAATATTGGTAGTGGTGGATGTAATCACCGAGGCATCCATTTTATACTATTAATTTGAAAGATGGAGCATCAGTCATAGCGTGTAATCTTGTGTAATTTTTTTTGACTTGCATGATATTCCCGAGAAGATTATCTCAGACAGGGATGCACGTATGAATTCAAGGTTTGGTAAACCTTATTCACCTCACTTGGAGCTCAGTTGAACATAAGTTCAAGGGTGATCCCACAATAGTGGCTTACACTTTTTGGCCAAACTTAACATTGAACTGATTTTTTTAACTAAATCTTCACTTTTGGGCACCTATAGCTACTAAACCATGAGGAATTTGAAGATGATGCAAACTAGTGATTTGTGAAATTTTGTATGTAGATTCTAAATATATATTTTAAAAAATTTTGGAATCAAATTGCATTTTTTTTCCATCTCCTTTGAAAACTAGTTTTTAAATAGTAAACACCATTTTTAAATCTAGTGATGTGTATTTGCTAACATAAATTTTTCTATGATGGATACCATTCTAGTTTTTTTGAATTTAGATTTGTAACTACGATATCTAGGGAATGCATTTGGTTTCATAGTATTTTATTGTATATTGTTTTCTTAATTGAGTTTTGAAGTCAAACCAATTACAATTTATACATAGGTTTACTTGCTAACACAACTTTTTTTGTATTTATTGAAATTCATTTTTTTGTTGGATCAAGGACATCAATATCAAGAGCATAAACATTTTTCAGATTTATTTTTGATAATATACTATTTTTCCACATGTGTAGAACAAAGAACTTGATTTTTTAGTGAAAAACCTACATTCACAAGAAATAAAAAGTAAATATAATAATCAAATTAAATATATTTAAATTTATACTTTTTGGGAAGCTTATAATAAATTCTACATACTTACAAAATATAAATTTTAAATGAATTCATCTGATCCACCAAAAGGTAAATCAAAAGTGGGTTTTTATCAAAATTTTGGTAGGTGTAGAGGATACTTCATTATAGGTATGGTTTAAAACTAGTGGGGTTCTATCCAAGGGGGTTTGATCAAACACACTTCAATTAGAATCCTTTACATGGAACCTTTCAATGCTTTAATCATTATATTTTCTAAAACTATGTGATTTCAACAAAAGTAAGGATGTCCCAAAACGTGTAACCCATTATTGTGGAAACACCCTCAACATATCCTCCAAAGATCTAGATGGTCAGATGGAGAAAGTAAACTGGGTATTAAAGAGGACCTTTTATGAGTGTATTGCATGGATCCTTAATACTAGTGGGAGGATTATCTCCACTTGTAGAATTTACGTATAATAACTCATATCATTTTGTAATTCATAATTCTCTAGGTCCAAATGGCAACACAAGGGTAGAAAATTGAGGGGGTGAATCAGTTGTCTCAGAAATTATACTTATTAAACTTATTCTTAGATCTGACAATTAAACATGAAAGAAAAAACCTTCACCATATTAGAAACACACATAACACCAAGATTTTTGTGTGGAAACCTTGTTAGGGGAAAAACCACGGTGGAGGTTAATACATAAGTTTATACTCTATTAAAAGTATAGTAAATAGTCAATACACATGCATTCAGGCACACTGCCTAGAGCTCACTACTTAAATACATAAAGACTTACTACCCAAAGGAAGACACACTGTGTTATAGTCACATTCAGATTACATCCATCTGAGAGATTTTGAATTGAGAAGATAACATCTGCTAATGCCTAATTACAGTTTTGGTTAAGCACATGAACACTCTTTATTTTGCTCACTCTTCTTCACACTTTAATTTTTCCTTCAAAAGATCTGAACTTTATTCACACATAGCACTCGCACTTCACACATCTCCCATGTCTCAAATGATGTAAAAAATCACTCATATATATCTGCAACCAAGAATAACATCATCTACATGTCGAGTTCAATAAAGTATAAAATGAATACAAACTGTCAACCCAAAACATAAATAATTATCAATGCGAATCAACCAATGTCGGCCACAACATCGTGAGGATCCAAAAAAACATCCTCAAACATGAAACATCTTCAATAATTATTCCTCAAAGATCCACAACATGCTACAATCACCTTGTCAGCCATGAACACGCAAAAGAAAATAACCAATCATGAGCACAATGATCAATGCAGACATACAAAACAGATAGATCATGATCTAGAAAACATCCACAAGCATCATGAATCACTAGAGAAGCATCCACAACAACTAAAATTACTATAATTACATCACCCTCTTTCAAGAACACCAACTGAAGCAACAAAAAAACTGTTAGAACACAGATACTCATAACTAGATCAAATCTTCATGCGGGTCTTAGAAACTTAACGTGGAAAGACTAGATATACTCGACAACAAACCATTTAATCCATAACCTTTGATCATCAACATACTGAGCTAGCCAACATACTGAACTTCACTTCACCACTGATAACCTGCAACTTATTTCATTACAATTTTCTCAATATCCTCAACATATAAAACCTCTAATGCATTAATGCCAATAGTGTTGACATCAATGAAAACCACATACTAGAAAAATCTAGCACCAAAAAAATCACATGGACCATAAAGAAACATCACACAACATCCTAGAATATTCCAACATCATTAGAATATTCAACAACACTATTGCAACCACTTGAAACTGAGAATACTATCTTGTAACTAACCACACTACCACAAACATATAACTTACTAACCAACCTTGTAGTGAAAATGAACACCACACACTCCAAGGAAAGGTAGGGGTGCTGACAAGAAGTTGAGTCCACTTTTTGGCCAAAAAGTGGAAGTGTTTTCCTTGATTTTCAGAGTTTGACAAATTTGACCTTAAAATTTGAAGCACTTAGATATGAAATCTTCAAACAAGTCAATAATCATAAAATGTATTACTTGGAGTCTATTTTCCAAATATGTAATTTATTTCAATACCCAAATTGTACAAATTGAGTTTCAATAGACTTTTGTAAAAACCACTATTTAAAAGTCATTTTTTTTTACCATACCATGCACATGTACGACATCCATATTTTGACTTAAATTATCATATTTTTCTAAATCATTTTGGGAAAATATTTATGACTCACTGAAGCTTGTCCTGGATATTTTTTTGTAATTTTTTATTGAATATTTTTTTTTTTTGTTAATTTTTTATTAGGCATATTTGTCGTTTAGAAAAATTGTCGTGTACGACACACATAAGATGACCTAAAGTTATCATTTTTTGCAATTTTTTTTGTGAAATTGAAAAGAATTGTTTGAAGTTTGTCCTTGTGCAATCCGTTCGTCAAAATGTTATGTTGATCAAAAGTTATTAAAATAGTGAAAAACTCTGATATTTAAAGTTTATGGACCAATTTCATCAGAAATTATTTGAAAAATAGACAAAATAATCCAATTATAAAAAAATATACATATTTGGAATCTACATTGTCTCATCTAAAATGGGTTTTAATTTTGTCAAAAAATTCTACAAAAAAAGTCGTCAGCCATATGTCCAATCTCAGTATTTTTCTCTGACATTGTTAGAACCTTCAACTTGCAGGTCAAACCAGGTTGAAGGCCTAGGTTCAGACTCCCAATGCTTTTCTCGAACCAAAATACGAGGCAAAAACCTGACCACAAAGAGAAATCAATTTGAAATTTTAAAAATTTATTATAAAATCATTTTTTATGCTTTTACAAAACGAGATCCCGTTTTGAAAATCACCAAAAATGAAAAAAAATTCATTTTTGGAACGTTTTCAAAACGGGATCCGCTTTGAAAACGTTCCAAAAATGGAAATTTTTAAAAAATGGACAGTTTCCAAAAATGATTTTTTTTCAAAATGAGATCCCGTTTTTTGATTTTAGGCTCAGGATCCCGAACCTAAACAGGATCCCGTTTATTAAAAATGAGATCTTGTTTTTGCAATGCCAATTTCATTTTTTTGGCGAAGGCAAAAAATTGCACATTTCATGGACTCAAATTCTTGCACTTACCTGTAGATACAATAAATATGAGAACATTCCCAAATCTACAAGACAAGAAACCTCAACGTGAAGAAATGCGAAGCAATTCCATTTCTCCAAGATAATCTTCTTCATAGGCAACACACTCTGAGACACATCTTCCACTATTGCATGATCCAAAACCTAAAACTCTAGATATAACACCTATGAAAACCTCTGATCATATCATACACAATGTATAAGAACATATTTAACCATGAAGAAATGTAGAGCATAATACAGGACAAAAATCTGTCACCTTGTACACTCTCTATTCAAATTTTCTTAAAAGCACTTGGAAACTAAGTGAACAAGCTACATCATAAACAACTACACAACATCACAACTGCTTCTCATTACAACCACACTAGAAGTTGTAAAATATCCCTATTTGTAACACCACACTAGAGGTTGACAGTGGTTGACATCAATGAGAACACTAAAGACAACATAGTGCAATAATCTCCAACATGTTATACGAAGAAGGAATCCTCAGTTTAATATTAGTAATTATAATTTATATATGCTAATCATTTTTCAATACATTTAGTTGTGACCAAGAGAGGGTCTAGTCAAAGATAGTGGGTCATCAGTATCAACTACTTGTGCTTAGAATGGGAGTTTAGATACTATCATGGTTAATACGAAGGACTTGAATAAGTGGTAGTTACCAAGTCCCAAGAAGTTACGAGAATGTAACTTGGGTATTCAAGGTTAGTAAAGTATAACTAGTCAAGTCATTTATTGACTTAGTAAGTAAGAACATTGAACATGAGGCAATTGTCAAGGTCCAGGATGTTACATGAACATAATATGAGTGTTCTAAAGTTAGGAAGACTTAACCAATCTAGATTAATTATGTCTTAACAAGGAGTAGTAGTACACTTGAGATTGATAGGTGTCTAGGGGCAATGCACCAATCAAGATGGATAGTAGTCAAGAAGCAATATTATGCTCAAGATTGAGAGGTGTCTAGGAGTTTAAAGGCATCACTTTTTAAATGAAAATCTGAATGAAATGTTAACCAATGGTCTACAATATGTTTTAACCATAGGTCATAGTAAGTTATCCAAGTCAAGTAGGGTGGGTGAGCGAATGATTTCACTCCAAGAAAGTAGTGATTGTATATATTATAAATACTTTGGCTAAAGTGAGTGCAATAGTCTCTTCTTGTACTTTTTAGTTTAATGTGTTCCAGATACTTAATGCAATTAGTGTTGCCATTCATAGTAGGAAGGTCTCCATAGTTGTTTGATGGTATTGGTTTTAAGAAGGGCACTACTATAACCTAGGATTGTGCCCGCATGCCGAGCATACACTTGGTTATCCTATGAAACATGGAAATGACCTCAAGGTATAGGACCTTGCGTAGTGAGGTCGAATCTTTGGAGAAGGTTAGTGGGTAAAAGCACAAAGCTGTGTCACACTTTCAACCAACTTATCGACACAACTAAATTTAAGTATTTCTAACTGAAAATCAATTTTGGTCAAATATATGATCTAGTAAGATTCATTCTAGCTAAGTTAGATACTTCCACAACTTTCTCAACTAAAATTGTTGGCTAAAAATATATGGAGCACCACTTTGAGTCCAATTTACCAAAAAAATAAAACTATTTGAAAAACTTGAAGTTTCAATAACTCCTACTAACGTAAATAACATTTAAAAAAATAAATAAAAATACCCTTTTGTAGATCCATAAGTGTAGTTTTCAAAAGTATTTTTATTTTAATTGTTTAATTATTATTTATAATTTATTTTTTATTTTTACTAAAAGTAGGTTGTCAACACAGAATATTAGGTTGATTACCGTGCCAAGGAAAAATACTAAAACTTATTAAAAAAAAGTGAAAAAAATATGATGCACTAGATAAAATAATTTATTTCAAGATGGTATAATTTATTTTCTATTTTAGATAAATATTTAATATGAAAGTTGACGTTTGATGAAAACAACTATTTTTTGATTCACACACATTTTAATATTTATTTAAAAATATATATTTATCAAAATTGGAAAAAATAATATCCATGCACTAAAGTTTCAAGTTATAAATACACACAAAAAATGTGAAAGAAAAAAATAAAATTCACTATAAAAAGTTTGACATCCCATGCAACTCCATTTTTCAGCGTTTTATCAACAATTAAATTATAGTGTTAATTTATTAAAAACTAGTTTAAAATAATTTTTTAATTTTTTTAAAAAAATACAAACATAAAATATACTGAAAAATACATATTTTACTAGTTTACATCATTTCAAATTCAAAACACATATGCCACTGAACTTAGTAAATTAATTTTAAAAGTTGGATCAGTGTTGGTTGTTTCCTTTATAAAGTTTGACACAACTTTGTGCTTTTACCCCCGCTTCCTTTGATGGATCACCTAAAACTACTAAAACTCAAGGAAAAGGGAATAATGATTCTTGGAATGAAAACCATAAAACTAAAGAGGTGAGGCACCATAAATCTAGGTTTACTTGCTGCTCCAACTAACAATCAACATCAATAAAAGACCCTTTCTCTCACAACCTCAGTTTATACATGCAATACATAAGAAATTTATATGAAGGCTTATATTCAAAGCTTTCTTGAAGGAAAAACAAAGGTTTATCACAACTACAACCTATTGAAACTATTCAACACAACATGTAGCCTACGTTACATGAAACTATTGATCCAAGATGCATGAATGAGACATAAAAAGGATTCAAAACATGAAATCAAAATTACAACATCAAATCATTCAATACAAAGAGAGAAAAAAAATGCTGAAGAAAGAATGCTGCAATCTCTATTAACTTGAAAGGAGCCTTTTTTCTATGCAAAGAGAAGCAAGACCCCCCTAGAAAAGAGATACAAGACAAATTTTTGGTAGGCTAAAAGAAGCAATATTTAAAAATTATAATATAAAGGTGTTGCATTTATAGCTCATACATAACTCAAAAAATGTGCCAAAGAAGATAGCCAACCCACTCAACATCCAAACCCTAGCAATGAATGTCTGTCATGCTTGTGTGTGAAAGGATTGAGGGGTCTTATGAAAATCACGATCCGGGTATGGATCCATCAGAAAGGACAATACATGCAATAAATGAGCATGGGTGCCCATGAGATCATCTACAAAAGTCAAGATGTGCAATAGATGATGTCCTCAATCTTCAAAAGTTGAATGATCAAGTGAAAAGGTCACTCAGGTATTAATGGAATTGACCCCAAAAACACACCAAATCTACTAAAAATTGGAGGTCAAGGTTTAGAGATGCCTCATACCACTTGTTGAATAAGCGAAGAAAGAATTCAAAAGCAGAGAACCATGAAAATGGAAACCTGTCAGAGGTTGGGCTTCATGCATTCACCATACCACATGCTTAGAGGAGTGAAGAAAGAATAAAGGAGGAGCAAACCACAAAGTGCAAAAAGGATTTCCCTTTTTTGGGCTTCAGAGGCTGGGAAGGAGGCTTATCGCTTACCAAAGGAAGTAAGAGGTAAAGCATAAAGGAGAAGGTTGAAGGTCGACACTTGAAGATTGATAGAAAGAAAGGGAAAGAAGATGGAAAAGGTAAGATATAAATCCAACCCTCGAAGTCTAACTATTCAAGACATACAAAAGTCTTGAAAAGTGTCCTTGCGACTTCGATGATCGAAGGTAAGGCCTATGCCTTACCAAAAGGAAACAATAAGTGATAAAGGGGAAGGGTGAAGGCTGACACCTTAAAAAATTAGAAGAAAAGAAGAACAAAAGAAGGGGCAGGAACGATGGAGAAGGTATACCGATATGAAGCTGGGAAGTGAAAACTTGAAAACCTAAAAAACACTAGGACTTAGCCAACTTTAGAACCTTCAAGGATATTTCATGCAAGATGGACCATATAAGATCTCTCAGATCAATTATCAATGATGGGTCATCTAAGGGCGGAATGAAATAACAAAAGGCACAACACCAAAGCTTAGATAAAGAGTTCTTAACTATTCACCTTCATTGAAGGGAATGAACACTTCCAGTTATGAAGGTGTATGGGAGAAAAATGGTCTGTGGTTGGAGGTAAAGCACCTGGGTTATGATCTCCCTCTTGTAGGGCATTCCGAGTCTTGGGAGACAAAAATAAATAAAGTATCCAAATAAGGATCTTAGACTTTGTTTCTTAATATTAAATGTTTGTTATTTATTTGAAACTGTTCATGAGGAAAATATTTAAAAGAAAATTAGTTTATACTTTCTAGTTGAAAAGTGAAATGAATTTATTATTCTATGCTTATGTTATCAAGTTATACAATTGCAACTTTCAATAATTAAAGAAATTTTTTTATGTCCCATTTTTATGGTATGTGTACTTTTTACTTTTGGATAAAATTTCCAAGTAAATTCCTTGTTATAGGGTAAACCCATAATAGTGGTTTACAATTTTGATGAGGAAGGAAATTTGTAAAAATTCTCACACATTCAAAATTTCAAGTTTTAAGGGGTTTGAGCGAACTAGGGGGTTCACATGAACCCAAAAGAAGGGTTCACTCAAACCCCTAGTTTGAGTGAACCCCCTTTTGCATGGTGGGTTCGTTTGAACCCTATGATGTCACGTTTCTTCAAAAAAATGAATGGAAAATTAAAAAAAAAGGGGGGTTTGAGTGAACCCCCCTTTGAGCAAAACCCCCTTTACCATTTCAAGCGAAGCGAACCCCCCTTTTTTTCCTTTCTCCCCTTCTTCCACCAAATTTTGGTAGATTTTTGCTCTTTGAAGCTCAGGTTGAGGATGAAAATGGAGGAGAATTCACAGACCCAACTGGAATCAGGTATTCCTCAGAACGAGCTATCCAAAAAATATAATTTTAATATGTTTTGGTTTTATTATGTATTTGTTTTTTTAGTTTTATTAAACATAGGTTTTCATCGAAAATGAAGGTCTCTGTTCTGCACATGTGAAAAAATAGTAGATTATAAATTTTTATTTTTTGAAAAATATGTGTGCACTAGATATTGAAGTCCTTGATGCAAAAATAAAATAACATTGAATTTCTATATATAAAAAAAAAGTTATGCATTATATGGTCGCACTATGTCTGAATTGTAATTGGTTTGAATTCGAAACTTGATGACAGAAAAAATATTCAATAAAAAAATATCTAACCAAGTGGAAGCACTAGATATTGGAGTTCAAAATTTAAATTACAAAGAATTATAATTTTATCTTTCATGCAAAAAAAATTATGCGTTATACGATGTGCGTCACTTTAAAAAAATGCTATTTTCTGAAAAAAAACTTGTTTTCGTGGGAGATGGAAAAAGAAGTGCAATCTGATTCCAAAATTTTTGATTTTTTTTTTAATAGAATTTATAGAAAAATGTGACAAGAGTCTAGTTTGCATCATCTTCAAATTCCTCACGGTCTAGCTGCTATAGGTTCCCGAATGTGAAGATTTAATTAAAAATAATAATTTCAGTGTCTAGTTTGGCCAAAAATTGTAAACCACTATTGTGGGATCACCCTATAAGGTTGTAGTTGTTACATTATATTTAAATGCGATGAAATATTCACCTTTACCCTTCTCACCTTGTGATGGCTAAACACATGTTTAAGTGATATGTTGTTATTGTAATTATGAAGGAGGCAATTTTCTGCTCCCAAGTCCTAAGATAAATATGGTCTAAAGGGAGTGAATAGCTTTTTTTCACTTCAATGAAAAAATATCAAGTGACAAAGACTTGCAAGATGAAAGAGATTGAAAAAATATACTTGAAAGAGAATCTTTGATATGATTTTGGATGAAGTACTTAAAGGACCAAATGAGAAGATTACACAAGTCTCGAGAACAAATTGAATAGCTCTCAACCTAAGGACATAAACACAGGACTTGAATGTTAGTGTAGTGTGCTATCATCTTAGGAACACACTACCATACCGTATGAAAAAAGAGTTAAACTCATAACAAAAACTCACATAGTCTGCTATCTTCCTAGAATCTAAATTTTGACCATCCTACTAAGTTACCAGAAAGCTAGAGTGAAAGGAAATGATAAATAAGGTAAGATGTTTAAAACTCATGAAAGGTTCAATGCTATGAAGCCTCCAACAAAGCTTCACATGAATGACCTGCACATAAGAAGAACTAGGAAAAGTGCTGGTGATGTTTCAAGTCTTGCCTTAGTTAATCCCCCATTTTGGTGTTTCCACCTCCATAGATAACTAGATAGATAGAAAATAGAAAAGACATGTAATAAAATAGATAAGATGTGTGATAAAAGAAAACCACGCTATGGAGGAGAAATCATATTAAAAATAAATAGACAAGACATGATATGTTAGAAAATAGACAATATAATATAATGCAACAATAAAGCATTACAAATAGTCTATGGCTCCCTCTTATCTTGATGGATGTGATGTTGAATGCTTGCAAGAGAGCCTTGGCTGTTGATGAGATGTGAATCTGGAAGGTCTTATTTGTAGAGAAGAGATGAAGAAAATAAAGAATTTAGAGAGCAAGTTGTAGAGAAAAATGGTAAGAATGAATGAGAATGAAGGTGAAAAGGAGAGTTTTGTGAAGTTTCATGGGAAAGAAGAGTCGTTACACTATGATTCTACCACAAATATATGTGTTATAGGAAAAGGTTATGAGATTACCTCACTTAAACTCAAAATTTTTAGGGACACTAGCATGGCATGTGAATGATTCTATGTCATGTAGGCATCCAACTCATAACTTTACAAGAAATGAGATGGCAGACTGCTAATGCTTCAACATTATCCCTTATGGAGTTAAAATCATGAAGTTTTGACTAATAAGGTTTTTGCCATAAATGTGGATAGGTGCCGTAAATGCAGCGGGCTAAATGCACAAGTGTGAAATTTCCACAAGGTGCAATTTTATGACACTAAATTTTGCCCCCACTTTAGTGAGATAATTTTTTGAGAAAGAATAGCTACACTAAATTAGAGAAGAAAACATAAGTGCAAGACTGAAAATTTGAAATTTTTATAGATTTACATGTAAAAAGGATATTGTAGAGGCCACAAAGGTCAAGTGGGTGGATATTGACAATGCCTCAAACGATCAAGATCAACAAGGAACTACAATGCCAGACATAAAGTTTTATTTTGTAAAACTCAAATTTAAGTTAGTTCAAAAATTAGAAGAATCTACCATGACGAGAAGAATGCTTAAGAAAAATTTGGCAGTTTAGAGGAAAAATATGATGAAGAGGTGAATATATGCCCCCTCCCATTTTTTCCCCTAGTTGGGCCCATATAAAGGTCTTTTTCACCATTCATAATGAAGGATTTGTCAAATTTTGTGAGAGAAAATCCTACAAAATGGATCACAAATGTGATTACATAAACTTGAGGATTAAGAAGCTCTCCATAGCCATGGACAAGGGAGGTGAGGTCAACAAGGTACGAGGAATCTAACCCTACTTCATGTTTTTAGTGCATTTTTTTTGTGTTTTTCCATTTCGAGAGCAACACAAACATCCAATCGACATGCTATCATCTTGATAGCGTATCGATAGCCTCTGACTATGCTAGTGTTTGCCCTACGTACTTTCATCTAGGCAATGTTTGGCCTCAGACACTAGTGCATCAAATAGACATATGTGTGATGCACCTCCATCTGAAAGGCTTACCTAGAATTTTTTGATGTAGAGAATATAATTTAATAATGTAGATGGATTTGGCATGAATTTTTTTTACTATAAGAGTGGCTTGGGCTAAGAGAGCATGGTGGTGGGATCATGCTGGCCACACTGCATGATCAAGTGAATCACATGCACCTAGATGATCAATATCACCTGAGGCAGGTAGGTCTATGGTGGGCCTACACCCTACCAACCATGCAATATCATCATTTGATGCTCATGGTGCTCATGGTGCACTAGGAAATGAATACCTCCACTTTTCATCTACGAACGAGAAATATGACTATCACATTGGAGGATATGTACATGATCACTAGGTTATCCATACATGGATGATGGATGGCATATGACAAGGCCATGATGAAATGAGAGGCCTTAGAGGGATAATAGTACTATGTTAGGAGGATAAACCCCAAGGATACCATTAGCCACATCTATATGCAGTGGTTGGAGTAGGGGCGAGTGGCCATTCCACTTGTTCGAAGGTTCATGGTAGTTATAGTAGCCCTTCGATTCATGATGTATGGGAGAGTCTCTCACCTGTGTAGGGGCCTTTTCCATTACATCCAAGAGATGGAGGACCATAGGATGATCTATGCTCGGGGTTAGAGAATTATTGGTCACTTATACCATGAGCTCAGACATTACGTCCATTATGAGTATTTTAGTTTGATAGCCTACACCCTCCTACAGGTGTGTGCATTTGTACATATTAGTGTACCTAGCCAGTTGGGATCCCCTAGGGCATAACACTTGGTACACCAATGGTGCACAAATACCCATTGGTGTGCGATTAAAGTTACCAAGACCTCAATTTTTGACAACCACAATTTGATTAAAAAATGGGTGCATGACATTAGATGGCACCCCTATAGAGGTATGTAGATCTGGCCCATAAGCAGGCGATAGCTATAGCACATGTAGCATGATCATCTCTTGTAGGGTGAGTAGATCATATCATTATTCCATATTAATCACATAGGGTCACCTAATAGCTTGGGCAGGTGCAAATGATTCCCTCGATGCTACCCACACATTTTGAATTGGCGCGGAACACCACATGGGTAAGTGTTCACCATTTTCTAACCATTGTGAACATCACTGTTAACGATGACAGGTCAAATAATGATGGTATGCATCTCACCTTATTGATTGAATATTTTAGCATTGCTCATGGCTTTAAAGCATGTTGGTCTCATCTATTTAATTTGCATATAATTGTTAATGTTTATTTCTTTGATCCGCCCGAATCCTAACACATGGTATCATAGCCATGTGTATTTTGGTTGATTGGCAAGAAACCTATAGATTTGAGTGGGAGCAATGGAAGAAGGAAAATTCAAGGTTGAAAATTTCAACGGCCAAAATTATAAATTATGGAAGATACAAATGGAAGAATATTTGTATCAAAAGGATATATGGTGGACATTATAAGGAAAAACAAAGAAAGATGCTACAATGTACGATGAAGAATGGGAGATTCTCGATATAAAGGAACTGGAAACCATTTGGTTATGCCTAGTACCATCCATGAAATTCAATATAATAGAAGAAAAGACAACAAAGGATCTGATGGAAGCTTTGGAAAATTGTATGAAAAACCCTCAACCTCAAATAAGGTATTTCTCATGAAGCATTTATTTAATCTAAAAATGATTGAAGGTGGATCTATGGAAGATCATTTAAATTAATTTAATCTATTACCATTCAGTTAACTTCTATAAAAGTGATTTTTTATGAAGAGGTGAGGGCTCTCTTGATTTTATGTTCTTTTCCAAAAAGTTGGAATAGCTTGGTAATGGTTGTAAGTAACTCTGTCTCTGGTTCAAATACATTGAAATTCGATGATGTTGTTGGTGTTAACCTTAGTGAGGAAATGCAACGGAAAATAACAAGTGAGAGTTCAACATCAAGTAATGCTTTGACTGTAGACAAGTCATGGGAAGTCAAAGAAATACATATCTAAATCCATAGGAAAAATGGATTTCTATCACTATGGAAAGCTAGGACACTTGAAGAAGGATTGTTGATCTCGAAAGGGAAAACAAGGAGATGGACAACATGATGATAGTAAGGAAGCTAATGTTGCAAGTAATAAATTGCAAGATGCTTTAATTCTATATTTCTATAATGCTAATGATTCATGGGTAATAGATTCAGGGGATCCATTTCATGCCACACCGCATGGGAAATATTTTGTAGATTATGTTCAAGGTGATTTTGGACAGGTAGATTTGGGTGATGATGAACCCTGTTAGATTGTTGGAAAAGGAAAGATAGAAATTAAGTTTTCGAATGGAAATGAATGGTTGCTACAAGAGGTAAGACATGTTCAAAATTTGAGAAGGAATTTAATTTCTACATGAGAACTGGGTAGTGAAGGCTACATAGTTACCTTTTCATAAAAAGTATAGAAGGTCACTAAAGGTGCATTAGTAGTAGCTAAAGGTGAAAAGGTAGGAAAATTATATTTATGTATTGGTAATACTTACTCTACCTTAGCTGCTACAAAAATAGTTTCTATTGAGACAATTATAACACTTGTTATAGGGACAAAAACAAAATTGTGGCACCATAGACTTGGGCACATGAGTGAGAAAGGGATGAAGATCCTTCACTCTAGAAAGTTGCTACCAGGTTTGAAGCAGATTAACTTGGAGTTCTGCAAATATTGTGTTTATGGAAAACATAAAAGCGTCTGATTTCTCAAAGTTGGGAAAGAGAAGAAGAGTGAGAAATTAGAGGTTGTGCATTTAGATGTATGAGGACTAGCTCATGTATCTTATTTTGGTGGCTCTTGTTATTATGTTACTTTTATTGATGATGTAACTATGAAAATATGAGCGTATTTCCTTAAAAAAGGAAGAAGTATTTGAAACTTTTAAAAAGTGGAAAGATTTGGTTGAGAATGAGACAAGAAAAAAGTTGAAGTGTCATAGATCTAATAATAGAGGTGAATATTAAAATAGAGATTTTGACAATTACCGCTCATATAATGGAATTTTCAAGCAAAAAATGGTTCCTGGAACCCCACAAGAAAATGGTGTGTTTGAGAGGATGAATATGACCATTATGGAGAGTGCAAGGAGCATGCGATTGCATGCTAGACTACCATTACAGTTTTGGGAAGATGTTGTACATACCAATATTTATTTAATAAATAGGGGACCTTCAAATCCTTTGGATGGTGGTATTCTAGAGGAGGCATGGACGGGTAAAAAGGTAAACTATTCATTTATGAAAACCTTTGGTTGTGAAGATTTTGTCCATGTTGATATTGAAAATAGAACCAAGTTTGAGGCTAAGCCTAAATTTTTTACCTTCATTGGATATGGAGTACATGAATTTGGTTATCAGTTATGGGATTATGAAAATCATAAAATCATTAGGAGAAAAGATGTTATACTCAATGAGAAGGTCATGTATAAGGATCAACCGTAGGAAAAGAAGCAAGAATAGGCCAAAAAGGAATATGTTGTGTTGGATGAGATTCCAAAACATAAAATTCTAGTGGTACTTGATGCTCACCAACAACAAGTTATCCCATAGACTCCTGCAAGTGTTAAACGTTCTACAAGGATAACTAGAACTCTAGAAAGATTTTCTCCATCATTATATTCTATATTATTAACTGATTCTAGTGAGCTTGAAGGTTATGAAGAAGAAATGTAGGTAGATACTGAAAAAAATTGGGAGCTAGGCATGAAAAAGGAAATTGATTCCTTGTTGCAAAATTAGACTTGGAAATTAGTCCAATTTCCTACTGGTAAAAGATAATTTCCAAATAAATGGGTTTACACCTGGGTTGAAGGAAGAAGATGGAGGCAAGAAAAGATATAACACCAGACTCGTGGTAAAAGGTTTTACAGAGAAAAAGGTATATATTTTGATGAAATATTTTCTCCGGTTGTAAAGATGACTTCTATTAGAACTATTCTAAGTCTCGTGGCTCCAAAAGATTTGCAAATTGAATAGTTAGATGTGAAAACAACATTTCTCCATGGGGTTTTGGAAAAGGAAATATACATGCTACAACCACATGGATATGAGGTCAAGGGTAAGGAGGAATTTGTGTGTAGATTAATGAAGAGTTTGTATGGCCTAAAGCAAGCACCTCGACAATGGTATTTAAAATTTGATAGTTTTATGGATGAACAAGGTTACAAAAGATATCCGCCTATTATTGTGTTTATTTTAAGAAATTGGGTAATGGTAGCTATATTATCCTATTCCTTTATGTTGATGACATGATTGTTGTCGGGTCTAACATGTAGCATATTAATGAACTTAAGAAGAAACTATAAAATTCATTTTCTATGAAAGATTTCGGTGCAACAAAACAAATCCTTGGTACATGAGGATCACACGGCACCAGACAAACAAAAACATATTTTTTTGTCTCAAAGTGAGTATGTAGAGAAGGTGTTGAAAAGGTTTAACATGTAGAATGCAAAATTAGTTAGTACACCTTTTCCTAGTCTTTTTAAGTTGAATGAGGAGATGTATCCAAAGAAACAAGAGGAGGAAGATAAAATGTCTAAGATACCATATGCATCAACAATTGGTAGCTTGATGTATGCAATGGTATGCACATGGCTAGATATTGCACATACAACAAGAGTTGTGAGAAGGTATATGAGAAATTTGGGAATGGAACATTGGAATGTGGTAAAATGGGTTCTCTGATATTTGAGAGGTACGACTTCAAAGAAACTATGTTTTGGAGGAATAAATTCTGCTCTAAAAGGATATATTGACTCTAATCTGGCAAGTGATATTGATAGTAGGAGGATTAATATAGGGTATTTTTTTATTGTAGGAGGTATTGTAGTCAGTTGGATTTCAAGGCTGCAAAAGGTTGTTGCACTTTCAACCACTGAAGCTAAGTATGTTGTTGCTACATAAGCTAGCAAGGAGATGATTTGGTTACAATATTTTTTGGAGGAATTGGGAAAATTACAAGAAGATAGCCCTTTGTACACTTATATCCAAACGCCATTCATTTTGCTAGGAACTCAATTCTACATTAAAAAAATAAGCACATACAACTCAGATACCACTTCATCCAGTCAGTTTTGGAGGATGGATCACAGTTGAAGTTGGAGAAAATTCACACAAGTGAGAATCTTGCAAATATGTTGACAAATGAAGTGACACGAAAGAAACTTATTTCCTCATCAATTTTCATTGGCCTTCATAAATTATAATGGTGGACATAAGAAACCAAATAGACCTGCAACCTAGTGGGAGCTGCAAGTGCAACAGTGTCATCCATGATCAATCTCCAAGTGGGAGATTTTTTGGAGTGGAGCTTGATCAGTCTCCAAGTGGGAGATTGTTGGTATGTGGTGATTGATCATGCAAGTACTATACACTCATAACAAGAAATGGGGTTTGGGGCATCTCCCCATTTTCTTTTTCGTTAACACGTCAAGGTTTTTTCTTGCTGACACATCAATGTTTTTCTTTTCCATTTACACATCAAGGTTTTCCTGTTGACACTTCAAGGTTTTCTCGTTGACACATCAAGGTTTTCCCATTAACATGCCAAATGAAAAAAGGCCTTGTAAAACCCTAATTCTAGAAGGTTTTCCCATTATAAGTGGCTGGGATGTATGTTGTGGTATGGTGTTTGCAAGATTGTAATTTTTTTTTGCACTAGATAATAAAATATTTGGATGGCTGAGTTCTTGTGGATGTAACCCATATTGGGTGAATCACATTAAGTTCTATGTTGATCTCTTTTATGTTATTCTTCATTGTTATTTCTAGGTTATTTAATTTGCATATAATTGTTAATGTTTATTGCTCCAATATGCCTGAACCCTAACACTAGATTTGAGAAATATGGAGGAAAAGGAGATCCTTCTAACCATGTTTTCTCTTACACTACCTTATGTAGTGATTTTGTCCTTGAAGGTAAGCTCTTGGCTAAGCTTTTCCCTAGGTCCTTGAAAGATACCACCTTGGAATGGTTTTGCTTGTTGCTAAATAACTCAATTCATTCATTCAATGAACTTGTTGATGCCTTTATCAACCATTTCCAAGTTAAAATGAATCCTAAGATGACATTAGCTTATTTCATGAGATGTAAGAAAAAGGATGATGAAAAGGTGACTAACTCCATTTTACGATACCAATTGATTTATTCCCAACTCAACATAAATATTCCCAATTCTAATCTTCAACGAATGTTCAATGAGAACTTCCAAACTAAAATTCAAGATAAGCTTGACATGATGAAATTTCCTTCCTTCGTACATTTGTGTACCTTCATCCATGATTATCAAAACTCGGTTAGTAGTCGTGAAACAAAACCCATCTCTAGCCGTCCCGACAATTCTGAATCCAAAACTCACAACAACTATCAACCTTTCAAGAAACCAAATACGGGCTTTCTCCAACTAAATCCCCATCAACCAACCCAACATGTTGATACCCAAGTGGATTTTGTAAAGAAGACAAATCCTTCTACATTTTTTTATTTGAATAGAAAATCTACTCTCTTACCTGATACCCTTCATAACACCATGTTGCAACTTCTAGAAAATAACTTAATTTCCCTACCTCCTGTTAAAGCTACTAATCCTACCAAGCCATTACCTTCAAAATTTAGACCAAAATCCTATTGTCATTTTCACCATCAAAATGGATATGATACAGAACATTGTAAGCTTCTTAAGCACATGGTGCAAGACCTTATTGATTCCAATTATATTCAAATTGGTGGTGTTAATGATTGAGGTAATAAGTTTGTTGCCCCTCCCAACCAAAACCTATGTAGTGTACTTCATTGTACACAGTTCACAATAAAGGGAGAGTGTGGTATAAGAATTTGTATTGTTGACAATATAGTGTGTTTATAAAGCTCCAAAATGGGAAACCAAGAATATTCACATATTTATATAGATGCGAGTACATTGAAAAACACATTATGTTTACAAAACAATAATTTAAAATATAAAATTTGGGAAGCCTAATACCCATTTCTATGTTATTATCACTTGCCATGGAATTTTGTATGGTATATTATACTGACTAAAAATAATAACAATATTAAAATGTTCCTTAATATGAACATTTTCAGACCCAAGTATGCCCAGATGCTTGACAAATGAAAATAGGTACATTCAAATAACAAAGTGAAATGGCCTTTTTTTTCATTTCCCGTTAGAACAAAAATTGAACTCATTAACACTAATGACATGTGCCAATATTTTTTGTTACCCTTAGCATTGAAGGTGTATACCACTTTAATCAAACTTCCAAATTTTAATGATAATTTTTTTTGACATCCATCACCTACATTCCCAGAGGAGAAAACTAGTTGAAATTCGCATTTGTCCTATAGTCCAACCGTTTTTTACAAGTATTAAATTGCAAATGATTTGCATTCCCTACTCTAAAAATCTCATCCATAAATAGATAAATACTTGTAAATGCAATACAAATTTGGAAATTTAATTGTCCAATACACTTGTAATTCAAGCTATGAGAGCTATAATCACCTATATTTGGTGTAGATCATTCATGTCTCCTCAAACCCCCTTTGAAAACTACCTCACCTTGTTCTTCTCAGTTTCATTTCGTCACCTATATAATCCACCTAGAAGGAAGATAAGTGTTAGTGATATTTTTAATTGGAAAATTAAAGATATTTTTTGCTATAAACAATTCATTTGTTTTTTCAAATTCATCAATATTTGATAATATGTTCTCCTGACTGAAACATGCCAGCTCATATAGATAATAAACAAACATATTAAACTATATAATTACACTTTAATTTGTTCAAGGGGTTTCTTATTAGTATAATATAGTGGTTCAAGATATCAAGTACCAATACATATGTGATATCTAAGATTACTAAATCATATTATATACATGTTATCATGTTCTGAGCTCAATTAGAACCCTATGTTATAAACAATGTGGTATAACCATTAGTAAGCCAAATATGGCCTAATATCCTTGATAGGAAAATGTAAGGGTGTTGGGATGCTCACTTTGAGTTAGAAATTAACATTGGTGGTGAGGTCTAATTAGAGACCTTGATGTGCTTGGATGGAAGTGTCATGGTATAGGTTTTTTGAATTATGAATGGTATTGGAATTCATTGCTTGTCATTAAGCACTATTAATTGTTAGGAATCGTTTTAAAGAAACCTTTTCGTAGTAAAATATAATAATTAATGAAATCTTAGATATGGGAATTTATGTGTAGGTACATCCTAGAAAGTCATTGTAAGGAGAACTGTACATGCGAATTTGATATATTTGGAAGTGGATATGTAGATAGTGCTTGGGTGAAGGATGATTCTGTGACCTTAAGTCCAAATGGGGATGGTTTGGTGGGTAAAATCCAAGGTATGGGGTTGTTCCTAATTGGTTTGACCTTTTCTCCTTTGTAAAATTCAGTTTGAGGCTGAAATAGGTACTAGATGGGTATGATCAAGTAAATAAAACCTAATAACTTGTATTTAATACATAATATGATTCTACATAGTTAAAAAAATGAGGTAAGAGATTTGTCTACTATATAGTCAATATTTATATATATGTTGGGTAGATGCCATCTCATGTTGGTTCCATGTATCTCTTATGTGTTTGTGTAATTCAACACCATATCTAGAGGTCTCTATGTATAGGCTCATGAATTTGTTGATTAAGTTTGTGATTCATAATGTGTTTGACCCACCCAAGTGTGAACCTTTGGGATATTTGAGCAGTGACAAGTAATCACTGGAGTGTTCCAACGATCGATGGTAGACTAGCTAACCTTCACCTGGTTCATGAAGGTGAAGGTTTCTACGAGCTACCTCGGTTATGATATGATAATGATTACATGGGTAGGGATCCATCCATGTGAGTAATCATAATCCATGGCTAACCATTGTATTGAGGGGGTTCACTAGTTGTCACTAAGGGCACAAAAGTGATCGATGCCAAGTATTAACCAAGATGTGAAGAATATAATTGATAATATGAATAAGGTCACAAGGTGGCATTTATTAGGAGCTACTTCTTCCTGGTTGGGCAGTCTTGTCATCGGTGGCCTATAGGTGATTGAAGTCAGAATCCACTGTGCTATGGTAGGTTCACTACTTGTTGAAAACATTGGGATGGTGGACAAACCTATGGTGCAGTATGGGATGCACCAAATCCCCTTCTCGATTGTTAAATTATATCCTTAACCTTGTTGGGGTGAGGATGGACCCATGGTGTAGTATGGGATGCACCAAATCCTCTTCCCATTTTTCCAATGGTGTAGAAGTGTTGATGGAAAGGATAAGACTTGCAGCGTAGTGCATAATGGAAAAATATTCTTTTCTATCTGGGATGCATTATTGAAATGTATTCATCAACCATTGTGATATATCATTTAGTCACTATGTATAAGTGATCTATATGTTGGAGCTCGTCGCTATGTATTTACGATGTATACTGGAGCTTTCCTTGTGTATTTGTGATGTATGCTAGAGCTTGTCATTGTGTATATGTGATGTATGTTGGAGCTAGTTATTGTGTATTTATGATGTATGTTGGATCCAGTCACTAATGTAATTATGATATGTGTACGAGCCAGTCACTATTGTAATTGTGATGTGCAAATGAGATTCAGTTGTACTTGTGATGTCCATATGAGCTAATCACCATTGTACTTGTGATCTATGTATGATTCGTTCCTTGTTGTACTTGTGATGTTTATGAGCTAGTCAACTTGTGTATATGGAGGTACATTCTAGAGATAATCATTATGTATGATCTTTGGGATTATGGTATGATATGCCCTTGTGAATATTGTGAGTGTTTATACACAAATTCTTGGAACTTTTTTGTATGGACTCAACACTTGATGGCAAAGTTATTATTATATTATAATTGACTAAGTTATAACTTATGTTTAATGAATAGTCCATGTTTAAATGTGAGATCAAATATCTCATGCAAGACAATACAATGGTAGGGTCATCATGAACCCTCAAGGTTTAGGTCTGCGTCTAGGAATGACCCTAGCTAAATGAGATTAACACTTTCTAGAGCAAGCATATAAGTGGTGATTTTGATTTATTATTATTTTGGTGATTGAAGAAGTCTTGTAATAGCACTTCAAATTTAGATGAAGATTCTTGGTCGGTTAAGTTGGTAGTTGTGAATTTAAAAAAAAATTAGTGCCTGAGGGCAAGATTTTGCATTGGTATTGAGAGCAACCATGTTCAAACACTAGGCCTATGAGGACCAATTGAATCTTGAAAAAGTATACTACCTCACACTACTAACTCACCATAACTAAGTTGGCATCTTGGTATGAAGGTAGTTGCCTTGAACTTCTTCAATCAAATTTTAAGCTTTTGAGAACTGTTTGGATGGGATTTCACACCTTGTCATGCATAATTTTCATGACATATATAAATGCAATTTTAAATAGGTGGTTTATTTGACTACCAAGAGTGGTAATTGATGCATAGTATTTTGGCACTTTGCAAGGGCTAACAGATAAATATGTGTACATGATGGTCTAATGTTGATCTTTCTTAAGATATATCAACTTATAGATTCAAAATGGAGGGTTGAATTAAGTAAAAATGCTCAATTGAGGCTATATTTTAATATGTATCCTCTAAAGTCTTATAAAAGTTATTTCAAATTTCATTAAATAAGAGAAAAACCAACCACTTGAGAAGCAAGGATAAGGGGTTCAAAAATAATTAACTTGACTAATAATCTAAATTATTGAAGAAATTGATAAATGAAACCTTCTAATATGTCAGAATGACTTATCTCAAGGGGGAAGGATATGACATCCTCGTCAGTTGCCTCAATAGTGGATATTGGAGAGTAAATCAATAATTTAAAAAATAATAAATAAAATAGAATAATTGGTAGTTGTGAATCCACGTTTAATGCCCTTGCCCACATCCTCCATGACCTGCACCAGATTGGAAACTCTGTAACGAGAAACTTTCAAGCAACTACAATTGGTGAGTGAAAATCCAAATTCCTCAAGCTTTGCTGGAATTCTCATTGTTTTGGTCGAAATGGGAGCGCTAATGATTGAGCTATGGACATCTAGCAAGGTAAGTCTTCTTTCTTTTCCAGTCACTCTCTTGGAGTATATGATTTAGCTGTAAAGTATGAACATTGTATCATTCAATATTTTATCACTTGAATGTATTTGTTCTTGTCAATAAAAGGTTTTGAATGAACAAATCCTTACAACATGCCAGCTACTCACACCTTAAATAAGCAAAACTATACTTAACATACATGTCTAAAAAATTTGTAGCCCGCATATCAAATATAGAACCTTAACATGCAAAAAATGTTCCTTCCTTAACAAGATTCACAATTGACCAAAATAGGTGCATTGAAGGAAAACTATTTTTGGAATCCACATTTGTTTGAAGAAAACATAAAAACTATAAGCATATAGGGGAGAAGACCCAATTACCACCCCTCATTGAATAACCGTCACCTCCATGCTCACTTAATCCCCCCCCAAAAAATTCACTTTGATCCATTAATAAACTTTATTTGATTGAATAAATAATTACAAAAATACCAATGGCTGCTCATTAAGTGTTAAAGTGAATGTTTTTGAGTGGATTTAAGGCATTAAACAATTATAATTGATTGAAATTATAGTAGGTGGATACTAGGACATTTAGGTGGCAACAACCAAACAACACCTCTAAAATGTGTCTTTTTGACCTCCACGTGCATATCCAATGCTCCCACACTCCACTGAATTGCCCAAAAGCCAAAACCTTAGTTATAAGCATTTAACTCGTGAGCGAAAAAAACCCATAATTTTTTTTTTCGATTCGACATACGGTTTGGATTCTACGGTTGCACGAAGCTAGCCCTGACAGATATTGGGTCTTCTCCCCTATCAACCTTCAATATCCCCTGCCTTGATGCAATTAAAGAGCAACATAAAAGACAACAAATAGATATAAACAACTGGATGAGAAGAACAAGAAGCTGCCATTGTGGCTGTTATAAATTTATTGTTCCTACAAAGGATGTGACCGTCAAGAGCAATTTATAGAAAATGAAAATTTATGAATTTGAATATAATGGAAAATTAAATTGGTTTTGGGGAAAGATCAATGATTTTTCCTCATCAACTTCAAGAAAGATAATGACAAAATTAGTGGAAAACTATTGAAATGATAAAATTATTATTTTTAATTCTTTTATAAATTTATTTCTATTTTCTTTATTAGTTCTTCCATAGCTATAATAGATGGGGCAGCGTTTAACTAGTTATTATATTTTTCTTTTGAACAATAAAAATATTAGTTCTTTTCTAAATAAGTCTATTTCAAAATTTGTAATATTTTAATGGTTCAAACAAATCATATATTACAGACAATAGCAAAAAAAACACATTCTTTTTCCATTATCATTGGATAAGATTTTCTATTTGGAGAATAGAGAAAGTGCAAAAGCTCACAATAAAAGTAAAATGAGTGAGGCATGGTCTATTTCTTTACAATTCTTTTGGTGTTTTTGAAGCACTCAACATTTTTCAAGACTTTTTTATTTCCATGAACTCCGGGCTTCCATAAGGCACCATGTTTTTCTAAGTAGAATATTAATTTTTTAGAGAAGAATATTTTGTATAAATTTTTTTTTATTAAATTTTTCAAAGAATCATTTTGATGACATAATCATTCACACTAAAAATATAATTGTATAAATCTTGACTTCATATTAAACATTTTGTTAATTTTGAATAAAAAAAAAACTTAAGCATATTTCACAATTTTTAAGAAGACACAGTTTGTTTAATTCATTTAAAATATTTTTTATTTTATTTTATTTATATATTTTAAATATTCTATAAATACAATTAGTTTTACTATTCTTTATAATATTTTTTTGAATACAAAGATAAATTAATCATATCCTACAATTAGTTTAGCATTGAAATATTTAGCTACAATAATGGCGTGAATTTGCACCCCCTTGCAAATTCCTCATTTATGTTATCTTCTACCTTAGAAAATTAAGTTTGATAATGCAATTCATATTTTCGCCACCTTTCCCCATCCACTTGGTAGTTGTTTTATGTGTTGATGGGGGATATTCTATCAAGATGTTAGCGCGGTGCACAAACGTCTATGCGGTGTGTTGTCATCCTGGCAATATTCCCACCTTTGGAATCTACAAAGGTATTGCACTCCTCCATTGGATGCAAAGTGTAACGTCTCCTGCCATTTCAATTGATTTTGAACGACTCTTTTGCTCCATTCTTGCCTTCAAATAGCTATCTTATCCATTCAACTCATCTTCTGGACATTTTTCTTGATAATTTTCACACTTCGAGCAACTCTCTTCATGCTTCTTAGCATTTTTAAGCTCCACCACATCCATTGAAGTTGCAAGTTAGTGTTTTGTTGATTTACTCTCCTCATTATTGTGGCATCATTGGTCTTTGAAGGCTTGCACACTCTCTCCTTCTCCCATTTTCTTTGAGTGTACATGGTTGAAGGTGATATTACTCCATCTTTCTTTTACTTTGTATTATCGTTTTAATATCGTAGAATATTGTTGTTCAACATATTGCTCGGTATTGCTCTTTCAATATATTTATTTATCATATTTCTTCAATCATTGTTATTTGGGTGTCTGTGGAGGTGGAAACACCAAAGCAAGGGACTGATTGAGGTAGTCCTCTAAACACAACCCCAACATTTTTTGTCTTGTGTGTGGGGGTTCTCCTTGAGGTGAAGATCTTGAAGATATCGGCTCATGGGTAGGAAGGTGTGCTTTCCTCACCCTTCTTTGCCATTTCATAATTAGATTTAGTTCTAGTTCTCCTTTTGATATTTTGTTGTTTTGTTTCTTTCTATTTTCGTTACTCCAATAAATTACATTTGTTAGGTCGTTAGTACCTCTTTCCTTAGTTTTTTAAATATACGTTACACTTTCTATCTATATGAATGCCGGTGCCCCCACTGAGATGCCAGTGTGTCGCGCTGTCATCCGTGTCCCATGTTGTAGCCCTCTGGCAGTGAATTGTTTAAGTTATAGTTTGGACTTTGGAAACTTGCTCACCTAAATTTTTGAAACATTCAAGCTTTTAAAAAGAATAGTAGCAATCTGGTTGTTCCTCCTTTTAGCCTCTAAACTCTAAAATATCTTGAAACATCCCATTAGCTTGAGGTAGATCAGGGCATTCTATTTTTCTAGACCCTCTCATGACCTAGGCTCTCAAGTAGTTGTCCCCCCTCCTCTATAGCTACATATCTGGCTCCCTAGATGTAAGCTCTACCATTAATAATCGATTTGAGTTATGGTGTCCCTACACATGCATCTTCCTCTCTAGTGAGTGCATGCATATATAATTCCCATACTATCTTATTTTAAAAAGTGCTAGCAATAATACCTGCACATAAAGGTTGTATAACTATTTTTAAGTTAGCATGGCAATTGACATATTCTGGTTGTTACTTATATATCATTATAATGCTGGTCACAGTTTCAATTTCCATAGAGTTACACAATTCAATGTGCAGAAGCCCTAATTGTAGGGTAAGGGTTCCATTAATATGAGCAACAATCGACAACAACCACAGATGGAGTTTTAGCAACAATGTGTAAAGAACAAGATTACTTGTGAAGCCATAATTACCAAACTATCCTCTTCCTCATGCCAGAATAAGGTATCTTTCCCTCTAATGGAATCCATAGAGGAGAAAGAGAGGAAATTGATCACATTTTTAATCTCAAGATTTAAAATTAATTTTACTCGAAGAAAATACATGATAAGCCTTTTCTTTTTCTCCTTTAGTTTAATTTTCTTTTTTTGGACATTCAATACAAACTCCAAAAGTTACATGGAACATATGAAGAACCCATGGCAAGTTTGAGCCAACGTACATGGATGTAGGGAAAATCTATTATTGATATGTACAGGTTACAAAATTGGGCTTTCACCAATTGAAGGGATGAAAGCTATTTTGAGGTAGACACGATGGTTGGATAAATTTTTGAGTGAGCTCTAAAACTATTCTAGATGAAATTAATCCAAGTGTCATGATTCTTCTTTTATATTAAGAAAGATTAAATTTATATCCCAATATTTATGGATTTATTTTCTTATTGTTTTAGTGCTAGTTATTTTCTTACTGTTTTAGTGCATATTTTGAATTTGAATTTTACTACAGAGTATTGAATTTTGAAATATCATGAATGAAAATAATACTCTTAAATTGAATAAAGATTTGGCAAGACTCTGTGTTTAGAGATGTTGACTACTCTTTCAGATATTTTTTTTAGAGTATGTTTCTCATTGAAAATATTTTGTATTCAGTCCATTTCTTTTGACTCTTGTAAAATCATAAAATAGTTTTTTTAATTTTTCAAGCTATATAAAATTATCAATTTAAAGTTTTAAACAATGGAAACAATAAACCCATATTCGTACAATTAGTGCATCATAAGGTGGCTTTGCATAGCTATCCATGAACTTATATTTATCATTTCTTAGTCAAATACTTTCAATTTCACTCAGTAGATACATACTATAATTATTTATGAACCATGAACTTCATGCTAAAGGATGTAAAAATTGGATATGTTTATAAGTCTGTAGTTATAGATGTATCTTTTTTGCCTGCACATTTTATTTTAAATGCACATATTGTACCTCCACATATATTGTACATTTTTTTTAAATGCACTGATTGTACCTCCATAGATACAATTTTTTTCTATTATCTAAGTAATGTTAACTTGAGGAAAATAGGAGACATAGTTCAACAATTCTATGCCCCTTTATAGATCATTCTTTTTTATGTTTTACAATTAGAAAAAACTTGTTTTACAAAGTAAATTAAGAATAACAAGTTGGAACTCTATATAAGAATGTTTCCCTCTCTCACATCTAGTGATTTTAAACCATCTCCATTTTCCCAAGAGCTAAGCAGTTAGTATACAAATTCATAATTCCAATCATACACACATAAAATTAATGCCACTTCTCTTCCTTTGAGGGTGAGTGCAACAATTAGGTTTGATAATATTTTTATTTTTCGTGTTGGATAGGGGAATGTTTTTTTGTATTGTATCATACAAATTTAGCCAAAATTTTCCATTAATACTTCATGCTATTCGACAGTTGTATCCCACTAATCATTCATATCATCAAGAAATATAAAGAGTATTATCAAATATTTTACCAAGGAAATGGAGAGCCTTTTCCATTGTGCACAAGATTTTACAATCCCCACATTTAGAAGAGAATCTTGTTTGTTATTTGTAATCTCCCAGTCATTGCTAAGTGAAGAAAATTCTTGTCATTCTCCAACTAAGGATGTCAAGGATGAGGGAGCATATGGATGGGGACACTGCTATGAAGGGAAATCCTCAACAAGTTGGACAACCTCCTACATAGGCCTATAGGTAATATAGACTAATCTTATATTTATGTGCTCCTATGAAATTTTCCAGTAGAAACAATATATACAGTTTTATTAATTGAAAAATTACATGGTTTGGACGCAACAAGAAAACATGACAGTTGTTCTTTCTACCCACAGGTGAAGTGAGATGTCTATTTTAAGTTTTTAACACTATTTAACATTTAAATATTTTTGTTGATTACTTAAATCTTCAAATATTAAAGCAACATTTTAGATGTTCTATGTATGGGACGGTTTCAATAGAAACATAATTTAATTCCAAACGGGTGATCCCACAATAATGGTTTACAATTTTTGGTCAAACTAGACACTGCAATTATTATTTTTAACTAAATCTTCATATTTGGGAACCTATAGCGGCTAAACCGTGAGGAATTTGAAGATGATGAAAACTAGAGTCTCATCACATTTTGTCTGTAGATTCTAAAAATATTTTTTTCCAAATTTTTTGGAATTAGATTGCACTTTTTTTTCCATCTCCCACGAAAATTGGTTTTTTTTCTTCAAAAAACAACATTTTTAAAAAGTGACGCTCATTGTATACACCATAAATTTTTTTTGTATAAAGGATACAATTCTAATTTTTTCAAATTTAGATTTGTAACTATGATATCTAGCACTTGCATTTGGTCTCATAGTTTTTAATTGAATACTTTTTCCTTAATCAAGTTTCGAAGTCAAACCAATTGCAATTCAGACATAGGCGGACTATATACAACATAACTTTTTCTGTATGTAGCGAAATTCATTTTTTTTTTAAATGGATCAAGGACATCAATACCTAGCCTCAATGTATTTTTAAAAATTTTATTTTGACAATTTGCTATTTTTCCACATGTGCAAAACATAGAGCTTGAATTTTGATGAAAAACCTATATTTAATAAAACTAAAAAAATACATACATAATAAAACCAAAACATATTAAAATTTAATTTGTTGGATAGCTCATTCTGAGGAATACCATCTTCTAGTTGGGTTTGTGAAGTATCCTCCATTTTCATACTCAACCTGAGCTTTGAAGGGCAAAATTCTGCTAAAATTTGGTGGAAGAGGGGGAGAAGGGAAAAAAAGGGGGGTTCGAGCGAACCCCCCTTTGAATGAACCCCCCTTCGCTCGAAAGGGTGAAGGGGGGTTCGCTTGAACCCACTTTTTTTGAATTCCCCATAAGGGAATGTGGTATCATAGGGTTCGAGCAAACCCACCATGCGAAAGGGAGTTCGCTCAAACTAGGGGTTCGACCAAACCCCTCTTTTGGGTTCGTGCGAACCCCCTACTTCGAACGAACCCTTTAAAACATGAAATTTTTAATGCATGATAATTTTCTCAAATTTCCTTCCTCATAAAAATTGTACACTGCTATTATGGGTTTACCCAAACATCCTTAGTTTTGAGAAAAAATATAAAAAACAATAAATAATTATGGCATGTTGTAAGTAGGACAGTTCAACAAGAGTTCTAGGAGATGCAATCTTTGTATAAGATGCAAGCACTAGTATATATGAGGCACCAAACAAAATGGGTTTTTTTGGACTCAACCAAAGTACTCAAAATGAATTGAGGAGGTATGAGCCATTGCTTTCCTAAGTTTTTCATATGGTTATTGTGTAATGCCTAATGACCAATTTTTACATTGGACATTAGCAAGTAAACACATAACTAACAAAAATAATATTTGAAAATACTTCATCAACAGTGTTGCAACACACATGCACACCCACACAAGTGTTGTGATTACAATAAAACTATCAAAAACACTAATATAGGTGTGGAAGAGAATTGTGGGTGTCACACATACAAGAAGAGACACACTGTCATCTATACAAAGTAAGAGTGATAAGAATTCAATGTGACACCATACAAAGTGAAAACAATACATATAGACAAATATAACATAGCTTGAGGTGTAAACAACTCCATCCAATGAGAAGGAAAACATAACAATATAAAATAATAGAAGGAAGAAGATATGAATTAGATTCAATTAAGAACATAGTCATAGTCACATGCATTTGTATTAGCTAGGAAAATAGATATAGAGCAAGTTGCAAGTCATGTTTCTATATGTTCTTTTTTTCGAGACTGCACATTTTCCATGCTCCAATTACAAATTATAAAATTCCATTTGTCATCTACTACTCAAGTCAATTTCATTACAATATATAGAGAAAACCAATTCAAGTCCTATACAGTACACATTTTGGCTAATTAGAAAATTATGCCTATAACAAATGCAAAGTTCTTGTGAAAAATGGAAGAGTGGATGCTTCAAGGCATTAGTTGAGCAAGGGAAGAGCATTCTAAAGGTGGATAATTTTTAATAATTGATTACAAGAACTATGCATGAGTAAGTTATTTCTCTTAGTGCAATTATTACTTGCAAGTAACCCCATGGCTTCACAATATTTTTTTGAACCGATCACATTTCATTTGTTTTTTTGTAGTAGTTCATGTGATAAGTACTTTCATGTCTATTTCCTAGTGATTGCAAAAAAGGAAAAAATAAATTACTCACATATTTTTCTCCCTACTGTTTGAGCCTCCATTTTTGATCTTGCCTAGATCATCCACAACCATAAGATTCTTGCATCACTTGGATAAGGTGGTGGCAATTCAACAAGGCAATGTTTGGTAATTGATTTGATGTTGAGATTGTATGTCTGCATTCCATTGGTCATTTGTAGGTGTGCAAGCGCTTATATGGATGGGTATCATTAGGTGTCAATTTAATTTTCCAAGTTGTCCAATGACATGAGCATAGTGGGCTTGCTAACACAATTAGGGGCATAGATTATTATTTGTAATTGGATCATGTTAAGGTAATGTTAGATGTAGGGTTTGGACCCTAGTTGGTTAGGTCCAATGGGAGGATGTCATATGGAGATAAGTGAAATTATCATGATACCACAAGGAACTAGGATCGACAATTTTACACACAAATTTTGATCCAAGTACGTTGAAAGTTGGCATGCAAAGTTGCTCGATGAGAAACTTGCATTTCAGGCTATTTTGTGGCATATCTAACAAAGATCCGATGGTAGCCATGGAATTTTCTGATCTATTGTTGATCTTGGGTATTTTCTCAAATGAGATATTAATGAAATAATCCTTGAGGCTATCAACCATCTTCTTGTAGAGAATTATTTTATCATCTTTAGTTTGGTAATCATCGTTGACCTTCTTCCCTATTAGTTGGGAATCTCCATAGACTCTAATTTCTCAGATCTACCATTAGATTACAATTCTTAACCCTACGATGAGGGACTTGTTCTCAACTAGTTTGTTCATGCATGGAAACATTAGCTTGTATGACTTCGGGGTGCAGTCACCTTATGAGGTAATAAATAAATTTCTAGCTCTAGACCCATGTTGCATGTAGGAACCATCAAAATATAAATTCAACTAACCTGTTGAGCTAAGGGCAAACAAGTTAATTCATCAGGAAAATCTAATACCAAGGGTTTTTCTACACAGATTAGGGATTTTGCTAGTTGATTTGTAATGACTTATACTTTGATAGATTTTCGATCAACATACTCTACGTCAAATTTAGTAAGGATCAGCACCCACTTTTCCAAGCAACCTGTAAAAGTGGCTTTTGATAACAAAGATTTTATAATCCCCATGTTTAGAAGATAATCTTGTTTTTTATTTCTACTCTCTTAGCCATTGATAAGTGAAGAAACTTCTTGTCATTCTCCAGCTAAGGATGCCAAAGATGAGGGAGTGTATGGGTGGAGGGAGTGTATGGATATGTATAGTGCTCTGAATGAAATTCCTCAATAGGTTGGAGAACATCCTAGATAGGCCTATAGGTAATATAGACTAATCTTATATTTATGTGCTCCTTTAGACATTACTAGTAGAAATAATATATACATAATATTATTAATTGAAAAATCACATGGTGTAGATGTAGTAGGAAAATATGACAGTTGTTCTTTCTACCCACATGTGAAGTGAGATGTCTATTTTAAGCTTTTAACAATATTTGACATTTAAATATTTTTGTTGATTATTGAAATCTTCAAAGAAAGCAACATTTTAGATGTTCTATGTATGAGATGGTTTCAATAGAAACATATTTCAATTCCAAACGTCCTTATTTTTGAGAAAAAAAATAAAAATTGTAAATAAATATGACATGTTGCAAGTAGGATAACTCAACAAGATTTTTGGGAGTTGCAACATTTGTACAAGATGCAAGCACTAGTATAGGAGACACCAAATAAAATGGACTTTTTGGACTCAACCAAAGTTCTCAAAATGGATTGAGGAGGTGTGAGTCATTGATTTCCTAATTTTTTCATATGGTTATTGTTTAATTCCTAATGCCCAATTTTTACATTGGACATTAGCAAGTAAAATCACAACTAAAAAGGTTTGTATTTAAAAATATATCACCAGTGGTGTTGCAACACACATGCACAACCATACAAGTTTTGTGATTACAATAAAACTATCACAAACACCAATATAGGTGTGGAAGAGAATTTTGGGTGTCACACATACAAGAAGAGACACACTATCATCTTTAAAATGTAAGAGTGATAAGAATTAAATGTGACACCATCTGAAGTGAAAAGAATACAAATAGACAAATATAACATAGAGAGGTTAAACAACTCCATCCACTAAGAAGAAACACATAATAGTAGAAAATAATAGAAGGAAGAAGAACTAATTAATTTGTTCCTCTAATTCATTAAACCGAGGTGAAGATATCAATTAGATTCAATTAAGAAGATAGTCATATCCACATGCATTTGTAATATAGCTAGGAAAATAGATATAGATCAATTTTCAAGTCATGTTTCTATATGTTCTTTTTTTCGAGACTACAAATTTTCCATGCTCCAATTACAAATCATAAAATTTATTTTTTCATCTACTACTCATGTTAATTTCATGACATTATGCAAAGAGGACCAATTGAAGTCCCATGCACTACATATTTTTGTTAATTAGAAAATTATTCCTATAGAAAATGCAAAGTGCTTGTGAACAATGAAAGAGTGGACACTTTGAGGCATTAGTTGAGCAAGGGAAGATCATTTTGACAATGCATTGTTTCCCTAATATTATTGATCTAAAGGTGGATAATTTTAAATCATTGATTACAAGAACTATCTAGTGTAGTGTAGAAAAATGTATCCCTTTGCATTTTCACACTTTTTTAGGTCCTCCCTCTTGGAATTTGGCTTATCCATGCCTTAATTGGTCCTATTTTGCATCCACAAGCCTATTAAATTATATTTTTCTAAGGAGTATCTTGACATTAAATAAATGACACTTCATAATTTAATATTTTGGTTAAATGTGTTCCAAATTTAGGAATCTATGACTCATATTCCCAATGGGGTGTATGGGTCCCCCCTAGGTCTTGGCCTTGAAATTCAAAATCCATATTAAGTGTCACACTTTTCAAGATGTGTGTCCTAGGTTTTAGGGCCTGGAACTCATACGCCCAACTTGGCCTATGAGTACCCCTTGAGCCTATGACCTATTTTAAATCAATTTATTGGTGGGATTTTATTTTCCTTAGCTTTAATTTCCTAATGTTGGCCTGTAGTGTTGTAATTTTGGGAAATTAAGCATAAACTTGTAGTATAAATATAAGGTTATTTTGAACATAATTTTTCTCCTAGCAAGTTTTCAAGTCATCTAAGAATTTCAAGAGAGAATTCCTAAGGAAAGTTTATGAGATCAAGAGCATTCAAGAGAAAATGATCAAGGATTTGGAGAAACATTCAAGATTCAAGGATCATGTCAAAGTCTTCATGCATCGTGCGTGTTTGTGAGCTAACATTTGTGATGTAGGTTTCATGATTAAAACAAGCATTCAAGATAAAGTTTCAAGAATTCAATCAAGAGTCAAGATCGACATTCATGCTAGATATTTCACACAAGTTTGAAACCTTAATTTTAATGGTTTGGAGAGTTGCACAATTTCATTTGTTCATTCATCATTCCTTCCATTCATGGAATAATTTTCATTATTTAATTATCCCATATTTGATCCTCATCTTATTTAATGGAATATTATTTTTGAAAAAAGAGAGAATATTCTCATCCTCCATGATTAAATAATTTTTAATTATTTAAATATATTAATTTCCCTCCACAAAGCATATTCCCAAGGAATATCCCTTTTTCAAAATATCTTGACTAAATTTTGTCTCAAGAATTTCTAACCCTCTAGATTTTTGAGATCTACTCTCTACCCTTCATCCTCAAATATCTTAACCTAATTCCTATAAATGAGGAGATATTTGGAGTTGCAACTAATCTCATCCCCTAATCCACTCATCTCCCTTTATTAACTCTCCTTTATGGGTTTTAAGGTGTAATCTCAACCCTTCTTTATGGGCATTGAGATCCAATCTCAACCTTTGATCTAATTCTTGAAAATATATAAAATCACCCCTATTATTCCATATTCGTCACCTAAAATTTGAGTATTGAGATCATGTTACTTTGAGTTTTTAGAGAAATTGAGCAATCATTTCATCTTTCATCTATCATCTAGGTCATCATTGATCTTTTGCAAGCATAAGGAGCTAAGATTTGAGAAATCCAATATCAATCAATAAACTTCTCCTTCAAATGAGATATAAGGTTTGTATTTGTGCTTGATTTCAATCTATTTAGTTTGATTTGATAAACATTTGTGTGTTGATCTCATAGCATAGAAGCATTAAATCTCATTTGGTAAGTGGGTTTTTGATCATTTTTTCTTTTGGGTCTTTGGATTTCTAACCCTAATTGAAGAATTATGATATATTTATGCAATATCCACGTAACCTTCTTACTTAACCATCTATTAATTGTACAACAAGTGACCCAAAATTATAATCTATATAAATTTTCCCACTATAATAAGAGTAACTTAATGCTATTAGAAATAATTTTAAGAAGATCACATGAATGAGTTAGGTGATGTGAGGCTCTTGAGAGAGGTATCCAAATCTCTATGGATGAATCCAAAGCTTTATCTATAAGTGCTTGAACCTTGCTAGGATTGTGAATATTAATATTTTGTTTCTTCATGGCTTCTTTAAGGCTATAATCCTCTTATTTCATGATTTTTTAATCCACCAAAATTAGATGGTCATATACATTTCTTCTCTATTGTGGAAGAAAAATTACTTGAATTAGAAGGTTTTGTGGCTTGTGTATCATATTTGTTCTTTTGGTTAGCTAAACTCTCATTTATGAATTTGATTCTACCTTATGATTTTTAGAAAACTTCTTTTTACTTTAGATGTTTGGGCCATTAATGTTGGAATTTTTGAAGGTTTTATTGAATCCATGGAGAGAAAATTATATTTTTCTCTTAAAATTATTGTAATTTTTTAAAAAATAGGCATCTATAATTATTTTCCAAGAGTGTCCATGGTAGAGTATAAAATAGAAGAAAAGACTTGATATGGGCCATTCAACTTTGGCATAATCAAGAAAACATACTCTTTATCTAATTTATTTTTTCTACAAATATGAGAAAGTAGAAACTTGAATTTAACTAAAAAATATCTAGTTGAATGAAAGTAATCATTAGGCTAGGTAGTTAATTTAACATCCAATTATTTTTAAATAATACCACATTTGTTTAGGACTACTATAATTTAAAACTTAAATTATGAATTATTAAATACATGTAGGCCATTTATTCCCATAGATTCATGTAAATTATTTTGATAGATAAACTATTTATACTCCCTATTAAATTGCAAATTTGTTGATCATTTAATATATATCATAGTCCCTTTGATTTAAACATTCATATAATTTTATCTTCCATTTGTGAATTTATGTGGAGTTAATATATCAATTTTAGGATATAGATTTGAAACACATAAAGAGGCACTTGGATTCCATCTTACAAAACCCCAAATTTTGATTTATGCTATAAAAATAAGCCCTACTCCAAATATGATAAGATGCGATTATTGTGGATGATGAAAATGTGAATAAAAAATAGTAACAATACAATAAAAGTACAAAGTTTACACTTCAAAAATCACTCAATGAAGCTCAAGATCTTGGCTCAAAATTTAGAATTCAGATAACAAGCAAATTGATCATAGCAAAGATCTTGATTTGCTCCATTTTTGGTTGCTCTTCAAGGTAACAAACTATAATGATGATATGATTCTTAAAAATATATAAAATCGACCTAATTCTTCCATATTAATCACCTAAAATTTGAGTATTGAGATCATGTTACTTTGCGTTTTGAAAGAAATTGTGCAATCATTTCATCTTTCATCTATTATCTAGGTCATCATTGATCTTTTCCAAGCATAAGGAGCTAAGGTTTGAGCAATCCAATATCAATCAACAAGCTTATCCTTCAAATGAGATAAAAGGTTTGCATTTGTGCTTGATTTCAATCTATTTAGTTTGATTTTCTAACCATTTATGTGTTGATTTCATAGCATAAAAGCATTAAATCTCATTTGGTAAGTGAGTTTTTGACCATTTTATCTTTAGGGTCTTTGGATTTCTAACCCTAATTAAAGAATTATGATCTATTTATGCAATATTCACTTAACATTCTTACTTAACCATCTATTAACTGTACAACAAGTGACCCCAAAATTATAATTTATATAAAATTTTCCACTACAATAAGAGTAACTTAATGCTATTTTTTTTTTAAGAAGATCACATGAATGAGTTAGGTTATGTGAGGCTCTTGAGAGAAGTATCCAAATATCTATGGATGAATCCAAAACTTTAGCTATAAGTGCTTGACCCTTGCTAGGTTTGTGAATATTAATATTTTGTTTCTTCATGGCTTCTTCAAGGCTATAATCCTCTGATTTCATGATTTTTTAATCCACAAAAATTAGATGGTCCTATACATTTCTTCTTTGTCATGGAAGAAAACATACTTGAATTAGAAGGTTTTGTGGCTTGTGTATCATATTTATTCTTTTGGTTAGTTGAATTCTTATATATGAAGTTGATTCTACCTTATGTTTTTTGGTAGACTTATTTTTTTTACTCTAGATGTTTGGGCCATTAATGTTGGAATTTTTGAAGGTTTTATTGAATCCATGGAGAGAAAATTATATTTTTCTTTTAAAATTATTGTAAATTTTTTTAAAATAGGCATCTCAAAGTATTTTCCAAGAGTGTCCATGGTAGAGTAAAAAATAGAAGAAAAGACTTGATATGGGCCATTCAACTTTGGCAGAATCAAGAAAACACTCTTTATCTAATTTAGTTTTTCTACAAATATGAGAAAGTAGAGACTTGAATTTAGCTAAAAAAATCTAGTTGAATGAAATCAATCATTAGGTCAGATAGTTAATCTAACATCCAATTATTTTTAAATAATCCCACATTTGTTTAGGACTACTATATTTTAAAGCTTAAATTATGAATTATTAAATACATGTAGGCCAATTATTCTCATAGATTCATGCAAATTATTTTGATAGATAAACTATTTATACTCCCTATAAAATTGCATTTGTTGATCATTTAATATATAGATCATAGTCCCTTTGAATTAAAAATTCATATAATTTTATCTTCCATTTGTGAATTTATGTGGAGTTAATATATCAATTTTAGGATATAGATTTGAAACACATAAAGAGGCACTTGGATTCCATCTTACAAAACCCCAAATTTTGATTTATGCTATAAAAATAATCCCTACTCCAAATATGATAAGCTGCGATTATTGTGGATGATGAAAATGTGAATAAAAAATAGTAACAATACAATAAAAGTACAAAGTTTACACTTCAAAAATCACTCAATGAAGCTCAAGATCTTGGCTCATAATTTAGAATTCAGATAACAAGCAAATTCATCATAGAAACGATATTGATTTGCTCCATTGTTGGTTGCTCTTCAAAGTAACAAAATATGAAAGAACAATGATGATATAACTCTTGAAAATATATAAAATCACCCTCATTCTTCCATATTCATTGTACCTAAAATTTGAGTATTGAGATCATGTTACTTTGCGTTTTGAGAGAAATTGAGCAATCCAATATCAATCAACAAGCTTCTCCTTCAAATGAGATATAAGGTTTGTATTTGTGCTTGATTTCAATCTATTTAGTTTGATTTTCTAACCATTTGCGTGTTGATTTCATAGCATAGAATTATTAAATCTCATTTGGTACGTGGGTTTTTGATCATTTTATCTTTTGGGTCTTTGGATTTCTAACCCTAATTGAAGAACTATGATCTATTTATGCAATATCCACTTATCCTTCTTACTTAACCATCTATTAAATGTACAACAAGTGACCCCAAAATTATAATCTATATAAATTTTCCCACTACAATAAGAGTAACTTAATTCTATTAGAAATAATTTTAAGATCACATGAATGTGTTAGGTGATGTGAGGCTCTTGAGAAAAGTATCCAAATATCTATGTATGAATCCAAAACTTTAGCTATAAGTGCTTAACCCTTGCTAGGTTTGTGAATATTAATATTTTGTTTCTTCATGGCTATAATCCTCTCATTTAATGATTTTTTAATCAACAAAAATTAGATGGTCCTATACATTTCTTCTTTGTCGTGGAAGAAAAATTACTTGAATTAGAAGGTTTTGTGGCTTTTGTATCATATTTGTTCTTTTGGTTAGCTGAATTCTCATATATGAAGTTGATTCTACCTTATGTTTTTGAAAGAATTATTTTTTACTCTAGATGTTTGGGCCATTAATGTTGGAATTTTTGAAGGTTTGATTGAATCCATGGAGAGAAAATTATATTTTTCTCTTAAAATTATTGTACTTTAAAAAAAAAATAGGCATCTCAAATTATTTTCCAAGAGTTTCCATGGTAGAGTAAAATATAGAAGAAAAGACTTGATATGGGCCATTCAACTTTGGCTGAATCAAGAAAACATACTCTTTATCTAATTTATTTTTTCTACAAATATGAGAAAGTAGATACTTGAAGTTAACTAAAAAATATCTAGTTGAATGAAATTAATCATTAGGTAAGGTAGTTAATTTAACATTCAATTATTTTTAAATAGTCCCACATTTGTTTAGGAGTAGTATAATTTAAAACTTAAATTATGAATTATTAAATACATGTGGGCTAATATTATTCCTATAGATTCACACAAATTATTTTGATAGATAAAATATTTATACTCCCTATTTAATTGCATTTTTTGATCATTTAATATATATCATAGTCCCTTTGATTTAAAATTAATATTATTTTATCTTCCATTTGTGAATTTATGTGGAGTTAATATATCAATTTTAGGGTCCATGTTTGAAACACATAAAGAGGCACTTGGATTCCATCTTACGAAACCTCAAATTTTCATTTATACTATAAAAGTAAGCCCTAATCCAAATATGATAAGATGCGATTATTGTGGATGATGAAAATGTGAATAAAAAATAGTAACAATACAATAAAAGTACAAAGTTTACACTTCAAAAATCACTCAATGAAGCTCAAGATCTTGGCTCAGAATTTAGAATTCAGATAACAAGCAAAGTCATCATAGCAAAGATCTTGATTTTCTCCATTGTTGGTTGCTCTTCAAAGTAACAAACTATGAAAGAGAAATGATGATATGATGCAAGAATAATGATAAAATGCTCAAAGATAAATGATACCTATGCTTGACAATGATGATGATAAATTCTTGATAACAAAAGTGCTAAGATTTGATCATGAGAGCGCTAGAGAGAATTTTTGATGTAAAATTGTATCTATGAGATCATCATATGAATACATACACTAAACAAAAATAATAATATTCTTAACCTTTCAGTTCATTTACAGTATGACGCAATTAAATATTATTATAATAGCCCACTTCCCTAACTAGATAATATTTGAACTTTCCACTCATACTGAATATGATGTTATGATCAAGAGTAAGTAATCCCATATGGTATACACACAGACACACACACAGACACACACACACACACACACACACACACACACACACACACACACACACACACACACACATTTAACACTTATATTTGGATTTTAGTTGAGTTCACCTTCTCGTCAGTTACCTAAATCATTGTGAAACAATACTAGGGAATTTACTTGTCTTGAGGAGAAAACATACTTCTTATTAGTTAATTGGACCCATACTAATTTTTATATTCCATGTGCAAGGAAATCATGTTACAACATATGGTGATAATATTATGTTTTTGAGGTTGTGATACAACCAAAATAGTATGAAACAAGCTCTCTTTTATCACAAATTTATACCTAATAGGATGAAAATAATAAGCATTACATGTTTATAATTAGTACATTTTTTAATGATAAATAATGTTTCCCCCATATTGTTTATTCAATAAATAATAATAAATTAACTAGACTATATCTATAGGTAAATATCGAGTAGTTTAATATTTTTGAAATAATTGAAAAAGAAGACAGCAATATGGGAAGAAGTTTACATAATGTTAGAGAACCCATACTAAGAGTTTGGGATAAGATAATGGAGAAATAATTTCATTTCTTTACCTAACACATATTGACATATACACTTATTAGCATGAATACTACTACAAAAATCTATGATAGTGTTATCTCTTTTAGATTATTTTAGTTTTTTTCCCCCTAAAGTGTACTAATCCAAGTCACTAATAGGTCCCATATGTAATAGTGGAGTTAAATACCATTATACAAGGCCCAATGCATCCTCAATTGCAATTATCATATGTATCTTACACACATTGTACTTTAACTATGAATGATTTCAAGTGATTTTAATCATATACAATATATTGATTAATGGAGTCTATCAATTCTAAGAATAATATAAAAATAAGTATATGAATTTTATAAACATAAATAAATATATAGTTTTTTATCAATGTAAATAATAAGAATAAAAAATATAGATATATGAACTATAACAACATAAATACCAATATAAAAGAGTATATAGAGATTTTAAATATCTTTCATCCATGTGCATAATCATTTCTCTTTGCACATGAAGGTCAATGAACATGAATCCAAATAAATATCAATTAGTTAGTAAATACACACTTTTATCCTGGCATGATGTGATATGACAGTATAAGAACCAACAAATCTTATCCTCACATTATAAGTTAAAATGAATATAAAGTGAATTTTTTTAACCATTGAAGAGGAAATTAGTGCATAAATCCTTCTTTGTTGAATTCTACATATAATTTTGGTGAAGCTTTAGCGATAGGAAGTGGAATTTGCATTTGAAATGTTTGATAGAAATTCCATTTTCAATTATGCTAGGATGGATGAAAAAACCCTTTCCCCAGAAATTGATCATAGTAGGTCACATGCTAGTTTGCATTTTCTTAAAAGGTTTTTAAGCCCGTTTCAACAAACCCTTTTTTACATTATCCTACCTCTCTGGCAATGAGGCCATGCTTCCACATTTTTTGCATGTTTACCATGAATGATTTGTTGGAACATGTTTTCTGTTGTGCCAAAATATCAACTTGTTAACACTCAATACAAACACTAAAGATAAACAAATCCATGAGAGGTGGTTAGTCCATGTCACAAATCCAAAGGGAGATGTTGGCGATTAGTCCAAAAATCCCCTCCTCAGCGTCACTTGAGGGAATTCAAACCCATGACCACAAATTTGATACCATTTGTTGGAACATATTTTCTGTTGTACCAAAAGATTGACTTGTTAAAGATTGATACAAATGACAAAGATAAACAAATCCATGGGAGGTGGTAAGTCCATGTCATGAATCCGAAGGGAGATGTTGATGATTAGTCCAACATGAGTGGGTAGAGAAAGCTTGTTATTTTATTTTTTATTTTTTTATCGGTAAGACACAACCAAGAGTTGCTATAACATCTGAATCCATCTAACTTGGAAATTACTTAGGTTTTTAACTAGATACAATAAATAAATCATTTCCCTAGAAATAGGAAGTAATTTTTTTTCTCTTTCAACATCAGAGTTTGCATTTGCATATTTTAATACATACACATTTCATAAAGAAATCATTTTACTTTTCAAACTATAAAGAATATACAACTTTTTCATTTTCATTTTTTGCCTAAATTATTATAAACTATTGAGTAGAAGGTTAGGAATTCCGTATCTAAATTAAATTTTTTGTCTCACAAGCCTTGGCATGTAATCTACAAGAGGGAGAGTATCACCCAAGTTATGTACCTCCAACCATAGATCGATGGTCCCCCACACACCATCCAATTGGAAGTGGTCTTACCCTTGAATGAAGAGTATAGTCAAGGACCCCTAGTATTGCCATCTAAGTTTTTGGTGTTGTGTCCTACTTAACCAATACGGTTGTTCAACTATAGATTTCATCTAACTATGCATGTAACTACTGATTGGTTAGGAAAATTTGGAGCACATTGAACCAACAAAGTGAAAGTAGAGACTATCACACTTACCTTGGCCAAAATTTTGATTTAAATTCAACCACTACATATGAGTGGATTTGTAAGTTCAACCACCTCTAACTTGAATTGGAAACCTTAACTGACCTAACGTTAACCAAAACTTACTATTTTTGATAAAAGGGTAAAACGGGTTTTACAGGGACCCGAAACCACAAAGTTTAAAAAATAGCAAAAAGAACACCAAAGTTCCACCAAAAAAAACAGCTGCCCGAGAAAAAATCAGCAGCAACCAAACTAAAAGGACCAGAAGGGTCAAGAAAGAAGGGACAATAGAGAAAACACACAAGAAACCCCAGCCATTACTTCAGAGACCTAAGGACAGTCTCTGTCTCTACCTCCATATCTTGCATATCTTTAACCCCCTTTTTAAAGGTTTGAACCATTTTCGGAGTAAGGGGGGCCTTGAAGTTCAAGTTGGCACGGGTTCTTCTGGAAATGCCAGCTTTCGTGTCCTGGCTTTTATCTTTAGTATCTTCCAGATCAACCACCAGAGATCCCTGCTGGGCTTTGTCAAGCTTTTCAGTCATCACATTAATAATTATAGCATTATGTCTTGCTATACGGTTGTTTTGTTCAGCGACAGTTCTGATGGTATTCCTTAAGCTCTCAGCTTTGGTGTCAATGTTCCTACTACTATGAGCCGCTTCTTTCTTATCCATCTCAGCAATCTTAGCACCCATTTCATCGATCTTATTAACCAAAACTTACTGTTTGACCAATGGAGAAATTATTTTAGAATTATTTATCAGAATATATTGACACCCTAAGTAAAAAATTCATATGGTTTGTTTAGTTATTTCTAATTTCAAACACCCAGTTACATTCATATAATGACCTAGGTCTTGGCTACTACCATAATGATAACTACTCTCATAATTTAGACTCTTAGAAATTCTTAACGACAAAATGATGTCATCTTGACCTTCCTGGTCATAATATAGAATAATGATAACATATAAAAAACCCAATAATGATGGGTATCTTACCATAAAAGAATAATCTTCTCGTTAGGGTTTAGAATTTCCCTATTAAAACCCATAGCCTAATTCACAAAGATTACTATTTTAAATTATATAAACCTTTTGACAGTAATGTCTTTTGAAATATTACAAATGAAATTTGACTTAGAGCACTGGTTAATCATTTTTAATCAGGGTCAAGTACTTACTGACCATATTTTGGTCTTCTCAACAATTTTGTTTGGTTCTTTAACCAAACTATTTCTGTGGCTCAAAAATAATATCAAACATTTAAAATATGGTTAAACTCATTTCCATATCCGGATTTCTTTATTGAAACTATATTTACAATTTATTTGCATCAAATTGATAGAATTCGAACTAGAAAGAAGAGAGACAATTTCTGTCAAGAATAGAAATAGACTCACACAATTTACATGGCAGAATTCAGACACCTGTCTCTACTATTTTCTTTGCATAAAGAAAGATTGATGTCAATGATTAACTCTATATTGGTTTATGGAAACATTACTTTCAAACAAACACAAGAGAAACCTATTTCAAACTGACAAGATTAAAAAATAAGAAATGGTTACTTGCCTACTAAGCTAGTTTAGTTGAGTTATCTGGTTTTTAATATACTAACACTTGGCCAAACCAAGAAACACAGTCATAAGGACTCTAGTTCCTGCTTCAACACTAATTTGTAGTTATGGAAATGGTCGAAGGAAACAAGCTCCTCCACAATTCATCTCCAAACGTCTAAATACAACACAAGCCATTTTGCCAAGTATAACAAGTCTGACTACCCTTAACTGCAAGCTATTCTAGTTGCAGCTCGTGGTAATTTAAAGAATAATACTCCTTCCTGCACTTTCTTAGAAAAAATTCCACAACTCTACTCTATTCCCCACAATGAAGAAGAATAGAAATAATAATTCTATGAGAAGTCACGATCAAGGTTTTCCTACATTAACATCCATAACTACTTTTTATGAAGATTGGTGTAGCATATCCTTTCTTTATTTTTCCTGATAAGCAAGAGTAACTGAATCTCTTCTGATTTTTAATGCCAAACCATAAACAACTCAATCGGCTACAAATCCAAGATATGAGTGTTTTAGAAAATATTATAGAAGTAATAGTCATGCAGCCAAAGCTACGATGGGATGAAGATTTTTGAGGTTTAAAACTAACATTTCTAAATTATAATGTCAATGCAATAGCCACCTTTGTGGCTATTCCTGCATAGCCAATCTGGAATAATGTTGGCACATATCATAATAAGATATGCTTTATATAATATGTCTCCCCAATCATTGGGTCGAGTATGCCTCCCATGCCACGGCTTGGACAACCCCTAGAAAGGATGTTAAAACAACATTCAAAATCAATTAAAATTTAAATAAAACTGCCACAAGGGTGGCATTGAAAACATAAGGTTGGTGGTTAATAATATCATGCCATAATATTGGTGTTAATGTCATTTTTCATATCGACACCAAAGCCATCGATGGAGGCTATCATTCCTCTTAATGAGCATTATAATAACAATACCAATTATCATCCATCATGCTTCCATAAGCATATAAATGGTAAATATTAAATACATATAATATCATTGTATAATATATAATGTACATATATATGTTTTTGAAAAGGTAAGCAGCATTTATAGGGTGTCATACCCTTCACAAAGGGCCCAAGAGGTCAAAGGACAACATAGTTCAAAACAGAAATTGAACTATAGGAACAAACAGAAACAACTGTAGGAAAACCAGCAGACCGTCATCTGTAGAACAAACAAAAATTAGACAACCCCTGAACCTGAGGGATCTAAACAAATTCCCCTAACCCGAGGCCGAGAAGAAGCAACAGATTTGGGGAGACCCTTCTTCTTCCGCAACACAACCGACCATGAAGGCTCAGAATTGAGAACCAACGAGTAGGGCGAGAAGAGCGGATCCACAACAGTCAACCCGAGAGAGGAGCCACCACATAACAAGGGAGCTGATAGGGAAGCAACGGAGGTAGGAACTGGCAAAGGAGCAAGCTCAGATAAAACAACAACAATAGATTCTGTAGGAATGACAACAGAAAGATCTGCAGTAGGGATAGCTGGAAGGGGGTCCATGGAAGGCTCAGGAAGATCGTCCTCCTCAGAGGAGCTAACCGAAGGGGGAGAGCCAACAGTGAGGTGGTCTATGGAAGCATTCTTCCACTAAGTAGCAACGCTCTTGCAGTGAGCAAGGGGGCAAACGGAGGCCAAATGATTAGTGGAGAAGCACCTCCTGCAACGGAAGGGGAGGCCCTCATAGTCCAGCAGTTGTGTCCAAGGTCTGTCCTCCACCATTAAGATCACATCCCCATGGAGAGGTTTGGGGATGTCCAAGTCTACTAACACCTGAGCCACCATAGGATGCCTTAAGTCACGAGTAGTCGAGTCCACCATCAGGAACCGTCCAATGGAGTTGCCAATAGCTTCATAACATGACTCCTCCCAGAACTGGAGAGGGAGATTTGGTAAACGGACCCAAACAGGTTTGGTATTTAACGACTCAGTGAGCGGATTAAAAGAGCGAGACCAAAGCCGGATGGACAACAAATGAACCCCCCAAATCCACCCTTGATCCAACACGCAATCACGCTCCGCAGCCGAGGCAAAAGTAGCAAGGAAGAAACCCCTAGCACAAGGGTAAAGCTCAATCTACCCAGAAACAACGGGCTTCCAAGAGGAAGAAATCCAAGCATGGAGATTCAGGAGTGAGGGCCACAATCCATTGAACCTACAAACCACACCCAGTTTCAAATTGTATTCCTCATTTTCAGCAACTTTAGGTCCGCAGACCACCACCGGGAGGCACGGGTTTAGGGCAGAGGTTTCACCCTAGCCTGAGCAAGTATAGAACGGACACCCACCTTGGAAACAGCCTCAGAAAAGGATTTCCCAAGGCCGCTCGAAGGCAGAGGAACTCTAGCAGGGAAAGAAGAAGGAACGACACCCACATCCACGCCACACCCATTGGACGAACAACCAAAAGGAAAAACAGTTGTAGCAGGAACCCCACACCCAACAGCAGCACCACCGTCCTCAGCCCCCAGCCCAATCCCCAGTCCGCATATGCTATTTTATTTCCATTAGTATTTATATATACACATATGAATATACATATAAACATCAATGTATAATTATCGCATACATATGTATATATCCTTATATATACATGTATATATATATATGTTCTTCTTAATAACATTTAGATATACACACACATACATACGTACATATGTATGTATATGTGTATGTATATATACACACACACACACAAGATGCTTACAAAATATTTCATTAAGTTTGCAATCAAATTAAAATGAAGAGAATAAAGTCATTTAATGTCTAGGTTCAACTTATCCATTAGACGCAATTGACAACCCTAGACCCGCACTGACTTAGCGTAATTTAAATTTGACCTATGTGGGTGGGAATAAACTCATATATCAATACTAGTAAACCCATAGACCATAACCTTCTCTTGGGTGATACTCTCCCTCTAGTGGACGTGAAATCTAACCTATATTTCACTTAAAGAAACATCCAAGTAGTTAGGCGTTAATAGATACATCATATCCATAAGATTGCATAAATACCAATAATTCATTTATGTGCAAATACATCATATTACATTCTTTTTTTACCATAACATTTAACTATCAAAGTAACATCATTATCACATTCCACATTGCATTCGATGTAAAGTAAAAAGTAATTTGTAAATCAAAAATAGGTGTAACAATTACCATATATATTAAAATAAAATAAAAATTACAGAATTCTTTTATGACAATGATAAGCACAAGGATCCATTTGCTTTTAGCTCTAGGTTGTGTATTAGTGAAGCTTCATCTTGAGCATTCCTTAATTTTTCTTCCTTTTCCTTTTAATGACTATCTAATTTCCTCCTCCTGATTCATTGTTCATGGAAACCTCTTTTCCCTTTGAGGAGATCCTTCCCCCAAAATCCAAAGATTTTTTTTATTATTATTATTTTCCTGAATCTGTACTTTGAATGTGGTCAATTGTGGCTTAACACCTTCCCTCCAAACAAGAGTTGAGCCACCCAAAAAAAATAGGAGACAAGGGTGACAGTGGAGCCTCAAAACCACCATCCCCAACCGCTTTTGTTGGGGAAGCGTGGTCATTTGCAACCTGGCCAGTGGTGAGATCATCTTTTTCCGTTGAATAATGGTGGGTGGACGCACCACTCCACCATGTGGCTTGGAGCTCAAATTTTCATTGCAAACAATGGGAAGCCATATGCCCTGTCATATAGCATCTACGACAATGGAATGACAAGCCCTCATAGTCTACTATCTGCATCCAACACCCACTCGCCGTTTTGAGGGAGATATCCATCCACAAATCTGTTGAGATTTCGATCTCCACAAGGATGCGAACATATGTGGTGCGTAGTTAGTTTGATGAACCCTCATCAATAACTAAATTTTTTCCCTGAGAGTTACCCAATGCTTCAAAACAATAATCAAACAAGAATTGAAGAGGCAAACTTGGGAATCTTACCCATATGGGAACAGTTGTAAGTGATTCAGTGGCGGGGTTGAATGCGGGATACCATGGTTTCAGCACCAGCAGATATTCCCCGCAACTCCACTGAAAGTCACAAAGGGCAGTGTTGCGATCCTTCACACTGTCAAAGACCACCACAAAGAAACCCTGTGCACATGAATAGATTTGAAGACCATCGTCTAGGCTCGGTTTCCATGTTTCTGAGATCCATTTGTAGAGTTCATAGAGGCTCGGCTTGAATCCTCTAAACCTCCCAATCAAACCCTTTGTAGAGAAAAAGTCTTCGTTTTCTGTTATCTCTCGCAAGATTTCATGTCCAAACTCCACCGACGAAGAGACACTGGTGCACAACAAAGGATGCAATGGTTGAGGAGTTTCAGGGAGGGCCACCGATTGCCCAAAATGCCCCCCGCAAGCATGGAAGGAGACACAGACGACACCTTATTAGGTCGTTGGTCCAGCCCCATACCTGACCGAGAATATTCATTCTGCTTGTTCTGAAGGCCACGCTTATAATTATCACGCCATGCGCCATCCAGGACAGGAACCCTAGTCGCAGGAGGAGGTCGCAGCGACGACATGGCAGCCAATATAAAGCACAGAATGCTTGTTATTTTATTCGTTAAACTAGTAATTAGTATATTTCCTTCATGGCATTAAATTGCCTTAAAACAATTCCTTCCCCCTCTCTGCATGTCATTCCTATTGGTCCTTTCATGGATTAAAAAATAGTTAAGAAAGGGATGTCATTCTTCTTTGATGGTGTGGCAGGTGGCTTTCAACTCCCATGGCGTCCATGCCCTTGTCATCCTCACAATATTTTGTTTCAAATTTTCTTATACATGAACTGACTGATTGGTAGGTTTAGTATTTCCTCTTCTCATTTCCATATCAATAGTTATAATGATAACAAAGGTTTATTATATTTATATTTCAATTGAGTTAAGTATTTTATTTTTTTAAATATATTATTTAAAATTTAAATAATTAGTTTAGATCATGTATTAAGGTGTTAGTGAAATCATTAATATTATATTTGATATAGATATATGTATATTTTATTAATTAAATTGTAATTTTCTTACTTCATTTAATATTCAAGTATCTAAATTAGTATATTGGTCTATTAGTAAAATGAGTAAAATGAGTGTTTGTAAGGGATATTTCAAATATCTAGTTTAAGATATTCAACTTTAATCACCAATCACAACAAACAATAAATTAAAACACATTCCTTCCCACTTTATTTTTCAATAAACTTTTTAATCTCAACTTTTTAAAATTAGATCATGTTATTATTTACTGCTTTATGAGCACACAATTATACTAAAAGGAGAGGGGAAGGGGATGACAAGGTGAATCAATATTATACAATCTTTTTACTTTTTCAATCTAACAACCACAATGATATCACTTGTACAATATTATTCACACAATTATGCAACACAAGAAGAATGTACAATTTACGTAGAAACTCTTAGGAGAGAAAACCACGAAAAAATATTATTTTTATGTAAATCTCTTTTATAATCTTTGTAGACACCAACCTATAGGAAACACCATTTTTCTCTTATACAATTTGTGAGAACCAACCCATTGACTAAATATGTCCTTGAAAAATTTAAACGAATTGGATTAAGAGATCCTTTATTGACATAACATACTATATCATTCATTAAAATAGTGTGTAAACAGTGGTATTAGTATTTTTTAATTAAGTCACTTATTTAACTCAACATAATCCAAATTTTAATCGCACAAAAAATTAAACATTAATAAATTTTGATTTTAGCAAAAGCTGTCCTTTTTTGAAGTATTTATTTTGAAGATTCATTAACAAAAGCATGATAAAAGTTGGATCCAGCTCATAAGAAAACTTCTGATTAAGAAAATATTATTCGAAACTCTTTATTTATATATGATAGTTTCCGAGATCCTTTGAAATATCAATATGATCGAGGAGGCTCTTTAAGCAACTTTGGCAACATGGGTTAATCTCATTTTTCCACTGTCGGAGGCGCAGGTTCATGAGTCGTACCTGTAATATTCCAATAAATCGGATTAATTTTAAAATAACAAATAAAAATATATATTTATAAAATTGGAATAATCTGTGGTATAGGTGTAAGCCTAAAAAGTAAACAGAAATAAAACACATATTTATAAGTCTTCAATATTATGTCATATGATTAATTGTTAATGGTGGAGGTGCTGCCATAATTCAATAAAATTATTTACCTAAAATAAATTAATTTAAAAATATGAACAAATATATATATTCTTATAAACCTTTAATATCTTTTGTTTTAGGATCAATGGTCAAAGGTGGAGGTGTAGGCTCATGAAACTCACCTACAAAAACACAACAGAACATATATATATATATATAAGTCTTCAATATTATGAATCATATGAATTCTTAGTGATAGAGGTGCTGTAATAACTCTATCAGATTATTTACTTAAAGTAAATTAACTTTACAACATAAACAAATATATATATATTTATAAACCTTTAATGTCTTGTGTTTTAAGATCAATGGTCAGAAATGAAGGTGCAGGCTCATGAACGTTACCTACAAAAACCCAACAGAACATATATTTATAAGCCTTCAATATTATGAATCATATGAATTCTTCATGATAGAAGTGCTGTAATAACTCTATCCCGCGTCATTTAGAAGCGAGCCGGGAGGGGAGACTAGTCCTTGGAGGCGCACTGGAGCCGACAATCCATGTGCCAGATTAGCCCGAGAGCGAGTTGAACCCGAGACCATAAGGAACCATCCCACAGTCTCAAGCCAACCACGCTACCCATACCAACTAAAATAAATGAACTTAAAAACATAAACAAATATATATATATATTTATGAACCTTTAATATCCTGAACTTCAGAATCAATGGTTGGTGGTGGAAGTGCAGGCTCATGAACCTCACCTGCAATAGCCTTATCAAAGTTATATACCTAATATATATTGACTGAGAAAAAAAAACTACATATATAAGAATCTCACCTGAAACAACCATAAAAACCTAATACAAATCATTTCAGAAAATAAATATTGATTGAAAAATTATATAACAAACCTTCAATATTCTGCATGTTATCATCAGTTAACATGGGCGGTGGAGCAGACTCATCATTCACATCAATATTCTGCATGTTGTCATCAATTTTGGGCAGTGGAGGAGCAGGCTCATTCACACCAGCTGAGATAAGCTAACTAAAATTATTTAACTTAAGACAAATAAAATTTAATAAACAAGCAGAGCATAAAAGAAAATATATGTTTATAAACATTCAGCGGAAGTACAGCTTCTTACAACTCACCTACAGTAACCTATCACCATTTATCTACTAATAAAAATAAAAGTAAAAGCAAGAAAATCATATAAACCTGCAATGTCCTGTGCTCCCATGGAATAGAATTCTAAAACAGAAAACAACAAACAAAAGAAAACAACTTTCAGAGAGGAAGAAGATGGCATTCTCCGGGTGATGCATGGCTCCAGAGTATTGACAACAATTTATAGGAAGTTTTAAATCTTTGCATAGAATATCTTTGCATAAAATTAGCTGACTATGAAAACCATTAATTGTGGTTTTATATAGACAGCGGAAAAGGCGAGCTATTGTTTCTTTATATGGATCTTCATATCTGTAAATTGATTCGAGACTCGGGATTTGAATTTGACGGCGTGCAGCCTGTTTCTGTGATTTAGTCATAACTGTAAATTTGAGAAGTGAACTATGAAATAGCCTTACATTTTTTCTTGCATAGGAGAACACAATTTTTATTCAAGTATATTTGATTGAATGTTAAAAATTAAAAAATTACATTAATATGTGAGAACGAATTATACAATAATAGTTGTATTTCTATTCAAAGGATTGATTAAAAATTTAAATATGGTTAGTCAAAACGGGCTCTAGGAAAATTCATTCCAGCAATTCACAATTCACCGATGGAAAATTCACCTCCAGCAATTCACTGTCACCAATTCACCGGGCTTCGAAAGTTAACCACATTAAATTTTTAATAAAACCAAAGTTTTTGAAATATATATTAAAAAATATTAATGCAGTTAATTTTTTGTGGGTAAATTTTCCATGGCAATGAGTTTTCCATGATGAATTTGTCCTATGCCATGAAAACACATATGGTTTAATATAAATATACATGGATAAATGATATAATCTTGACTAAACTTGGAATACACATGGTCCATCTTCAAATTTACACTAATACTTGTATTTCTATTTAAAGGAATGATTAAAAATTTAAACAAGGTTAGTCTATACAATGAGCTTTGAATTTATTTTGATGGAATGACTTAATATAAATATATATGGATAAATGATATAATCTTGATTAATCTTGATATATACATGGTCCATCTTCATTTACACATATTTACACATTTCATCTTATTATATCTATTTTCTTACATATTCCGTTATATTAAAAATTCATTACACATATTCTTACACCGGTTCACATGCATTCAGCTCCACTTTACATCCATATATATTATACATATTCATATAAATGTATATTTATTATCCATTTATTACACGCATATGTATCTTTTCCAAATATTTCACCTCCACAATTTTTTAGCTGTGGGATTGATTATGTAGTTGTAAAATATACTCCATAAAATTGAATATTCAAATTGAAATTTTAGAGTTTGTACCCCTTTTCACTCATCATTATGAGTTGAATAAGACATGTTTGTGTGTTAAACTACTATGTTCTTATATTTAGAGGTATTCAATTGATTTCATTTATTATTATAAAAAATCTTTCAAAAATCATTTATTTGCAAAGAGTCCTTGGTCTACTAGTGACACTGAATGGTTTTGAATGAGCTTTGTAATTCCTTGAATTAACAAGCTCAAAACAAAACCTAAAAGAACAATTTTTTTAAAAACAAAAACAACAACACTGATAATGCATCAATAACATGTTGCAATGGCACACCAATGTGCACACAAGTGTCACAATGACATAATGATGAGACAAAAAGATAACTTCACCATTGCATAAGAAAGGTGTAAACAATGTAAAACTAATGAATTAAGGAATAAATCCACCATGATGAACAAACATAAGAGAGAGACGATAACAACAACTTGATGATCAGTTACTAAATTCTGATTGGTTCTCTCACAATACCACACCAAGATAGGATGAGGGATTCATCAACTATTAATCCACATCCAAACATACTAAACCACTCTAGACATAGAGGAAAACCTTCACAAGAGTCTTCCTAAGCAAGAGACACAAACATACCACAAACTGGAATGATGATTAGTCACTTGGAAATCACTACATGCTTCCCAAGACATCCTAACACAACATAACATCACACATGGGAAAGAACTACTCCACAACACCCCATGAACTATGAGGATTGTTGAGAACACTCAAAAGATTAACCACAAAGTATTATAACTTTCACAAAACTTCATAAGACTAAGAGAACAATCTCCCCAACCCCAGGTTTGACAACCAAGTGTTTCAAAAGGTTGTAGATAAAACGAGGCAAGATATGATGTAAGTCCTCAATTATAACACATGAGAACTTGCAAAAAACATCACTAGACCTATAAGACTATGAGGAACAAATTCCATTTACATGATTTTACCATACAAGGTCTCCAAACAAAGGAGAAAGATCAAGTCCTGAAACTGGGAAACTTGACTAGATTTTCGAGGGTTTTAATGACTAAAATGATTGGGATGAGAAATATTAAAGGAAAAAAATTATTTATCATTTGTATTAGGATTATAAAACTACCTTCTATCAATGGTTAAGAGGGTTTAAATTATGGTTTTAGTTTTGAAATGAGGCCACCCTAACACAAAACTAGGCCCCCCAACACACTTAGCCAAAATTTGTAGTTTTTGGGCCTACCAAGATTAGGCCTCCCCAATATGATACTAGGCCACCCAACTAATTATAAGGCCTCCCAACACACTTAAAAACATTCTAGGTGAGTTTGGGGACTCCTAAACCGACTAGGTTGCCCAACTATGAAATGTGACCTCTAAATTAATTTTAAACACTAATTTAAATATTCCTAAGTCCATTTAGCCATTGAACATTATAATATTAAAAAGCATAAAGTGGTTTCTGTTAGTTCCAACATGGAAACACTTAAATAATCCAATACACCTTTCTATTAACAAAAGTTACACCTGTTTCAAAGAGAGGTCCATTAATAACAAAATTACAATATATATGAATAAATAACATCCAAATAAATGAATTTTTATGATATCATGACGTTCCTTGATCCACAAAACTTAGGTCCCCAATAATGATTACCATGCCACCCAACCTCAAGGAATCAAACGATCCACTCCCACCATGCTAGGAAATTGTCACATGGGCCACAAACACAAGACTCATACAAAAAAATGGGGAGAAGGATTACAGTCATTCCATACATGATGAAAAAAACCCAAAATACATCATATAAACACTCATCTAGCAAAAGATGGACCAAATGCAAAAAGGATCAATATAAAATCTCATTGGGAAAACTCACTAGTGTCACATCATAATTTACATTGGGCCAAGTCACCAATGCCATACAAAAATCCATCCTTTGGAAAACTCACCAAGGGAATAACATATGGAATAACTCATTGGATGGGTATCACAAGGATTGTCATTAGTTCAACTCACCAATGGTCGATCACACTGACATGAGACACTAGGGTAAGATTTCAAAGATCTTTCTAGGGAGCGCCATCATGGTGCTCAATTTTTTTCCTCTCATATAGGTCTTGTAAGATCATGTATGACACCCATAGAATCTAGTACTCCTCTCATATGGAAAAGGATGCTTGATCATACAAGACCCAAGCTCTTTGAGCTAGCATATCTTTCCAAACATCCTTAGTTTGTACTAGCACTCAAAGCATGAGAGGGGCACCTATTATCTTAGTTAATTAATTACCCATGTTTCATTAATTAATTAATAGAACGTAACCATTCAATGCACATAAAGGGTACCCACTCAATGTATATATAGTCAAAGAACATCATAATCATCCCAATGGGGTTGAATAATGTAAGCATAAAAAGACATATGTACGTCCATCATATAAATAGTTAAATAAGTTATTCCTTCTAAACATCAATAATTAGGCTCACATTTAATCATAGAATAAATAATGCATTTCACTGAACTAAAACATAATAATAAACCAATCATGTAAATATAAAAAATGTCAATAACCAGCATGCTGAGGAATCTCACCTTGAACATACAATGATTCATACACACCGTTTAGAGAAATAAAATATTCACCATAGCAATCACAAGAAAATTGTGAATCTAAAACACTGATATCACATTAACAAGATGCAAACCGAAGGGGCACTACAAGCCCACTAGGGAACAAGTCCCATTAAGGGAAAGACTTGTGACAACATAAGAAATGAGATGGGGATCATGCCACAAGAAAAATTGGAATAATGGATACCCCTTAATCTCTAGCTCCTTTTAAGGAGATATCAAATTCACCTTGTTCTCTCAAATCAAATTAAAAAAATGATTTAGGTTCAATATATTTAAAGAAAATTACATTTGATGTGTAAATTCCATAATGGGCTGCCAAATTTTTGATAAAAATAATTATTATTTTCATTTATCAATTTGATACACATATAGTTACATTGTGATTCCTAAAATATAATTAATTGATAACTTGATATGAAGTCTTAACTAGACCTAAAGAGATACTATACACAATGAAATTCCACTCCAACTCCTTATTGATTTAGGGACTAGTAGGCATTAAAAAACCCACAAAAATCAATGATTCATATTGATAAATTGATAATAATTGACCAAGAAGTTAATGGGAAAGGAAAATACCCCCAAATAATATTTTATTATTATTTGTAATTTATGACATGCAACTGTTGTCACATGAAGTCACACCCTACTGAACATGAAGTGAAACATTGCAATGACACAATGGAAATGAACTCAAGGTACGGGACCTTTGTGCTTACGAGGTTGAATGTATGGAGAAGGCCAACTTCCTTTTTCGATTCAAGTGCAATGTGCTAGTCCACCCCAACACATGAAATCCTACCACTACCCTACTCTAATATCTCATAGGGGAAATGGGAGAAGGAACACATAAAAGGGAAATGGAGGTGATACAGCAAGATGGAATTTTTTTTTTCATCCCGACCAAGGTTGCTCAATACATCATTGAAGAGGGACTAGGGGACTCACACAGATCTCTGTTTGGTCAATTCCTAGAGGCACACAAAATGGTTAGGGTTTGAAAATTTGTTGGAAGGAAATGAAGGCTTCTTAAAAAAACAACTATAAACAATTTAACTCAAACATGTACACATGAAAAGACAAGAAAACACTTAGATATGAAGGAAATGAACTTAAACACAAATATAAAAAATCTAAGAAGAGGCAAGCTTGCTCAATTTCATTAATGTAGAGGAAAAATCCAATCTTTACAATTGTAGAGATACAAAAATGCATAAGTCTAGCAAAGAATAACATCGAAGGAGCCAAAGGAAGAACCCTTAAAATGAATACATTTCTTATCTTTATAGATTAGGCATAACTTAGAATCACAAACCAAACCCTAGCCTTAACTAGGGTTAGTAATGAAGTTTGTGCATGAAAAGGTCGAGCCATCTCATGAAAATTATGATTAGGGCATGGATCCATTAGGAAAGTTGACAAACATGAATAAATGAGCATGGGTACCCATGAAATCCAATTGCATCTAAGTCAGGGAAGCAATAAATGTCATCCTTGAAGTCCGTAAATCAAAATATGTAGCTAAGGAAGTGGATCGAGTGTGAATGGCATCAACCATAAAATATGCCAAATCCATGGGAAAGTCAGGGTGTCGAGAATGAAAAGAAACCTTTGAATCATGAAATGATCCATCAGATGACTCACCATTAGTGGTATTGAATAAATCAGAACTTGTGGAGTGTTTCATGTTGAATAAGAAAGCCATCACTAAGTTTGACCTTGATAGAAGTGAGGAGGATTATATGAAATTGAGGAAAACCTATAGGAGTGATGAATTACTTATGCACATGAAAAGGGGTGAAAAAAAGAAGAGGATACCTATCTCCCCTTCTTACAATGAGCCATTTATTGTATAAGACTTTTAGGTCTATTTCAAAAGAACTTATTTTGCTTTGTTCCAAGTGCTTGGAATTGATGATCAAGAGAAGACGCCAATCAGTCTTATGATGATGGCAATGAGGATTCAAAAACCATGAAGTAAACATTGAGTATGAATTTTCTACTTTAATTGAGAAAGGGCTACATGAGGGATTCTTACAAGTGAGAGAAAACCTATCCCCCATCACTTTCATAAATTACTCCTTACTGTGTCACTTGATATTGTATCAGAATAAAGATAAATGGATTAAGAGAATATGCTTGAGGATGTATGACCAACATGGAAATAGGTTACTCATGCAACATTAGTGCTACATTTGGGATATAAGATGTAGGAATAATGATTATGTAATATTTCATGATGATTTTGTGGTAAGGGTCATGACCACTCTTGGTCATATTTCACCAAGTTTTCCTACTAAAATTAGAGAATTATTAAGACCCTTGGAATTGAAGCAGGAATAGGGACACACATATAATTTTGGTGATTGCTTATTCTTAGCAGACCATACAGTGATAAGAGTCTATGGATGCCCTCAAGCTCCACACATTTTACCTTTATTCACCTTCGAATTGCATTTCTAAAGTTTATGAGGTAGATATTATGAATGGAATAGGATGTTATGAAAGTTAAAGAAAGGGAACATTCCCTCCTGACTTAACTATATGTGGAGAGTTGTCCATTGGATCTAATAATTTTGAAGAACTATAAAGTTATTTGAAGGTGAGGTATTCTCTGAAATCCTGAGGGGAAAGGGTCTTTGATCCTGAAGGACGTATACAATTTGTAAGGTAGACATTCCTCACTAGAGCTGGGATCACCTATGAAGTTGATTATGAAGAAGATATAATAAGAAATTTCCTTACATCTCAAGAAGTGTTTCAAAGGAAGAGGAAGTGGGAAATTATAAAGAGGTTCAAGTAAGAGAAGAAGAAAAAGGACATTGAATTCCAAGGATTCTATGTGGAAGAAGGGGATCCTCTTGAGAATATAAATCTGATAACTGAAAACTTTGAAAAGTTGTATGTTGAGCCAGAAAAGGAACCTGAAGGGAAATCCTCAATAACCTCCAAGTTGCCCATCAAAAAATTGGGTGGTGTTGTGATTACAGAACCCCTTCCAGACATTGTTGCAGTGCAATGCATTTCATCAAACTCACCTCTAGAGCAACCATGGCCCTAGAGGAAAAAGCCACATGAACAAACTCCCCTAGTGCCATACGAAGTAAGCGAAGAGGTGGTGGATATAGAGGAGGTAGCCAATGTGCCAATGAACTTACAAGATGATGATGAAGTTGATCAACCACTCCCTGAATTTACAACTGATGACCAAAGACTGAAAGAAAGAGTGGATGTGCATGCACATAGAAATCAAGAAATACATGATTATGAAAGAGTGGTTTCTAACCCGAGGTTTATGGAAGATGATGAATTTATCCAAACTCTTGAGTTTAAAGATTTTTGGAATAAGATGAAAATGAAAGAATTTGAGGAGAGACTCCAAACCATAAGATGGGTACTGAAGAATCATAACATGATCAGATTGTTTCCTAGACCTATGATGAGCTCAAAATCAATGAAATCAATGTTAGCCCATAGGAGGCTAGACAAATGGTATTAGAAAGAAACATATTAATAATTCCTAAGATGGAAATTAAAAAATATATTCTTACTAGATCAAGTATGGAGCCAAGAGGATCCCATGTTAATTTTTTGAATTCAATTCAGATGAAGGAATGAGTGAGACATGTTATAATCCAAGGATTGAAACCTTAGCTTTTTGGGAAAAAAGAAAAGAATAGATAAACCAAGATTACTTAATGTTGTACAAGAAATGAGAGGAACTACCATAGTTAAAACACTCCAAGATACATCACCATTGGAGGATGCTACTATGACCATGCACTCAACAATGTTTACTAGGGCTGCAATTAAAGGTATGAAACTTAGACTAACAGAGTATGAGAAAGCACAAATTGATCTGAATGATGAAGTGAATAGGTTATTCATGGAAAATGTGAAATTAAAACAACAGTTGAAGAGAATAAGTCTCTCCCAAAGTACAAAAATGGTAGTATACCAACCCCCTCCCATTCATATTGATACAAACATAATTTCTACTAATCAAGCAAATACACCAAAATAATAAATTGAAAGTCTGAAGAAGCTTAATGAAGAAACCAAGGGAGGAGTTTGGAAATAGATGTTTTATATGTTGGAAAAGATCTTGGAGCATAGAATTAAAATAACTATGGATAAAATAGAGAATGTGTATGAGTGATATTATTCTCTATCTTAGGAACTTTTACAGATTAAGACTCACACACCAATCTTGGACCCATTGTCCAAGAAATGGCAATCTATACACCATAAACTAATGAAACTATGAAAGGTCTTGCAAAGAAGTGTGGAAGCTCTTGCAGCTTTGAAGCCTAGAGAGAAAATGGTGAAAATGGTTAATGATGAGCATCAATACATATCTAGGGAGAAACAAAAGATCACAACAAGAATGGAATCATTCCATACACTTAAGCAATGGTTTATCTCGAGAATACAACAAGATGATGGTCAATTGAAGGATTTCAACAACTGGAAGAGTGAATTTGGTCAAGTAGTTTCAGATTATATTTCTCATTAATAGAAGAATCAGGAGTTGAATGTCCATAGTTTCAATTTGATTTTGGATGGAATGATTGCACTAGACTCAGCGTACTCAAAGTTCATCACATATGCTAGAGGATTACTGGATAGTAGGTGGAGGAATCCTTTGGCTAACATGCCATAGATCCAATAATGCAAGTGGCCTAATGATTATAAGGTATTCCAATGAGAGAAAAAATATATGGCTACCGCAGAAGAGTAGACCTTGTGTTAGTGAAGTATCGAGCCTTGGGTGCACAATCATGGAGAGAGGACCTTACCAGATCAGATGATCACGGGTACCTTACGATGAGTAATGGACCTTGGGTACACTACAAGTGCTACAAAGTTCAATGCTTTCATAATTTTTGTGCTATGCTTCAATTCTTGGATGCGCTAGAAAATGGACTTGATGTGTCGGAACAGGGTCCTGATGCACCGTTTCTTGGATGTGTTAGTTGAACAACCTAAAGCGCTACATGATCCTATGTATGCGCTAGAATCCCTATGTGCTACTTCAATAGCCTAATGCGCTAAAGCAACGACTGGATGTGCTCAACAATTTTTGGACCTATACCTAATCCTATGCACTATTTCAGTGACTCTATGCACTGCATCGGGTTCCAAATGCGCTAAAAACCTAGCCCTATGCGCAAAAATGTGTTTAAAACCGAGTATTTAAAAGACAAAAACTGAGAAAATTTTGAATTTAAATTTGAAAAATGGTGGTTCTAGGGGTACATATCGAAGGTCCGTATGTAGCTGAACACTAGTGGTGGTGAACTCGCTCGAATCTATGAGTGGCATGAAATCCTATCCATCTTGGCTCTTCAATCTCTTAATTTTCACAATGCATAAGTTATAAATGAGCTTTATTTTACCCTTTTTGACCTTTTAAGGGTTAATTAAGGGGTAATTATGGTGGCATTTATTTAATTTTTCAAAATGAGCTTTAATTAACTAATCACCAATGTGGCTAGACTATTATCATTTTTGGGAGATAAATCAAGTCACCATCTTCAAATTCAAATATCATCAGCGTATCATCGCAAAATCATTTAATCAGCAAAATGTTCAAAAATCATCAAAAATTTAAAAATCCCTGATTTATCTCCCGAGGGGGCATCCATTTATCATCACTAAAAAAATTAGCGTTTGGGGCATGTTGAATTTTTTACCATCATGGTTGAAAAAATTATTCTTAGAAGCAATGTGTCTGCGCACATCACTTCAAAGAGGGGCAAAACGTATGCACATAAAAATGGTCCGAGCACAAATTAATTAAATACTTGTTATTTAATTAATAATATCCTAGATCCTCTACTTATAAATAAATTGCAAAATTTATTTATATAGTTCATTTCTAAATATTCTTCTTATCCAAAATCATTTTTCTCTTAAATTAATTAAATACACAAATTAACTAATTTGTCATTTAGTTAATTTTCCCTCTTTCATTTAAATTTGAATTTTTAATTCAAATTGGCCTCCAAAATAATTTTCCTCTTAAATTAGTTAAATGCACAAATTAACTAATTCAAGTCATTTAGCTAGTTTCCCCTCTTCATTTAAATTTAAATTTTTAATTCAAATTGGCACATTTCTACATATTATTCTAACTTCCTTCCACCTCACCTGCCACCTCACCATGTGTCACATGAAATTGAATTTTCTAATTTCTAAAATGAGATTTTCCTCAACAAACTTGTAACAAATTTGAAACCACCTTGGACACATGGCTTCTTCTTTTCTCCGATTCCCTTCAACACTTGGAAAATTGTTCTCTTGTAGGGAACCAACTCCATGATTCTCTCCAACCTCTTCGTGCTCAACTGATGATGCCTTAGGATCACAATCTCGATCGTTCATCACTGCTGCATCATTCCTAGCTTGGAAAATTTGATAAATAGAGAACATTTCTACACCTTTTCATAAGGAGAATTCGACAAGTTTATGTTGCAGAAATCTTGTTGCAATTTGAGAGCATTGTAGTTTGCATTTAGTGTTTTAATTCATTTAGCATTATCATGGAATTTCCATTTTAGCATTTTAGTTTCTTTCATCTTTTATACAATATTACTATTAGATTTGCATTACTAGTTTTAGATAAATGTCAAGCACAACAAACATTCCATCATAGATCATTCAAAATTTATCTTCAAAAACACAAAAATATAACAATTTAGGCATTGTAGTTTGCATTACATAATAACTTCTCATTTCTTAGGTTTCCATTTCATAAATTCATGTGCAATGAATAATTCTTAGAGAATGAATTAAGAAATCACCAAGAATAGAGGACAATGGAATGATTTCAAATGCAGGGTTGTAATAGTTTTTATTATTAATTATATTTCATTAGATGTAATACATTTCATTGATGTGTGTATTTAGTTATGATTAATTACTCTCATTGACACATTTTAAAACCACACAGCGAAATGCAACAAATAATACTCCACCAACACCTTATTTTTTTGCATAGAAAGGATTAAGGAAATAAACCATAGAACAATGCAATAGAGACCCATAAAGCATGTAAGTCTGCCATACAAAGTACCACCACACCTAAGCTACCAGACCATAATATCACGGATTACAAGGAGGTAATAATGAGAAGAGCAAGGCCAAAACACAATGTGCAAGAACCAACTCATAACAAAATAAAACCACCTTTCCCCCAACTTAATAAGCTTAGTGACAAGACACCTCGTCATTATTAGAGATAAACTTAAGATTAAGAGGCAAGGATTCAAAATCATCCTAATTATTATGAGACACCATGCCCAAGTTAGCCAACCCATCACCCAACGAGTTAGCTTCCCTAAACACATGAGAAGTTTTGATCTCATCAAAAGAATTATTATTTATTTTTTGAAAAAAGAAATGTCTTTAATATAAAAATAATTTTTATAAATAGTATTTAGTCCATAATTTTGAAAATAAAAGCATTATTATTGATGCGGTTTTTGGGCTAGTAGTAGTATAATAAAATGGTCACAAGAAGAAAGGATTTAAAATTAGTCCATTAAAAGGAAATTGAAAGTTAAAAATTATATTAGATTTTCATTGATTGATTCTAGTAAGAAGATGTAGTATAATAAAATGGTCACAAGAAGAAAGGATTGAAAATTAGTCTGTAAGAAAGAAATTGAAAGTTAAAAATATCAGATTTTCATTGATTGATTCTAGTAAAGAGATGTTCTATAATTGGTGTATGAACAAAATTAGGAGTGCTTAGTTAAACCAAAATAATAAATGGATGGTCAAATAGAATAAGAAAAAATAGCACTTAGAGAGGAAATATGTGCATAGTCCAATTGAAGACTAACTTACACCATCTTTGATGGAAAACAAATAGACAAAGGTCACGAGACAGGATGTGATGGCATGACACATACATTTTGCAATTTCAAAATAATTGAATTAAAAGGTATGCCTTGTTTTGTGGGGAAATAATGATTTATTTGACTTGAGAAAAGATATTGTACTCAACCCATTGGAATCAAAAAGGAAACATTAAAAGTAATTAACTATATGTGCAAAACCAATAAAGAAAATGCGAAACTGAAAACAATTAATGGTATTTACAATTGGTTCATTAAATCTATTTATTGGTATGCTAACATTATATAGTTGGAAGTGATGAATTTTTTGTTGGAGCACCTGAGCCGAAGTAGATGTATACACAACACGGTTGACATAATCACCATCTGGAAGATTCAAGGCATGGTCACCAAAGCACTCTTGGGCTGCAGGACATGCAGTAAGAAATGTTTTAAAATCCATGACAAATAGTACAACTTATAATTTCTCGGCAAGTACGATGAATTATAAAGTTATGACAAATGCCAAGAGTTTTATAACATTTCCCTGCATTCTCTGCAGGCCAAAATAGTTGCTTTTGTGTCTTCATCCCCATGGTTTCAAACAAAATATGTGCTTCAAAAATATTTATCCAATAAACTATATATTTGATCACGACAATTACCCAGATATCTGCCTACAAAAGCAACATGCTCATTAGCAAAAAATAGTTACATGTTTATGAATTATATCTAGGATATCTTCATCCCCATGGTTTCAAATAAAATATGTGCTTCAAAAATATTTATCCAATAAACTGTATATTTGATGACTACAATTACCCAGATATCTGCCTACAAAAGCAACATGCTCATCAACAAAAAATAGTTACATGTTTATGAATTACATAGGATGTCATTGAGTACGCTGATTTGTCTATCTGGAAAGGTACATTCTTGGCAGAATTACTTTTTGTTGCAAAGAAAGTGAGAAGTAATTAATAATATTTACAATTGGTTCACCAAATCTATTTATTGATAATGGAAAATTTCTATACTTACAGATACTATTGGTGTTCAACAAGAGCGAGCAACATTGGATGAACTTGTTGGACTATGAAAGAATTTGAAATAGACAATTTACAATACACTAATTTTCTTGAATGTCTATTGTATTTGCACAACATTATGTCAAAGGAAAAAATATAGATATAGAATAAAAGAGGTTAGCATTATTTGTTCTAAATAGGAAGAGAGAAAATATAACATTTTGAATACATGGGATCTTGGTAAACAATTGTGTATAAGTAATATTTTCGAAAAGTTGAAAAGAGAGCTATGGAAACACTGACAAATACAAGAGATAGAATAGAGTATGTTTTTGGTGGACAAGTGGATGTGAGAATTTGTGTGTCCAAGTATATAACCAGCAACAAACATATGCCGATAGAAGCCAAAAACACTAAACCCATGCTTGTTCTCCTCCCTACCATATTGGCATCATGAATCCTCGTGGGCTCTAGCCAAACCCTCGAGCAAGGAAGACAGGTAAGGTCCATGAAAAATCTCAAGGACTCTTATCATATATCACAATAAAAAATATAGAGAAATTCTAAAACAACTATATTAGAAAAACACTTAAGAAAAACCCACATTAAACAGGTTTGTACAAGACAAGCAATGTAGGTAATAGTTGGGTTGTTAATTTAAGGTTCAAGCTACATTATCTAGCACTAAATATTATAGATAAATAGAGAAATTGTAAAAGCGTTGTTAGCAAAATAGTTAAGAAGTTTAAAGTATAGAAAATAAAAGAGGCAAACTATGATAAAGAGAAAATTGTTATGGAAAACTAGGAGAAATGAACAGTGTGATACATATTGAAACAAGGAAGCTGTGTAATAGTTGGCTTGTCAATTGAAGATTTGAGCTACATTATTTAGTACTAAATATGATAGGCAGAAAGGGGAATTATAAAAGAGCTATTAGGAAAACAATTAAAGAAACAAAATGGAAAAAGACATGAACAATAAATTAATCACTCTAAACCTCTTATACAATTTCTCTACTTGTCTTCAATATTTATTACCAAAGAACGTAGCTCGAATCTTGTATTGATGCACATGTTTAATGATATTTTTTTTTCTCATATGTTTGAACTAGAGAGCCATCCACAAAGCTTCACTCTGCACACTATAAAGACTGCATAATGACTAAAAAGGTGCATAAAGATGCTCATAGATAACTATTCATACAAGAGAAGCAGTCTATGTAAAAATTGAGCTGTCAATTGAAAATTTGAAGTACATTCTTTTGTTGTAACCGCACAGTAAACAAAACTTGTAGAGGCAATGGGTAGTCATAATCTGTGCAAAATGGCTATAATGCCAAAGAGTTAACTAGAGATTTGAGCTACATCACTTGGTACTAAATATTATAGAGAAATAGAGGAGACTTTCTTGAGGTTTTTTATGATGGCATGAAGCTTACGTCTTGAACAAAGTTTGTTGCTAAATGTCCCTCATTGGTTAATAAAAATTGCAAAAAAATTATGAATTTAGAATTGACAACAGAACTGTTACATAGATTCCTTGTCTTGTATCAATATGTTGCATAATATTATTTTAGCCTCATTTATTTGAAGGTCCCTATAATCAATTATTCTATTGTTCTTGTAAGAAGGATTGTTTTCAATTTTTTAAATTTTGAATTTTTTACCGAGGTTATTTTGTTTGGATGGAAACATGTTATATGTGTTGTATCAAAATGTTTCATGATATTCTTTTTTCCTCATGTGTTTGAAGTTTGCGATAACAAATTGTTCTTCATGATATTGTTTTCTTCAGTTGCCCATAACAAAAAATTCATCATCATAGTTTTTCTCTTCTATGCTCCATATTTTAAAGTTGATTTATAACCATTTGTTATTTTCCTGTGGTTCTTAAGTATTTTCCTAATAGTTCTTTTACAATTTACCTATTTGTCTATAGTGTTTAGTGCCAAATAGTGTAGATTGAATTTAGAATTGAGAAGTCATCTCTCAGATAGTTTTTTCATCTTGTATCAATTAGGAAAATAGACAAGAGTCATAGGTAAATGATAGATGATACAAAACATACATAGGCCAAAGAAATTGAAAGGAGGGAAAAGGTTTTTGTCCATCTGTCATTTACGCAAGAAAACAAAATGTTAATCTAATACCTCTTACAACTGTTACATAGGCTACTTTCCTTGTAACAATATGTTCCATCACACAACAATGGCAAGATGCATTAACACTCGCGTGAGCAAACACTTACCATGCTCTTTCCACACAATGGGGCAAGTAGCTCAACCACCGCCAACCCTTCTTTCCAATTTTGGTTTTTGTCTATAATATTAAGTACTCAATATGTGTTATTCAAACATCTCTTATACAATTAGTCTATTTATCTTCAATATATATATATACACATATATGTATCTATCTATGTTTCCAAGAATTGATTTTCACATATAGTTCATATTGTATGTATATATATGTATATATATACATATATGTGTGTATATATATACATGTATGTGTATATATAAAATATATATAAATATACACATATATATGCACTATTGATGGTGTTTAAAAAGGACAAGATGCATTGGATTGAGTTCTTCGGCCATGGAAGAACTTCAAATAGATAGTTTACAATATACTAATTTTGTTGAATGTGTATTGTATTTGTGCAATAGTATAAACAAAACAATATAGATATACAATAATAGAGGTTAGCACCATCTGTTTTAAATAGAGAGAGATAAGATGGAAAATTTTGAGTACCTACCATGTTGGTAAATAAATCTTAATAAGGTATCTATTCAGGAACTTGGAAAGGGAGCTGTGGAAACAATGTCAAATGCAATCGATAAAATAGAGTATGTTTTTTGTAGGCAAGCACATCGAAGAATTTGTGCGTCCATGTATATAACTAGGCAGAAATATATGGAGGTGGAATGCAAAACCTCTTAACATACGGTCAGTCTCCTCCCTTCCATATTGGCATCATGAAGCCTTGCGGGCTCTAGCCAAACCCCCGAGTAAGAAACACACATTTCTTATAAATATTATTGACAAAAAGGGAAATGGTGTTGAATTCCTTGAAACATAGAGAGATATATATACATACACACATATATATATGTATTGAAATGCCCCTTTCATATTTAAAAATATACATATAGGAAAAAATGTATATCCATATATATAGACCAAAACCACTATGGCTCATTTCACAATGCAACAAAAATCTATATGTACACATGTATGTCAAACAATTGTGTACATGATATATTTATTTTTATTTATGTATATTTTAATATAAAAAGAGTTAAAAATAGTGTAAAATTTCAGAAATTTGAAAGTCAAAAACAGTTCTTGTCAGAGGAAGAATAAAATAAGAAACTCCTAAAGTGTCATGCCAAGAAAAAAATAACACAAGGACACAATTCTTAATTAAATGCTTTGCTATATTTGTCTTCAATATATATATGCATATATGTGTCTATGTATGTTTCAAAGCATTGATTTCCACATACTGTTCACAATCTACACCGTCCTCTTAGTAAGGATTTAAAGTTAAATCAATTAGAAAGATACCAAGGAACTAACTGTAAAAAAGTGTATAACACCACAAACCCAATTGAAAATTTGAGCTACATTACTTGGCACTAAATATTATACACAAATAGAGAAACTCTAAAAGAATTATTAGAATAACACTTAACTGCTTTGATACTAACCCTTTGCATATATATATGCAATCATCCCTATGTTAATCTGCAATCGGTCCTATGTTAATGGTAGACCGCCAAAGACGCTTATGCGTTTGAAGTTCCCCATTCATCACACATGATCGAAAACCCATACTAAACGTATTGACACAACATAAGTAGTCTATGCAAGAGTTGGATTATCAATTCAAAATTTGAGCTACATTCTTTGGCACCAAAACCAAATTAAATAGAACTCGTAAAGCCAATAAGTAGCAATAACCTGTACAAAATGCCTATAACGCCATAAACTTAATCGATAAAATTTGAGGTATATTCCTTGGCACTAAATATTCTAGAAAAATAGAAGAATTGCAAAAGAGATATCACACACCCATTTATGTATGATTCTAAAGCCTTATTCTAATACATCTTGCAATTGTTACATAAAATGCTTGTCTTGTACCAATTTGTTTCATGATACTCTTTTTCCCTCAAGTGTTTCAAGCTCCTTATAATAAGCTCTTAATTGTCATGGTTATATTGTTTGGATGGAACATGTTATATGTGTTATATCAATATGTTTCATGATATTTATTTCCCCTCATTTATTTGTTGTCCCCCATCACAAATTGTTCTTCATGGCACTCTTCTTTCGAGATCCCCATAACAAACTATTCATTCTCGTAGTTTCCCTCTTCTATGCACTGCATATTTTTAAATTCTATTTAATGTGGCTTTTTTGTATAATATTTAGCACCGGATAACTTTCATTCTAATACCTTATATATAAGTGGAAAAACACTTAGTAATCACAAGAAACGCATAGATGGTTGGAAACCCATATTAAATACTTTAACACCATGAATAATAGAATAGGTGACCTACATTAATCAACAATTTGTTATATAGGCAATTGGATATTCATGATATTCTTGCTTTTAGTTCCCCATAACAAATTATTCATTATCTTAGTTTCCCTCTTCTATTCTCGATATCTTAAAGTTCTATTTAATGTGGTTTTCACAACATTAGTCATTTTCCTCTCATTCTTAAGTGTTTTCCTAATAGGTCTTTTCTAATTTTTCTTTTCCTATTCTATCAATATGTTGCATGGTATTGTTTTTATCTCAACTATTTGAACTTCCCGTTAACAAAGTGTTCTTCATGATATTCTTATTTCTAGTTCCCCATACCAAGCTGTTCATTATCGTACCATGCCTATTCTATTCTCCATATTTTAATATTCTATTTAATGTGGGTTTTCAAACATCTCCCATTTTCCCTTGATTGTTAAGTGTTTTTCTAACAGGTTAGTGAAATGCATGTACAGATTTGATTTTACAGCATATTCCTGCTTACCAAAAATTCTATCACTGTCTACACAAAGTGTAACAACAAATTCTATGTAACACTTAGATTGCCTATTCAAAATTCAAGCTACATTATTTCCTACTAAATATTATGGACAAAATAGGGAAATTGTAAAAAAATTATTAGGAAAATAGTTAAGAATCAGAGGCAGTGCTAGAGATGTCCCAGCCGAGAAGCTATTTTGTCTGAAGTTTCCACAGGGATTTATGTTAGGCCAACCGTGAACTGGATTTTCTGGTGTAGGAGATGCTTCGGTCGGGAAAAACTTGATCGGGTTTTGAGGTGGTGATGTGGAGCTTGGTGATTACATGGATTGGTGGTGTTGGAGTTGGTGTCCTTGATACACAAAAACTCAACGTTAAGTGTTTTCCCGTGCGAGCAACAATGCATTTTGGCATTGTTGTGCAATGGGGGCGGGTGAAGCAAATGCGGGCGGATGAAGTAAATGAAATATTGAATTCCATAGTGTGGGAAAGTATACTTTGATTAAGTTGCATTGTTAAACAACCATTATGGTGTTCGTTTCATAGCATTTTGTATAGTTATTGCCCTTTTCTATTCTCCATGTTTTCCCCATGATATTCTATTCCCATTCAAGACTTACATTGTTCATCAAGATATGATGGATGGAGATTGTCAAATTTGTGAATCACCTACAAGGGCCACTTTTATCAGAAGAAGCACTGCCGAAATTGAAAATTCAAGGAAGAGTAAGCAAACTATGGAAATAAATATTTTGTTACACAGAGCTTAAAAAAATAGAGGAGAAGAGTATATCATGAAACATATCGATAGAAGACAAGCAATCTATGTAACAGTTTGCTTGTCAATTTAAAATTCAAGCTACATTAGTTGGCACTAAATATTATAGACAAATAGGAAAACTGTAAAAGAGATTTTGTGGCAAATAATGTATGTTGAATGTTGAATTGACAAGCCAACTGTTACATAGATTGCTTGTTAATTTGTGTCCTTATCTTTTTTTTTTGCTTGGCATGACAGTGGTATTGATTTGATAGAAGACCATTGTAAAAATTGTTTGCTCCGCCTCTATTTTATAGCAGATTGGAGGATGTTCAAACCATTGTGCGCTAGAACTTGTGAGTTGTATAGATATATAAATAATATATATATATATATATATATATATGTATACATACATGTATATATATATACATGTATATATGTATACATGTATATATAGATATATGTATATACATATATATATCTATATATACATGTGTATATATAGATGTATGTATATACATATATATATATATATATATATACGTGTATATGCAATAATATATGTATGCATGTTTTACTAATAGTTCTATTACAATTCCCCTATTTCTCTATAATATTGAATGCTAGATAATGCATGTCCTCTTATACAATTATTCTATTTGTTAGCGGACTGAAAACAATGTGGGCACCATATTAAAATCAAAAGCATGGGAACTCAATGAATGTGCAAATATATATATGCAAACGTAGGAATAAATTATGTTCATATTTGCTATACAAAAGTCTTAGATAAGATGCAGACATACCTCCTAGTTGCAACTCGATGTAGTATGCACAAAAGGAAAGAAGGTCTGCTCTCCACCCTATCATATTGGGTCATGTAGACTCATGGGCTGTCACCAAACCCCCCAACAAGAACATACATTGCCCACCACTATGATCAATGTTGAAGCCAATGTTTGGGCACCTATAAGAGATGGGACCATATTAAAATCAAAAGCATGGGAGCTCAATGAATCCATGAATATATATGCAAACATAGGAATAAATTATATTCATATTTGCAAAACAAAAGTGTTAGATAAGATGTAGGCATACCTCCTAGGTGAAACTAGATGTAGTATGAATAGAAGAAAAGTACTGCTCTCCACAATGCCAAATTGGGTAAAGTAGCCTCACAGGTTGCCATCAAACCCTCGAGCAAGAACATACATTTCCCACCACTATGCTCAATGGTGAAGGAAATGTCTTGGCACCTAAGTTTTTTGTTTTTTGATATTTGATTGTGTTTGAGTTTTCTTTCATCAAAAAACAAAAACACAATCAAATATCCAAAAATAACAAACCTTAAGCATTATAGATTGTGGAAATCTCATATCATTAACCTAAGAATTTTCTTTAGTTGAAATCAGTATTATACATTTAAAAAAAAATATAGTTGTATCATTTAAGACAAAGAATTTGACATGTAGTCATGAAATAAGAATAGAATAAAGGACATACAACCTTACCTTCTATATAAATAGAATGTAGTTTCAGCTTGTACACCATGCTAAACATGCGATCACAAAGCTATTTAGTATTGTGGAGATGTACAGTTACAATTGAGAATGTTTGCAATCTAAAATGGTTTTAATCAAATATAGTTAGTCACAAGGAGGATTTGAAGTTTAGTGTGGTGAACATGTGCAATTCGTAGATAATATGTAAATTAAGAAATATAAAGAGTTGTATAGTTTATAACAAATAATATGTAAAGAAGAAAAAATGATGACTATGGCTATGAGCCTAGGCGGGAAAGGGCGTGGGCCTGGTATTTTGAACTCTGCTGGAGTTGATGCAGAGGATTCTCGCATAGACGCTGAAGATGATCTTGGCCTTATTGTTTGGCCAGGAGAAGATATGTTGCTTCACAAGCTCCCATGGGCTTGCAGCGATGGTGGGTGTTGGCCTTATCATTTCCTCTACTTTGATGGGGACATTTGTAGTCTTTCTTTGGCGCTTGATCTGTCTGGTGTTGGGTGGGTCTATAGTCTTGCTTGGGCTCCTGATTGGAGTGTTGAATTGGTGTGTGGGAGAGGGTTTGAAAGAGCTATGTTTCTATTCCCTTCTATGTTTGAAGGTGGATCCGGTGTTGCTTGGCTAGCCCCTGTCTTCTTCTTTCTGATGACTTCTTGTGGTTGCCTGATGTTGATCATGGATGGGATCGTCAGGGTTAAAGGTGATGGGACCTCCCATGAAGGTCTTGGTGGGGGTTTAAGGCTCTACCCTTCGAGGGAGTTGGGGGTTGGTTGTTCTCCCCTAATATTTGTGTTTGGCTAGGGGAACTTTGATGGTGTCTTTGGAGTTCCATCTTCCTCTACTCGTCGAAGATGTTGGGGTTTCTCTTGTAAGATCCTTTGGGGGTTTAGAAGGCCCATTGTTGTTTCAATGTGGTGGGGTTTGTGCTTCAGGTGGACTGCCTAGTCGGTGGAAGGGGTTGTTTTGGTGTTTGTGGTTGGTTGGGGGAGGAAGTTAGTGATTCTCTCTCTCTCTCTGGTTCTTACAATTTCGTGGTGTGGTCTAGAGATTCCTTCCTCCTTCTTCAGGCTTGTTTCTTTCTTGCCATGGGAGGGCTCCCTTGTGGCTTGTTGTGGGGTTTTATTTTGTGGGGGCTCCACCGCCTTATTGGTTGCCCCTTGTGGTGGTTGGAGCGTTTCTTAAGAAAGGAGCCTTTTTGTGGTGGATATTGCTAGGTTTGTTGAGGGGTGGTGTGATTACTTCTTCTACTGGTGTGGTGGATTTCTCCTTGTTACAGTAGCTGGATCCTCTAGAGGTGGATTCTTCATCTATCAAGGTGAAGTTGGGGGATGTGGTTTGGGTTGGAAGTTTCCTTGTCTTGTCGTCTCTACGGTTGTCCCTTCTGAGGTGGGTTCTACTCCTTTGGAGGTGGAGTTGTGTGCTGTTGGAGATCTTTGGGCCCAGTGGGGGAAGTTTTCATGTTATCATCTCCATTAGAGGGGATCTCTATGATGGAACTCTCAAATTTTGCAAATTTCAAGTGCCCATTTCAAAAATTTTGACTTTGCACTTTCACAAGTGCACCTGACAGATTATTTTGAGTGACCCACTTTGGAGGGTCAGAATTTGAGGCCTGTTGAGTTTCGTGCGAAACCCATTTGTAGAAATATTTAATTGGCATATATGAATGCGTGTGTCAATTTTCAGCTTCCCATGATAAGTTTTGACAGGGTTTTGAAAAGTGAAGCTGGAGGTTTTTTGCACTTTTCTGCTATTTGCAGACTCTCAGTTTCGTAAAGTGGCCTCTTGTTTGAGCTCAGATTTCGCAACCAGTTGACTGCCATGTCAAAATGAGTGTTGATCTGTATTCTCCATATGTAAATGATCTCATATGTTAGTTTTCAGAGCATCATGATCTGATTTGTTATTTTTAAAAAGTCGAAACCAAATGCAGTTTGTTTAGTTTCACATCTGCATTCCTGACAACCTTTTTGTATGGTCAAATTTGATCGTTAATATCTTTTGATCAGTGATGTTTCAAGAAAATTCCTTTTGCACACATGCTCAGGGTACCTAAATGAACTTATGTGTCTGAGGGCAGCTCTTCGAGAGTTGATTCACTACTTTTACAAATTGGCAGTTGAGTGAGTTTTAATTGGTTCAGAGCAGGTGCAGTTTCATAAAAGTTTGATTGAACAACTTTTCCGATTAATATCTTTCACCTCATGACATGTTTTTCCGAGCCGTTTGTTGCACTTCATTCTTGGGTCAAATGACTATATGTCTACAAGCTTTCATTGCTCTAGGAGGTCGTTTGACTAGTTTCCCAGGCTGATTCTAGGGCCGACTTGGCCAAGTTTGCACATTTTACAGAAATGCCTAATAGTAAGTTTTAATGAAAACCAAGCACGTGTTTTCACTCCGGGTGCATTCAAATGTCGTCTCAGATCAATTTGAGCATGAATTTTGTTTCAAAATGTTTTTTTTTTTAGTCAGGTCCACATGGGGACTTGACATGCTTTACATAAAAACGAGATTATAAGTATTGTATTGTGGCAATCAATTCAACTTAATTTCTTTGAATGGTTCAAAATTCATTGGAATGCACCATCATAATTACCTTCAAGGGTTTGATGAAAAACACGCTCATTGCCATGTTGCAATATTGAGGGTTGAACATAATATCTCTCTGAGGAGTGCTCTAATTGGCACATATGATAAATACATAAGCATTAGTGGTGATCACAAGGATTTTGAAATATTTTCTAAGAAAAGTGTTGTATCATGGATTTTGTTGCAGCATATATTCAATGTGGCCAAATTGTGGATACCTTAGAGGTTTATCCTTGAAATGCTGAGAGAATGGACAAGGCCAAGCCATGCCATCATAATTACCTTCAAGGATATGCTGAGAGAGAGCAACATGATAAGGTAATTGAGCTATTATGTCACTCATAAGAAAACAATGCCATCCTTTATTGACCGTTGACATCAAGGGACAACTAAATGAAGTTATTCATAATTGGTTGGCCAACAATGAATTGTTTAGAGTTGAATTCCCATGACACTCTCGAGTTGTTTTCAAATCCTTGAAAGGGGTTCAATTTGATTTTATCCCCTTGGACTATAGTCTAGGCCAATTATGAAGAATATCCTTCTATGGTGGTAGCTCTTCGAAGAACAGTTATGTTTGATCAAATATCACACAACTATTCTCACAATTTCCTGAGAAGTATGATGCCCAGTTCTACAACAGGCACACTTGATAACTTGCAAATTCATATCCTCCCACACATCAGTAGTAAAAGGGCGGGTGTTTTCCAATGGCTGAAAATTAAGCATCTAAATAAGAAATGCAATTAGAATTGACGACCCAATAGATGAATAAATGTAGAAACAAACGGACAGAGCAGGAGGACTTTTAATAGATAACTTCAAGTTTGAATTTCACAATGAATAGGCACCAGGATTTTCTTCTATATTTGTTTGCATGTAAACATATTACAAATGAGCCTTGTGTTGGCATCAAGGCTGCCATCATACCATTTTAAAATGAGTGACATCACATTGCATATGGTATTTTACAAAGACATATGGGTTGGGTGGTGGCATATCATTTGATGATAATGTTGCAGAAACTTTCAAGAAAATGCAAGAGGGCCATCGAAGGCATAGGGATTCATTAGTGCCATGAAACAATGCAGCTAACACATACCGTGATGGTTTCAAACCTAGTTTTGAGGAAGATTATGCTTGCAGATGGAAATGTATCAAGATTGTTTGAAGAAATCGTGCCCAACATGCACATGGATCTGTTAAAAATGCTTTGGAATATCTAAAAAACTCTTGGAAGGTGCAGTTTGAAGGAGTACCCATCCATGCAAGGTGATGGAGGGCCTGCATCATCAAAGAACAAAGGGTAAAGTGATGAATAGTGGGCGCAGCCAGTGGATAAGGAAAAGCTCGCATGGAGGTGGTAATGCACTCGGGGTATCATGGTTACGTGAAGCTGCATATATAAAACAACCATGGAGAAGGTTCAAAATGTGATCAAAGCAGCTTGGAGGTGAGGGGAATGCCTGCAGAGGGTGATGTTGGAATAGGTATGGATACCCATCAAAGTACAAAGCATGATGGAGGGGGCTGCGATGAGAGAGAAGGAGCTGCCAGCTGAAGGGAGGTTTGTTTTCCAAGGAGGCTACACCCATACCTTAATTTGCATAAGGGAGCTCTGCACTGCCGGTAATATGTATCAAAGTTGTTTGAGGAGAGGGCCTGTGTGTGCAAGCTAAATGTGTTAAAATTGTAGAGGGTACGAGGCCGATGTTAAATGTATTTGTTGACAAGGCTTTAGAAACTTGAAAGAAATCAAGGTTGCTTGGAGAATGAGGAAACCAGGGGAAGTTGCCGCCATGAGAAATTACAGAGCTCAAGCAAACTTAAAAAAATAGGGCAACACAAAAAATAGGTAGGAGGATGATCAACGGTCAAAGGATGAAGTTGACTCTAGCCAAATCTGGACTGTTCCCCGCCATGTCGTGATTGGAAAATGCTCAGGGGATATTGATTGCGATGGCGAGGGGAATGAGAGGTGGGTCCCCAACAATAAAAAAAAGGCTCGAGTAAAGTATGGGAGCCTGGTAAATAAATGAAAAAAAAAATAGAATTAAATGTTTTTTGTGAAGGATAATTCCATGAGGGTGGGCCCAAGGAGGTAAAGTTTTTATTTTTGCTCGACATATATTTTGGGTAAGGTTTTTGAACTTTTGTAAAAGTGAAATTAACATATTATGGGCCCATTTTAATATTTTTCTGACATAGTTTAAAATAGTAAAGTTTTAAATGTGGGTGCTCTCGAGGTTCATGGAAAGATTTTATTGTATTAATGGGGTTGAATGTGCACGGGTAAATATGTTATTTGCCCAGGTGAATATTTGCTTAGAGAAATGAATACAAAAGTGTGTGCTGGGAAAGTGAATTGAAGGAAAATGGAGTGGGTAGAATATTTTACGCAAATGAAGGTTTTTTAACCTTCATTGCTGGTTTTCACAGGTGAAGTTAATCCATTCACTTTGCAAATAAATTATATGTGCTGGATAAGTTAAGTGAATTTTATATTCACTTTATTTGTGGAAAAAATGTAATGTGCAGCAAAGAATTAAAAAGGCAGAATTGAATTTTCACGGGTAGAGGCTATTTTGGCACAATAGGTAAAATTGCAGATGTACACATGGGTATTTTTTTGTTGGGGATCAACTTGGGCATATGCTGTTTTGGAAACAAAATAAAGTTTATTGCAGGGAGAGGAGAAGATTCTTTGCTGATTACTGATCAAGAGAAATAATTTTCCAGATGTCTTCATGAGATTTATTTTAGGGCTTCTTCTGGAACTTTCCTTTCTTCTACATATTCTTTTCTTTTTTCATTGTAATGGGTTAGCAAGTTAGAAATCTTTGGTGAAGGTACATAGAAAATTGTAAAATCTGTAGTGATAGAGAAAATGCAAATTGGATTCTGAGTCTTTTTATTGTAGGATTTGAATTTATTGAGATTTAGTGTTTCATAACAGTACTAGCATTTGAGTTTAATTGATAAATCCAGGCTCATGTCTCTCCTATGTGCAATTGTATTCGAATTTTGAATGAAGTGATCAAGGGTTATTTTGTTCATCTCACTGTTGTGGTGTGTGCAATTCTTGTTTTAGCTTTAATTCAAAGAGTTAATTAAAATGCTTAGATGAGATTGCAGGTTGATATGTTCTGTACAAGGATTTGGTAGGTAGTATTGAGTTGAGGTACAATATTGGTGATATTGTAAGGCAATATAATCAAAGATGTTATATGCTATGTGTTGAATCTTCTATGAACCATTAGGGGTTGATGAATTTGACTCCTCCAATGGAAGTAAGGCACTAATCTGAGTTGCATTTGTTCTTTGTGATTCAATGTTTGTTTGTGTTCACTTGGAACTTGCTACAACTTTAAAACTAATGACTATCTGTCACTATGAAGTGTTGTTGTAATTATATCATGCTACAAATGGTTGATATCACTGATGAACAACCAATTCTATTTAGTTTTATCCTGTTTTGTTGAGCTATTAAGTGAGATTATTTGTTATGGTTAATATTGTTTATAATTTTGTTGCAAAGATTGTAAACACATTAAGGGATCACCCTCCCGGGTCTTGCAGAGCCCAAAGTTTAGGAGGTCTTTTCAAATCCTCGTCAGTTGGTCAAGGTCCTTCGATCTGCCCTTGATTGGAATTGGAAATTCCATAGGTAGAGTAGAAGATAAACCTGGTTACAGTAAAAACAACCAACAAAATGGTGACTCTACTGGTGAACATTGTTGAAGATCATTCAACCTTATAGAGTCATGAGCTTGTTATGATAGATTCAAACTCCTTGTCAAGTGAGTCAATTCTCATGAATGTTTCCAGAGAGTCTATTGTAATTCATCTTTCAATGTAAGTTTTGTCTAGCTTTGTCTATACTTCATGATTATTTCATAATACCTCACAAATTGTGAGTGGCGACTCCGAGATCTATGCACTAGTGTGCATTATTTGAGAAGAACTGGGAAAGAACTGAAGGATTTGCACTATAGATGAAGCAGATTCAAGCTCTTGTCATGAAGTACCCTTACAAGTTTGAGGAAGGAATCCATATGATGTCATATTGTTGGATAAGGAGGTGTTGCAGTGCTTATGCTAGTTTTTTTAAACAAATTTGACTTGTGAAGAATTTTCAGCCGTTCAAATTTTTGTCCTCTGCAAAGAGGTGGTGACTCTACCAAAGAACCTAATGAAAATGTGAATACGGTTCAGGATCTACAAATTTTTCCAATCAGAAGAACAATTTGCAGTTGCTGCAACAGTTCCAGGTATTTTCACTCTTGGTTTTCAAGAAACTCTTGTTTGAAAACCATATTTGAGCTTCTAAGAAAGAAATTTGGTTCCTTACATAGTGATTTAGCACTACCAAAGGGAAAGGATAGTAAATTTAACTTTTCACACTTTCATTTGCTGGATCTGCTGAATGTAATTTCATTCCCATTGAAAGTGTTTTGTCTAGTGCTCAAATATTTGCTTATATGGATGGTTAGAATGCATTTATGTATTTTAGTTGTTTCCATCCATTTGTATTATCATATGATTCAAGCTCAGGTCGTACTTATGTCAGCCATTGTCATAGTAATTCTTCATTTGGTCATGCTTGTAACTATGCACAATTAGTGATCCTTAACTTGTAATATCCATGGATTATCAAGGTAAAGTAACGATACCAAAGAACAATTTGATTCAGCTTGTTAGAAAGTGTCATGAACTTCAAGCATCTAATACCCCAAAGTGTAAGAACCCAAGAGTTAATAAGCCTAGGTTCAGACCTGAATGGAATGATAGAAATGAAAGAAGGCTTAAAATGATGGATGAAAGATACCAGATGTTTCAACAAGCACAGTCAAGTGACACCCAAACTGTGTCTACTTGTCAAGTCATTGCACCATTTTTCAATTCATTTGACCCATTGTATGCTCAGTTAGATTTGTCATGGGTTGATTATAAATTAGAATGTATGCCAAATCAAATCTATAAGAAGATGCCTAGATTTGATGGGTGCAATATTTGTGAAGGAGATGCACATGTTAAAGGTTTTTCCAGCTTCATGGAGAAACATTCATTTGGAGATCAGGATATGTGGATGAGATTCTTTGTCAGATCTCTTGAAGCATGAGCTCGAGATTGGTATTTAAGTTTTCTTGAGAAGTCATTTCCTTGCTAGGATAAATTAGTGAATGCTTATAGAAAATAATTTGCAAGATAACCTCTAGATCTTGTCACAATATTAAAAGATATTAGAAAGAAAAAGGAAGAGTCAAGCATTGATTTTAGTCACATATTTGATGTTGCTCTTTCACTAATCCCATAAAGTTTCAGACCTAGCACTCTTGACTGTATCCATATGTATTTTGAGGCCTATGAAGAGGGTCTAGTGCACTATTAAATGAGTCTGAAATCTCCAATATGTAGATGGCTTATACATTTTTAGATGATTTGGAGAAACAAAGAACTGAATATGTGTTAAGTTAGTTGTCTTCATTAATGGGTAAACATGCTGATGAAATCAGCAGTTGTGTAAATACAAATGATCAGAGGTCTTCAGACAAATGCATACTTGAGAAGGTTGAAGACAAGAAGGATGCATCATCAAGTGATAAGAAAGTTGTTTTTGAACAACTCACAAAGAAAGTATACCCAAATGTAAATCAGCAACTGAGTCTTTCGAGCCAAGAACATGATAAGAAATGTTAGTTGGATTCATTCTTTGAAGAAGAGAAATGTGATCAGCAAGGTGATGATACAATTGATTATGTCTATTCTACATGTGAGGAATATAGTTCTGATGCAAGTCTCTATGATGAGACAAATAATTTTTCTGATTTAGGGAACTCTCTTGAGAACATCAGTTTGTCAGTTGCAAATGAAGAAGTATGTGATGAAATCTTGTTTGAATGACAAGCTACAATCAGGAGACCATTTGTGGTTTTCAGTTTGATAAAGATGATGTTTATGTCTACCCTCAAGAGGATGCAAATGACAAGCTCAGTGAAAACACCCAATTTAATGTTGAAGTACAAAGAGATGTGAATTGTTGTTATGATAACTCAAAAGTGAGTAAGAATGAACAAGTGAACAGTTTTTTTGCTATGACGGATAGCGACCATGTGTGTGGCAATGTTATCAACAATTTAGTCTCATATGATTGGGGAGCTCCTATTTATGATCAGCCCATCGAATTTTCAGATTTTGATGATGGAGACACCTTGGGATACCCTAATTTGCAATTTGATAGTGATTTTAATTCAAGTGAAGGTCAAGAAGAGGGAGTGGATGAAAAGATAGATCGGAGCAGTGATCTACTAAGTTGTGAACAAATTTCAGATCCATTGACCACAAAATATCAAGAGTATGCATATGAGGACAACTCTCAGTTTATGTGTGCAGTCCCTATTGACTTTGACAGTGATGATGACTTTCAAGATGCAGGGTGTAATGCAAGTGAGTCCGGTTCTTTTTCCAATGATGAACCAGTTGATCATGACAATGTTAATGAAGATGAAGAAAAGAAGCCACTTGATGGAAATGATGCAATGTATGATGAATATGACAGTGAGCATGTTGATGCAAACTCATAAATCTGTTTTGATGAGTTTGAAACAATTGATAACCATGAGGGTTACATGAATAATGAGTCAAGTATTGAAGTTTTCAATGCATATTTGCACAAGTCTTTGTCTGTTGACTTGAATGAGATTAGACATGAGCCTAGCCATGAGCCTTTGAATGTGAATACATATGTTCATTTCAATGAGAAATCAAATTATGCCTTTGAACTAGAATTTCGTGTTGCTAAGCAAGCTTGTGACACTGAAAGTTTTGACACCTTGTGTTCAAAGGATAAAAAAATGAGTGATCCTATGGGAAATTCAAAATATTGTGTGGAGGGGACAAGGATGTTGGCATCAGAAATTAAAATTTGGCAAAACCCCTTATTTAAGGAGTCTCCATTTTCATCAGTTAGTACTAATGATGATCCTTATTGCTGCAGAGATAATCCACTCTTTGATGAAAATTTAGATGAATTGAATGTTGCATCAGTTTGTACCGAGAATGTTAATGGTGACCAAGATGTCATTGGTGATCTGATGCCACATTATGTGGATGAGCCTTCTTCTATTGTTGAAGATGATGACACTATGACTATAGATGATGATGAGTCAAAAATCTCTGATGAATCTCAATACCAACATGATGAAGGACAATTGCAAAGTATGCTAATGCATGAGTGTATCTCATTGAATGCACTTGAAGATAGTTTGCATGATGAGTCGAGTATTTTGGTAAGCTCTTGTTATGTTTTAAATTTTGACATGCAAACTTATGTTCAGATTGAACCTAATAGTTCCAACCATATAGTAGAGTGTGAGTGCTATTTTTGTCAGCTAGAAGGAGATTTCATAGAATGTTGCAATGTGCAAGATATTGAGGCAAGTTGTTTTCAGCTTGAGAATGATCCATGTGATGAATGTGATAAGTTGTTGCCACATGATAATCAATATTTTGAAATTATGCCTGACTTTTAGATGCATAGTAATTGTGAACATGTTGATAATGTTGTGAATGATTGCCTATTAGGAGGTACTAACATGTTTAATCAGGCTGATGGTTGTGATCAAACTGTGCTTTCATATGGTCTTGATCACTATTTTCAAATCATGTCACTTGATATGAAATTAGAAAACGAAGAAAGTGACAGTGGTGTGACTTATTTGATTTGGTTTCCATATAACAAAGTTGAACAAAGAGCAAGTTTCTACTTGCCCAAAGGCAGCCTGCCACTTGTGTTTGCAAAGGTGCAGTTGTTCATGTTGTTGTGGTTTGATAAGTGCAAGCATGAGTTAAGGGGGATCAAATCTTTTTACAAAGTTGTATTTGATAGAGGTAAATGTTGATTCCCATTTTTCATTTGGTAACCTGGGGTCACCAGATGAAGTTGAAAAGGAGAATGAATAAAGGAGTAGTTTAGGGACACCCAATCGATTCAGAATTTGGTCTACTCCCCAGATATCTGGAATCTTGCTATGCCCACAGGGGGCATACATCCCCAGATGGAGCCACTGATGGCACTCTCAAATTTTGAAAATTTGAAGTGCCCATTTCAAAATTTTTGCCTCTGCACTTTCAGAAGTCCACCTGATAGATTAGTTTGAGTGACCCACTTTGGAGGGTTAGAATTTGAGGCCTATTGATTTTCGTGCAAAACCCATTTGTAGACATATCTAATTGACATATGTGAATGTGTGCCAATTTTTAGCTTCCCATGATAAGTTTTGACAGGGTTTTGAAAAGTGAAGCTAGAGGGTTTTTGCACTTATCTGCTATTTGTAGACTCTCAGTTTCGTAAAGTGGCCTCCTGTTTGAGCTTGGATTTTGCAGCCAATTGATTGCCATGTCAAAATGAGTGTTGTTCTGTATTCTCCATACCTAAATGATCTTGGGTGTCAGTTTTCAGAGCCTCATGATCTGATTTGTGAGTTTTAATTGGTTCAGAGCAGGTGCATTTTCATAAAAGTTTGATTGAGCAAATTTTTCGATTAATATATTTCACCTCGTGACATATTTTTTTCGAGCCGTTTGTTGCACTGCATTCTTGGGTCAAATGACTATATGTCTACAAGTTTTCACTGCTCCAGGAGGTTGTTTGACTAGTTTCCCAAGCCGATTCCAGGGCCAACTTGGCCAATTTTGCACATTTTGTAGAAATGCCTGATAGTAAGTTTTAATGAAAACCAAGCACGTGTTTTCACTCCAGGTGCATTGAAATGTCGTTTCAGATCAATTTGAGCATGAATTTTGTTTCAAAATGATTTTTTTTTAGTCAGGCCCACATGGGGACCTGACATGCTTTACATAAAAACGAGATTATAAGTATTGTATTGTGGCAATCAATTCAATTTAATTACTTTGAATGGTTCAACATTCATGGTAATGCACCATCATAATTACCTTCAAGTGTTTGATGACAAACACGCTCATTGCCACATTGCAATATTGAGGGTTGAACATAATATCTCTCTGAGGAGTGCTCTAATTGGCACGTATGATAGATACATAAGCATTGATGGTGATCACAAGGATTTTGAAATATCTTCTAAGAAAAGTGTTGTATCATGGATTTTTTTGTAGCATATATTCAATGTGGTCAAATTGTGGATACCTTAGAGGTTTTTCTCTGAAATGCTGAGAGAATGGACAAGGCCAAGCCATGTCATCGCTGTTTTTTCTAGGAAGGTTTGTTCTAATCTAAAAAATATAGAGCAAGAATATGGTTGGCAGTGGTTCAACATAATGAATTAGATGAAGATTATAAAATGCTACAATTCAAGGATATGCTGAGAGAGAGCAACATGATAAGGTAATTGAGCTATTTTGTCACTCATAAGAAGACAATGCCATCCTTTATTGACCGTTGATAGCAAGGGACAACTAAATGAAGTTATTCCTAATTGGTTGGCCAACAATGAATTTTTCAGAGTTTAATTCCCATGAACACTCTGGAGTTGTTTTCAAATCCTTGAAATGGGTTCAATTTGATTTTCTCCCCTTGGAGTGTAGTCTAGGCCAATTATGAAGATTATCCTTCTATTGTGGTAGCTCTTTGAACAACAATTATGTTTGATCAAATATCACACAACTATTCTCACAATTTCCTGAGAATTACGATGCCTAGTTCTACAACAGGCACACTTGATAACTTGCAAATTCATATCCTCCCGCGCAGCAGTAGTAACAGGGTGGGTGTTTGCCAAAGATCCTGGCTGAAAACTAAGCATCTAAATAAGAAATGCAATTAGAATTGATGGCCCAATAGATGAATAAATGGAGAAACAAACAGACAGAGTAGGAGGACTTTTAATAGCTAACTTGAAGTTTGAATTTCACCATGAATAGGCACCAGGAATTTCTTCTATATCGGTCCGCATGTAAACATATTACAAATGAGCCTTGTGTTGGCGTTAAGGCTGCCATCGTACCATTTTAAAATGAGTGACTTCACATTGCATATGGTATTTTACAGAGACATATGGGTTGGGTGGTGGCATATCATTTGTTGATAATGCTGCAGAAACTTCCAAGAAAATGCAAGAGGGCCATCAAAGGCATGGGGATTCATCAGTGCCATGAAACAATGCAACTAACACATACCCTGATGGTTTCAAATCTAGTTTTGAGGAAGATTATGCTTGCAGATGGAAATGTATCAAGATTGTTTGAAGAAATCGCACCCAACATGCACATGGATTTGTTAAAAATGCTTTGGAATATCTAAAAGACTCTTGGAAGGCGCAGTTTGAAGGAGTACCCATCAATGCAAGGTGATGGAGGGCCCATGCCATCAAAGAACAAAGGGTAAAGTGATGAATAGTGGACGCAACTAGTGGTTAAGGAAAAGCTCGTGTGAAGGTGGTAATGCACTCGGGGTATCATGGTTACGTGAAGCTACAGATATAAAAAAACTATGGAGCAGACTTAGAATGTGATCAAAGCAGCTTGGAGGTGAGGGGAATGCCTGCAGAGCGCGATGTTGGAATAGGTATGGATACCCATCAAAGCACAAAGTGCAATGGAGTGGATTGGGATGAGAGAGAAGGAGCCGCCAGCTGAAGGGAGGTTTGTTTTCCAAGGAGGCTACATCCATACCTTAATTTGCATAAGAGAGGTCTGCACTGCCGGTAATATGTATCAAAGTTGTTTGAGGAAAGGGCTTGTGCCTGCAAGCAAACTGTGTTAAAATAGTGGAGGGTGCGAGGCCGATGTTAAATGCATTTGTTGACAAGGCTTTAGAAACTTGAAAGCAATCGAGGTTGCATGGAGAATGAGGAAACTAGGGGAAGTTTCCGCCATGAGAAATTACAGAGCTCGAGCAAACAGAAAAATTAGGGCAACACAAAAAATAGGTAGGAGGATGATAAACGGTCAAAGGATGAAGTTGACTCCAGCCAAATCTGGACCATTCCCCGGCATGTCATGATTGGAAAATGCTCATGAGATATCGATTGCGATGGTGAGGGGAATGAGAGATGGGTCCCCAACGATAAAATTAAAGGCTCAGGTAAAGTATGGGAGCCTGGTAAATAAATGAAAAATCATTTAGAATTAAATGTTTTTTGTGAACAATAATTCCATGAGGGTGGGCCCAAGGAGGTAAAGATTTTTATTTTTGCTCAACATATATTTTGGGTAAGGTTTTTTCACTTTTGTAAAAGTGAAATTAACATATTATGGGCCCATTTTAATATTTTGCCGACATAGTTTAAAATGTAAAGTTTTAAATGTGGGTGCTCCCGAGGTTCAAGGAAATATTTTAATGTATTAAGGGGGTTGAATGTGCACGGGTAAATATGTTATTTTCCCGAGTGAATATTTGCTGGGAGAAATCAATAAAAAAGTGTGTGCTGGGAAAGTGAATTGAAGTTAAATGGAGTGGGTAGAATATTTTACCCAAATGAAGGTTAAAAAACCTTCATTGTTGGTTTTCATGGGTGAAGTTAATCCATTCACTTTGCAAATAAATTATATGTGTTGGATAAGTTAAGTGAATTTTATATTCACTTTATTTGTGGAGAAAATGTAATGTGCAACAAAGAATTAAAAAGGCATAATTGAATTTTCACGGGCAGAGGCTATTTTGGCACAACAGGTAAAATTGCAGATGTACACATGGGCATTTTTTTGTTGGGGAACAACTTGGGCATATGCTGTTTTGGAAACAAAATAAAGTTTGTTGCAGGGAGAGGAGAAGATTCTTTGCTGATTACTGATCAACGGGAAAGAATTTTCTAGATGTCTTCATGAGATTTGTTTTAAGGCTTCTTCTAGGACTTTCCTTTCTTCTACATATTCTTTTCTTTTCTCATTATTTTGGGTTAGCAAGTCAGAAATATTTGGTGAAGCTACATAGCAAACTGTAAAATTTGTAGTGACACATAAAATGCAAATTGGATTCTGAGTCTTTTTATTGTAGGATTTGAGTTTATGGAGATTTAGTGTTTCATAACAGTATTGGCATTTGAGTTTAACTGATAAATCTAGGCTCATGTCTCTCCTATGTGCTAGTATATTTGAATTTTAAATGAAGTGATCAAGGGTTATTTTGTTCATCTCACTGTTGTGGTGTGTGCAATTCTTGTTTTAGCTTTAATTCAATGAGTAACTTAAAATGCTTAGATGAGATTGCAGGTTGATATGTTTTGTACAAGGATTTGGTAAGTAGTATTGAGCTGAGGTACAATATTGGTGATATTGTAAGGCAATATAATCAAAGATGTTATTTTCTATGTGTTGAATCTACTATGAACTATTAGGGGTTTGTGAATTTGACTCCTCCAATGGAAGTAAGGCACTGGTCTGAGCTACATTTTTTCTTTGTGATTCAGTGTTTGTTTGTGTTCACCTGGAACTTGCTACAACTTTAAAACTAATGATTATCTTTCACTATGAAGTGTTGTTGTAATAATCTCATGCTCCAAATGGTTGATATCACTGATGAACAACCAATTCTATTCAGTTTTATCCCATTCTATTGAGATTATCTATTATGGTTAATGTTGTTTATAATTTTGCTGCAGAGATTGTAAACACATTAAGGGATCACCCTCCCGGGTCTTGTAGAGCCCAAAGTGTAGGAGGTCTTTTCAAATCCTCGTCAGTTGGTCTAGGTCCTTCGATCTACCCTTGATTGGAATTGGAAATTCCATGGGTAGAGTAGGAGATAAACCTGGTTACAGTTAAAACAACCAACACTCTCTCCTTTTGAGGCGGAGTTTGAGTTGGATTCCTGGTTCGGCTGGTATGTGGAGAAGGGCTCGATTTTTTTGTTCCTGTGCTACAGGTTTTCTATAGCCTATTCTATTTGTGGTTGGTTTGACTCATCCTAGTCTATATTGAGGAGAAGATCTGGTGTTGTCTGGCTACTCCAGGTGATTTGTAGTTTGAATGTTCATTGAAGTCTCCTAGGACCCATTGTTTGCTGGTTGTTTAGTGGCTCAAGGCTTTTTTGTTTAAGGTCTAGATCTATCCTAGTTACCGTGCTTCTGATGGGATGTAAGGTTTGGGTTATTGTCTATTTTAGGATTATTTTTGATCCTAAGTGTGTTGTCACTCCTGGTCTCTGGTAACAAGGTTGCTTGTGTGTCTGTTGTGTTTTTGTGGTGCATCCGTTGTGTCTATCTTTTTGTTTCTTGGGTAGTGTTGGCATTTCTGTTGTTTGGTCCTGATCTTTTTGGCCCCTGAGGCCTGATGTCTTAAGGGTATGACACTTTGTAAATTCTACTTATCTTATAAAAAAAATAAAAAATGTAATGTATCTACAATAGAAGGGATCACATAAATAAGATGCACGTATACCTTGTGCAGAGAGTGGGACAAGCTCAGTGAATGTATGAATATATATATGCAAACATAGGTAATAAATTACGTTTATATTTGCAAAATAGAAGTCTTAGCATCCCATAGTTAACATTAAAAAGGCAAGACACAATAAATAAAACTTAAGAACATGGAGAATAGAATAGGTGAACAACAATAATGAACAATTTGTTATGGGCAAGTGGATATTGATACAACACAAGCAATCTATGTAATAGTTGGCTTGTCAATTCAAAATTCAAGCTATATTATTTGGCACTGAATATTGTAGATAAAAATGAGAAAATGTAAAAGAACTATTGTTTTTAAGTTTCAAAATTCTAAAATTTTGTAGATTGGTATAAAGTACAAACATGACATTCACTAGTACATTTGCAGTGCTTTCAATTTTTTTTGCTAGGTGTATGTGTTATTTGTTTGGATGGAACATGTTATATGTCTTGTATCAATATGTTTCATGATATTCTTCTTTCCTCATCTATTTGAATTTCGTGATACCAAACTGTTCTTCATGATATTGTTCTTTTTAGTTCCCCATTTAACAAACTATTTATTATTGTAGTTTTCCTCTCCTATGCTCCATATTTTAAAGCTCTATTTAATGTTGGTTTTTATCTATAATATTTAGTAGCAAATTACTATCATTCTAATACCTCTTATACAATTCTCTATTTGTCTTCAATATTTTCCACCAAAGGACACAACTTTAATCTTTTATCAATATGTTTCAATTTTTTTTAGCTATGTATAGGTTTTAAGAGATTGGAAAGGTTTTATTTACATAAAAACATTTAGGATCGCATCATATAATTGTTGTCATAACCTACAGAAAATGGGTATCATCATAAAAAACCAGGTTTAAACAGTTCAATTACGAAGCTGAAAAGATAGCTCTATAAGCATGGAGAAAATGCAATCAACAGAATAAAATATGTTGTGTATTTGTAGGAGCCAATGTATGACGGTGAAAGGAAAAACCACAAAACCCATGCTCATTCTCCCCCCTACCATATTGGCATCATGAAGCCTAATGGGCTCTAGCCAAACCCCCGAGCAAAAAAAGTATGCAAGGCCCATCAAAAATTTAATGGAACCATATCATATATCACACAATGGAAAATTAGTAGAAATTTCACTGTTTCCATATATGATTTCTTATATGGTACTAGCTTTTTTTTCGTGTAACAACTTTAAAAAGATGGAAATGTTGATAAACAAGTACCTATGGATAATTTTTTCCATAAGGTGAAAAGTTAACTATAGAGACATGGGAAAATGTAATGTGTAGAATAGACTATGGCTATTGTGCTCCAATGAATGTAAGAATCCATGCATGTATATCATATATTACACAATGTTGAAGTTGCACAAAGAGAACCCTATTCTCATAAATGATTTCCCTTTTTGCAGTGTTGTTTTTGCTGCAATAACTTTAAGGAAAAGGGAATGCAAATAAAGAACTGGGAAAGATGAGACTTGTCTATAATGTTGATAACTATAGGGAAAGAAGAATATATAGGAGGTATTTTTTGGAAACAAAACCAATTTCGTGGATGAAATTGCTAGATATCATTAAAAGGAAGACATGAAAGGAATATGAAAGGCTTTGCTTCAAAGCATAAATTGCACACAAATAACTTTATAAACATACCTGATTTTGATATGAACTGTAACCTATCTAGCCATGCATGAAGAAAAGAGTTGAATGTATAACTTAGTAAAATATAATTTTATAAAAAAAGCCTTGTTTATGCTTACAACGAAAGCAACATTTTATTTCAATCTATGAAAATGTCTCTTGTTTGTTAGATGCATATGGAATGGGAAAAAATAAATTGCAACACAACTTACAACAATAATAAGAAGCCAAATGTTGCAGGTTGTGGAGCATAACACTCGTAGCTCCCTCCAATCTGCTATCTAACAGAGGTGCATGGCACTATTTTTCAATAGTTTGCTATCCAACCAACCTCACAGTGGGTCATTTTCACAATACAACCAAAAAATTATACATCCTCAAACTGAAATATTGAATATTGCATTTACCTCCCCTCACCCCAATGTACAACAATAGCTAGATGGCCCTTTGGGCTCTCTGTGAAGGGTCCGACACCTTGTAAATGTTGCTTAACTTTTCAAAAACAATAGCTAGATGGCTGGAAAATGTGGGCAATGTAATGTACATAATCATCATGTGGGGAAGTCCGACACACACACACCAAAGCACTCTTCCCTAATAGAGTATGCAGTCAAAAGTGCTATAAAATATGTAGCAAATAGCATGACTTGTAATTTGTTTGAAAATGACATGAATTATAATGTCATGACAAACACCACAAATTTCATAGCACCTGCATGCATGCGAAAATAACTCCTTTTCTTCATCCTCGCAATCTCCAGTGCAATACGTGGTACACAAATATTGGACCAATGAACTGCATAACCCATAATTACAATTATATAGATCTCTATCTACAGAAACAACATGCTCACCACTTAGGAAAAATAGTTTCATGTTTATCAATGACATGGGATGAGCTTGATGCACAAAGGCTTCATGACACATTACGCACTCTTGACACCCTACTCCTTAATCACATCAATTGTTTCATAAATCCTCTGTACATCAAGCTCATCCTTGCAACAATGAATCGGAAGTGGTTTCCCTTACAAGGGTTTATGCATGTTGGCGTTGTTGTACGGTGACACAGGAGGAAGTAAATGCGGTGTTCATTGTTGTGCTATGACAAAGTATAAAAGTATACATAGTTAAAAGGTTGAAAATAACATTGAATGGCAAGTGTTTTATCACATAAGGGGCAATGCATGTTGGTGTTGTTGTACGGTGATGCAAAAGGAAGAAAAAATAGTGTTCAATGCTGCCCTATAGTAAAGTATAAAAGCATACACAAGAGAAGGGCCAAAAATAACATTGGGTTATTGATATGCAAACATTGTATACTTGGCAGTGCTGGACATATTTTTTTGGAGGACCATGGTAAAGTAGAGATATATGTAGCATGTAATCGACATGATTTCCACATGTGGAATAAGGAACTTATAAAGTATCATGCAAAACAAAACATATTAAAACATAGAGAATAAAACATGTGAACTACAATAATGAATAGTGTATTATGGGCAAGTGGGGAATACAACATCATGAAACATATTAATACAACAAAAGCAATGTATGTAATAGTTGGCTTGTCAATTCAAAATTGGAGCTACGTTGTTTGGCACTAAATATTATAGAGAAATAGAGAAATTGTAAAACAAATGTTACAAAAACACCCAAGATTGATAGGTAAATAATAGATGACCGAAAACCTACATTAAGTAGAACCTTAATAGAGGTATGAAAGCATACATGAATGCAAAAAATTGAAAGCAGGCCAAAGGTACAGATCAACGCCATGTTTGTAGTTCATAGGAGTCTATAAAATTTTAGAATCTACAAGAGGTAAACCATCGCAATGAACAATTTTTCACAAGGAACTTCAAGAAAACAATGGGGAAAAAATATGATGACAGATATTAATTGAGGACAAGCAATCTATGTTACAGTTACCTTGTCAATTTTAAATTCAAAATATATTATTTGGTACTAAATATTATCGACAATCAACCAAGCTGCAAAAGAAATATTAGAAAACCACATGAGCACCATAGGAGACTGATAGATGACCATCAAACCACATTAAACATAAAATTACAACAACGCAAAATTTATTATCGGGAAAAGAATATCATGGAACATATTGATATTTCTTATTTTATCCTTCCTCTTATGAGAAGTGTTTTTGAGTTTCAAGTTTATGAAATTTTATGCTATTTTTAACTCTTTTTATATTAAAAGCTACATTTAAATAAAAATAAAGATAGCATACACAACTGTTTAGACATACATGTGTATATATAGATTGATGTTGCATTGTTAAATGAGTCATAGTGGTTTTGGTCTATATATATGGATATGTATTTATGCCTATATGTATATTTTTAAATATGAAAGGGGGATTTCAATATATATATTTCAATAATATTTACAAGAAGTGTGTGTTTCTTGCTCGAGGGACCTATTTTCTTTCGGCCATGACAACAATTATATGATGCAAAAATCTCTGTAAAACTGTATATATACATTTATATACACATGGATACACATATATATTTTGTTACATGTTTATGTGTAATTACTACTTTAAATATATCTATGGTTATTCCTGTATATTCATATATGCTAATATGGTTGAGCTTGTATGAGCTTGATGCACAAAGGCTTCATGAGACATTACATACTCTTGACACCCTACTCCTTAATCACATCAATTGTTTCAAAAAGCCTCTGTACATAAAACTTATTCCCGCTCCTTTTTTATTTTTCTTGCTTGTGCATTAACATACCCTTGTGTTTCATTTCCAGGAACTAGGTATAACAATGCAAAAAGATTCACAAACTAGGATATCTTTTTCCCTTCAACTTGTCACATCAAAGAAAAGACAACAATATCATATATTATATATGAAAACATCAGAGTTTCCCCAATTTTTTTATTGTGTAATGTATGTTGAAACTCCACAAAATATCTCGTGGCCGTTTCATCCTTTCATTGCTTGGGGGTTTGGCTAGAGTCCATGGGGCTTCATGATGCCAATATGGTAGGGAGGAAAACGAGAGTGGGTTTTGTGGTTTTGTGTTTTTTTTTTTTGTGATGTTGAGGCTGCTAATTACTTGGGTTGGCAGCAGTGGAGTTGGTGTCTTCAATACACAAAAGCTAAATGGAAAGTGTTTTCTTGTGCGAGGGTTAATGCATCCTATCGTTGGTGTACGATGGTGGCGGGTGAAGTAAATGCAATATTCAATGTTGCGGTGTGGGAAAGTATACTTTGATTAAGTTGCATTGTCGAAAGAGCCATTGTGGTGTTGCTCACACAAGGGGTTATGCACGTTGGTGTTGTTGTATGGTGGCATAGGAGGAAGTAAATGCAGTGTTCAATGTTGTGCTATGACAAAGTATACAAGCATACACAAGGAAAAATTCAAAAATAACATTGAATGACAAGTGTTTGGTTATATATATATACATACATATATATATATATACATACATACATATATACACATATATTCTTAATTCGAGGTCCATTAGTTGACCTTATGCTTGTTACCATAGGAGCAATTGTAGCTAAATCTTGTTTATTTTGTCCCCCTACTGGTTTTTTCATGACAATGTGGTGCTTCGTAATTATGTGGATTGGTGGGGGGTGGATTTGGTGGCCTTGATACGCGGAAGCGGAATGGAAAGTGTTTGCTCGCGCGAGGGTTGATACACCCTATCGTTGTTGTTCGTGTATATATATTTATATGTATATGTATATGTAATTTTTAAGTTGTCATTTAAAAAAAATAAATTTCTTAACAAATTGTATTTTTTGAAAATTAATTTACTATATTCCTAACATTTTTAATTAAAATCAAATTTCCATAACTATTGTAACTATAATTATTAAATATTACATATTAATAAAAAAAAGTTATTGATCATTAGTTGTTTAGAATTAAAATTAATGGATTGATTTTAACTAATTAGATTCATTGAAAATGACCTACAATTTTATTTGAGCCACATTGTTTGGCACTAAATATGAAAGACAAATAGGGAGACTACAAAAAGAACTATTAGGAAAACACTTTAGAACCACATGAAAATGACACATGATCAAAACCCAACATTAAATGGAAGAAGATCATAGGATGCCATTTAGTGTTCTAGAACTTATCTCTGTGCATCTTTGTCATTACACCCATTAATATAGGAACAATTGTAGATTAACATAGGAGTGATTGCATATATATTTATGAAAAGGGTTAGTGTGAAAGCATACACATATTGGAGATAAAATTAGTTTAACACCTATTAAGTATTATTCTTTCTAATATCTCTTTTATTTGTTCAATTTATTTGTTTGAAGTGTTTGTTGAGAATTTTTATCAGCCCATGTGTGAATAGGATTTGTCATGTAATAGGTCTTTTACAATTTCTCTATTTGTCTATTACTGTTTGATTGTGGAATGAGCCACAATGGCCTTGGTCTATATATATGGATATATATTTCTACCTCTGCTGTTAGCCACATTTTTTTGTGAAGCCCAGTTCAAATGAGGAACCCAGGCCTAGTGAAGAAATTATTATTACACCTTGTTTAGATACTGATAGAGTTTGAGTTTGAAGCATATTCGAGTGCACCTAAAATTCTATTAGTATGTTGAAACAAGGTCTAACACAAATTTATTCACTTGCACTAGGTTCTCCATTTGTACTAGATTCTTCACATTCAATTTTGTTTGTAAGAAATTTCACATACATACATGTCCACATATAAAATTTATGGGTAAAGATTTCAAATCACAACAAAACACTTAACAATCACATGAAAATGACACACGATCAGAAACCCCAAAATTTCACAATTTAGAAAATTGAAAACAATCCTTCTTACAAGAACAATAGAATAATTTGTTAAAAAGGAGCTTCAAACAGATCAGGGAAAAAGAGTATCATGAAACATATTCATACAAGACAAGCAATCTATGTAACAGTTGGCTTCTCAATTCTAAATTCAAGCTGCATTATCTGGTACTCAGTATTATAGACAAACAAGGAAATTGTAAGAGAATTATTGGTTAAACATACATACATATATACATATATATCTACATACAAATATATATATACATATTTATATATATGTGTGTGTATATAAATATATATATATATATGTGTGTGTGTGTGTGTGTGTGTGTATAAATATATATATATTCATATATATGCACACACACACACACACACACACACACACACACATATACATTGTCAATTGCATGTGAAAATCAATGCTTCCAAACATAGAAAAATAGATATACGCATATATATTGAACACAAATAGAGTAATTATATGAGAGGTATTAGAATAACACTTATTGGCTACTAAATATTATAGACAATAATTGGCACGAAATATTATAGACAGGAAAATGAGAGATGTTTGAAAAGCTAATAGAATAATTCGTTACAGGGAGCTTCAAACAGATCAGGGAAAAAGAGTATCATGAAACATATTCATACAAGACAAGCAATCTATGTAACAACTAGCTTCTCGATTCTAAATTCAACCCACATTATCTGGAACTTAGTATTATAGACAAACAATGGAATTGCAAAAGAACTACTAGTTAAACATACATACATATCTATACATATACACATATATGTGTATATAAATATATATATATTTATATATGTACATATATATACATATACATATATATATATATACTTACATTGTATGTGAAAATCAATGCTTCCAAACATAGACATATACATATACACATATATATTGAACTAAAATAGAGCAATTGTATGATAGCTATTAGAATAATGTACTTATTGGCTACTAGATATTATAGACAATAATTGGGACTAAATATTATAGACAACAAAATGACAAATGTTCAAAAACCCACGTTAAATAGAACTTTAAAATATCCAGAATAGAAGAGACAAACTACGATAATAAACAGTTTGCTATGGTGTACTGAAAAAAAGAATATCATGAAGAACAGGTTGTTATGGGGAACTTCAAATAGTTGAGACAAAAAAAAATATTGGAAAAGAGCTATTATGAAAATTCTTAACAATCACATGAATATGGTAGATGTTCGAAAACCCACATTAAGTACAACTTTAAAATATGGAGAATACAACACCTCACAAACTACGATAATGAACAATTTTCTATGGGAAGTGAAAAAATGAATACCATGAAGAATAGTTGGTTATGGGGAACTTCAAACAGTCAAGAAAAAAAAAAGAATATCATGAAACATATTCATACAAGAGACATAACATGTTCCATCCAAACAAAATAACCACGACAAATAACAGTTTTTTATAAGGAGCTTCTACACAAATAGAGATATTCTAAAATAGATATTAGAATAACACTTAACAACTTTCATACTAACCCTGTGCATACATATATATGCAATCACTCCTATGTTAATGGGTATACTGCCAAAGATGCATAAACATAACTACAAACAATAAATGAAGTGTGGCAAAATTACTAACCCTAACCATATTTTTTGACAAAAAGAAAGAAGATTTAACCGCAATAAATCCATCCATCTAGAGCCATAATCTCTTTGAAGTCTCCAAAATGAGTATAATGACAAAGATACAAACATATAACAACGAACAATAAGAAGATAGAGAAAGACATGAACAATAAATTAATCATTTACACAAAAATACCCATGTAAAATGACTTACAGATTTTAGAGCACAATAACTACAAACAATAAACGAAAAAAAAAATACTAACCCTAACCATATTTTTTCATGAAAGAAAAAAGATTTAACTGCAATAAATCCATCCATACATATCCATAATCTCTTTGAAGTCTCCACCATGGGTATAATGGCAAACATACAAACATATAATAAGAAACAATAAACAAAGAGCAAAGAGCAAAAGACATGAACAATAAATTAATCATTTATGCAAGTTAACCATGTAAAACAACTTACAGATTTCAGAGCAAATCAATCTTAAAACCCTCCAATGTGCTATAAAACAGAGCCGAAGCCGATAATTTTTACAATTGTCTGCTATCAAACTAGTACCACAATGACTCTTTCAACTATGCAACTTAATCAATATACTTTCTCGCACATTTCCCAACACATCAGTTTTAAAACCCTCGAACCTACTACCAAAAGGAATAATAACTAGAGAATGAAACACATAAACAATAAATTAGTAATCATTTATGCAAAAAACCCATGTAAAATGACTTACACATTTCATAGAACAACAATTTAAAAACCCTCCAATCTCCCAAAAAATGGAGCCGAAGCATATGATTATAGTCTACTATGAAACCAACACCATAATGGCTCTTTCGACAATGCAACTTAATCAAAGTATACTTTCCCACATTGCAACATTGAATATTGTATTTACTTTGCCCGCCACCATCGTACACCAATGACATGATGCATTAACCCTCGCACGAGCAAATACTTGCCATTCAGCTTTTGCGTATCGAGGACACCAACTCCACCACACCAACCCACGTAATTAGCAGCCTTGACATCGCCAAAAAAAAACCCATTCAAGTCATCACCGACCAAAACACCTCCGACGTTGGCAAATCCAATTCACGACTGGGCTGATAAAAATCCTGGTGGAAACTTCAAACAAAATAGCCTATCGACTAATAAATATGAATTTTGAAGACATCATAGATATGAACATGCATTATTCTTCAAATGAAACACAAAATGTGTGTTCCCATAAAATTTTTTGCAAACTTTTGGCAAATTTGTTGCAGTAATTAAAGAGATCGAAATCATTGCTGCACTGATTTTACCTTGAATACAAGGAAAAAGGTAGAGAAAATTAGATCTAGGGCAAATTGAAGGCTATTTCTTTTTTAATTGGACATGGTTGTTTAAGTTTTCATATTTAGTGGATTTAGGACCCAAATTTGAACTATTGTATAGAGGTAGAATCTTTCAACCTCACACTAGAGTGAAAGATAGGATATTCAATAGGATAGGGTCTACCATTTATTAGGTTGAATCACTAGGATCTCTTTTGTTTGTCACCTTTTTATTTTTGTTGTTGTTTAAGGTAGATTGATTGTAGTGATGTTTCCCTTTATCTTACTTTGTTTGGTTATTTTGTTTTTCCCATTTCTTAGGGTATTCATTCTATTTGCGTATGGGTTGCCTTGTTGTACAAGGGTATAGGCCCTTTCAAAAAATTTTTTTTTTTTTTATAAATAAAAATAATATTAACTATGTTGACATTCCCCTTATTAGGGGTAACATAAGATGACTCACAACAAAAAACATTTATCATTCAAATAATTCTAAAAATTCACAATGATCTCCATGAATGATGAATATTATATATTTATGTGACTTCCCTTAAGACTAAAATACCTGTAAGATAAACAAGCATAGCCTCACATAAATCCTTTGTGACAAGATCAGCTATTTGGTCCTATATCTTATATTATTGAGGATGAATCACTTAGTATTGGATGAGATGCAAAATGTAATGGTGAAAGACCTCTATATGTTTTTCAGTAACACATATACTAGAAAAAAATGATAGTTTGATTGTGACATTGAAGTAAAGAGGGCTTTGCTTGATGATGTTTGAGTACTAAAATAATAACAATTATAAAATTTATTTCTTTATCTACCTTATTTTCTACTATATTTTATCTTTGTAATAGATAAAATAATAGTAGAGTATTGCTTAATACACTACGAATTGGGGCCATAATGAAGAAACAAAACATATTTTGTGAATTATATGGAAGAGTGATGTGAATATATTTCAGTTTTATTTGGCTTCAGGGTATGAGAAAAAAACTATGCTTTAGAAATCATATTGTGAGTTTTTCTTTTGAAAAAATTATTGAACAAGACAACTGAGAGGGGGGGTTGAATCACTTGTAGAAAATTTAAACTTTTAAATCATTCATTGAAACTTAGATCAATCAAAAATCCTTAACACTGCTAAAATGATTAAACATTAAGTGCAAGTACAACAATTGAAAACCATCACACAAACACACCGCCAAATTTATGTGGAAAAACCAATGAGGGAAAAACCACGGTGAGGATTAGATCATACTATAGATAATATCAAAACCAATTATAAAGCATCACTATTAGAGAAAATTCTCACTGCCAAAACAAGAACTCACTATCCAACAAGGTTAACCACCTGAAGGCCTCACTACCATAGAAGAGATATTTTACAAAGAGAATAAAATCTCAATACAACAGAGATTTCCACCATAATTTATTCAACCACTTGCAGGCATGTATGAATGATAGAGTACACCTTCAGCTGACTACATCCAAAAACCCGACATTTAGATTTCACATTGATTTTCCACACTCGTATCACATCCACCAATTGATTCACATATATTTCACATCTATCTACTCTATTTCTTTGCACTTATCTATTTGTACATCTTTCACCACTCACTCATCCTATATTTATACCATCTTCAACTTTGAAACATATCCAAAGTCGACCATCCATTATTAAATTCAAATTAGGTCGGTGCTAAAACATCCTAGGGTGGAATCAGAATAAGGGCGACCCAAACATATGCTTGATGAGGATGCAAATAGGCCCCGACATGCTTCATCAACTTTGAAGGTAGTGTTTAACACAAGGTTGGCCAAACCAATGTAAAATACATAGAACAATTAAGCACACACAACTCTAAATTATCTTCAACATGATCATAAAAACTTAACTCTAGAACCACAAGTCATAAGACTTAACCAAAAGGAAATCCGGACCAACAATATTTCTCCTGGACCTTGGCCAGATACATAGAAAATTACAGTTCACAATTGGTGAACATAGCTCACATTGTACAATGAATCAGAAGCCAAGAGTCTAGATATAGAAGCTTCCAATATCCATAATCAACATATTTGAACCACACAAACATAGGAGAAAATCTCGGAGAAAAACCCAAAGCAACCACTGAACACCTGCAATCTTTCATCATTACAATTTTCTCAATATCCTTGACATATACAGCCAATAACCTGCATCCATGACATCAATAACAACATCAACTAGTTGATAATCAATTGACCAGTTGACATTAATGAAAACACCTTTATTCTTACAACAATCTCCCCGTTTGTCATTGATGGCAACACATGATGTGCAAATCCATCAAAGACAACATACTAGCTCTGAATGCACTTCTCATGATTTTACTTTTTGTTTCTCCCCCTTATTAGATAATCTAAATCACATGATACTCTTCTCCACTCATCTTCTTCCTCTCCCCCTTTGACATCAATGGCAAAGGAAAATAATATTTTACATTGATTTCCCTTTTTTCATTAGAACAAATTACTCATACAATGACAACACATGACACTACCTGCTCCCCTTGAGAGGTAGCCACCAAAACATTAGTCCAGAAGAAAGATAGATCCATAGACACACAATGTACTTGGTGAAAATAGGGGGTAACTCAATCATACTAGTGTATGTAGAGGGTACTATAAATGTATAAATTGTAGGGGTATAAATGAAATTATGGGTGCTTATCAATACTCTACAAACATTTTGCAATTATTTTATTAAGTGAAACTCTCAAAATTATACCCTCCCAATATCTTAGTAGAAAATTTGTTATCAAAGCCAACAAAATGGCTGCTCTAAGTATATTGTTTTATTGTTGCAGAGTCGGTATAGATGACCTTCCCTACTACAAGTTTGTCAACCTTCTAGTTGGTCACTACTGCTCGTAGCCTTCAAATTGGTTATTGTTGATTGGGCATCACACATATTGGTCACCACTTGCTCATTAGCATGGATGGGCCTCACTTAAAGGGATATATTCCTATTCTTGATTATTTCCTTCTTGTTATGAACGAGTGATTCTCAAACTTAGAATCAGTTGACCTTATATGTTAGATTTGTAGGCTCAAGGAGATGAAAATAATGTTTTTATTATTTTATTGTATATTAATAATAGGAAAAACTGACATAATAGAAGGTGGTGCAAACCAAAAGATCCAAACCCCTTTCCTAGCTTAATGTGTATAATAATAGTTATATTATCTTTTATTCATATATTTATACTATGTGATTTTGAGAAAATTTGAATGACCAACATCTACTCTGTAGGGTTGTAAACTGTGGTTATGGTTGTTTCCTTTCAAAGGTTGTATGATGTTATTTATCTTAAATTAACCCTATTTATGTAACTATAAAGTGTGATTCCTTTCTATCTATATTCTGGATGCAATTTATTCCTATGAAATTTTTTGGTTATAATAAATCATAAACAAAATTTCATAACACTTTGATCATTTAACCACCTTTCTATAATTTTTTTTAAGAAAAATATAAACTAAAAAAAATTGTTCAATTTATCAAATCAATAAAAGTGAAAAATTATTCTTATATATTTTCTATAATTTAATACATTTAGCATTGAAGCAAAAGATGGGCCATTCTCTTACCTAGTTGGATGACTAATTTATTTCTTTTTGTGAAATGAGTTTTAAAGAATGTATTTATATTTACGCTTATTATGGACAAAATAAATTACTATATGGTCCCTTGGGGGCTCAAGCTTCTATTTTTATGGAGTAGGACATCCCATGGGAAAAAAAGAATTTGTGCTACGGGATTAATCTGAATCTTTTCCAGCAAAATAGGAGCCCCTATCTTTTAGGAGTGAATATTTCAGCTGGTGAAATTGGGGTGGGGCTAGAAATTGCCCCTACAACTTAGGAGTTTTTTTATGTCACTTGCCTCTCATCTAAAATTTTAAATTCTTATTAGAAAATAAAAAATGAGAGAATTTTCATTTATTTATTATTTTTTTATCAAAGCACTACAGTCCATTCCTTAAATTTTGGAGCTTAAAATTTTAAGGAGAATTGCAAGATTAAACCCATAGGACCAAGAACTTTAAAATTTTCCTAAAAAAGCCCCCCTCCATGAGACCTTACCCTTAATAAATACTTAGAAATGGATGTTTAAGGAAAAGATAAATGGTATGGAGGAGTAACATTTTAAACAAAGAAGAATAGCATAACACTTGCTCATGAGTTAAAATATATTTTGTGTATTATTACTATATTATCTAAATAAACTCTTAACATTTTAAGAATCACTTAAATAAAAAAATTAATCAAATAAACCATCATTTATGATAAAAATAAATATTTCAATATATAATTAAAAATTTTGATTTTTTTTTAAAAATTAATTTGTTTTTACTATCTCTATACAATTATAACTTTGTAAATATGAAGAAAATAGAAATAAACTTATGAAGGAATTACAATAATTTTTTTAATCTTTCCAATGGATATTTCCTAATTTTATCATTATCTTTCTTCTAGTTAATGGAGAAAAATCACTATTTATTTCCCAAAACCATTTTTATTTCCGATTATATTCAAATTCATAAATTTTCTTTTTCAATAAATTGCTCTCCACGGCCACATCCTTTGCAGGAACAGTTAAGTTATAACAGCTACAATGGCAGCCGCTTCTTCTTCTTCTTATCCAGTTGTTTATATCTGTTTGATGTCTTTTATTTTGCTCTTTAATTCTATCAACGCAAGGGATATTGAAGGTTGATATATGCTTATACTTTTTATGTTTTCTTTAGCTTGATTTTTTTGCTGTGTTCTTTTGTGTAGCTTATTGTTTGGGTGAGTGCAGGTGTGGTGCATGAGGGTGCAGCTCAGAAGGAAACAAATGGGCAGCAGATTGATGAAAGCATTTTAGGAGATGGTGTTACTACCTTCGATAATCCCACAAGTAGTCGCTCATCGATACTGTTTTTTAATTTAATTTTGCACGCTGTAAATACAAATACATTTATGTTTGGATTTATTGTAACTCAAATAATGTGTGGGATTTCTGTAGGTATTGATTGTCCGTGTTGTGCTAGAAAAAACCAGACGTGTTGCGATGATTGCTTAAAGAGTCTCCAAAGTCACAGAAATACTGTGAAGAAAAGTGATGTTGAGTTGGACTACGTTAGAGATTGAGAAATGCTTCCTCTTCCACTACAGTTCTAATGTGGTTCTATACGTAGTTGGTTTATGTACCTCAAAATAAAGATAAATGAGTTGTTTTGTTTTTATGGAAATAATTGGATTATATAAATATGGACATCTTTGTTTCTAAATAGAGTATTATAACAATTTGAGTAAGCTTATAATTAAATTAGAAGTCACTTTTAGTCTAATTTAGGCACTAGATTTGAAGACATCTTCTAGTATTTGAATCTTGGTGGTTGTGTTTTTATCGTATATCATCATACTCATCGATTATGCTCAAGCAATTGAATTACAATCCTCTGACATTATGATCGAATATTAAGTTCATACGATAATAGTTCTTTTTAACACAAGGTGGTTGAAGCAAAGTTTTGACATAATTAATAGATATGAGTTATGAAAGAGTTGATGAATATGAGCATGCATTTTTCTTCAAACGAAACACAATTTGAACAGTCTAGTGTGAAGTGTTACAGTTAAATACTCCAAGATCTCATGTGTCCTTTTTTGTCAAAGAATCATACTCCTCACCATAGCACTATCCATCATAGAATGCATTTTACATTTAATTTTTTTAGTAGCATAAATACTCTAAGATCCCATGTGTTCTTTTTTGTCAAAGAATCATACTCCTCACCATAACACTATCCATCATAGAATACAATTTACATTTAATTTTTTTAGTAGCATATTCAATAAATAAACACTAAAGCACTGTAGTTGAATAGTGTATGATCCCATGTGTTAGTTTTTGTCAAAGAATAATACTCCTCACCATAGCACTCTCTACTATAAAATGCATTTTACATCTAAATTTTTTTAGGACAATATTAAATATGCATGTCCTAAAGTAAACACTAGTTGTTTATAAATGAGTATAGTAAGAGTCTATGGGATCATTTGTAAAAATTCTAGCTTCCTCAAGAGCGTTGTGGGCCCAAAAAGGAAAATATTACTCATTGGGAGGTGGTGGGTTAGAATCATTATTGTTATTTTGAAGAAGTAAATAATCCTCATGAGATAAAAAAAGGTCTAATATGAAGTGAGAGAAGAAAGTGATGGTTATCTATTTGTGTGATTTTCTCATCAAATTAGACATTATATAGAAATAAGACATCTAGAATATTTAAATTTGAATTTTTTCCATTATCTTTGTATTTCCACTACACTTAGAAAAATAAAACTATTCAAAAATCTAATCTAATGATATAAATAATGATCAAATTTTCACATTGACCTGAAGTCAATGGATCCCTTAGTGTTTTTCCACAAGTGATGTTGTGGATTTTATGTGCCATCCTAGCATTGTGTGATGACATTATATGAGCACATTTTCTTGTGTTTCATGACACACCATCCTACTTCATGAGGCTTCCTTTAAAATCTATCTCCTTCAGTCATGTAGTTATTTTAAGGGGGGCTATCACAATTCACAATCACATTAATATCTTAAACCAAATATATATAAGTAGTGTGATAGCATATGATTGCATAGCATAACATAGCTTACTAGACTATTGGTTTTCATGTGTCCTATTTTTTCCATGGTTGTTTTGGAACACAACTTATAGAAACCATGATCAATAAAAAATGTTGTATAGTATTTAGCATAGCAGAACTTGCTAGTCATATTTATCAAAATAATTTGTCAAATTCATTTATCAATTTTATTAATTTTATTTATCAAAATTGTTTATCAAAATATTTAATATTTGTCTCTTCCTACTATCTTTCTCTTTCTAGTGAAATTGTTTCCTTGTCTTTTTTTTTGTGTTTTCATGAATGCTTATTTTGTCCTCCTACATGATGTAGATGTCTTTTACCTAACTTATGTTGGAGCATCTAGGGGTACTAGCAATCTTGCATCACTAGAAATATTGCTAATTTTTTATTTTTATTTTTCAATAAGGGTTAAGGTGTAGAAAAATAAATATTTTAATTTGCAATAACTGATTTTCCCTTATGGTGATATGTTAATGCAATTTTTGGAGGAAATATGCCGAGGTAAATGTTTCCAAGGAATTTAAATTGAAATATTCTATTTGGGGCATCTATTTCAAGGTGGGGTCCACTTGGTTTGCATGTTCATGCATGATCAATTGTATGCTTTGCATGCATTTGCATGTTTGAGCTACCAACTTTTCATGTTAGTGCATGCTTATATTTGGAGTCATCGGGCCACTAGAGATCAATGAAGATGCTAGAATTGACCAATTTTGATTTTCCATGGCTTAGGTGTCCATGTGAAGGCCATGCAAGCATTGATTAATTTTATTATTTTGTGATTATCTCTCCAAATGGGGTGTGGGTTTTTAAGGAGGTGTTTTTCTTGTGGTTTTGGGAAACCATAGTGATTTTTCTCATTCATAAATCTATATATTCATGCCTTATCATTTGGAAAGATGGATTTGGGATTTCTCGTAGGTGAAATGGGGAGATGCTACCTGATTGAAGAGAGGATTTGAAGACTCCATTTTTATAGAATTATATTTTTATATAAGCCCATATTTTTGGGAGCTAGTGAGCTCCACATTTTGAGACACTATGAGCTAGTGAAGTCCATGTGAAGGGAGCTTGAGAGATTCGGTGGAAAGAAGGTTGAAGGAGACCAAGAATGCATTTTTGTTGTAGATTTGGAGGTGTGCTACAATGGCAAGAAGATTGATGATTTCATCTTTTGATTGGAGTAGTGATTTCTAATGAACATTATAGGGTGAAGATGATAGTGGCTTGTGATAGAAATCAAATTGAAGGAGATAATTCTTATATTGATATTTTTTGTTTTTTATAAGTCACATTTAAGATTTGTAATGATTTTTATCAGCCTATATGGTTGCACAACCATTAGTTTCATTTATTCTATGTAATTCTTGAATTTTCGAGATATTTTGAATGAACAAAAGAACACTTCTTGTGGGTTTTTATGTTGTTTCAAACCATTTTTAAGTTTATTTTTTAGATTGTTGTGAGTATGTGAATGAGGGTTGGTTTCTCTATTCATCACTAAAAAAGTTTATGTGAAAATTTAAGCAGTATCTTGTTTGTCTTGTGTAGAATATTTTAGTTATTTTGCAAATCTTCTTTCTTTGGGGGCATATCTATATGGACTGAAGATCCTACTTCCTCTATGTTATCCTTTGGTGATTCTTAATTTTAATTAATTTTTACCTAAGAATACATATTTAGTATAGTGCATATGCCTACATAACTAGGGGGAAATGTATTGTAGGAAATTGAATACCCTATAATTTCACACTATGTAATGTTCTCCATTTCCGCTCAAGATATAGAAATAGTTTAAATATAAAATGTTGACAACAAAATATCTTCATTTTAGAAATAATATAATGGTCTTATGTTTTTTAGACTATTTTTAGGGATAAGAACTCTAAATGCAAATGTCCACACAATGATCTAATATCTTGCAAAAATTCACAACTCAAGTGGTGATTAAAAAATTACATTCTTGAGAATATTTCAAGCATAATACTCTTATGTGGTAGTCATGCTTGGTAGAAAATCTACAACTTGTTATTTTGTAAAAAGAAGATTCTCCTTCTCTTATTCTCTATATAGAATGGTCACACTATGCTTTGTATTTGGCTCTACAACTTTCTTGAAGATTTGTAGGATTTCACACCTTGTATGTCATTTATCTATGATGGGATTAAGTAGCATTGCAATATTTAAGCTTTATAATCCACTTTGGAGGTTGTATATAGCTTCTTGGTGATATATATTACTTTTTTGTTTCCTCACCATTTGAAAGGTTTTTTATGCTATATTGGTATTACATTTTTTTTCATCAATATTTATTGATATCCTTTTATCAAAAAAATCCTAATTGTTATTGAAAGTGGAAACGATAAAATTGGGGTTTAACTAAGACAAGATCCTAAATAACTAACAAAAAGAATAAAATCTTCTTCTTGTCTATGTGCAGGTATCAAGATTAGAAAAAGTGAACATCTAGATGATATCTTCTGTGTGGTCTCACAACATGCCCCACTTCACCCTTGGCAAAATGTGGACCCCTCTTTTCTTTGTTTTTGCTCATTTGCTTGTTTGAGGTGGTAATGGTAAAACGAGAGTCCTTTGTACCAAAACACTTGGTTTCCAACTAAATTAGTGGTTTGGACCCCTCCTTTCTTTGTTTTTGCTCGTTTGCTTGTTTGAGGTGGTAATGGTAAAATGAGAGTCCTTTGTTCCAAAACACTTGGTTTCCAACTAAATTAGTGGCCTGGACCCCTCCTTTCTTTGTTTTTGCTCGTTTGCTTGTTTGAGGTGGTAATGGTAAAATGAGAGTCCTTTGTTCCAAAACACTTGGTTTCCAACTAAATTAGTGGTCTGGACCCCTCCTTTCTTTGTTTTTGCTCGTTTGCTTGTTTGAGGTGGTAATGGTAAAATGAGAGTCCTTTGTTCCAAAACACTTGGTTTCCAACTAAATTAGTGGTCTGGACCCCTCCTTTCTTTGTTTTTGCTCGTTTGCTTGTTTGAGGTGGTAATGGTAAAATGAGAGTCCTTTGTTCCAAAACACTTGGTTTCCAACTAAATTAACCCCTCCTTTCTTTGTTTTTGCTCGTTTGCTTGTTTGAGGTGGTAATGGTAAAATGAGAGTCCTTTGTTCCAAAACACTTGGTTTCCAACTAAATTAGTGGGACCCCTCCTTGAGAGTCCTTTGTTTTTGCTCTTTGTGCTTGCTTGTTTGAGGTGGTAATGGTAAAATGAGAGTCCTTTGTTCCAAAACACTTGTCCTTTGTTCCAAAACACTTTCCAACAAATTAGTGGTTGGAATTGAGTGGTAATCTGAGAGATGTTCCAAAACACTTGGTTTCAACTAAATTAGTGGTTTCTTTGTTTTTGCTCGTTTGCTTGTTTGAGGTGGTAATGGTAAAATGAGAGTCCTTTGTTCCAAAACACTTGGTTTCCAACTAAATTAGTGGCCTGGACCCCTCCTTTCTTTGTTTTTGCTCGTTTGCTTGTTTGAGGTGGTAATGGTAAAATGAGAGTCCTTTGTTCCAAAACACTTGGTTTCCAACTAAATTAGTGGTCTGGACCCCTCCTTTCTTTGCTTTTGCTCGTTTGCTTGTTTGAGGTGGTAATGGTAAAATGAGAGTCCTTTGTTCCAAAACACTTGGTTTCCAACTAAATTAGTGGTCTTCCTAAGTCATAACGGTAAATTCAGGTTTCTTTGAAATATTGACAGGTTTTCTCGACTCCCGTGTTTCCATGCATCGGGTGTTGGTAAGTAAAAATCATTCCAAGTTGTGCAAGTCATGTAGCTTTCCGGACGAGTAATTTGGTCGGTGATAGTTCACCTGCTTGACATTTTCTTGGGAAACTTTTTCCCTCGAGTCTGCATGCATCAATGTTTCAATTATTGAGTCTGTTAGTGGATTTCTTTCCTTTCGGAAGCAAAAATAGGAAGTGTTTTGTATGCAGGCTTTTTTGAGCCAAACTGGTTCAACTCTATACCCACGTCTGAAGTTTTCTTTTGCACGTACCCAATGATCACCCAACCTTCAAAAACCTGATAAGTGAAAATTTAACATCATTTTTCCTCGGAGCGATTTGTTAGATGTTTTGGTTTCAATTAATAATAAGTCTTTTGACACGAGGGCTTAGTGCTCACCTAGCTACAGTCGTCTGATGTGGACAAGGGAAACATGCAAGTTTTCACCATGTCATCTTCTTGTGTTGTCACCTTTTCGAATTGAGTCAGGGTGCAAAAATCAAGAACTTTGAGATACAAACCCTAACTTATCATGATTGTACCCCTTTCGAGTGCAATTAATGTAGAACTATTAAGGAATTAAAGGATGGTGGCAAAAGTACATAGTGGGCAGCACCTAGAGCATGTAATTTACTTTCGCAATAGACTTCCATGGAGGAAGTAAGATAGCTATAAATCAACTAAAGAATACTTTCGCAATAGACTACCATGGAGGAAGTAAGATAGCTATAAATCAACTAAAGAATTAAAATGACATTCAAAGTGTTTCAAGAAAGTAAAATACTTGAATGGGATAAAGGAACAACTCCTAGAATTTAATTTTATATTAGCTTAGATTCACCATATTTCTCTTCTGATTGAACTTTGTGAATTCTTTTGCATACACTTGGCTCTGCTAAAATGGTGTTTTTTTGTTAAGTCCTAAAAGAATTGATATGCAATCTAGTTGAATTAAACCTAATTTTTATGATTGAATGGTAATGACTAAAGAATGTTGGTAAGTTAGTTATAAAAAGTACATTGTTAGAATTCTCCCTAATTCGTATTTAAAATATCAATATGCTAATCATGCAAGAAATTGAAGAAGACATGACTACTTTACATAAAAACAACCGAAAGAGGATTTTCAATACCCTATTTCATAGGTACTCACTGCCTATGGAATGATAATAGATACCCATCTGGGAGGCTCAATGACTATGAGTTCATACGAAGGACTCAACAACTAGATATCAACCAATGCATTAAGAATATGGTTGCCAGTGCAATACATTTAGTGATAGGGTTCTCATTGGCAATGGAAGCTACAAAGTTAGTTCTAGAATGTATGAGATGGTATGATGTAGATAGAAGGGTAGCCATAAATGAAGGGAGAGTATATGTCAACTTATCTATAGATGGTATTGCTCATAGCTTTGGACTCCCAATGTTCATGAGGATGAACATATTGCAAATGAAAGATTCAATACACATATGTGAGTATGGAAGAACACAAGGTCATGATGTTGACCTAGTTTCAAGAAAGACCCACAAGAATTTCAAAGAATATATTAAGGTCATTATTCACTGAAGAGATACAAGATATGAAACCCTATTGAGTAGACTGGTTGGTTACAAAGATGCTCATAAATTTGAAACATGGATGTTCATGGTCATTAGAAGAATGAGGGAAGATCTTTTCTGCATTCATTGGGCAAGGTTCACTATGTATTTGTATGTTGTTTATTCTTGTGCCTTAAGGGCTAAACACAGTGGGAGTCCTGGGTAGAGAACTGGGAAATAGGTTGGGTTGCCAACATTCTCCATAGATTACTCCTAGTCAGTAACAAGATCATTACCGTAGGGTAAATGATGATTTCTCTATGAAGTTGGTGAGGTTAATGGAAGGAGATAAAACAAAGAGGATATCCCTCGAAGCAAAAGATACTATCCATTCCACTAGGTGTTGGTATATTCAATTCCCTACATTCACTTATATTAGAGTAGAAGGATTTACAAGTCATCTCTATATGCTGACTAGATATCCTACAAACAAGATAGTGCTACTAGAATTTGCGAGGTAGGTGATACCATCCCATGAGGCATTCTTGCAACTACACAAAAAGGGTGTTGTAAAGTTTACTATTACCATAGGAAATTATAAATGTATCTTAGTTAAAAGTGCTAAATTATGTGATGATGAGTTAAAATATTATGGGCTATAACAGTTCATGTTTAACAAGAATAGTTATAACCTAGCTGAAGGATTATCAAAACAGATCAATAAGAGGTACAGGTATGTCCCTCATTTGGAGAATTTTTGGTGTGATTGTGAGGATGATCATGATGTAAGGAGGAAATCTTATTAGAGGTAAAAACTATCCCAGATAATAAATTTTGGAACACATTATGTTCTAGAGAAAATAAATGTAGATGACGATGAGGTAGGTAATCTAGCTTATGATTCAAATAAAATCTATGATGAACCTATCTCAAACCCAAATTGGCAACATCTGGAGATAGTAACCATAAATGAAATTTCTGGACAATTGATTGGTTACAATCAATCAAGGATAGATGTATACATAAAATTAATATTTAATAAGTTGCATTAATTCCCACATACCCACATGGAAGGAAAAGGAAAAAAATATGATAAGTAGTTTGGGGTATGTTGGTTTCTTAGAAAAGAAAAGGAAGAGTATAGAGGGTAAGGCCATTGATTAGTGTAGAGAAAGGGTTCTTGGTGTTTCAATCCAAGGGATCTTAGTGGCCTCCTACCTAGATCATCCAGATAGGGAAACCTTGGCCATTGCAACAAACATGTTGGGAATAAAAAATGTGGCATCTTCTTCTACTACATTGCTTAGGGAACAACTCTTGACACCAAAGGAAGTAACCATAAAATTGTAAGTATATGCTAGGATAAGGTTAGCATCCCAATGGGTAGCTACTATGTTTACTTCCCCACCATATGTGAATAAAAAAACAATGAAACAAACCCTAGGGGAATAAAATTTGGTATTAGAGGGAGAACAAGCAATAACTATGAATCAATCTCTTGGGTAGGCGAAGAAATGGTCTACCATAATACAACAATTAAAAGAGAAGTAGTAGTGTCGAGAAGCCCCAATGGTGCAACCTATGACAGAGGAAGTTCTTGACATAGAAATAGGTCCAAATGTTGGAGAAGAAATCAAATTTATAGTAGGACAATTTACTTAGGAAGTGGGAAATCCAAAAGGAGAAACTAATGTAGTGAGAACAGTATCACCTCAAGGTGAACAGGTGGGAACTACATGTCAAATTACCATTCCAATAATAGACAAAGATGGAGTGTGCAAGAAAACACTTGATACCAACATCCTTGTGGATTAACCCCAATAAATGGAAATTGAGACTGTTGTTGAGCAACACCAATTTCAAGGATAAGGTCTAGATGCAAGTAAGGATATTGAGTGCTCCCAAACCCTAGATGAAGAGAAAATGAATAGTGGAAAATCGAGTGCCTGAGAGCAACATGAGCAATCTACTCTAGAGGGTGACACTAATATGAAAAAAAAGTGGAGGAGGATAGAAGACTTGAAGAAGAAGAATTAATAGAACTGAACTAGGCGAACCTAGAATCCTTGCCACCAGGAGGTGAGGTGACAAAAGATTCAAAAATAGGAGAAAATGAGTGTGAAGTGTTGAGGAAGGATATTTTGGAACAACTTGATTGCCAGGATCATAGAAAAGGAGAGGTAAGGACAAATGAAGATATACCTCATTGGTTGGTTCAAAAGTTAGCTCCACCATTGAAGGTAGAATTGGTGCCTCTAGATTTTAAGAGTATAATGCAAAAAATGGAAACCCTTAAGCCTAAGACAAGAGCATCTTGAGTCAAGCATGTTGTTAAGAAAAATTTAGATGGAGGGAATGTTGAATATTCAAGATACTGAGAGGGGGGGTGAATCAATATCTTCTTTAACTTATTGAAAAAACACCATCAATTACTTTAATGCATATAACAAAGAAGAGAAAGAACAAAGTATGAAATCACACAACACATGAACACCAGAGTTTTACGTGGAAAACCCAATGAGGGAAAAACCATGGTGAGGATTAGCTCACTATATATATATATATATAGTTGTTTCAATAATAGATACAAAAGAGGCTTATTGCCAGTTACAAAATCTCACTGCTTACAAGGACTCACTGTCCAAATAGGAAGGCTCACTTCCTACAAAAGATAATAGAAATGAAATGGCTTACAACTAGAATATGAACTAATAGGGTTATGCCACAAGTGTAGATTCAGTTCCTTTTATGCTCAGAGTATTTGTATGCTAGCAGACTAATCTTCACCCTTCTATTTGCACACTTCGCATATCCAATATACACACACTTACACAATTCATCTACAAACCATCATGTGTATATATCTGATATATCCACATGCATCAATTAGGTCGACCTAATTGGATGCAATACATATTTACAAAAAGATAACTATCGACTTCATACAAGACTTCTTTGAAACTGATTCAACCATGTGGCACACACAATGTTATGTCAGCTAGTACCAAAGCATCCAATCATATGAACATATGGGATTGCATACATACACACTTCTAGTAACCATAAATCTTTTCCCAAAACCTTAAACAATGATGATCATCAGAGGGAACATGCAGACCAAAATACCGGACCAAACACTCGAGGATGTTAACCAGTTTTGCATACCAATTTAGGGTACCAGACCAATTTGATACCTTAAACAATATGGTGACATCAATGAAAACATACACACTTATCTTCTCCATTCTTCCAATAATCTCCCCCTTTGTCATTGATGACAACATGTGCCAACAAAAAAATGTATCCAAAATCTCTCCTCTATAGTTTCTCCAAATATCTCCTCCTTTAACAGTAATGAAAAATAAAGAAAAACAGTCTAAAGAGAATGGAAGCAGTAAGAGGGCGGTGGTCGAGGAAACCTCCAAGAACAATGAGGACGAGGGGACTCACGCTCATCTGGAATGTAACATGATGGAAACCCATCAACGAGAAGAAAAAGATGAAGAGAAGGAAAATATTGTTGGATTCCTATAGAATGGAGAAGGAGACTTTGAGTGTCTGACACCTCAGGACAAAATTCATGAGAATATTTGCTTGGGGAAGGACATTGCTAAGTTTGGACTTGATGAAATCCCTTCATAGGGTTTTAATATGCCGATCAAGGATGGAAATTTAGGACTGGAAATTGGGATCCCCATTTTATCTCCAACCTCTAGTGGAAGGGAAGAGTCAGCCCTAATTCTTGAGTTTGTCGATTTGTTGGAGAAGGTGAATGAATCTATTGTGGATTCAAGCCAAAATGTAGAGTGTATAAATGTGAACCTGTCTCAAAATAGCAATGGCATGATGGATACTCTTCCCTTAGACCAGAAAGGGTTTTACGTGAAATATTGGAAGTTTGGGAAGGAGGAGGAGAGTCAGGAAGAAACTAATAGAGAGGATTTAAGCTTTAATAATAAGAGGAAGAACAAGAAAAACCAACAACTGAGTACTCTAAAAGGGGTCTCAATGAGAACTAGAGCAAAGGCAGATTTTTGAGACATAAAGAATAGTCAAGGGAGAAGATCTTCTCGTTGGCACAAGGAGAATGATAGCATGCAGGATATTGTAGATGGTTATTAGAAGACCATTCCTGAAATTTGCAATCTCACTCCAGGTAAGAAATGCAGATCATGTCATGGAATATTCAGGGGATGAATAGCCTCCATAAGAGGGATGTGTTGCATAATTTTGTTAGGGATCATAAACCTGACATTTTACTAGATCAGGAATCTAAAATGCCTAAAGAAAAAGTGGAAAAAATTAAGTTATTTAAGTTTTGTGGGGTTCAGGGGAATAGTTCAGAAGGTGCCTCTGGAGGTATTGTCACTTTTTGGAATCTTAATCTAATTAAAGGTGAATCATTGTTTGAAAGTGTTAACCATGTGGCCAATAGATTTACTCAAATCAAAGACAATTTCAGCTAGATCATGTCCAACATCTATGCCCCTAATGGAAGGGGGGCTAGAAATCTTTTTGGCTAAACTTGGCTGCCTTTCATTGTAAACACATTAATGAAACCTAGGTGGTTATGGGAGATTGCAATACTCCACTGTAGGATAATGAAAATTTAGGAGGATCCTAGATCAATATGGAAAGAAAAATGGACCTTTTGGATTTTATCAACGATAAAGCACTAATAGATTTAGAGCTGCAAGGATCTTCCTTTACTTGGTCTAATCGTAGAGTGGGTAAGGAGTTGATTCAAGTAAGATTAGACAGAACTTTGATTTATGATCAATCATTTCTTTAGTATTTTTGCTCTTTAAAAGCCCTTTCGAGGGTGGGCTCTAATCATTTTCCTATTGGCTTTGTGGTGGATCCAATTGTGGCTAAAAGAAATTTCCCTTTTAGATTTGAACGTATGTGGTTGCACCATCCTAAGCTCCGGGACAAGGTTAGGAATTGGTGGAATATTTTTGTTTCGGGGACTGCTATGTTTAGGGTGGCTAAAAAACTAAGAGAAGTCAAAAATAGGATTAGAGTGTGGAATAAGGATTCTTTTGGCAATATCTTTAAAATAAAAGATGAGCTAAAGTTGGATCTAAAGGAGATCCAGGAGAAGATCCAGCAAGAGGGATGCAATGTGGAGACTAGACAAAAAGAAAATGTGCTTCTTGTGGAGATGCATGACATTATAGCTAAAGAGGAAGTCTTTTGGAGACAAAGATCTATGATCCAATGGCTCTCAACTAGGGATAAAAATACTAGATATTTCTAGATGTCTTCCCTAAAACACCATGCTGCGAATAGGATAACTTATATTGAATAAAATGGAGTTTGTTTTGAGAAGGAAGAGGACATCAGGAGACAAGTTGTCGAGTATTTTAGCAAATCTCCTTTCGGCAAATGATGGGGTTAATTAAAATCTATAAGACTCTCTTTCAGTGGCTATCCCCAGTCTGGTTAAGGAGGAGGACAACAAAATTCTTTCTGCCATCCCGTCGAAGGAAGAAATAAAGAAAGCTACTTTTTATTTTGAAGGTAATAAAGCCCTTGGATTTGATGGCTTTCCGATGTTCTTTTTTCAATGGTTCTAGGAGATTTTTGAAGAGGATGTGGTGAATGAGGTTAAGGAATTCTTTGGATCAAGATGCATCCTAAAGGAACTCAATGCTACCTTCCTAGTTCTGATACCTAAACATCCTAGGGCTATGGATTTTGAAGCTTTTAGGCCCATAAGCCTTTGTAATTCTTTCTATAAAATTATTTCTAAAGTCTTCACTTCCAAACTTTTATCTATCCTGCCTTCCTTAATTTCCCCTCAGCAAAATGGCTTTGTTCCTGGAAGGCAGGTTTTGTATTCAATTATAACAGTGCATGAAAATATTCATTCGCTCTTCATTTCAAAGATTGAAGGCTTTCTCTTGAAGTTAGATATTTCCAAAGCCTACGACCGGGTTTAATTGGACTTTTTATTCAAGATAATGTTGGCATTTGGCTTCAACAAAAGAGCCATACAAATGGTTTTCCAACTCATCTCTTTCGCCACTATCTCCATTTTGGTCAATGGGTCCCCTTCACATTTTTTTAACAATTCTAAAGGTTTAAGACAAGGAGACCCCATTTCCCCTATTTTTTTTACTATATTGGCAGAATGCCTTGGGAGGAACCTGAATAGATTGGTTGATCAAGGAGCCCTGATGGGTTTACGTCCTTCATCTAGTAACCTAACTTTAGCTTCCATCAATAGTTTGTTGATGACACCATTTTGATGGGGAGATCAATAGTGGTTGAAGCTAGAACTCTTAAATAAGTTTGGGACAACTATGAAGGAGCTTTTGGTCAAAAGATTAATATTCAAAAAAGTTCTTTATTTTTCATCAATACTCCGGTTAGAAGGAAAAACATGATAGCTAATATTTTTGACTACAGAGTGGATGCTCTTCCTTCAATATATCTAAGCTTGCCCTTGGGCCTCAATCCCTCTGACTCTTTCTGGAATTCCTTGGTGGAAAGATTCAATAAAAATTTGGTGGGGTGGAAAGGATCTCTTCTTAGTCAAGCTGGTAAGATTCAACTCCTCAAGGCCACTTTTCAAAACCTTCTGATCTATGCTCTTAGTCTTTTTAATATTCCTCTTAAATATGCAAAAGCTATTGAAAAAATCCGAAAACGTTTTCTCTAGTCTAGGGTTGAAGAAAGGAGGTGTATAACCCTCATTGAATGGGACATGGTTTGTAGACCAAAGAAGCTAGGGGGATTGGGCTTCAAAAAAATCAAAACTATGAATAAAGCTCTCCTTGCTAAACAGATTTGGAGAATTTTCTCCTCAATTAGATAATGGAAGAAAATCTTAAAAATAAAATATTTGGCTGACATTGGCTCTCTAAATTCTTTGGTGGATTCTCAGAGTCTGCCCCGTGGTTCAACTCTATGTGTAATACCCCTCTGTTTTGCTCCTTATTCAGTTTGCTTTATATTATGTTTGGTTGCAGTTACTTTGATACTGGATACATTTTGTTATGATGTTTTGTTCGCTACTATTGAACGACAACTATTATTGTGTGATGTGTTGATCTAATTATTGTTTCACATGCATTATGGATTAATGATGTTGTAGAGTTAGCATGAGATGTTATTATGAGACTATTGGAATTATGATGGAAGTGTCAGTTTCGATGAGTGTATTGGTGAAGAAGACAGGTTCGCATCACTCGCTTGTGAGCGCCCTACGAATCCGTAATTCCTTCTTCACGGTATGTATTATATGCTGGATATATTGCATGATGTTGTTTACTTGGTTGCAGGATTGCAGGTACATGACATCGACTCCACCTAGGTTCACAGGTTTGAGCATGTCGATCCAACGATTAAGTTGAAGGTGAGATAGTAGCCAGGTAACATGTGTCAAGTTTACACCCTAGCCTTAGTGTGTCGTCAGTCGTGTGTGTCAAGTCATTATCGGTCTTGCTTTAATGTTATTTAATTCTGAAGGATTCTTGATTTGGAAATAGATATTTAGAATAATTGCATTTAAATCATGTTGATGATTGTTTAATTTAAATAATGCAATGTGGATAAAAGTTTATATTTAAAATTAATTAATTATATTTAATTTATTTAATCAATTAAATTTAATCCAAGGGGGTTGAATTTAGTGATTAAATAATTAAATTAATTAATTAAACGTGATGCAAGAAAATGAAAGGAAATAAAAGAATTAAAATTAATTTTGGAATTTAATTTCAACGTGTGGGAATTAAATTAGAAATTGTAATTAAATGTTTATTTGGGAAATGAGTTTCAACTTTGGAAATTAATTTATTATTTGAAATTGCATTTTAAATTAAAAGTGGGTTTTTGAAAAATTGAAATTGAAATTGAAATTAATATCTAATTTGCATGTAATGTGAATTAGGGTTATATTAGGTATTTTTGATTTATAAGGAAGACATGTTTTAATTTGAAGGGCAGAAAAGTTTTTAGAAAAATTCATTTTTACAGCAGAGAAGAAATTTTGGAAAAATTTGCACAAAGGAAGGGTTTGAAGAAAGTTTGATTGTAGAATTGATTGGAGGAAAAATTGTTTGCATTTGTTGGGTTTTGGATTGGATTCATTGGATGATTGAAGAAAATTCAGGAAATCTTTGGAGGAGGCTTGCAGCAGAAATTCATCTCTTCCTGTAGCTTCTTGAGCCAGGTTTTCTTCTGTGTTTTTATTGTTCTTGATTGTTTTTAAAATAGTAGTGATTAAAGATTTGTTTGTTAAATCTGTTTTAGAAAATAAATTTGTTGTTAGAAGAAAAGAATCAAATAAATTTGCAGCTTTTGTTTTGTGAAAATTCTTGAGTGAAAATTGTGAAAACCTCAGTTGAATTTAATTTGTTTGAAGAAATCGATTATTTTGTTTTGGATTCAAACATAGAGATTGAACAATGTTTTTAGAAAATGAAACCCTCTATTTATTATTAAAAATCGGATTTTAAAATCCGCAGGGTAGTTATATTTTTCATGGTAAAATGGTCTGGTTGCGTCGCATATAACTCCACTTACACAAACTGGGTTGTCAGGAAATTTAAAGGGTTTCTGCACCTTGAAATTTTCTTATCCTTGTAAAAAAATCACAAATACCCAGATCGTAGTTTTTGAGTTATGCTTGAAACATGAGACTGCTGTTAAGTTATTTTCCCATGGCTGCTCTGATAATAAAATAATAATAAATTGATATTTATAAATATTAATATTTTATGTATTGTTATTATAATTTATATTAAAGTATTATATTTATTTATATTATTTTAAATAAAATTTGTATATTAGATTAGTGGAAATAAAATTATAAACGTATGGGGAAATTATTGTTTATTCTAAAATGGCATGTTAAAGTTTAATTGAAGGAGTTAAATATCTGATTTAAAGAATGCATAATTTAAGATTTAATTGTGAAATTTAAATTCATGTGTAAAAGGTCCAATTATTAATTTGATTTAATTGGAAAAATATATATATGATATTGGGTTATAGTTCAAATATTGATCTTATTTTAACACAATAAGTTATGGAAGAGACTAAATGTTAATTTGATTAATTTTATAATGATTTAATTTGCAAGGGCAATTGGTTATTTAATTTAAAGCGAAATGTTTTGAGTTATAGTTGAAAATACTTATTTTGTTAAGAGCAATTAGAGAATTAAATATTAATGTAATTTCTCCCCTATCTGAAAAGATGAATTCTTAATTCAGTTTTATCAATATAATGAATTACGTAATGAATTGAGAAATGGATTTAGAGTATCCAAATGTAGTTTCTTCTATTGCTTTCAATGATTATGTCTTTCATGTTTATGCTTTGAGAATGGGTTGAATACCTGTTAGTTTATAAGTCTTCCAGATGGTCTGTTGTTTATGAGGGTTGTCGTTGTGATGTCAACCTGTTGTGAATTCTCTTGATAGTGCATGAGGTTGTGTCTATGTTAGTACCCGGTTTTCACGAACGGGGATGTTTGCACCTCCTTAGTTTAGGAGCAAATTATGGGATCTGTGTCTCTTTGTATAGAGTGACCTTGTTATGTGGTTTCATCTTGTTGCCTCCTAAGAAAAGAGTGGACTATGTGTTTGTTGCCTCCAAAATGGTTGGAGTGAGTTCTTATACTTGTTTCCTCCTTGGGATGGAGTGGTTATGATTCTTAGGTTGTATGCTCTTGAGATTCCCTTGGTGATTGGTTTTTGTATACGTGTATGGTTCTCTAAACATAATTGATCTATTTTATGTCTGGAAGCAATGTGACCTATGTCAATGATGTTTGAGTTGTACTTGATTTGTACTTGTATGGTGATTGAGTTGTACTTGTTAGTTTATTTGCTTGGTTATATCAATATGAGTCAGTATGAGTCTGTCTTTGGTTAGTGGTTGTAAATCTTTGTCCATGTTACCTTGTTACTATCTCCTAGCATGGGGGGTGGACCTTCAGGTACCACATTGGTTGGGTGGAACATGCACCAAAACCGTTGGGTCCCCATTGATCTTCAGTACTTGGTGGCGAGACGTCCAGATGGACGGCTCGAGTTCTTGTGTTATTCTTGCTTTGTAATATTCCAATTTGTATAAGTTATTTTACCCCTCTTATGTTTATGATGTGGAATTCTACAATTGTAATCTTATGTACTATTGTCTCATTCTGGGAATGAGTGTTGTAACTATTGGATTAAGGTAATGATTATGAAATGGTATCTTGGTTGAATATCTTATTATGTTATGTGGTATTCTTATGATGTATGCTGTTTATTTCATAAAGCTCATTATGCATTGGTTATATGTAATATGTATATGTGGGTTTAAGTAATCCTAACCTTGTAGCATTAGAGGTTGTTGTTAATTAGTAAGTGAATGTGTATGTTAACTACACTTCATAAAAAAAAATTGGCTCACTTAAGTTGTTAATTACAACTTCCTTTAGGGTTGCAAGGCGGGGCATTACACTATGGAATAATATCTTCAAACGGAGTAAAATCCTTCACTTGGGAATGGGATGGAGCATAAGAAATGGGAATCTTGTGAGGTTCTGGGAGGATAGATGGATCTTGATGGAACCTTTGGTTTCCTTTGATAGTTTCAAACAACGGGTGGACATTTGTAAGGCTACTTTTAGAATCTTAGTTAAAGACTACTGGAGGGATGGGTGTTGGGTGAATCTTTGTTAGATCAGTATGGATCTTGCCCCTATCTAGTCATCCCTTATGGCTTTCAGAATGAACATGAATTATTGGGAGGACATCATGGTTTGGACGGCTAGTTCGTCGGGCAACTACTTTGTTTCTTCCACTATCTCTTTGTTGTCTTTATCTAATGTTCCTCCTCCCTTTTGGGCCAAAGCTTGGCTAAGCTACTTGACCACTAAGGTTAATATTTTCTTCTGGATTCTTCTTCAGAACAAGGTGCTTATGGTGGATAACCTCTGTAAGAGGAGTTTTTAGATCCCCAACCATTGCTACCTTTGTAAGCGTGCAGCAAAAATGGCTAACCATTTGTTTATTCATTGTCATTTTGTGAATTATATCTGGGAAAGGTTCTACTCTCTGTGGAGTATCTCCTGGGTGTTACCTGGTACTATTAAAGATCAATTTACTCAGTGGATGGCACCCTCCTTTAACCTGCATATTCGCAAGTTGTGGTCTTTAACTTTCCCTTATATTGCCTAGGGAGTTAGGAAAGGAGAGAAACAACAGAGTTTTTAGGGATAAGAAAACTATGGAGAAACTTGTGTTTGAAAATTTTTTTAGGCTCATTGGGGAAAACTTTAATTTGGCTCCTTATCATGAGGTGTTGATGGAATCTGTGATTTGTTCGGCTTATGACTTTCAAATGGCTAAATTTTGGGAGATTAAAGGAGATATTTCCTTTGCTTCTAAACCAGCTAAAAAGAATCGTGATAGTTTCTTATAGTGTCACCCTCCCAGGGGTTGGATTAAAGCCAATTTTGATGGGGCAGCGAAAGGGAATCCAGGGATAGCAGGGAGTGGGGGTGTGTTACGTGATGATAAAGGCATGTTCATTGCTATGGTTGTTGTCTCTTTGGGGAAACAAATAAATCATCTAGCTGAAGCTATAGGAGCCTACTAGGTCATTATTTTGGCTAAAAGTATGAACTTTAAAAATATTTGGATAGAGGACGACTCCAAAAATATTATTGATTGCCTCCTTGGCTTTCCCCCCCCATCTTGGACTATTAAGTATTGGATTGATGAAGTTAGGGCCACTTTATCCAAGTTCAAGAAAGTTAAAATTTCCCATAACTATAGGGAAGGGAATGGTGTGGTGGATTTCTTTTCCAATGAGGGAATAAGATAAAATAGAAAGGTGACGTGGCAGAATTACAAAGATTTGACTGCTAACGTTAGAGCCCTAATCAGCTATGATTGCACTCATGGGAGAGAAGCCGCATTTAAAGATGATTAAAGAGAAAGGTTCCAAGTACCAAGATTTCATAAGATTTGATGGTAGAATCGTAATGAATATGACATATGGGTTGAACTTGCATGTTTTGTGGGTGCTTTGGTTTTGCTATGAACTCATAAGTCTGTATTTTCATGGTGTGGGCTATCAGAACAAGAGATTGATGACAATGGGAGGAAGCAGGAAAAGAGTTGAGCCTACTGCATGTACAAGGAATAAAAACAATTCCAAGGTTTGGAAGAAAATTGAGAAGGGAGGGCTTCAACCATTCATTGAAAGACTTCATGGTCCAGACCTCAAAGCTACTGATTATTTTACAAAACATTGGAAGAAAGGAGAGATTATCATATTTGGGAGGAAGGTGCTGGTGGATGAGGCGCTTATTGAGAAGTTACTGGTCTCTCAATTGATGGTGTGAAATTTTATCATGACAAGAAATATTCGGACGAAGCTGTTATTAGTTTTCCGAAGTCGGAGGAAGAGGAAAAAAGACTAGTTAAAGTCTCTCATAGGTATTTTGAGTCGAGCAGGATCAAGAAAATTTGGAGGGAGGTGCTCAGAGTCTTAATGGAATATATTACGCTAGATGGGAGATTTACCAGAGTATACAGGTATCATTTTATTGTACTCAACCACTTCAGATATAAGGTTAGGGTTTCTTTCCCCTACTACCTATTGTGTTCTTTGAATAATAGAATTGAGGAGTTTATTAAAAATATTGATAAGAATCTGGTCCTGCATGCTGGCCTTATTTGGCTCATTTATGAGAACTTTAAAAATATGTCGGTTGTCTCTAACCCCATCATTGCATCAGCCTCAGAGGTTTACAACATAGAGTCTAGCTTGCCTGAGGATATCAAGGGCTCAGACCCAGATTGGGTGGATGAGATTACTCCTCCTCCTAGTAAAAAAAGTAAGAATACCCCTTCTACTAAGCCCTCAAATAAAAAAGATTATCCTCAAAAAATTCCTCACGAAGCGTCTATGTCGAAGGAAAAGATAGGGGATGAACCCCCTCTAGAAAAATTGGAGGCCTACTTGGAGGATTCTCTGTATGATTACAATGCAAAACCTTCTGGGTAGGAAGTCTCCTCTACCTCTTTCCACTCTATTGATAGAGATGATATGCCCAGCTCTCATGTGGACCTAAATCCTAATGACCTTGCTTTTGAACCAGAAAGGGACTTTTATGGTGATATCCTTTCTATGGCCAGAAAGGGAGCGATTGATAATTTTAAAATTCTAAAGTGGGCCTTTCATGAAATTAAGGACCTAAATCATAAAAATAGAGCTATCACAAGTAAAATGGAAATCCTGGAAGCTAAAGTGGCAGAGTAGAACTTGGTTGAGGCTTTATGGACTGCAGACGTGAAGATGGCCATGGCTGATTACCTCCAGAAAGAGGTAGAATTCACTAAAAATATTAAGAAGGATGGCGAGAACCTTGGAAAAGAGATTGATAAGATCAGGGAAGCCTTGAAATCCACTATTGAACACAACCACATAATTGTTAAAAACAACTCTACTGTATTGAGAGCTTTGGTGGAAAAAATGGATAACACTCAGCAAGGTCTTCTGATTATGGATCTGGATGCTGAGAAGAATATAAACAAGGTGGAGGAATTGGGTCCTTCAAAGAGAACCAGAGCCAACATGAAGAAAATACTGGATAGGATTCCTCTAGAGACCCAGGATCTGAAGATGGTGGCTCAAGATTTGGACATCCTGGAAATGGAAGTGGCAGAGACCTTAAAGTCTTTGGGTTAGGTTTGGTTGTGTTTTTATTGTTGTTGGTTTTTTGGTGTCCTTTTGCTGAGTTTTGTAGGTGGCTACTATTCTTTCTTGTTTATCTATGGTGTTCAGCCTATCTTTTCCTAGACTTTCTTTTGATCTATCTTTTATTGGTTTGTAAACTTTGTGGTTTCGGGTCCCTGTTAAACCTATTTTTCCCTCACTCAAAAACACTAATGGAAAAGGGCGACCAAAACAAAAAGGATGTGAACATGGTGACATTCAAAATTGAAAAAACTTCCAAAATCTTCCAGACATTGAAAATTTTAAAGTTTCAAAACCTTTGAAACATTCGAAGTTTCAAAATTCCTTATTTGATCATCAATTTAATTTTTCTTCTCACCTTGTTTAATTTCCTTTTTACTCTTTCTTTTCTCCCCCCCTTGTGTAAAAAATACAACAAAAATTTGAACATCCAGGATTGAAGTAAAAATGACACTCTTCACCTGAAACACCTTCTTGTATCTTACTTTGATAGTTGATAAGATCTTCTTCCAGGAAAATACAACAAAATCCATTCTCATGCATATGCTTTCCAACAAGGCCAACAATGTGAAAGGAGATGACCAATCTACGGATGAGCATTGACTTTCACAATCTTCTGCATCATTAAGTATCGTGGAAAGATGGTTTAAAACCAGACCTCAATAATCTCCTTAACAAGCCAAAAGGTTTTCACCACATCATCTCTTTGTCTTATTGATAAGTTTGAATAACCTTTGCTTAGCTTTATTACATCTCTTCCCAACCATGGCTTCTAACTTATGTCCTTCTGGACCTTCCAGTAACATTCTTTCTTCAAAAAACTTAACTAATTTTTTTGGAAAAGATTCAGTAACAACTGATACATCAATACGTTTTCTAAGTAGATACTCAACTAGAGCATCATCGATCTTGATTTTGTCCATTGGAGAGGATGCATTCCATACTTCACTAATTTTCTTCATCTTTCCCTTAACTAACATTGTTCGAATGTCATCTAGATTAGAGGATTCAAATCTAGGCTGAGATTCTTCTTCATCTTCCTTCTCTTCCGGAATGATAATGATTTCTTTTGTGATAGCTTTTCTTTTCTTGGGTTCTGGAGGTGAATCACTAATGACAATTTCCAATTCTTTTATTCCAAAGGATGAACACTCCTCAAATCGACTAGACATAACTATACCAGAGCACATCTATTTCTAGAAAGATAAGAAAAAGGTCATACAAGCACTTACATTATCTTCCAATCCTTCCAAGTATCTGCATATTTGTCTTCCAGTGGGAATCCTGGATTCCCACTTAACACTTTCCTTTCTCGATAGCAAGTCCAAAAAAAGAGAATACTAGACATGTAAGTAAGGACCCGAAATGGAAAGGGTATCCTTCAACTCACGACATTTGTACATTTTTAGTAAGATTTTCCAAAATCAATCCACACAGACCAAACTGCTTAATCTCCTTTACCATTTTATGTGTCAGATACATGCCAATAGCCGAGGTGGAGCCATCTTGATTTCTGAAATAAATTTTATAGGAAATGCCATACACAACATACCTAACAACAGGGTCGACAATAGTATCTATAAACAATGCTCGAGGGTCTTTTTCAATTCCCATCATCTCCTCTACTTCCTTTTATTTTATGGTTTTCTTTTTGGGAAGGTCTCCAATGCTGCATAGCCTAATGATAGCCTCAATTTCTTTCTTCGTAACATGATAGGATTTGTCCAACACAATGCTGCCATCCTTAAATTTACTCAAAAGAAATAAGATGAATTCTCTATCAGTAATCCAAGGGAATTCTCCCCACAAATCAAGCCTATGTTTTTTATGTTCTATAAGTCATTCGACTCTAACCCTTATTCCATTTTCTTTATCTTTTGATGATCAAATTCTTCCATTTTGACTCCCTTTAGCCTTAGTGGGATATTTGCACTCGATCTTCCATTAGAAGATTCCATCATAGCACTTAACGTCTTCAAATTCAACAAGAATTGGGCTATTATCATAACAGCTTCATCTTGTTTCCTTAATTCTAATGGAGGGAGCTCATGTTGATGGAAGGTAATATCAACATTAATGGTAGTCATTCCTTGTATGAGAGCTACCACATCATTTGCATTTGTACTAGGAGGAACCACTATTTGTTGCAATGTTGTTTGGAGCATAGAATAATAGTTTGGCGAATTCTGAAGAAGATCCCAAAGAGATATATTTGGAGGAGTATTCTTAAGTTGCTCAATGAGATCATACTCCCTAAGGTGTGAATTTAAGTTAGGGCACTAGGTAATATGGGATTGGGTAAAGGTAAGGGTGTTGGGGTGGCTTGTTGGGGTTGCAAGTTATTTCTAGTGTTATGTGTGTGAGCGAAAACATCATGCTTAGGTGGGTAAAGGTTAAACTTAGGTTTAGGTGGAGGTTGAGGTTTATGTGAAGGTGGGTAGAGAATGAGCTGAGGTTGAATTACATTGACATCTTTTGTTATAGGGTGCTCGCAACAAACTATAGTGGAGGATCTTTGTGAGATGAATTTTTGAAGGGCTTCATCTAACATATCCAAGTCATCATAACTAAAAGGTTTAGGAGATGAGTTATCATTCGTTGGTTTGGGTTTTTCATCACAAATCCTAGTGGATGAACTTAGTGCTTGAGGAAGCCCTATAGGGCTTCATCTAACTTATCCAAGTCATCACTACTAAAGGGTTTGGATGATATAGATTGTCTAAACTGGAGCATTGTGTTGATATTTTCATGTGGTGTTTCTAATGTTGTGTTTTCATGTTCTAATGAATATGACCTAAATGAACTAGGAACTAATGCTGAAATTGAAACATGCAAAGATCTAATGATATCCATAAATTCCATGAAAGTAAATGATTCTTGTTCTAATGATTACCATATAATGGAAAATAAATGAACTGAAACAAACAACAACCTCATAAATCAGAAACTGAATGTAGAAAAGACTAATGCAAAATGAGTACTGGGACTAAGTTGCCTAGGGTGGCGAATTAGTCCTAGTAGGGTTTTTTCTTAAAAGTTTTTCTGAATTTTGTGATGGATGCTTATGTGTTATATACTATATGATGCAAATCTAAAGTGCAGATGCAAAATTTCACTATTGTTTAAGGAAATGAGGTGCAAAAATGAGCTTTTTACTAATACAAAGTATGAAACCCTAGGATGCAAATTTAAACAATGCAACATGCAATTCAATGTTAATGTAATGCAAACATAGGATGATAAAGAACTCCAAATCAAACAAGAAGGTTTTCGAAAAGCAGGTTCACCAAAATGAACCGTAGATTTTGGGGAAAGAGTAATCCCTTGCACTTCTAGGGTTTTTCACCTAAAAGGAGAGAGGTCTTTCTAGCCAAAAAATTGGACATTCAATCAAGACTAATGCTAATATGATTTAAATGTGTCTAAATGAAATGTCCTAAATGCAATGAACTACTAAAAGAGATGAATGATTAATGTAACACTAATGGAATGTAGATTGTTTGAAAACATATAATGATATGCAAGAAGATAGATTAAAGACAATATAGAACAAGATAAAGGGGAAAAAAGAAAGAGTACACCTAGAAACAAATAGAGGTTCAAATGAAGACTATAAATGTCTCTAAAATGTGGAAAATCTGATTTTTTTGGCCAACTGGGACACTTACGCCAAGCTGGGCGACTTAGTCCCAAATCTAGGAAACTGCTCCAAAGCCCGTTCCAACCAAATGTGTGTCTAGATCCAAAAAATTCTTTGAAAAACATATGTAGTGGGACTAAGTCACCATTGTTGGCAACTTAGTCTACTCTGTCTTTTCTAGAAATCTGAGAGTGGAAACAAAAGCCTACAACCTACGCTCTATTTTCCGAATGAAATCTGGATCCAAAACTGTGAAATCACATGCAAGAAAAAATATAAATTGGTTTCTAATGGGGGGTTACCTTGGTCAAAACCCTAGTTGGTATTTAAACCTACAAATAGATAATGAAATTTGCATAAAACCCTAGCCCTAAGTCTATCTAAGACTAGGAAATCTGAAGCAAGATGCAACCCTATTCCAACATGCAAGAATAAGATACATAAAAGAAACTAGAATAATGTAAGACTCATTCCAAGAGACCCTAAATCACATTACAAATGAATCTCAAAAACATGAAAACCTTCCTTAGGCTGAAGATAGAGAGAAAATGGAAGATGGAATCACTTTGAAAACAAGTCTTTAGGATTGATTTGATGGCTAGTTGCATCTCCTCAACCTAGATTTCTCCATGATTCTCCATATGAATACATGATCAACCCTTTGCAATGTGAAATTTTGGACCAAAAGTGAGCTTGAAGACCTACAAAAACCCTAGCTTTCTTCCCTAAGCTTCAACTTTGTTGTAGATAGACTAATGAATCTTCTTGTGAAAGATATTCAGCACTTGACTCTTGAATTTTCTTGTCAAAATGACTAAAGGTTGTGAAAAATGACCTAAAAACATATATTTATAGGCATCAATACCTACTTGTCCATTATTTAGACCTAAGAGGCCGACATCCATTAGAAATTTTGGTTAAGTCGGTGATTTTCCTGCTTAAAATTAAAAATTTCCCCAAAATGGACTAAGTCGCCACCCTAGGCGACTTAGTCCCACTAGGGGTTTTTGAGGTGGGTTTTATGAAGTTTGAATGATTTGAATGTTATTTTTCAAGACTTGTATGATTTTTGAGTGGAATAAGCGTGACCAAGGTCCAAAATAATGAATCTTAGGGGCCTGTAAATGCTATTTTAAATGGATGATTGGTTCAAGAATGCCAAAATGGGTCCAAATTAAGTGTGAAATTTCGTCTTTCTTCAAGAGTATATAATTTTCTCCGTTACAGTTTCCTAGGGCTCACTTAGTTGACACATAGCTTCACTATCCCTTGTGAGTGTGCATTTTTCTTTTTTTTTTCCTTATTAAAGTCATGGAGGTATGGCTTTGATATGGTTTCCTAGGGCTCACCTAGTGGACAACTAGCTTCACTAGCCCTCGTGAGCATATATTTTTGTCCTTATCATAGTCATGAGGGTATGACATTGATATGGACTTCTTTGGGCTCACCTAGTGGACACCTAGCTTTAGTAGCCCTCATGAGCATGTGTTTTGTTTGCATAGTGGACAATGTGTTCCAGTTGTAAACCTTTCTGGACAAACAAGCCTAGACCCGGTCCACCGCATTGGATGACCAGTCAAAGCTTGATTCATGCATTTTTTGTTTTCCTTTTTTTTTTCCTATCCTTGATGGTGTATGTTAGCGATCTTATTATGGCTTCATATATCATCCACATGTGTGTTCCATTGTGCGTATGTTGGTCTGCTATAGGATCTTGATCCTGGGCGCTTCGCCACCCTCTTGGTTATTGTCATCCTATCTTACTATCATCCATACATTTGAACACCTCTTGATTGTGTGGTTGGCTACTTTAGTCTGAGTTTGAAGTAAATTCATTGTATCACTAAAGTGGGGGCTAAATGTAGTGTAGGAAAATGCATACGATTACATTTTCACACTTGTTTGGGCCCACCTTGATTTATTTATCCTTCTTTATGTCTTAATTGGTCCTATTTTGCAGCCACAAGCCTAATAAACTACATCTTTTTTTGGCTAATCCATAAAATCATGAAAGGGAAAATGATCATTTAATGAATCTGTCAGTGTGTCCCTAATTTTTGGGTCAGGACTAAAACACCACCTAGGGCATCTTAGTCCCCCAAAGATCTTGGGACCCTAATTTTGAATACATCTGAAAAGGTCCCTTTTTGAAGTCTTGCCTCAAGATTTGAGCCTCGAGACTAAGATGCCACGTAGGGCGTCTTAGTCCTCTTAGCTTATTTTTTAGGATTTAATTTCAAATTTTGGTGGGATTTAGCTTCCTTTCATTAATGTTTTCCTATTTTCACTTGGTGTGATGTAATTTTGGGATATTAAGCATAGATAAGTATAAATACAAGGTTCTTTCTCTCATTTTCACCTAAGTCTTTTGTGAGAGCATTCATTATAGCATAATTGATTTCAAAAAAGCATTCAAGAGAAATTCTTCAAGCATTTGGAGCCATCATCAATATTCAAGCATCATATCAAATGAGATTATTTCATCATGTGTGTTTTTGTGCTAACATATGTGATGTAGGGTTTTGATTCAAGCAAGCAATTCAAGCAAGATCTATCAAAGAATTCCATTGATTCAAGGTCTACATTCAAGCTAGTCATTTCAAATAAGGTTGCAAAATTTACATCATGGGTTTGGTGAGTTGTAACATTGCATATTGTTCATTCATCATTTCCCTCCATTATTCCATTTAATTTAAAGGTTTAATTACCAACAAGGGTTTTGACCAAGGCAAATCCCCATTCACTAACAATCCACAATTTTTTCCCATCTTGTATGCTTTTGATTACAGATTTAGGTTGAAGATTTGAAGATCATTTGGAGTGCAAGATTTCAAAGTTGCAAAGTCACATTACAAAGTTGTCATCTTCACAAAAAATCACCTACAGGCCAAATCTATAAGTGTCAAGACCTGAGATATGAGAGGAAGAAAGTGCATACATTAGAGCTTAGGATCACATTTAGAGTTTTCAGAAATCTAGAATGGGACTAATATGCCACCTTGGGTGTCTTAGTCCTCCCTAGGGTATTTTTAGAGATTCTTTGAGATTTTGTTTCAAAATCTGAAGAATCTGCATCTGGCCCAAAAAATAGCAGTGGGACTAAGGCAACAGTAAGTGCACCTTTTTCCTCCCTGGCATATTTGGACAACTTCTTCACATTTCTAGAATCCTTGTCACATCTCCAGACTTCCTAGGTACACACATCTTATCTTTCTATTGCATAATTTCATCATTTGCATCCCTCAATTAGCTTGCATAACTAGGTTTTGTAGGTTGAATGCTTATTTGTATTTTCCAAGCATTTGCTTGGTGGTGAACCCCTAAAAGCTGAAAGAACCCCCTTCCTAAGTCCTCCTAATTGAGAATTGACTCACCTTGTGAGGTTTATAGTCAATCCAATTAGGGTTCTTAGGATAATATCGAATGACCTAGATAGAATAAGGTGAAACCACAAAACTATTTTATTTACGGTTCACTTGTACAAGGGGAAAACTCAATCGCCACCATTTCTGCTAACATTGAGGATTTTTGGAAGAACCTGCATATCTACTTAGTTGATTTAGGGGCTTCAAAAAACATGATGTCATTATCAATATGTCAATCATTAGGGGTAACTCCAACAATTTTCATGAAGAAAGTCACTTAGTTGGATAAAATTGAGGTAAATGTAGTGGGTGATTAACCAATATTCACATGGAGTTCGCTTCCAAAGATAAAATCATAGAAATGCTATGAAAAAAAGAGATTAAGAAATGCTACTTCTTCCACTACTTATTCCCTATTCCTATTATGCACATTATTGGGGCCTTCGTTGAGGAGTTCCTCCCCATTATTTCTCATTTTGTTGACTTTGACGATGATATTTCTCAAAATTTTGTACAAAGGTAGAAGACATTTTTTCATAAATATTTCTTTTTTAATCTCATACTAGAGTTTAAGATAGGCCATTAAATAGGATAGGGTCTATCATTTCTTAGGTTTAATCTCTAGGATCCATTTTGTTTGCTATCTTTTTGTTGTTATTATTTTTCATTGCTTCATTGTAGTGGTGTGTCCCTTTATCTTACATTGTTGGGTTGTTTCATTTGTCTTGTAACTCATGGTACTCATTATGTCTGGCTATGGAATTCCTTGTTGTACAAGGATCTAGGCCTTTTGAATTTTATTTTATTTTAATATGAAAGATATTGATTGTGTTGGTCCACCCCCCTTATTAGAGGTAACATAAAATGACACAACAATAATCACTTATCATTCAAATAATGCTAAAAATTCACAACAATCCCCACAAATGATGACTATTAGATAATCATGTGACTTCCCTTAAGATTAAATGACCTTTAAGATAAAATATCATAGCCTCACATAAATCCTTGGTGAAAAGATAAACTATTTATTCGTATACCTTGTATTATTGAATATGAATCACTTAGTATTTGATGAGATGTCTAGTGTAATTTGATAGACCTCTAGATGTTTTTCTCTAGCATGTATACTAGACAAAAAATTGATATGTTTGTCACATTGAAATAGAGAAGGCTTTAATTGATGTTGTTCGCGTACTAAAAGAATAATCTTTATAAAAGTTATTTATTTATCTACCTTATTTGCTACTATATTTTATCTTTGTAATTGATAAAATAATAGTATCTAGAGTAATTCTTAATACACTAGAAAATGGGGCCATAATGAAGAAACAAAAAAAATTGTGATATAATTTTTGTCATTTGTAAAAATTTCCCAATTTGAATTGAATCTTTTATTTTAATTTTCTTATCTATTTCATACCTTCATAGACTACAACGATATGGTCAAGAGCATACTATATTTGAATAAAACTAATTTTATCTAGTTAAACCACAAGTAGGAGTTATTTAATTCCCACAGTTAGAACTTTAGTAACAATTTTGTAGGAAATATTTAAAAAAGTGATGGCCCTTTAATTAAATATTAGTTCAAATTCTAAAAATTTAGCAACAATTTTAATGTTTATTTGTTAATAATAGGAGTTTAAAAAAAAATTAAACTATTTTCATGAATAATATCATGCGAAAGGAATTTTCTATAAATCATAGAAGAACCCATCATATCTAAAGACTTTAATCAAAAACATAAAATGTGTAACCACCTAACGATCCCCATTACATAATATTTTTTCACAATCCACACTGAGTTGAGGAAATAAGGGATTACATCTAAGCAAGCCTTGATGGTCTCTTCCATATATGAAAAATATTGCTAATGATAAAAGACCTTTATATAGCGCTAGACAAATACATACAACATATTTTGTAACTTGGATAAAACTTCTTTTTATTTACTTGGTTTTCATCAACATATTTTTGCTCACTATTTATGTTCAAGTAATGCAACCACTTGTTAAATTATCCAAGAGTAGTATGTGTGAGCATTTCACATAAAATAGAACAACGTAAAGGCTTGTATATGTGGGGTAAAGCTACAAATCAGTCTTTACGATTGAAAATGCAATTCCTTATATACACTAGCCTAAGCCTAATTGAAAGGGGCAAACTGATTTTTTTCGAAAGAAAGTCATAAGACTAAAAGGCCATTAGCCAAGATAGATATCCCTTTGTAATCCTTCTCAAGGCTCATTCATAAGCATGCATCAGACCATTCATCCATAACAAAAGAGAATCAAGATTTCTTAAATATTAACTTCTTATATTGCACACTTCAAAATATTAAGGCTTTAGGAAAATTCATCGCCAGCAATTCACGGAAGGAAAATTCATCATCATAGAAAATTCACCAACAGAAGATTCACCGCCAACACATCACCACCCCAAAAATTAACCACATAAATATTTTTAATAAAATAAAAAAAATTGAAATTTTTATTAAAAAATATTAATGCGGTGAATTGCTTAATTGTTGGTGATGAATTTGTTGGATGCCAATATAAATGATTCGACTACAAAAAGAATAAAATTGTTAGGTTACTTTTTTTATAGTTACCTCATTATAGTTGAACAGTTACCACTCATTGCATCGTTACAGTTGAATAAACTATATTCTTTTTTGTTTTGTTGGGGATGAAAACCCTTACCTTATTTTTTTGATAAAAATATATTTTTTTCTGTAGAATTATTATATTATTTAAATAAAATAAACAAGAATGGGATGTAGATGACCTTCTGGATGGTTGATCTGCATATTCTTTGCTAGTATTTTTCTTTTCTTTTCTTTCTTTTGTGTGATTGCATGTGCGTATTGTGATCCCCCGTGATGTTTTGTTTGATGTTTCTCTCTTTGTGTATTCCTCTATGTCTACCTTCATTCTCCTATATCTCATAAACTATTTTCCTTTTCCAATTTCTCTTGTCTTGTGTTTTCCTTTTAGAGATGATGCAAGGAATTGAGACACCCTATTTCTCTTTCATGTTGACCCAAAAGGTTTTCATTTGTTTTCACTCTCTTTGTGTCATTCTTCAAGTTCTATTTGTATTTGGGAGATGATGATAGTTATGAGTTCTCTAATATCATTGTAGCAAAGATAGATACTAACCCTAAATCCATAGATCTCTTATGTGTTTCTTGGGGGCAACCCTCTTTTCCATGTTTTTCTACTTTAAAGTAATTTCTCACATCATGGTGTTTAGCAATTTCTTTAAAGTGGAGGCATCCATTGGCATTATTTTTGGCATTACTTTTCATGTTCCTTGATGTGATTTTCTTATTTAATATGATATGTTTTCCTCTTTGTGATGGTATTGGGAGTAATTTCCTTCAAGAGCGTGATCTATCTTATCATATTACATTCCTCTTAGTGGTGATGTGACACACTGCATTCCCTAAGTTTCAAATCTTTAATCCTTTGATTGGTTCTCTTGGAGACATTAGGAACAATGTCCCCTAAGATTAATACCTTGCATGAACTAAGCCAAATCCCTTTGAACATCCCTCTTTATTGTTGTGTTGTGTCTTGTTCCTTATTAAAGTCATGGAGGTATGGCTTTGATATGGTTTACTGGGCTCACCTAGTGGACAACTAGCTTCACTAGCCCTTGTGAGCATGCATTTTTATTTTATTTTTTTCCTTATTAAAGTGATGGAGGTATGGCTTTGATATGGTTTCCTGGGGCTCACCTAGTGGAAAATAGCTTCACTAGCCCTTGTGAGCATACATTCTTGTCCTTATCATACTCATGGGGGTATTTCGTTGATATGGACTTCCCAGGGCTCACCTAGTGGATACTTAGCTTCACTAGCCCTTGTGAGCATGCATTTTTTTTGCATTGTGGACAGTGAATTCCACTTGTAAACCTTTCTAGACAAATAAGCCTAGACCCAGTTCACTGCATTGGATGACTAGTCAAAGCTTGATCCGTTGCATTTTTCATTTTCCTTTTTGTTTTTCTTATCTTTAATGGTGTATGTTTGCGATCTAATTATGGCTCCATTTATCATCCAGATGCATATTCCTTTGTGCTTATGTTGTTCTGCCATAGGATCTTGATCTTGGGTGTTTGGTCACCCTCTTGGTTATTGCTATCCTATCTTAGTAGCATTCATACATTTGAACCCCTCTTGATTGCATGGTTGGCTACTTTAGTCTAAGTTTGAAGCAAGTTCATCCTCTCATTAAAGTGGGGGCTAAATGTAGTGTAGGAGAATGCATACCCTTTCATTTTCACACTTTTTTGGGCCTACCTTGCTTTATTTGTCCTTCTTTATGTCTTAATTGGTCCTATTTTTCATTCACAAGCCTAATAAACTAGATCTTTTTCTAGCTAATCCTGACAATCATCAAAGGGAAAATGATCATTTAATGACTATGTTGGTGTGTCCCTGATTTTTGGGTCGAGACTAAAATGCCACCTAGGGTGTCATAGTCCCCCAAAGGTCTTGGGACCTTGATTTTGAATACACCTAAAAAGGTCCCTTTTTGGAGTCTATGCCCTGAGATTTGAGCCTCAAGACTAAGATGCCACCTAGGGTGTCCTAGTCCTCCTTGGCTTACTTTTCAAGTTTTAATTTCAAATTCTGGTGGGATTTAGCCTCCTTTCATTAGTGTTTTCCTATGTCGGATTGGTGTGATGTAATTTCAAGATATTAAGCATAGATAAGTATAAATACAAGTTTCTTTCTCTCATTTTCACATAAGTATTTTGTGAGAGGATTCATTATAGCATAATTGGGTTCACAAGAGAATTCAAGAGCAATTATTCAAGCATTTGGAGCCATCATCAAGATTCAAGCATCACATAAAAGGAGATTATTGCATCATGTGTGTTTTTGTGCTAACATGTGTGATGTAGGGTTTTGATTGAACCAAGCAATTCAAGCAAGATCTATCAAAGCATTCCATTGATTCAAGGTTTACATTCAAGCTAGCCATTTCACATAAGGTTGCAGACTTTACAACAATGGTTTGGTGAGTTGTAACATTGCATATTTTTTATTCATCATTTCCCTCAATTATTCTAATTTATTTCAAGGTTTAATTACCAACAAGTGGTTTGACTAAGGAAAACCCCCATTCACTAACAATCAACAAGTTTTTTCCCTCTTGTATGCTTTTGATTACAGATTTAGGTTGAATATTTGAAGATCATTTGCAGTGAAAGATTGCAAAGTTGCAAAGTTGCATTACGAAGTTGTCATCTTCACGAAAAATCACCTATAGGCCAAATCTGGAAGTGCCAAAACCTGAGCTCTGAGAGGAAGCAAGTGCAAACCTTTGAGCTTAGGATCACATTCATAGTTTTTAGAAATCCAAAATCTGGAAGTGCCAAAACCCAAGTTCTGAGATCTGAAGATTCTGCATCTACCCAGAAAAATAGTAGCAAGACTAAGACACCAGTAAGGGTGTCTTTGTCCTCGCTGACATATTTAGACAACTTCTTCACATTTAAAAAATACTCATCATATCTCCATACGTCCCATGTACACACATCCTATCTTATTTTTGCATAATTTCATCATTTGCATCCCTCATTTAGCTTGCATAACTAGGTTTTGTATGTTGAATACTTAGTTGTCTTTTCCAAGCATTTTCTTGGTGGTGAACCCCTAAAATCTGAAAGAAACCCCTTCCTAGGTTCTCCTAATTGAGAATTATCTCACCTTGTGAGGTTGATATTCAATCCAATTAGGGTTCTTAGGACAATATTGAATGACCTAGATAGAATAAGGTGAATCCACACACCTAATTTATTTATGGTTCACTTGTACAAAGGGAAAACTCAATCATCACCATTTCTGCTAACATTGAGGATGTTTGGAGCAACTTGCATATCTACTTAGTTGATTTAGGGGCTTTAACAAATGTGATGCCATTATTGCTATGTCAATCATTGGGGTTAACCCCAATAATTTCCATGAAGAAAGTCACTCAGTTGGACAAAATTGAGGTAAATGTAGTGGGAGAATTAACCAATATTCACATGCAGTTGGCTTCCAAATCTAGAATGATGGAAATGCTATGAAAAAACGAGATTAAGAAATGATTCTTCTTCAACTATATTTATAATGTGGTTCTATACGTACTTGGTTTATGTAGGTCTTCTTAAAATACAGATAAATAAAGTGAAATTTTATTTTCATCTATTTTTTATGGAAATTTTTAGATTATATAGATATAGATATCTTTGTTTTTATATAAGGAATTATAATAATTTGAATAAACTGATAATTAGAAGCTCAAATTCATCCTTAGTCTAATCTAGAGGCTAGATTTGTACGCATCTTCTAAGGAGTGAATTTTGATAGTTGTGTTTTTATCATATACCAATTGAACTACAATCCTTTGTTATTATGAAAGTGTTTGAAACTAAATTATGACATAATTAATAAATATGAATTATGAAAGAATTGATAGATATGAACATGCATTATTCTTGAAATTAGAGACAAAGAATTTGTTCCAATTAAAAATTTGGCAAACTTCTACGAGATTTGTTGTAGTAATTAAAGAGATCAAAAGTATTGTTGCACTTATTTTAACTTGACCACAAGGAAAAAGGATGGAGAAAATTAGATAGATAGTGCCAATTAAAGGCTATTTTTTTTTTTTTTTGAGATGGTTGTTTAAGTTTTCCTAATTGGAAGATTCATGACCCAAATTTGGATTTTTTTTGACTCATTTAACCACTAAAGGAGCATTTAGTTTCTATTTTGTCAATTGTGAGTCTTGTTAAGGTAGATTTATTTTGTATTTGTTCAAAATTATGGGTTGTACATTTGACATGTGTGGTACAAAATTTTCAAACATGGGGTAAACCCATAATAGTGGTGTACAATTTTGATGAGGAAGGAAATTTGTAAAAATGCTCACACATTCAAAATTTCATGTTTTTAAGGGTTCGTTCGAACTAGGGAGTTCGCACGAACCCAAATGAGTGGTTCAGTCAAACCCCTAGTTCGAGCGAACCCCCTTTTGCATGGTGGGTTCGCTCAAACCCTATGATGTCACGTTTCTTCATAGAAACGAATGGAAAATTCAAAAAATAGGGGGGTTCGAGCAGACCCCCCTTCACCCTTTCGAGCGAAGGGGGGTTCATTCGAAGGGTTGTTCGCTCGAACCCCCCTTTTTTTCCCTTCTCCCCCTCTTCCACCAAATTTTAGCAGATTTTTGCCCTTCGAAGCTCAGGTTGAAGATGAAAATGGAGGAGACTTCACAAACCCAACTGGAATATGGTAGTCCTCAGAATGAGCTATCCAATGAATTAAATTTTAATATGTTTTGGTTTTATTATGTATGTGTTTTTTTAGTTTTATTAAACATAGGTTTTTCACCAAAAATCAAGCTCTTTGTTTTGCACATGTGGAAAAATAGCAGATTATCGAAATAATTTTTTTTAAAATACATTGAGGCTAGGTATTGATGTCCTTGATCCATTAAAAAATAAAAATTGAATTTCGATTCATACAAAAAAAGTTATGTTGTATATAGTCCACCTATGTCTGAAGTGCAATTGGTTTGACTTTGAAACTTGATTAAGGAAAAGATATTCAATAAAAAACTATGAGACCAAATGAAAGTGCTAGATATCGTAGTTACAAATCTAAATTCAAAAAAATTAGAATTTATCCTTCATACAAAAAAAAATATGTTGTATACGGTGAGCGTCACTTTTTAAAAATGTTGTTTTCTGGAAAAAAAAAAAAACCAATTTTCGTGGGAGATGGAAAAAAAAGTGCAATTTGATTCCAAAAATTTTGAAAAAAATATTTTTAGAATCTAGAGAAAAAATGTGATGAGACTCTAGTTTTCATCATCTTCAAATTCCTCACGGTTTAGCTGCTATAGGTTCCCGAATATGAAGATTTAGTTAAAAATAATAATTGCAGTGTCTAGTTTGGCCAAAAATTTTAAACCACTATTGTGAGATCACGATGTATGTTAAATATAGTTTTGTTTATTCAAGTACTAGTGCAAATTGTTTTTGGAGTAGTAGGTATGTTTTAAGGATTTGTTCATTCATATTTTTAAATTTTAATTTGGTTTCCTTCCTTATTGTTTTAATATGTTGAAATTTACCAGTCTCATCTCAAAAGCATAAAAATTGATTCCTAAGACTTAAAAAATGTAGAATACAAATATGGAAAGTACGTTTATAATCAAAGGTTTAATATTCTTTTAAAATGAAATATGAATAATTTCATAGGAGTTTTGTTACACACATTGAACTTATTTTTTTTTTATCAATTTATCAAATTAGAAGATGCTTATGAAGAGATTTGTTTATTAGTGTTTTAAATTAATTTATTTTAATTATTTTGTTACTCTCAAATTCTTCTTTGTTGGATTTACGTTCCTAACATTTTCATTCTTCCTTCCTTAAAAATATGTTATTGATAGAGAAGAAAATTGAATTGAATTTGTTAATGTAAAGATACATATATAACAATTTCAAATATACTATGTTTAACGACTCATTTTAATTTCTATCTAATTTCCCAACCTCACAATCTTTAACATTGATTATGTGGAATTTCATCTATACTTTCTCTAGAGATGGTCATTCAACCTACTCTAGCTTGAATTTTCCCTATTCCTATTATGCACATTATTGGGGCCTTCATTGAGGAGTTCCTCCTCATTATTTCTCATTTTGTTGACTTTGACAATGATATTTCTCAAAATTTTGTACAAAGGTAGAAGACAAATTTTCCTAAATATTTCTTTCAATCTCATACTAGAGTTTAAGATAGGCCATTAAATAGGATAGGGTCTATCATTGCTTAGGTTGAATCTCTAGGATCCATTTTGTTTGCTATCTTTTTGTTGTTATTGTTTTTCATTGCTTCATTGTAGTGGTGTGTCCCTTTATCTTACTTTGTTGGGTTGTTTTGTTTGTCCCATAACTCATGGTAATCATTATACCTGGCTATGGAATTCCTTGTTGTACAAGGATCTAGGCCTTTTAAAAAATCATTTTTTAATATAAAAAATATTGATTATGTTGACACCCCCTTATTAGAGGTAACATAAAATGACACAACAATAATCACTTATCATTCAAATAATGCTAAAAATTCACAACAATCCCCACAAATGATGACTATTAGATAATCATGTGACTTTTTTTAAGACTAAAAGACCTTTAAGATAAACAATCATAGCCTCACATAAATCCTTGGTGAAAAGATAAACAATTTGGTCCTATACCTTGTATTATTAAAGATGAATCACCTAGTATTTGATGAGATGTCTAATTTAATTTGATAGACCTCTAGATGTTTTTCTCTAGCACGTATACTAGACAACAAGTGATAGTTTGTTTGTCACATTGAAATAGAGAAGGCTTTAATTGATGTTGTTCGAGTACTAAAAGAATAACCTTTATAAAAGTTATTTCTTTATCTACCTTATTTGCTACTATATTTTATCTTTGTAATTGATAGAATAATAATAGAGTACTTCTTAATACACTGTGGAATGGCGCCATAATGAAGAAACAAAACATAATTTTTGAAATAATTTTTTGTCATTTGTAAAAATTTCTCAATTTGAATTGAATCTTTTATTTTGATTTTCTTATCTATTTCATACCTTCATAGACTACAATGACATGGTCAAGAGCATACTATATTTTAATAAAACTAGTTTTATCTAGCTAAACCACAAGTAGGAGTTATTTAATTCACATGGTTAGAACTTTAGTAACAATTTAGTAGGAAATATTTAAAAAAGTGATGGCCCTTTAATTAAATATTAGTTCAAATTCAAAAAAAATAGCAATGATTTTAATGTTTCTCTATTAATAATAGGAGCTATAAAAAAAATTTAAACTGTTTTCATGACTAATATCACACGAAACGAATTTTCTATAAATCGTAGAAGAACCCATCATATCTAGAGACTTTAATAAAAAACATAAAATGTGTAGCCACCTAAAGATCCCCATTACATAATATTTTTCACAATCCACACCGAGTTGAGAAAATAAGGGATTACATCTAAGCAAGCCTTGATGGTCCCTTCCATATATAAAAAATATTGCTAATACTAAAAGACCTTTATATAACGCTAGACAAATACATACAACATATTTTGTAACTTGGATAAAACTTCTTTGATTTACTTGATTTTTATCAACATATTTTTGCTCACTATTTATGTTCAAGTAATGCAACCACTTGTTAAATCATCCAAGAGTAGTATGTATGAGACTTTCACATAAAATACAACAATGGAAAGGCTTGTACATGTGGGGTAAAGCTACAAATCAGTCTTTAGGTTTGGAAATGCAAAATTCCTTATATACACAAGAAAAAGCTTAATTGAAAGGGGCAAACTGATTCTTTCAAAGGCCATTAGCCAAGATAGATATCCCTTTCTAATCCTTCTCAAGCTCATTCATAAGCATGTATCAAACCATTCATCTATAACAAATGAGAATCAAGATTTCTTAAATATTAACCTCTTATATTGCACACTTCAAAATATACATGATTGGACTAAAAAGAGTAAAACTGTTAGTGTAAGATTACATATTACATTGTTTAAAGTTACCAAAATTCATTGTCAATAATTCATTCATAGAAAATTCACCTTCAACAATTCATCGATAGAAAATTCACCTCCAACAATTCACCGTGACAGTGAATTTTACTTGATGGTGAATGGTAAATTTTCCATCACATAAATTGACGATGAATTTTCCTAAAACCATAAAAATGATTCACTCCATTCAATAAATTATCAACTCTTTATCTCCTACATATGCTATCAGAGCTGCTCTTTTTCTTTGGTCACATCTTCGCACCATTTGTTTGATCCCTGGAGGATCCTGTTCAAAGGAAAAGTGCCCAGGAGCTGGATCCACTAAATTCTTTAACATAATAGCTTTTGTTTTTTGTTGATCTTCATCCCGAGAACTCAGGTATCAAATGGATAATTCTACCAAGCAGTCTCAGATTTGTTGCTATCATTCAGCTGTTTCTTTTGGTTCTCTCGGGCCTGCGTGCCTGTTTCTATGAGACTTGCCTGCACTGGTTAATTATTATATAAAGTTGCTTTTCTTGTGGGCCTGTTGGCCTCTGTTTCTGCTTAGACTATTGGGCATGTAGACCTTTGTTTATACTTTTCTATTTTGTTGGGATCAAAACCCTTACCTTGTTTTTCTAATGAAAACATATATTTTCTCTAGAATTATTATATTATTTAAATAAATTATTAACTTAGTGATAATAGATTTTTACAATTTATGAAGATTTTCTGAAAGTGTTTCTGAATTAGATTCTGTTTGTTTTTTTGCATCAACGTTTCGGATCACACTATGTAATCTATCATCAGGGCATGATCTATGCTCTCTCATATCCTCATGATAGATCACAGAGTGTGATCCCAAAAGTTGATGCAAAAACACAAACACAATCTAATCCAAAAACACTTTCAATAAACTATTAACATTTTAAGAATCACTTAAATAAAAAATTTGATTAGATAAATCATCATTTACAATAGAAATAAATATTTTAATATATAATAATTTTTATTTTTTATTTTTTACTATGTTAATATAATTATAAATTTGCAAATATGAAAAATTGAAATAAACTTATAAAAGAATTAAAGAAGAATAATTTTACCATTCAATGTCTATTTGCTAATTTTATCATCGTCTTTCTTGTAGTTGATGGGGAAATATCACTGTTTATTGCCCAATTCCATTTTAATTTCCTATTATATTCAAATTCATAAATTTTGTTTTTCTATAAATTGCTCTCGACGGCCACATCCTTTGGAGGAACAGTAAATTTATAACACCCACAATGGCAGCTTCTTGTTCTTCTTATCCAGTTGTTTATATCTATTTGCTGTCTTTTATTTTGCTCTTTAATTCCATCAAGGCAGGGGATATTGAAGGTTGATATATGCTTATACTTTTTATGTTTTCTTTAGCTTGATTTGTTTGCTGTGTACCTTACTGTTTGGGTCACTGCAGGTGTTGTGCCTTTGGCTGTACCTGAGCAGGAAACAAGTGGCCATCAGATTCATCAAAGCATAAGTAATCGCTCATTGATACTGTTTATTTATTTGTTTATTCTCGTTCTAAATACAAATCTGTGAACCATTACGTTTCTGTTTTGGATTTTTTGTAACTCAAATGATGCGTGGGATTTGTGTAGTAAATTCTTGTCCGTGTTGTGAGCACAACCCGAAGTGTTGTGATCGTTGCTTAAAGAGTCTCCTCAATCACCGAAATGCTGTGAAGAAAAGAGATTAAGAAATGCTTTCTCTTCCACTACAGTTCTAATATGGTTGTATACATACTTGGTTTATGTACCTCCTTAAAATAAACATAAATAAAGTGAAATTTTGTTTCAAATTTGTGTTTTCTTGGAAAGAAAATTGAAATTATATAGATATAGACATCTTTGTTTTTATATAGGGAATTATAACGATTTGAATAAACTTATAATTAGAAGGCATCTTTAGTATAATCTAGAGGATATATCTGAATACATCTTCTGGGGTGTGAATTTTGATAGTTGGTTTTTTATCACATATCATCATTCTCATCTATTATGTTCAACCGATTGAATTACAACCTTGTGGCATTATGATCTGCTGAAAAACATGATAAAACTTGCAATGAAAATATGCAGATAAATTCATGCATCTAAATTAATAGAGTAATAAATCACAGCTGAAACTAGATTACAAAAGATGCAAACCATAACTCAAGAATTATGTGGAGAAATCCTTGTGGGAAAAAACTCCACACCCAAAGAGATCCAAGATTTGTATTAATCCTTCAAATGAGTTACATCAATACATATTCTCCCTTTGAATCATTGCACCACTTCATGGCTTCAACAACCTCCAACTTATTGTATGGTCCCAAAGGGGGGGCTTGGGCTTCTATTTTCATGGAGCGAGAGGTCCTATGGAGAAAAAAACAAATAATGTGTTACGAGATTAATGGAACAGTTCATTCCTTCAATTTTGTAGCTTAAAATTTTAAGCAGAATTGCAAGATTAAATCCATGGGACCAAGAACTTAAAAATATTCCTAAAAAAATTAAGCACATACGCTGAGATTTTTAAGGAAGCCCCCCTCCATGGGACCTTACCCTTAACTTGTTTTCTCTTTAACTCAAGCACTAAATATACAAGCATGAGATAAAACACAAATCAAGAATGGTTTCCAAAATCATTTAGTCATAAATCACAAAGAAAAGAAACTTTCTCTTCCAACTTGTGATTTTATCCATTTTTTAGTAATGTGCACATACAACTAAAACAACCCGTTTTATCTTTTTCCAAGTTCACATTTAGCTTCCCCCTTTTTCATGCTCTTTCTAATTTGACAATTAAAACCACCTTGCAAGTTGTCATAGTTTTTAGCAACTTTCATGACAACTAAAAGATAATTTCAAATTGCCAATTAATAATTAAAAAACAAAGCAAGGTTGAGACACTTTCTCAACATGATCCAGTATTGAAATTCATGAAAGTGGTTGAAGCTAAATTATGGCATAATTAATAATTACGACTTGTGAAAGAATTGATAGATATGAACATGCATTATTCTTGTTATTGTTTTTGGTAGCTTGGTTGTACTCGTGTGTCCCTTTATCTTACTTTATTGGGTTGGTTTTTTTTTTCCCATAACTCATGGTACTCATTCTGTCTACCTATGAGATTCCTTGTTGTACAAGCATCTAGACTCTTTCAAAAATAATTTTGTAATATAAAAAATATTTACTATGTTGACATCTCCCTTACTTATGGTACTCATTTTGTCTACCTATGGGATTCCTTGTTGTACAAGGATCTAGACCCTTTCGAAAATAATTTTGTAATAAAAAAACTATTAACTATGTTGACATCCCCTTATTAGAGGTAACATAAGATGAATCACAACAAAAAGCACTTATCATTTAAATAATGTTAAAATTTCACAGCGATCCCAGAAACGATGACTATTAAATATGCATGTGCCTTCCCTTAAGACTAAAAGACCTTTAAGATAAACAAGAATAGCCTCACATAAATCCTTGGTGAAAAGATCAACGATTTAGTCCTATGTCTTATATTATTGAAAATGAATCACATAGTATTAGATGAGATACCAAATGTAATGGTGATAGACCTATATATGTTTTTCTCTAGCACATATACTAGACAACAAAGTGATAGTTTGATTGTCACATTGAAATAAAGAAGGCTTTGCTTGATTTGTTAGAGTACTAAAAGAATAACCTTTATGAAAGTTATTTCTTTATCTACCTTATTTGCTACTATATTTTATCTTTGTAATTGATAAAATAATAATAAAGTACTTTTTAATACACTACAAAATGGGCTATAATGAAGAAACAAAACAAATTTGTGGTATTATTTTTTTTGTCATTTATAAACCTTTCAGGCCATTACGAATTGAATCTTTTATTTTGATTTTTTTGTCTATTTCATACCTTCATAGACTACAATGACATGCACAAGGGCAACCTATATTTGAATAAAACTATGTTCTAGAATAATGTTAAGATAAGGATAAGAGGAAAAAATATAAATAATTGTACTAGTTGATCTATAATCTATTCACATCGTCCTATCATCTAGAATGATCTCAAGACCTCTATAAAAGAGGCAGTTGAGACACTATAATTTGTGTACAATAACACATTTGAAATTATATATTGTCTCCTTTGCCCACCAACAAGTGGTATCAAAAATAGGGTAAGAGGTTGAGTGGTAGCAGTATTAGAGCAAGTTAATCAATCAAGAGCTCGTAGGAGTTTGCTACAACCACCAAAGGTTAAAGGAAGATTCTCTGCTACATAAAAAAAATCAAATGTCACCTATAAGGAAGGTCAATATCTTGCTACCACAAAGATCAATAATAATGTTCACATATTAAAGAGATCGTCAAAGAAAGTTCAAGAGTCATTGTTTATTAGTGTTTTAGATTAATTTATGAGTAGTATGTATGAGTGTTTCACATAAAATACAACAATGGAAAGGCTTGTATATGTGGGGTAAAGCTACAAATCAGTCTTTAGGATTGAAAATGCAATTCCTTATATACACTAGCCTAACCCTAATTGAAAGGGGCAAACTGATTTTTTTCGGAAGAAAGTCATAAGACTAAAAGGCCATTAGCCAAGATAGATATCTATATCTATATAAAAACAAACAACCAAGGGTTCTCTGAAAACTGAAAATGTATATATCAGAGAGAATGAGAGAATGAATTTATATGTTAATACAATGAGATCAATCCTTACAAAAGGAGATCGAGAAACCCTAAAGTGTAACCCCAAAAGGAGAACATTTAATAGTTAATATAATTATTAAATGTCAATTTATGCAAACTAAAGTGAAATCTTAAGAAGGGAATAAAGGTAACTTAATCAACATAATTAAGTTAAAACCTTTACTCTAACAGTGAATAAATTGAAATGTAAGATAGTCCAAAAAGAGTTGCAGCTCATAGTAAGTCCCAACCATCAAAAGGTAGTTTGAGAAAGCTATCAAAGAGATAGTGTATTTGCTAAGGTAGAGGAGTGTTGGAATTTAAAATTTTTCCTTGAGCCTTCCTCTCGTTCACCTACCATGTTAGGAGTTAATGCTCGCACACTTTGGGATCTCTTGCTCTTGATGCTGCCAGCAACAACAGTCATTTTTTGGCAGAGGAAATAAATTTGTTAGGTGAATTTGAAATTTGGGTGGGAAATCAAGTGCCTAGCAATAGACCAAAACAAAATTGAATGTTACGTACAAAAAGAGGGAAGTCTGAAAAAGAATGTGTGGGTTTTGTTTTTACAGCAGCATGAAGTAAGTTGGAGAAGTTTAAGTTGCAACAACAAAATGGAATGTTTTGAGAACATTTTGTAGAGTGTTTATAATGAGCACTTGAAATCTCCTAATCGCTCAATTTTTTCTAGGAACAACAAATAGTTCTAGTCGAATAGAAGGAAAGAAATCTCTAAGAAGCTCGTGATAGTTTCTGATTTTGTGGTTGCAGCTCCAAATTGCTACAAGTTTAGTTTCTAATCAGTAGATTGTAGTTTCAATTTGAAAGCATTTTGTAATTTGTCATTTTCTGAGTTAATACAAAAAAAAAAATATTGCATGCCTAATTTTGTGTGTCTCCATTGAGCTTATTTTTTTTGTTATTTTGTATTTGGGTATTTCCAATTTGATTGGGAAACAGAGCAACAACTCTATGCTTGTTTTGAGCATTTTTAAATCTCTAACATGGTATCAGAGCTATAGGCCCCATTTCTTCGTGAGATAGGGCATTTTTTTTCAAGGTATCAAGTTTTTCTGTAGGAGACATGGCTGGAGATGAAGGGAAGAGTTGGCAGAAACCACCTTCCTTTAATGGATAAAACTATGATGTCTAGGCTAAGAAGATGAAGACCATAATAGTTGCAAATGATTTGTGGGAGTTTGTGATCAGTGGGTTCAATGATGTAATTGATCCTGCAACATATTCAGTTCTCACAAACAACTAGAAGACCTAGTTAAAGGAGTTGAGGAGGAAAGATGCTAAGGCATTGAGTTTGACAGAAGAAGCCTTGACAGAGGCCATTTTTACTAGAATAGCAACAACTAACTATGCAAAGGAAGCTTGGGAAATCCTCCAAACCAACTACAAAGGGACTGATAAAGTTAGATTGGTGAAGCTCCAGATGATTCAAATAAATTTTGAGACTATTGAAATGAAGGATAATGAGTCCATTTCAGAGTTTCACACAAGACTCTAAGGTTTGATAAACTAGTTGAGGGTGAATGTAGAAGTCATTAATGACCAGAGGATTGTGGAGAAAATCCCCAGGAGCTCACCCACAAAATTTGATGCAGATGTGATTGTCATAGAAGAGGAAAAGGTCTTCTCAACATTGTCAGTTGATGAGCTAATGGGTTCACTACAAATCCATGAGTAGTGCCTTAATAGGTCTGCTACTTCTTCCCAAGAGCAAGCTTTTAAAGCTTAGTCAAATGCAAGAGGAAGGGGGGGAGGTAGAAATAGCTCCCGATGTGGTAGAGGCATATCCAGACAAGGAAATTCTGGAGGAGAAAGCTCGGGATGAGCAAGCAGCTCTCAGACCAACTCCCAACAAGGCATGAAGAATAGTAGTTCAAGTCAAAAGGGAGATAAGAGATATGTTGAATGCTATTATTTCCACAAGTTCTGTCATTATGCGAGTGATTGCTAGAAAAAGAAAAAAGATCAGTCAAAACAAAATGCAAATGTGGTTGATTTGAATGTGGCTAAAGGAAATCAGTCCACAGCCTTCACCATGTACAACATTGGTGAAGAAGGCATCTCCGAAGTCTGGTATTTGGATAGTGGTTGCAACAACCACATGAGTGGTAATGAAAGTTTGTTTTCTTTCATTGATAAGAATGTAAAATCAAAGATAAGAAAGGAACAATGGATTAGTTCTAGTCAAGGGCAAAGGATCTATCATGATCCACATCAAGCAAGGTGAAAAGAAGGAGGTTCATAATGTGTTTTTTGCTCTTGGGTTAAAGCATAACCTCATGAGTGTTGGACAGTTGATCCAAAATGGATATAAAGTGCTAATGGAGAAGGGTCAATGCATTATTTATGAAAAGAATGAGAGGACGAAAGTGTGTGCAGTAGTTCAAATGACAAAGAACCAGATGTTTTGGGTATGTGCAGGATCATCATAGAAAAAATAGGCCCTTAAGTGGCAATGAAAATTCAGAAAATCAGAGTTACACAACTTGACATAAAAATTTGAATAAGTTATTTATATTATTTCAAAAATATGTGAATAGAATTTGTAAAAAATTGAATGTAGTATCTAAACTACTAGGTTTATTATAAATAAATAAAAATCTATTTGGTGAAAATTTTTAATTTCAATGTAGTAGTACTTAAATTTCAGGGAAAAAATAAGAAGTAGGTGTCTTTCTAACCACCTTAACCACAATAAAATGATAATATTTTTTATAAGATTTTAGATATAAGTAGAGGACTTATGTTCCAATGTGATGCATAATTTTTTTAAATTTTTTCCAAGTAAATAATTAATTATGAATTTTTTATTACAACTTTAAAAAAATATAAAAATTTGTATGTCTGACCACCTTAACTTGGTCAAAACTTCATGAAATTCAATTATTATTATTTTAATCCTATAGTATGTGAAACATAGAATGTGACGCATATTTTGAATTCAAAAAATGTGATATTGTTTGAAAGTTGTAGATGTTTTTCAATCAGCCTATCAATCGAGACTTTTATTGTAATTCAAATAGAAAATGAATAATAACTATTTATTAAATTCAAAGTAAACCATAATTTATATAGGTGGAAAGCTGAGAATCTCCTTTAAAAACCCTTTTCATTTCATCAATTTTGGGTAAAAAAAATGTCATCAGCCACATGGGCCATCATATCACTTACATATCGCCACTTTTTGGCCCATCATGATCCTGCACATACCCATTTCCTTTGAAGATTGAGACATGTTTCTCATCTCAATTTGTTGTTGTACCTCTCATGAATGCAAAATGTATATCAGTACAACAAGTAGCCCTCAGAAGCACTATTCAAGGCCCCTCCAAGCTATGGCATCTCATGTATGGACACTTAGGCTATGATGGTTTGAGTCTTTTGTCCAAGAACAAAATGATTGATGGTTTGCAAAGAATAGTAGAGCCTAATGTTAAATATGAGGCTTGCATTTTGGGCAAGCAACATAGGAAACCCTTTCAATCAAGCAACTCTACAAGGGAAAGAGCACCATTGGAGCTGGTGCACATGGATTTAGTAGGCCCTATGCAAACCATATCTATTGGTAAAAGCCAATTTTTTATGACCTTCATTGATGATTACAACCATAGGACATGGGTCTATTTTTTGTAGCATAAGTCTAAAGCATTTGATATTTTTTTGTTGTTTAAGGCCCAAGTTGAAAAGAAGAGTGGACACATGATCAAGGTCTTAAGGTCAGATCAAGTAGGAGAGTATAGCTCTAATCAGTTTGTGTATTTTTGCAGTCAAAATGGCATCAAGAAGGAGCTAACAACCAGTTATTCTCTGCAGCAAAATGGAGTGGCTGAGAGAAAGAATAGGAACATCGTGGAGATGGCAAGGAGCATGATGAAAGCAAAGGGACTCCCAATTGAATATTGAGGAGAGGTTGTAGCAACAACTATATATCTGATAAACAGAAGTCCAACAAAGGCGATCTGTGACAAAATCCCATAAGAAGCATGGACAAAACATAGGTGGACTATTGAGCACTTAAGAGTGTTCGGTTGTGTAGCATATGCTCATGTGCCCAAAGAAAATAGGAAGAAATTGGATTACAAGGGTGAGAAGTGCGATTTCACGAGATATAGTGAAGAGTCCAAAGCTTACAGATTGTATAATGTAGTCACCAAGAAAATCATCATCAGCAGAGACATGGAGTTCCTAGAGGATGAGTCATGGGACAACTTGATAGTTTTTGACAGCTCATAACTGCTCCTGACAGCTCCTAAAGATGAAGAAAAAGAACAATAAGTGTAGCAAGATGAGCCTATAGTCACTCCAGATAGCTCTGGATGACCTGTTGACAGCTCTAGACAACTCTTGACAACTCCTAACATAGGTAGATAGTCAGGAAGATAGTCATAAATAACTAGAGAAGTGGCCATAGAGAGCTCTTGATGACTCCTGATAGCTTTTGATGTGAGCATACATAAAGACAAGTAGCCATAGATAGCTAAAGGATTGGCTCCTGAGAGCTCCCGATTGGCTCCCGAGAGCTCCCGAGAGCTCCAGACAGGGTTTGTTTAGCAGAGCAACAACAATAGTGAAAATTAAGATCCCATTCTCGTCTCCCTAATACCAAAGAAGACCAAGAGTCTAAGGGAGATCTACCAAAGTGAAAGGTATGATGAAGAATTTGATGAGAGTGTGAATTTTGCATTATTTCTCATTGTGATCCAATTTATTTTGAGGATGATGTGAAAGAGGAAAAATGGTGTGAGTCCATGGATGAAGAGATAGATGCAATAGAGAGGAACAACACATGGGAGCTAGCTGATTTTCCTCCCAACAAGCAAGTTATTGGGGTGAAATGGGTCCACAAGACCAAGTGCAATGATGAAAGAAGCATAGAGTGACATAAGGCACGTTTGGTGGTTAAGGACTACAAACAATAGTTTGGGAGAGACTATGATGAGATATTTTCCCCCATTGTAAGGGTGGAGACCGTGCAGGAAGTTATAGCAATTGTAGTCCAACATAAATGGAAGGTGTTTCAAATGGATGTGAAGCCTGTCTTCCTAAATAGAGTATTAAAAGAGGAAGTTTATGTGGAACAACCACTTGGATATGAAGTTCCAGGTCAAGAACACAAGGTGTATAGGCTGAAGAAAGCTTTTTATAGGCTAAAGCAAACTCCACGGGCATGGTACAACAAGATTGATTCATATTTGATGAGCAATGGCTTTAGCAAAAACAATGGTGAGCCCACTCTTTACATCAAGGGAACAAATGGTAAGATTTTGATTGTTGTCTTGTATGTTGATGATCTTGTTTTTACTAGGGATGATGATTTCCTCATTGCTGATTTTAAAGAGTCCATGAAAAGAGAGTTTGAAATAATAGATTTAGGTATCTTGAGATATTTTCTAGTCATAGAATTAAAACAAATGCATGATGTTATATTTATCTCTTAAGAAAATATGCAAATGAGATCTTGAAGAGATTTAGGATGCTTGAAAGCAAGCCTGCCCCAACACCAAGAGCCATATGTCTAAAGTTGAGCAAGGAAGATTGCAGTAGTAATGTGGATCCGACCATGTTTAAAAATTTGATTAGAAGTTTGATGTACTTGATTGCAACTAGGCCTGATATAATGCATGGAGTAAGTCTTATTTCTAGATTTATGGTTAGGGTTAGGATTTAAACACCATTATAAATTAATATTCAATTTAAAGTTAAGCTTAATGTATAATTAAGGTTCAAATAGGATTAGAGTTAGGTTTTAATTAAGGTAAGGGTTCACATTCAAATATGGTTAGGGCTAAATTAGGTTTAGAGTTCAAATAGGGTTAGGGTTAGGATTTATAAGTAGAGTTAGAGTTTGATTAGGCTTAGGGTTCAATCAAGGTTCAATTAGGGTTAGGATTTAACTAGAATTATGGAAAGAATTAGAGTTAGGGTTCAATCAAGGTTCAATTAGGATTACAATTAAGGTTTAATTAGGATTAGGGAAGGAATTCAATTAACAATAGTGTTCCATTAGGGTTAGGGTTAGGGTTCATTTATGATTAGGATTATAATTAGGGTTCAATTAGGATCGGGGTTCAAGTTAGGGTTTATTTATGGTTAAGATTAGGTTTAAGGTTCGATCAAAGTTATGGTTAAGTGTAGGGTTTAACTAGGGTTATGATTTAACTAGGGTTGTGGTTAGACTTTAATTATGGTTATTGTTCACTTAGTCTTGGATTTAGAGTTAGGGTTAACTAAGGTTTGGAATTTAATTAAGGTTAATGTCCAATTATGATTACCTGGTTAGAGTTCAATTTCGGTTAGGGTCTAATAAGGGTCTAGGTTAGGGTTACTATTCAATTAGAGTTAGGGTTAGGGTTTTAGGATAAAACTTTGGGTTAGCATTAGGATTGAGGAACAAATAAGTTTAGGGTTATGGTTCAATAATTGTAAGGGTTAGTGTTAGGGTTGAATTAGAGTTATAATTTAATTAGGGTTCATGGTTATGGTTCTATTACAAATACGGTACAATTAGGTTTAGGATTAGAGTCAAGGTTCAAAAAAGGTTAAGATTCAATTAAAGCTATGTATAGGGTTCAATTAGGGTTATTAAGGTTGTGATTATGACTCAATTAATAGAATTTTACTTATCTTATAGTTATAATAGGATTTCAACTAATGTCTTGCATTTTTTAATTATAGATGCTACTCTCATATATCTTTAATGAATCTATATAGAGTATGTTAAAAGATATCCTTTTGGAGGAACTTTTTTAAATCAAATTTGTAGTGGAACCCTAATCCTAACCCTAACTCTAACCCAAATTGAACCTACACCCTAACTCTAATTGAACCCTAACCCTAACAATGATTGATCACTAACCTTAACCCTAATTAAATACTAATTATAATGCTAACCATACAAATATTTAAACTATAACCCTAATCGTAATTGAACCTTCACCCTAATCCTAATTGATCCCTAACCCTAATTGAACTCTAATTGATGCCTAACCCAAATTGAACACTAATGTACCCTAACCCTAACCCTAATTCTATTCATAATTATTGCCCAAAGATATCCTTCTCGAGGCATCTATTTTTTAATGAATTACTCACATGATACAACTCTTTCATATATCTAATAAATAAAAAGTTAGAGAAATATTAAATTATACGTTTGGGAGGAATTCCACTAAATTTTAATGTTTAGCCTTATATGTGGGAATTGAAATAAACAATGATGGAAAATATAATGAAATCATATATATTACTTTTGAAATGAATGTTAATGAAGATGTAAGCATTTTTTAAGGTAGCTATTTAACAAGAATTAAAAAACTACTAATTATTCATTAGACATAAAAAGTATGCTATTTAACTACATTATTATAGCATACCATTATTAATTTTAAATTCTTATAGTTAATTTTTTTAAAATATTATAATTTAAATTAATATAAAATTATTTAGAATAAATTATAAAAAATATTACATTTTAAAATATTTAATATTATATAATACATTTATTATTTAATTATAACTTATTTATAATATTATAATTATATACATTACAATTTAAAAATACTATAATTATAATAATACATTAATAATTTTAATAAATTAAATTTATATAAAAAATAAGAATCACACAAATATTATTTATTATGTTTTATAATATTAATATATATTATATCATCATATTATGTAATTCTATATTAATTATTATTATTAAAAAAATTAAAATATAAATAAATATAAAATTTTACTATTAGGGTTTAATAAGAGTTAAGAGTTTAATAAGGGTTTGGGTTATAGTTAAAATTCTATTATGATTAGGATAAGAATTAAATGTAGGTAAGGGTTCACTTATCATGAGGGTTTAATTAGGGTTAAGTTTAGCATTAAATTAGGATTAGAATTCCAAGTAAGTTATAGCTGCAATTCTAATTCAATTAGATTAAAATTAATATTTTATAATATTAATTGTATAATATTTATTAAATATTACATGGAAATATAATTTAATATTATATTATAAAAATTAACATTATTATAATATTATATTATTATATTAATCTATTAAATGTTGCCGTGTAATTGCTACTAACATACATATATTAAATATTAATATATATATTAATGTTTCTTGATGGTCGTAAGTCTGATAGGAGTCTCCATGACAACACTTGCAAGATGATATTAAACTTACTGCACAAAAGAAGGCCGATGGTCCATTTTACTGACCCGGCATGCCTAAGAGCCATCGAAACCATTAGGAATATTAAAACAAAATAATTTAATAAATACTAAGAAATGGCTGCCTAATGAAAAAATAAATGGTATAGAAGAGTAACATTTAAAACAAAGAAGAACGGTATTAGCTAAAATTAAAATATGTTTTGTGTATAATTATTATATTATTTAAATAAACTTTTAATATTTACATCGGATAGATGTTTATAATGAAAGTCGTTTCTTTACATTTTTATGTGTCTTAATTGAAATTTTCAAATATGTTGTCATCATCCAATTTTTTATTTTATTTTTAAAAAATTTTCTAATGATTTCTCTCGTTGCAAAATTAAGAACTAACAAATGAAAATCTTTTTTCTTTAGAATTTTTTTATCCCATTATTTTTCTTCCCTTTGCGACTTTGGACTTTGAATGAGTATAGTTGAAGCGGTTGAATTTGTAGAAAGTGTGTTTCTCAGTGATTTGAAATTATTTTGCATATGACAACCACATATTTTTGAAGTTACGCTTTAAAATTAGAAACTAGGAAATGGTTAAATGGATTGACTGAAGAAGATGGCATGGAATCTTAGCTCAAAGAATTTTGCTAGGTTTTTTGTGGATTATTTTGGTTAAGATTTTTAAAAAATAATAATAAATTTATGTATTTTTTGCTTGTGTTTTTTTTTTATATAAAGAGTGGGGTTTCACATGATTATTTATCATTGATTATTATTTTTGTGCAGAGAGGGTTGTATTTGGAGGAGGAAACCATAGAACATGTACTTTATTTTTTTTTTGGAGAAACCAAGGATATTTTGTTGACAAATATGAAATCTATTTCCAATGTAAATGTATTATTCTCAATTCATCTTGTCTGTCAAATGTCTTAGTGATCTACATTATATGTGACATTTTGTTCAATAGTTAATGTGTCTCCAAATTCCCTATTTCCAAGAGTTTAATATTTTAGAATTATATGATAAATATTTTTTGTCACACCAACATTATAGCATATAAAATTATATTTGAATTAGAACATTTATATTGAAATTATAAAGTTATGTTGGCATTCTATTAGTTAATAATTAAAACTATATTCTTTAATATTTGCAAATTTGATTTAGATTCATTTTAAATATAACTCATAAATGTAACTAAGGAATAAAATATTATTTATGATACTTTAAAAAATAAAAATTAGAATAAGTGAAATAGTCAAAGTTTCTAAAATTTTAAAAAATAAATGTAAAAAAATATTCTAAATTTACCATTTATGTAAAAGTAAGTTTCTAAATTAATATACTTAAAATTAAAAAACATTCAAGATATTTTTAAATGGGGATATCACTTGATATTTTTTATATAGATTTATTTAAGTAATCTTTTCCAATAAAAATTAATTAATATTTATAAGGAGAAGATATTAAAAAAAGATTAAATTACTACAAACAAAAAAATAAGTCTCTAAAATTTAGAAAGTTAAGTATGAAAGACCTTTCGCAAATTTACTGTTGAATATAAAAGTAAGTTTCAAAATTAATATAATTAAAATAACAAATATTCAAAATGTTTAAAAAAGAAAAATATTATTTCATGTAATTGTAAAATGTTTTTTATAATAATAAAATAGAAATAAAACTAGAAAGAATGAAAAATAGTTGTTCTTTTAAAAAATATTAGTTAGTTTATTTAGTGTATTTAAAATTAGAAAATTAAACAAAAATGAAATAGATCCTAAATTTAGTATTATCTTAATAATTATATATTAATATAATAATAAAAAGTTAATAATAAACTTAAATTATAATTAAGGTTAGCTTATATATAATTTGAAGTTATTTTATTAACATAATAATCATGATGCTCTCTTGGATCACCTTATCTTCGGAGGTTTCTTCTGTGTTGGGAGACCCTCATGTTGTTGCTCCCACGGATCTCTCTTCTTTGGAACCACCCTTGAACTGTTCTGCTGACACTGTGTTGTCTGCCTGACCCTTCTGTTGACACTGTTGTGCCTGACCTGCACCTGCTGTCGCTGCTCTGTCAGACCCTATCCGCTCTTCATTGGGAGCCTCTTCTGTTCAGATTGTTGAACCTGTCTTGGCTGTCTTGTCGTCGATTCCCTCGCTGCTTGGTGATCCTGTGGTGTCTGTGGTGGGGTTGCTCCTCTCACTGTTCTCTTCATTTCATATTTCCGAGCCTCCGTGGTCGGTTGTCTTGCGGAAGAAGAAATTTGTTTCTGCTTCTCGGTCTCGGGCTCGTGGAGCCTTCTCCGAACCCTCTGTGTCTTCGAACCCTCTTGTCAGTTGTTTTTGGTTGTATCTATAGTTCAATCTCTTTTGAACTATGTTTTTCTTTGGCCCCTTGGGCTCTTTGTGAAGGGTACGGCGCCCTGAAAATGCTGCTTAACTTTTCAAAAACATAATAATCAATTATTAATTATTATAGTTAGGACTAGGGTTAACTTATTATTATAATTAATTGTAATGAAAAAAATAGCCTAAATAATAGATTATACTTAGCATTCTTGACATTAGGATTTAATTACTATTATACTTGAGATTAGATTAGCATTGGGGTTATGAATAATTAATAATTTTTTTATCAAATTATGATAGGTAAAAGTTAAAAGATGCGTGTAATTGAATTGTGTATGTTGATGATTGTTCAAGTCAATTTATAGAGATTTTGGAAAAATGTAAAAATAAATATAAGGAGATCAATTATGCATGCAGTTAATAATATATTATTAAGACAAAATTATAAAATAGAATCTTGCAAATTGATATATCTCGATTTTTCCTAAATTATGTAATAGAATAGATAAACAAGTAGTTTAAGAATCAGTTAAAAAAAAAAATTGATTAGATAGATCATCATTTATAATGTGAAAATTATATTTCAATATATAATTAAAAAAACTAAAATTCATCTTTTTAATAAATGAGTTCATTTTATTATTTCTATATAATTATAACTTTGTAAATACAAGAAAATATAAATAAATTTATAAAAAAATTAAAAATAATAACTTGATCATTTCAATGGCTTTTTGCTAATTTTATCATTATCTTTCCTGTAGTTGATATGAAAAAATCAATATTTATTTCCAAAAACCATTTTAATTTCCGATTATATTCAAATTCATAGATTGGTTTTCATCTATAAATTGCTCTCGATGGCCACACTCTTTGCAGGAACAATTACGCTATAACACCCACAATGGCAGCCGCTTCTTCTTCTTCTTATCCAGTTGTTTATATCTGTTTGCTGTCTTTTATTTTGCTCTTTAATTCCATCAACGCAAGGGATATTGAAGGTTAATATATGCTTATACTTTTTATGTTTCCTTAGCTTGATTTGTTTGCTTTCTTTTTTTGTGTAGCTTATTGTTTGGGTGAGTGCAGGTGCGATGCAGGAAAGAAGTGGGCATCAGATTGATGAAAGCATTTCACCAGGTGGTGTTATTGGTCCTGAAGGTAATCGCTGCTTTTTTATTTACTTGTACTCTCTTTAAGAAACAAATCTGTGCTTCTCTACGTTTCTGTTTGGATTTATTGTAACTCAAATGATGTTGTGCAATGCGTGGGATTTGTGTAGAAAATTTTTGTTTGTGTTGTCCTGACAAGAATCCGTGCTGCGAAAAATGCTTAAAGAGTCTCCGAAATCATGGAAATGCTGTGAAGAAAAGTGACGTTAGAGATTGAGAAATGCTTCCTCTTCCACTACAGTTCTAATGTGCCTCCTTGAAATAAAGATAATGAAAGTGAAATTATGTTTCAAATTTGTGTTTTCTTTTATTTGGATGGAAATTTTGAACTTATATAGATATGGGTATCTTGTTTTTATATAAGAAATTATAATAATTTGAGTCAATTTACTATTAGAAGTTAGATCTGAATTCATTTTTTGAGATGTGAATTTTGATAGTTGGTTTTTATTACATATCATCATCTTTATCAATTATGATTAATCGATTAAATTTCAACCATCCAACATTATGATCTAATATTTAAATTTATGAAACTGGTTGAAACTAAGTTATGACATAATTAATAGATATGAATTGTAAAAGAATTGATAGATATGAATATTTATTATTCTTCAAATGAATCAAAAGATTTATGTTCTCATAAAAAATTTAGCTAAATTTTTAATTTAAGATATAGAAAGTATTGCTTCACTAATTTTACCTTGAGGCAAAAGGTTACAGAAAATTAGATCTAATGCAAATTGAAGCCTATTTCTTTTTCAGTTGAACATGGCTGTTTAAGTATTTGTATTTGGTGGATTTATGACCCAACTTTTGGTTCTACAAATAGTTTTCTTAAAAACAAAAATACATGATTTAAACACTGTCAAATCACCTATTTTTGTCAATTCATGTGAATCTTGTTAAGGTAAGCACATTTTCACGTTTGTCTAAAATTATATGTAATTGACATGCGGGCTACAAATCTTTCAGAGATATTTGTTAAATATAGTTTTTCTTATTCAAGTTGTGAGTACGGACTGGTGCGAATATGTCATGTTATAAGGATTTGTTCATTCAAAACGTTTAATTTTTATTTGGTCTGCTTCCTTAATCTCATGCTAAAAGCAAGAAAAATGATTCCTAAAATACATTTATATGCAAAGGTTTTATGTTCTTTCAAAACTAAATATGAATAGCTTGAGAGAAGTTCTGTTACACACGATGAACTTGTCAAATTAGAAGATGCTTACCATGTGCTTTGTTTATTAGTTTATTAGTATTTTGAATTTATTCATTATTGTAATTAATGCAATAATGTTTTTTTTTTCCATTTTTTTTTTTTTTGAGTTTGTATTCCTGAAATTTTCATTCTTCCTTATTTGTAAATTCAAATTCAAATGATTTTTTTTAATGCAACAATACATATATATCATTTCTAAATATACCATATACATAATCACTCAGATTTTTTTTTTCTATTTTACTGCCCAACCTCTTAATATTTAAGATTAATTATGTTGGCTTTCCTCTACTCTTGCTTTAGAGGTGGTTGCTCAACTTACTCTAGCCTGACTTCCCCTTGTTCCTATTCCCCACATTATTGGGGACTTTGAGGAGGAATTTCTCACTTTTCTCATTTCGATGACTTTCCTAATGATATTTCCTAGAATGTTATACGAAGCTAGAAAACAATTTTCCTTAATTTTTTCTTTAAATCTCATACTAGAGTGAAAGGTAGGATATTAAATAGGATATGCTTATAGTATTTCTTATAGATTAAATCTTTAGGATGTCTTTTGTTTCTTATCTTTTGGATGTTGTTTTCTTTATAGCTTGAGTGTATTGGTGTTTCTTTTTATCTTAATTTGTTGGGTTGTTTTTTCCCATAACTCATGGTACTCATTTGTTTATCTATGGTCTACTTTGTTACAAGGATCTAGGCCCTTTCCAAAATTATCTTTTTTAATATAAAAATATCAACTATGTTAACATCCTTCTTATTAGGGATAACATAAGATGAATCATCACAAAAAAAAATTATCATTCAAATAATGCTAAAAATTCATAGCAATCCCATGACTGATGACTATTTGTGTGATTTCCCTTAAGACTAAAAGACCTTTAAGACAAACACTTGCATAGCCTCACATAAATCGTTGATGAAAAGATCAACTATTTGTTCCTATGTCTTGTATTATTGAAGATAAATCACTTAATATTGAAATAGATGCATAATACAATGGTGATAGACCTCCATGTTTTTCTCTAGAACATGTACTAGACAACAAAATGATAGTTTGATTGTCACATTGAAGTAAAGAAGGCTTTGCTTGATGTTGTTTGATTACTAAAAAATATCTTATATAAAAGTTATTCCTTTAGCTACTTTATTTGTTATTATGCATTTTATCTTTGTAGTCCATAAATAATAGTAGATTATTTCTTAACACATGATGAAATGGGGCCATAATGAAAAAAAATAGTTTGTACTTTCCCAGTTTTAATTGAATCTTTTATTTTTATTTTTTATCTATTCCATACCTTCATAGACTACAATGACATGGTCAAGGGCATACTTTATTTGAATAAAACTATTTTTTCTAGTTAAACCACAAGTAGGAGTTATAATGCAATTCACATGGTTGGAGCTTTAATGAAAATTTTATAGAAAATATTTAGCAAGGTGATTGTCCTTTAATTGAATATTAGTTCAAGCTCTAAAATTTAAATATGAGTTTAATTTTTACTTGTTAATGAAAGGAGTTATTGTTTAAAATTGTTTAACATAAAATTAATATATTTCATGATCAATATCATCCCAAAATAATTTTGTAGAAATCATAGAGGAAGCCATCACATCTATGGACTTACAATAAAATGTGTGGCCACCTAATGATATTCATCGCATAATATTTTGTTGCAGTACACACTTTGAGTTGAGGAAAGGTAACAAGGTATTACATCTAAGTAAGCCTCAAGGGAATATTCTATATATGAAAAAAACTATTAATATTAAAATAATTCTATATAGTGCTAGACAAATGCATACACAATATTTTGTAACTTAGAGAAACATTGCCCAACTTCATTAATGCACTTGATTTTCATGAACATATTTTTATTCAATTTGCACCAAAAAAATAGAAGTTAGAAGTAATTGATATATTGACGAAGATGAAGTAGAAGATTTTTGTTTTCTCTCTTTTAGATATTTTTCTTCTTTTTGTTGGTTGTTATTTTTCTATTGTTTAGTTGTGATTTTTCTTTTAGCCACATTTTGTAAGTATGGTTTTGGGTCCTTTAAAAACTTGTTTTACCATTTAATAAAAAATAATGGAAAGACTTGTGCATGTGGGGTAAAGCTACCAATTAATCATTAGGATTAAACATGCAATTCCGTCTATATCTTAGCATAAGCCTAATTGAAAGAGGGAAACTGATGTTTTTGAAAGAAAATCGCTAAGAGTAACATGTCATCAACCAAGATAGATATCCCTTTCCTAATTGAAAGAGGGAAACTGGTGTTTTTGAAAGAAAATCACTAAGAGTAACATGTCATCAGCCCAAGATAGATATCCCTTTGTAATCCTTCTTAAAAGCAATAACTTAGGTCTATTACAAAAACAATAATGTAGGTCTACAAAATGATCCATTTTGTTTTACAATTTAAAAAATCATATATTTATAGAATGTTCCTTCTCAACTACTTTAAATTAAAAATTAAAATTCTCTCTTGCTATACGTTTCATTTTCTACCTTTTGTATTTTGTGGGATCTCTCCTTTACAAAGTATTAAGGAGAAAAATATATCCACATGTTAATAGTCACTAATACCTTTCTCTTTTACTCCCAATAAATTGTCTTCATCAATATTTACCTTTCTCATATCTCATCCTTTTATATTCACCTTCACCTTGGTATTCATCTTATTAAATATTTTTCTTGAATTCTTATTTCTCTTCAGTACCTTTCCCTACCCACCTTTCATTTTATTTTCCATCTAACCTTTAATTTATCCTTTAAATAAGTACTTCCCAACCTCTCATATTAGAAAAAAATTGATCTCACTTTTATCAACTTGGATGAAATATTTTAGTATTTTTCATATTTTATATAAAAATATTACTATACATGGCTTCAATCCTTTATCTTCATATTTTTCAACTCTATGTTAAGGAAATAATGGCAATGTTTTAATAAATATAAACTTTCAAAATTTAAAAACCCAAGATTTAAAAAGCATATACTCTTAATACTCACATGGAATTCATATTGAATAACGTGTTTAAATTGTTAAAAAATTGGGCCTCTCAACTTATTAGCATTGACCAATCATAGGACTTTTTTCTTGAAAACCTTATTTTCTTTAATTTGAAATATCATGAGTCATTAATCTAAATCAATCAAATAGTGTTGCTTTTAACTTAAAATGAAATTATCTAGTTAATTTATTATGAATCCCATAATAAATTATCTTCTATGTTTTAATGTGTGCCCATTTATTAATAAGTTTTCATCGCTTGACCAATGATGACACTTTATCTTCAAATATTTTGAAAAAACTATGAAAAAATCTAATCAACCATTTAATCGAAATATTTAATTAGTATACAAACCTTCATTTTAAATAAAATCATATATAAATCTCCCTTCTTCCCATAAACTAGGCTCTAAATACCCCCTATGATGTCATTAAATGTCAAAATTACCTCTCAATGGTATTTGTTGGATTTGAATCACTTGTAGGCCTCTCTAAATAACTTCATGTCATTTAGAAACTATTTTTCATTCATATTTTTATTTTTAATATATTGGATTCTTATGCCCTATACCCTTACCATTTTTTGTTTCATTATTTCAAAATTGACACTCATAACCCTATTCCAACTCAAACCTCATGTTGGTATCCTTCATAGTTGTGTTATCCTTTGAATTCCTACTAGGTAATTTCTTTCATTCTAGTTACTCTCTAGTTTTGAGTGAAATCCATTAATTTCCTCTAATTTTGTTTTATTTGTATTACCATATCAAAAAATTCCAAATAATCAATTTATACCATTTTAGTCTTCAATTGTGTATCCTCTATTTCCTTGTACACAATCCTTTTTACTTTTTGTGTCACACAAACAACTTAAAATTTAAAATATTGTGTGCCAACATGCAAATTCTATGCAAACAATTTATAATCCATAACATGTTATTGCATTATATGGTGCATCCCTTTGCATGTGCAAACTATACTATATTATTCCACACACACTATTGAAAACTTTATATCTTGGAATTTTTACATGAATGTGATAGTCCCTTCTACACCATGCCATGGAAAAAAATCATCTTTAGGAACATACTTTTTATCTGTAATATGTACAATACAATTTTAACAAATTATATCATGACTGTGCCTCATCCATAATTTTGTAGGCTAGGTAATATCATGCTACTATTTTAGAATCATACACCTTGTTTCTCAAGTTATATTAGATTTTGTATGTTTCCCAACTTTATTTAGATACAAGCTTGTGCCTCATTGGTCAAATCCATAAAGTTGTATTTTGCACAATAACATAGCACTATTTTAGAATCCCACACCTTACTTCTCAATCTCTACTATATTTTTCATGTTATAATTATTTTATATTCAATTATTCCTTCATTTTAATGTCTAGGCTCATTTGTATGTCTTCCTTGGATATTTCTTGTCTTGGATATTTAACATATTTATTTATATTCCAATCTCACACATTTCTTACCTACACAATATTACATCCCTTACTAGTTGTATAGCTTATATTTCAACAATATTTAATACATTTATTTTCTATGCCAATCTTTCAGCTACTCATTCCAATCATTATTCCTCTACATATAATTATGGGATTCAATAAGTAGGTTGTGGGTTTTAATTTTGATAGAAATAGCCTCATCTCCCACAACTGTAGCAGCCTCTTATATTTGGTATGTTGGTTGCAAGAGATGCTTGCTCTATTTTGTCATTCTCCTATACCACCAAGTTAAAATTTTCTATTAGTGTGTGAAATATAGAAAAATAGGTTGGGGTGAATATGTTATGAGAGGGATTCACCCTAAAGGATCTATTTCCCTAATTTCATTCAAAATGCAAGCTATAAAATGCAAATGAAGAACAATAATCAAATCTGACAGAAATAGTAACCAAATGGTAGATTTGGAAAGGGGAAAATGATGTTTACCTTTCACCAAAATCCACCTTTTGAAGCTCACTGAGGACTCATTCACCATATGGTGAATGGGTCATAGCTAGAGTTTTTGAAAAATGCTTTATGGGCTCTCTTCTGCTAGGTCTGCACTCCCAGATTCTCGATGTTCACTATCAGACAACCGAAAATAAATTTTCGGTTGGATTTTCCATGATTTGAAAATAATTCTTACAACTTTGATAAATTTGAAACTTTCTCCAACTTTGCACTTCAAAGGATATTCAACCTAAAATCTGTAATCACACATCAAGGAGATAAAAATGTTGTTTTTTAGGTGAGTGGGGGTTTGTTGTGGACAAACCCCATTTTGGTAATTAAACCTTGAAATGAAATGAAACATGAAGGAAGGAATGATAGGTGAACAATGATGTAACAACTCACCAAACCTTTAATGTAACCTTGGATTGTAGATCTGCAAACTTGCATGAATCGGCCTCAATGGACGAGGATCTTGATCATGAATCTTGATGTGAAACAATGTCCTTGAATGCTTGATTAGACCTTGAACACTACATCACCACATTAGCTCAAACAACATGCATGATGTAATAAATTATGGTAGGATTCTTGATTTCTACAATAATCTTCAATGAATCTACCCTTGAATTCCTTAAAAATGCTCTTGAATGCTCCTTTAATTCTCTCTTGAAAGTGATCTTAAGATAACTTGAATTTGCTAGAAAGTCTTAGGATCTTAGGATAAAATATAGTGGAATAGCCTTGTATTTATATGTATCTTAACATTGATTCTCAAAATTGAAAAAGTTGGCAGTGAGGTTGTGGGCATAGGAGGTGTTATGGGCTTGTGGCCTATAGCAGGCCACTTCATGCATGTTGTCTTCCCTCACTGCATGGTTTTTTCCTTCTTGGCGCAGGTGCTATAGGTTGTTATTTGTGTGGGAGTAGGTTTTGTTATGTGATCTAGGGGTGGAATTTTTAAATCATTGTGGGCTTCTTCTTTTTTCTGGTTGTGGGTGCTATCTCCTTCTTGTGTTGTGCATGGGGCTTTAGGGGTGTGAGCAGTTCAGTGGGAGGAGCCTCTTTATTTATTTTTGCTCCCTCTTCTTTATGCGATGGGTTTGAGGCCCTTTCTTTTGATCTGGCTCATTTATTTCTACAAGGTTATGAAGTTGAGTTGCGTTCATCTTGAAGCTTTGTTTTCTTGCTTTGGATTTGTCTGATCTGTTGTAGTTTTCTCTTATTGGTTATGGAGCCTCTTAAAAGGCACTAGAATGGTGATGGGTCTTCCTCAATTGGGGGTTTCTCAGAATAAAAAAGGTGAATGATTGTTTGGATCCATGCCAGGGTTGCCCCATTTTGGTTATTCAATCAAACTCCATTATAGAGGACCTTACTTATCTGAGTAATCGTGCTTTATTTTATAAATTCATGGGTCTTCATATTTATTTTCCGGCATTGGAATCTTGGTACCATCGGGTTTGGAATCCTAAAGGTGATATGGAGATAATGATGGCTTCCAATAATTATTTTTTGGTTGTCTTTTTGTGCATGGTAGATAGGAATAAGAATTTTGAAGGGGTCCATATTTTTACAATTAGATTGGGCATTTCATCAAACCTTGGAATGTGGGTTTCAACTTTGCCAAAGAACTCCCTACATGGGTTCTAGTTTGGATTCTTCTTCCTCGGCTTCCATTGGAATTCTAGAGAAGAGATATTTTGCATATGATAGTTCGACTACTTGGGAAACCAGTTGGGCCTGCCCAATAAATTTTGGATAAGAAGGTAATCTCTTATGCTCATATTTTCATGTTGAAGTTGATTTAAATAATCCTTTTCCTAATTCTAGAGAAGTTTTTGTTGGATCATCTTCTTGGATTCAATAATTTGACTATGAAACTCTCCCTTTTCGTTGTTGAGTTTTTCATGAATATGGGAATTCGCAAAGGAGACTCCCTTAGTTTAATCATACAATTGTTGCAGATAATGCTTATTCAAAGACCGTTGGACTAAGATTGATAATGGGAAGGCTCCTATGGTGGAGGGGGTTTCTGATATGGAGGATCTTTTTCTATTAAGCCTCATAATAAGGGGAGAGGTCAAAAGACAACCCTCAAGGATAGAAAAAATCATGGGATCTTTAATTAGTTTGATTCTTTGTATGACTTAGTTCAGGAAGAGGGGATTCTAGTTGGGATTTCTCCTAGGACTAGCTTGTTGGAGGTGGTCTTGTAAGAGGATGAAGAAACTAGGAATCAGGTGAACTTGTAGGTAGGTCAAATAGAGGTTTGTCAAATGGAAATGAATATTCCTCCCCAATTGCAAGATGCCTTGAATATTGTTGGATCTTCAACTTCGAAGGTTGATAGAGTTGTGGCAGTTTCTTCTCCTTAACAAGTGAATGAGTCTTTGGATTCAAGGAAAAATAGTGGGGTTTTTCAAGCTTTGGGTTTGTAACAAAAACCCCTTAAAAAAGGGACCCCGAAGAAACCCTCTAAGGTTGGTCACAAGAATGACCTTGAGAAGCTTAAGTTGATGGGTGAGACTCTAGTGTAATCTAGGTTAGTGAAAACCATAGACACTCATTTCTCTCATACCCATAAATGATTGTTATTTCATGGAGTGTGAGGGGTTTGAATAGAACTCCTAGACAAAATGCTATTCGTGAGATGATTGGTTGGCATTCTCCTGATATTGTCTTCATTTAGGAAACTAAGTTATTAGTTGATGGTATGTTGAATAGAGCCTCTAGTGTTTGGACTCGTGGGTGTTGCTAGTGTGTTGGTGCTTTTGGCAGTTTTGGAGGTGCGGCTTGCTTGTGAGATCCTAGAAAGGTTGTTCCCTTGTGTTGGATCTCGAGTCACTATTCTATCTCTATGATTCCTTCTAGTTTCGAGTCTGGTGAATCCTGTCTTTTCACTAATGTCTATGCTCCCACTGATCTGATGGGTAAGTCCCAACTCTAGATTCATATCTATTATGTTTGATCTATTGTTCCTTGGAATTCTTGGATTGTGGATGGAGATTTTAATGTTATTTCTAGTTTGGAGGAGAAGCGAGGGGGGTATTTCCAAGCTTGACCCTGCTACCTTTCTTCTTATAGACAACATGGAGTTTGAATTTAATTGATGTGAAACCAAATAATAGAATTTTCACTTGGAATAACCAAAGGTGAGGTGATGCTGCTATTTTTGAGAGGCTTCATAGGTTTCTTGTCTCCTATTTTTGGGTTGGAGATAGTTGGACTACTAGCTCCGAGATCTTGGATTGCATAGGTTCAAAGATCATTGATTAATTAAAATTTCGATTGTTCCTTTCAAATCTCATAAGAACCTTTCTTTCAAGTTCCAACTCATGTGGTTACATGATATTTCTCTCCATGAGTTGATGATGGATTGGTGGCACAAGGGGAGACCTGCCTATGGTATGACTATGTGCACCTTTGTTAAGAGATTGTAGTTTGTGAAACATAGACTCAAGAAATGGAATGTATAATGTTTTGGGAATCTTCATCACAATAATTTGATAGCTTGGGCTCATTTGGATTCTATCACCCATCAGATTCATGATCTTGGTCCGATGGTTGAGTTGGGTAGGGAAGAGGATATGGTGACTAAGGCTCTTGAGGAATGGGAGCTGAGGGAGGAGATTTTTTGAAAGGAAAAGTACCAAATTGATTGGATTCAAGAGGGGGATAGAAATACTAACTTTTTACATCACTTTGTTGCTGCTAGGAGAAACGATAATCTTATCATCTCTCTTGTGTCTTTTGTGGGATTTCATCTTTCTTCTCAAGCATAGTTTTCTCAGGAGGCTTCTCAATTCTTTTCATCTCTTTTTACTGAGGATTCTCCCCTTGCGAGTGTCGAGGAAAATTATATTCTAGCTTGTATTCCTTCTTTGGTTTCACATGAGATGAATGAGGCTCTTTTATATCCCATCTCTTTGCAGGAATTGGAGACTATTGTGTTTCAAATGAACAAGGTAAAGCCCCTGACCCAATGGTTTTCCTATTGAATTTTTTCAAGTGTTTTGGGAGATTATCAAGGTGGATCTCTTGGAGGTAGTTCAATAATCTCAAAGGAATAAAGAAATGTTGAAGGCCATGAACTCCACTTTTATTTCTCTTATTCCAAAGAAGGAAGGTTCTAATTCCTTGGATCATTTTGACCCCATTGCCCTTTGCAATGTGGTTTATAAAATCATTACTAAACTGATTGCAAAAAGGCTTAATCCTTGGTTAAATTCTTTGATTTCCAATTAGCAAGGGGGATTTTTTGTAGGCAAATAGATTCTAGATGGGGCCATTATTGCTACTAAGGCTATTCATTATATGGAAGTCTCTAAGGACAAGGCTATGTTCATCAAACTTGATACGGAAAAATCTTATGACAGAGTCAAATGGGCCTTCTTACAAAAGGTTCTCTTAGGTTTTGGATTTCATAGAGAGTGGGTTGATTGGATCATGAGTTGTGTTACTTCTACTTCCTTATCAATGTTTATCAATGGGGATCCTTTAGATTTATTTGGAACATCTAAGAGTATTTTGCAAGGAGATCCTTTGTCCCCTTATTTGTTCATCATTATGGATGAGGGGCTAGGGAGCTTTATCAAGTCCTGTATTAGTCATGGGTTGATTCAAGGGTGGCATTGGGGTAACATGTTGATACCTCTTTCTCACCTCCAATTGTTGATGATATTGCCTTAATGGGTGTTTCCAAAATAAATGAAGTAGTGAATCTAAGGAAGGCTTTGGATACTTATTTGGTTGTCTTTGGTCAAAATATTAATGACAAAAAGTCCTCTATTTTCTTTTTCAATACTCCTCAACTTATTAAGTCTAGGATTGCTTAAATTCTTCTATTTCAAATTGGCACTCTTCCTCTAGTTTATTTGGGGACTCCCCTTACTGTGGGTCCTCAACCAAAAGATTTTTGGTAGGATTTCTTGGATAATTTCCATAGGAGGGTTAGTCATTGGACTCATAGGTGGCTCTCTTCAGTGGCTCGTGTGGTTTTGCTCAAATCTATGATTCAATCTCTTCCTATTTACCATTGTTTTGTGTAAGTGGCTTCTGCCAGATTTGTTAAGGAGTTTGATGCCCTCGCTCATCAATTCCTTTGGGAGGGTAGTCTTCTCAATTTGAAGTGAATTTTGGAAAAGTGGGAATTTGTTTGTAGGTCAAAATAGGAGGGTGGTCTTGGGCTCAAGTCTGTAGTTTTGATGGGTCAGGATTTAGCTGCTAAGTTGTACTAGTGATGGTGCACTTGCTAGGATCAAGACTGGGCTACAATTATTAATCATAAGTACCCTTGTGGAGTGAACTCCTATGATGTCCCTCGATATTCTCTCTAGGGGAAGGGTTCTATGATTTGGGTTACCCTCAAAAGAGGGGCTAAGCTGATAAATGAGGGTTTTTTTGGATTTGCAATAAGTATTCAAAAGCCGTCTTTTGGTATGATACTTGGGATGGTTATCCCTCTATTTATATCTATGTTTCCTCATTTGCAACCTCTCTATGATAGCTTGATGGAAATTGTTTGGTGTAATGTGGAAGACTTCAAAACTGTTCAGGCCCTAGGTTAGGTGGAGGTGTGGTGTTGGAAGGATCCTGAGGAGTGGCCTCTAGGTGGATGTGAGGAGGAGAGGCAAGAGCTCAATATAATTTTGGTTGGTAGAACGTGTAGTTCTCTTCAAGAAAGGGATATTTTGGCTTGGGGTCCTAATCTAAAGGGTAGATTCTTTGTTTCCTTTGGGTATATGGAGTTGGATAGATAGTTGTATGGGAAGGTTGGAGTCCCTTGGTGGAAGCAGGTTTGGAATGAATTTCCTTGGCCAAAGTGTAACTTTTTCTTATAGTTGGTTGTTCAACATATATGTCTTACTTGGGAAAATCTAGGAAAAAGAGGCTTTCAAGGTCCTTCCATCTATGTTTTGTGCAATAATAGTGAAGAGTGTACTTCACACCTCTTCTTTGAGTATCCTTACTCTAGGAGGATTTCACATCTTTGGTGGGTGGTTTGGGGGCATCCTTGTGTTCATTCCTCTTCTTTGATAGAGTTTTGGGAAAGTTTGGGGAGACCCCGTGCTAGGAAATCCTTTCTTTAGATTGCTTGGATTATTGGCCCTACCTTTATTATTTGACACCTTTGGATTGAGAGAAACAGAAGGATTTTCCAAGATGTGAAGCAGGTAGGGGATCTTTTATGGAGAAAGACTTTTAGCAGGATCCAGTAGACTATTTTAGCTAAATGTGACTTGTCCATTACTGTGGATCAAGGTGATTTGTCGTCTATGATAAATATGCACTTCTTGGGTGGAGGGTCTAGTTTCTCTGCTAGTAATAGTCCTCATCAGGTCAAGAGGAAGATTCATCAAGAGGTTTGGTTCCACCCTTAACCATAAGGAGTTTTGAAGATAAATACTAATGGTTCTTCTAGGGGGAATCTTGGTCATGTTCGGATTGGTGGTATTGACAGAGATAGTAATGGAGGGGTCATGTTTTTCTTTTATATTTATAAAGGTCATCATTCTAATAATCTCATGGAGGCTCTCACTATTCTTCATACTATTGAGAGAGGTTGTTCCTTGGGCTGGAAGAGGATTATTTGTGAATTTGACTCACATATTGTAGTTGATATGCTAAATGAGAAAATATTTGATAGTGTTAATTAGAAACTGGCTATTGTGATCAAACATATTGTGAATCTATGCAGTTCTATGGAATTTGTTTATTTTCTTCATATTCCTAGAGAATGCAATAGGGTGGATGATCTTCTAGTGAAGTGGGCCTCTAAGCATTTGGAGAAGTGGATTATTGATGACTGGGGCCTTTTATTCTTAGAGTTGTCTTTGTCCCTCAAAAAGTTAATCATGGAAGAATTTCACATGTAATTGGTTCCTTGGTTGGGTTCCTTTGGGGAGTTTTTTTGAGAGATCATTTAGTAGTTTTTGCAGGATTTTGCCTATTGCTCTGTAATGTTTCTTTGATTTCATAAATTTTTACCCCCTTTTCTTTAAAAAAAGCATTAATACCAAAAATTCAAATATCACAAGCTAACATTGAATTATGGATTTGAAAATATTAAAATACTACCAAAATCATATTTTAAAGGGGGGTCCTAGGACACACATTGCTTAGTTTTAAACATTATGTTAAATTAGGGTCCTAGGTCTAAGTGAGGATCCATTCACCCTATAGAGAATGGGTCCTATGTCACTTACCTAGGACACACATCTTCCAAAGTTAAGTTTTTTGAAATGGCATTTATGAATGCCAAGTTTTATCCCTCAAAATTTGCATTTAATTAGGCTATGATTTGAATTAAAGGGGCTAATCAAGGAAAATTAACCTCAATCAATTAATGAAGTCCTAGATTCATGTGAAAGTGTAAAGGTACACCTTACAACATAAAAAATAAGGCACAATTAATTCCATTTTATTTAAAAGGGCCCTAAACTTAATCTGAATGTGAAAAACATATTACAACACTAAATTAAGGAAACATTAGGCTCATTTTATTATTAAGTATTCCTAAATTAAGTGTGAAAAAGGGATAATTTTTCCTACACTATATTTTTCCCCCATTGTAGTGATAGTATGACCCTATGTCAAACTCACACTAAATTAGACATTCAAGACACATATGTATGCAGCAATGACAAAGATACACAATCATACAACATCAAAGACTAGGAAGAGCAAGCCTAAACAATCTGATTGGTGTACAACACATCTAAGCCCTCATTTTTGTTTTTTCATGCTCATTCTGGGGTCGTGGAACCTCAAGCTATTCATTAGGTGAGTATCCCAAAAGGGTGGAAAATGAGAGAATTATATTAGGCTCCCATACCATATCAAAGCTATCCTCCTAAAAACTTCAATAAGGCACCACAATTCTAGGTAAGGCTCCATAGGAAAGAAAGGTGTATTATGTTAGGTGGCCTTAAAATTAGATTTTGAGCTTCATAGGGCTTAACAATTTGTGTTATGCTAAACACCTATGAACAAGGCAAGGCTCCAAAGGAAAGCATGGTGCATTATGCTTGCTAGCCTTGAATTTAGGATTTCAAGCTTCATAAGCTTAGCAATCTATATTATGCTAGCACTTATGAACAATAATGCAAGTAAAAAAATTGTTCAAGGGGATTTTTCTTAGTTCATGTAAGGTCCTCTTCTTACGGAACATCATGCCTAATGTCTCCAAGAGAGGAAAAGTCAAGAGTAAAAGGTTTGGAACTTAGGGAATGCAATGTGTCACATCACCACAAAGAGGAAATTCGTACACTAAGAAATATTGTACTCTTGGTGGACATCAAACCCAACGACACCACCAATAAAAGGACTCATCAAAATAATAAACAAAATCATACCATGAAACATGAAACATGAAAATTTTCAAAAGATATTATCAATGTATGCCCCCACTTTAAAGCAGTTACTAACACCAATGTTGTGAGCACTTGCTTTCAAGTAGCCAATTTTCAATCCTAAGACATTAGAGCTTCCTTGAAAAGCTCTTTGCCAAGCCATATGTCTCTGAAATAAAGCTGTCATGAAAAAGGAAGGATGGGTTGCCCCAAAAATACATAAGAGATCTATGGCTTCGGGGTCAGTATATCATTGCTACAATGTTGTTATAGAGCTTGGAGATGTCATCATTCCCCAAATAATAATAGAATTGGAAGAATGACACATAAAGAGAGACAAAAAGAAAAAGCTTTTGAGTCAACATGAAAGATTCCTAAATATCTCAATCCCTTGTGTCATACCTAAAAGGAAAACACAAGACAAGTGAAAAGATAAAAAATTTACGACATATAGAAGAATGCACAAAAAGATAGAGAGATAGAACACACAAAACATTATGGGGGATCACATTATACACATGCAATCACATAAAGAAACATGAAAAAGAAAAAAATGCAAAAGATGAGTAAGACACATGTAAGTCAACCTATAGTAGGTCATCTGCATCCCAATCTCACTCATTATATATAGAAGGTGAATAACTAGCCAAAGGGAAAACATCAAGTGCCAAACTAGGACACACACCAAGTTCAACACTTTATCATCATTTAAGTTCATGGAAGAAGATAACAATGAATTCAACTCATTATGCACGTGTCCATCAATCTTTGCAATGTTAATGTCATCATCTAAATTAATCACAACAATAGGTTGAATGACAATATCCATATAATTTTATTCATGTTTACGTTGTGGCGAGGGCGAAGAGACATCATACATTGCGGGAGATAAATTTTTATTTTTATTTTTTGTGTTGCTCTTTTCTTCTCTAGTTTGTAACATATGAGCAATAGCATGATGTCTACACCTACGCTCTCTAGCATTTCAATTTGTAATTTTGTATGAGTGGGTTTGCCAACCATAGATTTATTTTCTTCCCTTAGGGGAGGTAAAAAGGAACCATATGTGGCTGCTCAACCACTTTCTCTTTAGCTTTGTAAACTTGTTTGATTTTAGGAGGCACAACAGGATAGTTTTGATTGTTTTACAATCCCTTATAGGAAATGGTAGGATGATTTATCATAGGTAGCTCTTGGATATTCATAAGGTATTTTGGTTCAATCATTGGTTTGTCAAGCATAAGAGGCTCAATCACAGGTTGAGGCATATTTCTAAAGGATAATTTTGTTATGTTCTTTGCATTAAACTTCTAATATTCTTTGAAAAAGAAGTCTTCAGGGAGTCTAATAGGTTCGATAGGCTTGGGAAAAAATAAATCCAATTAAAATTTCCCACGGGAAGACACAGGATTAAAGTCACTATGGTGAATGATGAAGATCTCATTACTAAAGGGAAAATTTAAACATTTATTCTCAAAAGAAAAGATGACATTCATGGAGCGAAGCCATGGATAGCCTAACTTCACATGAAATTTTTCCGACGAAGGGATGATGGTGAATGAGACATTTAATGTTTTTGGTCCAACCTTTAGAGGGAGATTTATCAATCCAATCTTTGGGCAAGCAAAACCATTAGGTGTTTTTATCCATTCTTTCGGTTTTTCATATGTATCTTGATAGAGTTCATGCACAAATAGGAATTCTTGAGTAATCACATTCTCTACACAAATGGGATCATTTAATATCCCATTAGTAGGATTGTCATTGATTCTTTCAGTTGTGTAAAGAGGACCATCGGATGCATGTTTGATTATGTCATTTTGTGAGAAAGAAATATCAAGGGGCAGTTTTGTTTGGCTCGTATGAGGTTTAGCTTCAATAAATACCACTACTCCAACTACTTCATCCATATTTTCATCAATTGTATTTTCATCATCTGTGTCAACATGCATCACATCATTCTTTGTGTCACTAGATTTGACAAATGAAATAGTGTGTTTTGGCATGGGATTTGTAAAGGGGGGGAAGTTATTAAGGGGAAGTAGCAAGTTGCATCTTATTACATGTATACCAGTTCATGGGTGTAGGCAAGACAAATCCTTGCCTTTGTTTTCTTGTGGAGACTCATTTTTCAAGTGCTCTAAATATCTGAATTGGTATTATGGCTATAAGATGCCATTAATTTTTGCATATAATATATGTAGATTAGATTATAAAGGAAAAAAATTACATGGGAAAATGCATTTGATATGATATCACAGAAGCATATCATGCCCAATACAAACCCTCCATAGTCAAATGTTTGTAATATGATGATGATTGTTAGTTTGAATGCCTAATTTTATATGTTGATGATTGTTGGGCAACCAAGTAATAACGTGGAAGAAACTTTAGGGCGTTTCTGCTAATGATTGAATTTCTTGTTTTCAACTAGAAGGCATTTCTAACACTACAAAACAGGAAAAAATATGCAATATCAATATCGCAGATGATGATTACATATGATTTACCTTGAAGGAACTAGAGAATCCAATATTATCGTATGGGATGCCTTCTCCATCTATATGCCCAGGTGAGCAAGATGTCAATGTTGTCAAGATGCAGAGCTACCATATTTCAAGCTTGGTTTGTTCATTGAATTGGAAATGCGTTGACAAATGTAATATCTCCTTGTTGCAGGCGGGAGATGTAGATTTGAAATTTAAATTCAAACTTCACTGTCGCAGGGACAGTCACTGTCACTGTGAAGTGTGGAAGAGTGCTATAGAAATGAAATGGGAAACATAAGGTTTAAGTGGGCCCACACCAGCCACCTAAGTGGTCAATGCTTAGAGTGTGTTGGTTAAGCGCAACCCAGGTTTTATGGCTTATTAGCTTTAGGGGAAATGTACCAATAGCCGCCAGGGCTAAAATCGCGAATCTGTGTAGAGTGCAAACTAGGTTCAATTTCACTTTATTTTTTTTGGCCTTCTTCATAAGCGAGTTAGGACCTTAAAAAGAAAATTTTGGCTTGTGGGTATTTAAAATGCGTCTTGTAGAACCCGTCAAAGGAAAAGTGCTAAAAAAAGGTGTTTTTAAACCTCTGCCTGTTACATTTTCATGACTCTGCCCATACCCGTTCATTCTAAATCCAAAAAAAAATTATAAAAAATCCTATTTACAATTATCAATTAACCTATTTCAAATTAAGTTTGTATGTGGGCCCGGTCAAAATATGACATGGGTCTGCTAGGAGGTGGTCACTTTAATCTCAACCTCACCACATTACATTGTTAACCACGTGCCCCATATGCTTCATCAAGCCACGCGTATGAGTCTACCTCACCACCTGTGCTTGTTAACCACGTGCCCTATTTGCCTTCATCAACCCACCTTTAAATTTTAACCTAACTGCAAGTTGTTGGGCAGCTTTAAGCCCTAAACTCATCATCTCCCGTGGTTTTTTCATCATGGTCTCCTCTCTCCTGTCATCGACGCGAGCTCGTGCGGCCATAGTGACTTCATCCGACACCCAAACGCTGCAGGTAACGTCTCCACTTCTCTTCACCTGCAAGTTTGTTTGTAGAACAGTGGGTTTTCCTTGGCATCGACGGTGTTTGAGTGAATTTTAGTGTGTTAAACAGTCATTTCTTTGTATGGCATTAAGATAACTTATTGTAATCATTTCTATTTACATGTGACTGGTACAAATTTGATCCCTCGTGGTTTATTTTGTCTATGCCATTGACGGTTTGCCTGGGTTTGACTATAATCATTTCGTTTTACATGTGACTGGTACAAAATTGATCCCTCGTGAATTATTCTGTCAATGCCATCAAGGGTTTGTCTGGGTTTGACTGTAGTCATTTCTTTTTACATGTGATTGGTACAAATTTTATCCCTCATGAATTAATTTGTCTATGCAATTGAGGGTTTGCCTGCTATGATTTTATTTGACATTATTTTATGAAATAATCACATGTAATGTGATTCAAATAGAACGTTGAAGAAATTTTGACCAAGTATAATAATGAAACTTAGTGGGTATATTGTCAAACGTCGGTATAATCATGAAATTTTATGGGTTTCCAGTTTTAACCCCAAATTATTGAGGAGTTTCAGCATACGGGTTAATGGGTGGACGATTTCTATATTCAGTAATTATAATACGCACATGAAATTAAATGGGTTTATAGATTTTGTTGGTTCTCTTCGAATCCCTGCATTATCATGATGAAACTTGATGGGTATACAGTTTTTGTCCCAAATTATACAATGGTTTTAAGATTACAATTTGCAGGCAAGCGATATATTTATATATACAGTCATGTCGTGTAGGGTTTCATTATATAAAGTTGTGCAGGGTTTCATCACAATTACCTTCGCAGACAATGATATGTTTTAATTACAATGTATATATATTTTAGCAGAGAATGATTTATTCTTTTAAGACAATGATATGTTCTTATCAGATTGTATATATGTTTTTGCAGACAATGATATATTTTTTCAGACAATGATATATTGTTTTCAGACAATGATATGTTATTATCAGAATGTATATATGTTTGCAAGCAATGATATATTCTTCTCAAGCAATGATATGTTAATATCAAATTGTATATATATTTGTGGACAACTATATTTATATATATATATACATATATATGTGTTTATATACATACACACATATATATATAGGTATATATAGGTTCATGTGATGAACTCCTACACGGCTTTATATGATGAAACCCTACACAGCATGAGGCTTCTTATATATATATAATCTAATAATAATGTATCATTGTATGCAAATACAATGATATATTATTATCAAAATATATATATATACGCACAATCTGATGTGAATATATCATTGTATGCAAATACAATGAAATATTCTTATCAGATTGTGTGTGTATATATATATACTCATGCCCTGTAGTGTTTCATCATATGAAGCCGTGTACGGTTTCATCACATGGACCTTAACATGATCCTCATACGGTTCCAGTCATATTTTGATATGTTTCAAGTACTTTTCAGCCATGTTTTCTGTCACAACACCCAATGAATTATTGCAATTTGATAAAAAATATAACTATGATATGATTACAAAAAGTCCTAATGTTGTTGTTGTTATATATTTGAAACTCATAGCTAAGTCTCTTATATGTTTTATGAGGGTTTCAGCCTTGTATTTTCTGTGGTATCACTAAGTACACTATGTTTCAGTGTTTGTCAATAAAAAAATCAGAACACTTTGATTGCAAACAAAATTTGCAGATATTGATATGTTATTATCACATTGTATGTATATATTTACAAACAATGATATATTCTTATCACATTGTATGTATATATATTCATATATACATACAATCTGATAAGAATATTTCATTGTCTGCAAATTGTAATTTGACAAGAAATCCGCGGGAGATGATGAGTTTAGGGCTTAAAGATGCCCAGCAAGCTGCGGTTAGGTAAACTCATACGTGTGGTTTGATGAAGGCATATGGGGCACGTGGTTAACAATGTAATGTGGTGAGGTTGAGATTAAAGTGACCACTTCCTAGTAGACAATGATATATTATTTACAAACAATGAAATTTTCTTATCAGATTGTATATATGTATTTGTAGACAATGATATATTCTTATCAAATTATATGCATGTATATATACATACAATCTGATAAGAATATATCATTTTCTGCAAATAGTAATCATTGTATTTGCAGACAGTGATATGTTCTTATCAAATTGTATGTATATATTTGTAGACAATGATATATTCTTATCAAATTGTATGTATATATATATATATATATACAATCTGATAATAATATATCATTGTCTGCAAATTGAAATCATTCTATTTGCAGACAATGATATATTCTTATCAGATTGTATATAATTGTCGATCGCTAGTTATTTATTAATGATTAATGTTTTACTAACACTATAGCTTATACCATCAATTATCACAATCTAACCGCATTGAACTGCACTCTTAGCTGCTCTAGCAAACTCATACATACAATCTGATAAGAATATATCATTGTCTGCAAATTGTAATCTCACAAGAAATTCGCAAGAGATGATGAGTTTAGGGCTTAAAGATGCCCAGCAAGCGGCAGTTAGGTAAATTCATATGCGTGGTTTGATGAAGGCATATGGGGCACCTGGTTAACAATGTAATGTGGTGAGGTCGAGATTAAAGTGACCACCTCCTAATGGACCCACGTGATATTTTGATCGTGCCCACATACAAACGTAACTTGAAATAGGTTAATTGATAATTATAAATAGGCTTTTGTAAAAAAATTATGCACCATTGAAATTAGATAGGAGTGGCCACTGCAGTATGAATAGACCGATTATTTGGCAGGAAAATTGAGATTTGAAATTCAATCACCACAATTCAATGCATTCAATATACACATTCAAATGATTTTATAAGAGGGAATTTCCAGTGTCATTTTCAATACGAATTCTCCTATGCTTTCACTGCATATCCTCTGCAAAATTCAGCTCGATACATATAATGAAAACTAAAAACGTATTATAAATCATATAATAGACTGAATTTATGCAAGCCACCTATTTTATCAAGCACACTCCAATGTTTTTATAAGAGGGAATTTCCACGGTCATTCCCTCAATATCCTCTGCAAAATTCAAAGCTTACTAACGCAACCTATGCACATTCCTCTTAAAAGGAAACTTATTCATGTTGGTACATGCAGAATAACTAAATTCATGTTTTTATTTATCAGCATATTGGATTTACATTAATGTTGTTTGTTTCATTATTCAATATACTCTTTTATATTAATGTACTGAGTGTTTGCATTATTTTGAGGCATACAAATTATTCATTTTTTCAATCAATTGTTCAAATGAACATTATCCATTATGTAATCATATCACATCAATAGTCATATAATTTGTTTTCTTCCACTTGCTATATGTGTTTCAATAGTCAGATTACATATATGTATATGTATGTACATATACATACGCATGTACATGTACATGTATCATGTATCATGTACATGCATGTACATGATACATGATACATGTACATGTACATGCATATACATATACAGATACATGTACATGTGCACGCATATGTATATGTACATACATATACATATACATGTACATGTACATGTATATGTATATGTACATGTATATGTATATGTACATGCATATACATATACATGTATATGTATATACAAATTTATATACACTGTTATTTCCAGCTTCATACTAAGGATCAAAACATTGTGGATTTTAATGCTCCAATCAAAACTCTTATTGTTGTCCATGCAATATTGTAAGGATGATTTGATGTGGGAATGTTACAAGTACCGAGTACTACCCCCGTTTATTACAATTGTTTTGCAGGAAAGCGGGAGCGTCGAGAGGTGAACCAAGTATGTGGATTATCAACATATCATGGAAGTTGTGTTTGTTAACACAATAAACTCTATAGGGACATTTTTCTCTTAATGCTTTATGATATGTTTATATTTTCTGTTGTATTGTTTTCATACATATTTTGTTCTTACAAATGCTTATTTGATTTGAGGAATATATTTAACTACATTGGTCTCTTAATGGCAGGCATGTGAGGATTTGTTCGCAATCAACAGAAGGTATTAAGCGTTAATGACAGGTAAAGTCTTTGACTTTACTTTGGCAATGACCTAGTAATATAGCAAACTATGTGATTTTATATATATGGCTGAAAGTTAGATGAATTGAGTAATAGTATAGAATAATTATGAGATTAGTTAACTCTAGTTTATTCTTATCAGATTGTATGTATAAACAAACTATTAGGGTAATTATAATATGAAGTAAGATATTAATATTAGTATTATGTTTTATTGCAAAGTTATTGTGTTAGAATGAAATCAAAATAACAATATTATTATGGAAACTTTAGGGTCACGTGTAACTAGATTTGTTTGAAATAATATGAAATCTATAGAGGGTTAACTTAGAGTTTGTTAGAGCAGCTAAGAGTGCAGTTCAATGTGGTTAGATTGTGATAATTGATGGTATAAGCTATAGTGTTAGTAAAACATTAATCATTAAGAAAGAACTAGTGATCAACAATTATATACAATCTGATAAGAATATATCATTTTCTGCAAATAGAATGATTTCAATTTGCAAACAATGATATATTATTATCAGATTGTATATATATACATACAATCTGATAAGAACATATCATTGTCTACAAATATATACATACAATTTGATAAGAACATATAACTGTCTGCAAATACAATGATTACTATTTGCAGACAATGATATATTCTTATCAGATTGTATGTGTATATATATATATATGCATACAATCTAATAAGAATATATCATTGTCTGCAAATACATATATACAATCTGATAAGAACATTTCATTGTCTGTAAAGAATATATCATTGTCTACTAGGAGATGGTCACTTTAATCTCAACCTCACCACATTACATTGTTAACCACGTGTACCATATGCCTTCATCAAACCATGCGTATGAGTTTACCTAACCGCGGCTTGCTAAGCATCTTTAAGCTCTAAACTCATCATCTCTCACGGATTTCTTGTCAGATTACAATTTGCAGACAATGATATATTCTTATCAGATTGTATGAATATATATACATACAATGTGATAAGAATATATCATTTTCTGCAAATATATACATACAATGTGATAATAACATATCATTGCCTGAAAATTTTATTTGCAATCAAAGTGTTCTAATTTTATTATTGACAAACACTGAAACATAGTGTACTTAGTGATGCCATAGAAAATACAAGGCTGAAACCCTCATAAAACATATAAGAGACTTAGCTTTGAGGTTCGAATATATAAAAACAACAGCATTAGGACATTTTATAATCATATCATAGTTATACTTTTTATCAAACTGCAATAATTCATTGGGTGCTGCGACAGAAAAACATGGCTGAAAAATACTTGAAACATATCAAAATATGACCAAAACCATATGAGGATCATGTTAAGGTCCATGTGATGAAACTGTACACGGCTTTATATGATGAAACACTATACGGCATGAGTATATATATATATATATACACACACACAATATGATCAGAATATTTCATTGTATTTGCATACAATGATATATTCATATCAAATTCTGTGTATATATATATATTCTGATAATAATATATCATTGTATTTGTATTTGCATACAATAATACATTATTATCAGATTATATATATATATAATCTGATAATACAAGGCTGAAATCCTCATAAAACATATAAGAGACTTAACTATGAGGTTCGAATAAATATCAATAGCAGCATTAGGACATTTTATAATCGTATCATAGTTATATTTTTTATCAAATTGCAAGAATTCATTGGGTGGTGCGATAGAAAAACATGGCTGAAAAATACTTGAAACATATCAAAATATTACTAGGTGCTTGTATTAAACTTCTTCTCACCTTAAACATATGTGAGGTTCCAAACATAATAATAGCAGCGTTATCACATCTTATAATCATATCACAGTTATAACTTGAAGCAGATATTTTGATCTAATATGCAAAGCAGATCAACAGAATATATTGCTACATCGATCAAAAAACAAAACTCAATACCAGAATATTTAGTTTTCCATATTGCTAGGAAAAGAACGTGGCGTGATATATCCGCCAGTAGCTGAGTCTATTCGTGATACTTGGTTAATTGAGGTTTGAAGGCATGTTGCTATTTGAGCAAGCAATTTTTGGCTTGCATCTATAGTTAGTCCCATTTGTTGTGAGCCACTCCCAACTTGCATATTGTTGATAGTTGTAAAGGCTGGTGCCAATATGTTCATCATATCGATCAGTATAGGGTGTTGGGGGAGTATAGGATTCCCCGCTGTAGACTTACGTTTTATCCTCTCTGCTTGTTTAGCTTTCTTTTCAGCTGCCTTTCGTAGAAGTTCAGCCTTGGATTGCTCTTGTCTGATTGCTTTCTCCCGCATTCTAATCATCTTCTCCTCATCTTCTATCGCTTTCCTTGCTTGCTTCTCAGCCCTTATTGCTTCCTTTTCAATTGCTTCCGCTTCACGTTCTTCCTTTCTCTTCAACATTTGGTCCTTCTTACATTACTATAACTCTACTTGCCTTTTCTTCTCTGCCTCTTGTTCACTATACATTTCGATGAAGGTGTCTGATGTTAGTACTTGGACTTCCTACTAAGGCGAAGCACTCCCAAATGACCTCCTCGTGATGTTCCTTGCACCCTCTGCACTGGAAGTTTCAAGAATTTTCTATTTTTTCTGGTTGATTTCTGTCCATCATGTGGGATGCATGGCACAAACTCAGCTTCTTCGTCACTATATGCATTGTCACCTTCACTTTGGCCATCACTATGCTCTTCCCAATTCCTTGCAATAGTGAAGTAATGTATCACTTCAACCAGATCAATGTGTGGTGGGGATGGCATAGAAAGGGTGACTTCTTCCTCAATCGGATTTAATTAGCATCCAAGGTTCGTGGTTGCTTCATGCATCAAATCCGGTTGGCTGACCTGAGTTGGCAAACTCAGACCAACTGATGTAGTCTCTATATCTTCATTGCAAGGTACAATAAGAGGTTGGACTTCTTCTTGGAAATCTGCAACAACTGGCTGAATTTATGGTTGAATGTGTGTTGTAGTTTTAGTGCCCTCATTGTGGTCTAATGTAGTTTTTGTATCTTCATTGTAGGGTGCAATAAGAGGTTGGACTTTTGCTTGGAAATCTGCAACAACTGGCTGAATTTCTAGTTGAATGTGTGTTGTAGTTTCAGTGCCCTCATTGTGGTCTGATGTAGTTTAAGTATTTTCATTGCAAGGTGCAATAAGAGGTTGAACTTCTTCTTGGAAATCTGCAACAACTGGCTGAATTTCTAGTTGAATGTGTGTTGTAGTTTCAGTGCCCTGATTGCATTCCCGCACAAAACCATCAATTTGTTCCTCGTTGTAACCAACTAGATGCAGGCATGTCTCTGTTTCCATAACATCCTCTTCATCTTCCATCGTGCAAGCATCACCTTCTATTCTAGAACTCGGTACATCATCTTCAACAATATAGCCTTGACTTGGCCCCATGTCCCTGTCAAGGGCTAACCGATCAAGTGGTCAAATACTTGTTCTACGAAACCCACTAATAATGTTGGATGGTGTCAAATCTTTTTTGAAATCTTGGCTTGCTAGAATTGTCAACTCTTCACGCCCAATATCAATATGTGGGTTGTTAGCTTGCCAGATGGTCTATTGCTCTATGAAATATGCCTTGAATGGAGCAAAAATGCTGACATCTAATGGCTGCAACTTGTGACTGGTATGAGCAAGAAGTGTTAACAGGTCTATTCCTAATTTTCTTGCTTCTTCAATGGTTTTGAATGCCATGTGGCTGCCATGGCCATCAAAAATCAGAAGGGCCCTGTTTGTTGGTGAAACCCCACCAGGGATATTACCTGCAAAATGGTCTAACCATTTGACAAATAGTTCCTTTGTCATCCAAGCATGTTCTTGGATTGCCATCAATGCACCTATCTCACAATTTACTATATAATTTTGCATGTGCCTTTTTTATTTAAATAGGTAGGACCCAGGAATACTTAACCCAGCTGCACTTACACAAGCCAACATTGTGATCCACTCTTTGCTCTTTGAAACCAAATGGGGTACACTCTTTACACCCAATTTTGCAATAACTCTCATTCCACAGTTCCTACTAGCTTGAATACCCGTCTCATCGCAGTTCCAAATTTGGCTTGCTCCATAGTGGTTAAGGTTAATCATATTCTGAAGGTTGTCATAGAAAGCTTGCACGACTAAAAGTCAAACCATAATTGCTATGTCATTGTCCACTCCTTCAGTTGTTCTGATTGTCAAATCTAGGTGCTTTCTTCAAAATCCTGCCCACCATGACCTCCCGGGGACACCATTTGTGAATGGATTGGGTCGACTTGTAGTGATTTGGGCAACTGTGGATTGTAGTTGATTGACCTACAGTCCGTGGCCCAAATCTGCCATGTCCTTGCACCATTGGACAACTTCACCCTCCTCCTTGTGAGATAATATGGTCTATGGACCCCTCTTCTTGGTGGTGGTAACTCCTAACAGCCACGCCCTCAAACTGCTAGGTGGCATACCCCACGTGATTTTTGCTGCCCTGATTGGCAAGTTGTGTTCTTCAACACTTTTGACTGCTCCTTCCATATCAGCATATATCCATTGCCTAATGGGTACAGGTGAGGGCAGTTGTACATCGGGCTGAACATCTGGCTGAACAAGTGGTTCGGCTTTTGTTGTGTTGGTGGCTTCATCCACAGAGTCAGGAACGTCTTCTTCTACGGGAATTGCATGCACTTCCTCTATAGGCTCTTTATCAATGAAGTGCACCCCACGAGTGACTCTAATGGCATGTGGCCCTCTTCCTACAACCCTTTTAGAGAGTCTTCTAGCAGGTGCCATTATATTCCACTTAACTTGCACAGACAGTAAAAGTTGCATAACTTGGTAGTGCAACAAAGAATATATCATTGTCTGCATTGATATATATACAATCTGATAAGAACATATCATTCTCTGCTAAAATATATATATAATCTGATTAAAACATATCATTGTCTACGAAGCTTGAAGTCATTAAATTTCATGATTATAATGAAGGGATTTGAAGGGAATCTGACAAAATTTGTATACCCATTTATTTTCATGTGCATATTATAATTACTGAAAATAGAAAACATCTACCCATTAACCCATATGCTAAAACCCATAAAATTTCATGATTATATTGGTGTTTTTCAATATACCCATTAATTTTCAGGATTATATTTGGTCAGAAATTCGTCAATTTTTTGTTTGAATCACATTACATGTGATTAGTTCATAGAATAATGTCAAATAAAATCATTGCAGGAAAACCCTTGATTGCATAGATAGATTAATTCACGAGGGATCAAATTTGTACCAATCACATGTAAAATGAAATGATTGCAGTCAAACCCAAGCAAACCCTTGATGGCATAGACAGAATAAACCACGAGGGATCAAATTTGTACCAGTCACATGTAAATAGAAATGATTTTTATACATGCACCAAGAAAAACCCACTGTTCAACAAACAATCTTGCAGGTGATGAGAGGTGGAGATGTTACCTTCAGCATATGGGATTCGGACAAACTTGACAGCGGGAGAGAGGAGACCACAATGAAAAAACACATGGCATGACTGTGTGTGTGTGTATATATATATATATATATATATGAATGTATGTATACATTATGATAAGAAAATATCATTCTATTTACAGAGAATGATATATTCTTATGAGAATCTATATATATATATGTATGTATACAATCTGATAAGAATATATCATTGTATTTGCAGAGAATGTTATATTCTTGTCAATATATATATATATATATATATAATTTGATATGATGAAACCCTACATGGCATGACTGTATATATGTATTTGTCTGCAAATTGTAATCCATAAACTGCTCAATAAATTGGGACAAAAGCTATAAACCCATTAAACTTCTTGATTAGTAAAGAGGGATTCAGAATATAATTGTGATATGAGTACAAAATGGGTAATGCTTTTTTTATTATCTTGATTTATGATGAATGCAGGTGAAAAAAATGTAACTATGATATGATTAAATAATGGAAAATGCTAAGTTGAACAGTTGACTAAAAACATAATAATTTGTATGCCTGAAAAGAATGTAAACGCTAAGTACGTAAATATAAAAGAGTATATTGAATAATGAAATAGGTAACATAAATGTAAAACATATTGCCTGAAAAAAATGTAAAGATTGAGTACGTAAATATAAAACAGAATATTGAATAATGAATCAGACAACATAAATGTAAAACAGTATGTCTGAAAATAATGTAAACAGTGAATACATAAATATAAAACAGTATCTTGAATAATGAAAACCGATAAAATAAATGTAAACCAGCAAACTGATAATAAAAAACGTGAATTTACCATTCTGGGTGTACCGACCTGAATAAGCTCCCTTTAAAGATGAAAGTGCAGAAATTGCCTTAGAAAGCTCTGAATTTTGCAGAGGATATTCAATGAAAGCAGAGGATAATTCGTAATGAAAATGACCCTAGAAATTTCCTCTTATAAAATCATTCGAATGTGTAAATTGGATGCATTGAATTATAATGGTTGAATTTCAAATTCGAATGCATTGAATTGTGGTGGTTGAGTTTCAAATTTAAATTTTTTGTGGGAAACAATCTGTCATTTCATTTTGCAGTGGCCATTTATGCCTGAGTTCTGTCGTGGCCTTTAGGAAATCAATTTTATATTTGGTTTAATAGATAAAATAGGTGGCTTGCATAAATTCAGTCATTTATACGAATTATAATATGATTTTTGGTTTATTAGGGAGCCTTACACCATTAACTGTGTGTGCAGGTACCGGAAGTTGATGGAGATAATACATGAAGATGTGATAGGAAGTGTGGGTGAATGTGCAATTGATAGCTCATAAAGCTTATCAATGTTTTCTATTATGTCAAAATGTGCACCATTAACTATTCATAATGGTTTATATAATATGAAATTGTGCACCATTAATTGTTCAAATATACATTTATATATAATGCAGTTGAAACTTTGAGCCACTTGCATAGAGTGGTAATTGTAAACATCAATGTACTTAAATAAATGCAAAAATTACTTTATTTTCTGCAACTTGTCTTGTAGTCAAAACATATATGTACCGATAGATGTTTAGATTTGTTTTTTTTATTGGTTAGCTACACATTTAGTAGTGAACATATATTGGTGTCATGTGTAAATTTTTATTGGCATAAATAAAATAATGTAATGACTAAAATATAAACGGTTATTGGGGGGTCAGGTGAGCATGGAGTGAAAGGGTATTGGATCGTGGGTGGCAATTGGGGGTTTTCCCCTAATTCCCTTTGGGGCTGGATATATTGGGTGCCTGTTAACGTATCTTGGTTATGCTTGTTATGCTTGTTCTTTTGTGGCGCTTTCTAAAAAATTGTTTAAAGTTTCTTCATGTGGATGATGTGGACCTATGTGTGTTTTTTTTTTTTTTAAATTTGTATCGTCTAGATTGGATGTGGAGCTTTGTTTCGGGTGATCCCACAATAGTGGTTTATACTTTTTGAGACATCCCGATTTTTGCTAAAATCACATATTTTTAGAAAATATAATGATTTAAGCCTTAAAAAATTTCATTTAAAGTATTTCAATTGAAGAGGGTTTAATCAAACTACTTTAGATCAAATCCCCTTGGATAGAACCCGCTAGTTTTAAACCATACCTATAATGGAGTCTCATTTAGACCTATTGAAATTCTGATTAAAAACCACTTTTGATTTACTTTTTGGGGGATTAAATGAATTCATTTTTTATTTTTTTAAATTATAAGTATATAGTCCTTATTATAAGTTTTCTAAAAAGTATAATTTTAAATATATTTAATTTAATTATTATATTTATTTTGTATTTCTTGTGAATGCATCGAAAATCAAACTCTTTGTTCTGCACATGTGGAAAATAGCTTAGATTACCCAAAAATATATCTAGAAAATATTTGTGTGCTAGGTATTGATGTCTTTGATCCAACAAAAAAAATTGAATTTCGATACATAAAAATAAAATATTTATTTTGTATACGGTCCACCTATGCCTAAATTCTAATTTGTTTGACTTCAAAACTTAAGAAAAAAATATTTAATAAAACACTATAAAACCAAATGAGCGTGCTAGATATCGTAGTTACAAATTTAAATTTGAAAAAATTAGAACTTTATCCTTCATAGAAAAAAAAATTATATTGTTTACAGTGAACATCACTCTTTAAAAATGGTGTTTACTTTTAAAAACTAGTTTTCAAAGGAGGTGGAAAAATAAATACAATCTGATTCCAAAAAAATTTAAATATATATATTTAGAATCTAGAAACAAAGTGTCACAAATCATTATTTTTCAATCTTCAAATTCTTCAAGGTTTAACAACTATAAGTACTCAAAAGTGAAGATTTAGTTAAAAAAAATTCAATTCAATATCAAGTTTGACCAAAAAAGGTAAACTACTATTGTGAGACCACCCTTTCAAGATTAAGTACCAGCTTAACTTCACAACATAGCTATATTGTGACAAATCATGCTTTGTGTTGTGGGTTGTTCACAAATTAATGTAAGGCTACTTCATGAAATGTGCCTTGTCGTAGACTTGTTTGCCACCTCGTATTTGTTTTCGATTTGCCCGTTTCATTGTGGTAGGATTGTGGGCCATAGTTTTTATGCTATTTTGCAAGAGGGAGCTTTTTAGAAATTTGTCTTCACAAGCTTATGTGGTCTGGAGGAGGGTGTCTGCGGCCCAAGTTTCTAACAGCAAACTTTTGAAGTTAAATCCCTTTGTATACTATTCTCAGGAGATCCATTCAAACTTTATAGTGATTGTATAATTTAGTGTCACTTCTTAGAATCATCACATATAAAACTTGGATTCCAACCTTATCTGCCATTCAAAAATGAGATTTATGCAAACTATTTTCTGATTTGGGGAAGCCAGTCGCTCTTTCTCAGAGTAGCATTATTTGTTTTCCCTTAATTAATCGGCATTGAGATTTGACTTCTAGATAGACTCTGTTGGGTGCAGATTAAAGTGTTGTCTGTTATACTTGAATCATAGCTCAATATGTTTGAGTGTGGGTGTTTATTTTCCCCTGATAGGTCATTTCGCCTTATCTGGTATCTGTTTTGGATTTAGTCACCTCATTACATGATCAGACTATAGACTGAGACTGTTATGCTATCAGCTTTGGTTTGGTGTCCCATGTTATCAGTAATTTCTTGATTGAAGCTTAGTTATGCTTAATACTTCTAGTCTATAGCTTCCATGGGTATATGACTTCAAGTACTTTTCTTTTATTGGTTGCTTGTTTTTTATATTAGGGAGGGTAGTCACTCTATTTATGAGTCACCTTTTAGGATTTTCCTTTCTCTAAACTAGCATCTATACTTGAATTTTGAGAGTGCTTTATTGGGGGTTAGTGTTAGTGTATTAGTGTATTCTTGATTCATGGCTGATTGTATTTGAGTGTGAATTTTTATTGATTTCCTGGTGAGGGAGATTGATCGCTTCACATTTTAATGTGAGCCATCCATGTTTTAGTTCCAAAGCTCTGGGTTCATACTTCTTTCCGGTATTCTTGAGAGGTTTATGGGCCTAGCATGGAAGACAAGTTGTTCCTTACATGGTAGACTACTTAGCCCATTGTGGGGTTGTGTCAAAGGATAGTGTGATTGTTGTCTAGTGGTTTAGAAGTCCTTGATTTTCAAGGTTTCTTAATTAGGACTCACTACTGCTTTTTATTGCATCCTTGTCTCTAGCATTTTTGGTATTGTTGCACATGTTGGTTCATGGTAACACTTAATTTTCCTAGTCACTATTGATCATAGTTTGTTTTTCATTTTTCCTTTTTGCTGACTAGTTTTTTTTTACTTTCTCATCATATTATTGTCATTCCCCAATGAATGATACAACAAGTATGTTAGGTGTGCTTACCTTGATCCAGACTTACCTGGCTTCTTGGTCTTGGAGATCTTCTAGCTCCAAGCTTTCTAAGGAGATTATAGCTTTGAGGCCCTACCAATAGTCCACACAATTGCTAATTTCTTCTTCCTCCACTTGATCTATCCCTTGATTTTCTAGGAGTTCTGCTACTTTATTCACTTCTTTTTAGGTGTGGCCAATTGGTTGAACTTGGAGATCCTACAATAGCTCCCTTATTTTCAATTTTTTTTATTGTAGGGTCCATTCCTTGATCTGTCCTCTTAGAATGGTACTGATGCAAACATTTGAGTCACACTCAAATTCTATATTTTCGAAACCTTTATTTTTACAAATTTGAAGGCCTTTGAGGATTGCTTCAATTTTTGTTGCATTGTTGGTACCTTTTGGGACTTTTTCTAAAAATTCTTCTATCAATTGTCCTTTGTAATTTCTAAGTATTCCCCCAATTCCCGATTCCCTTGGGTTGCCTCGTGAGGTCCCATTTGTCTTGAGCTTCAACCTGCCCTTTGGGGGTGGATGCCAATTGGCCTTGGCTCTTTTCTCCTTAGTATCTAGTGCAAATTGGTAAAAGGTGGGAACCTTTAGTAGGTGCCATCTCTTCATGATCTCATCATCCCATGATGTGAATTTTGCTTTTCTTTGTACTTTGATGATTGTGTTTAACCATTCTGAGATATTCCTTTCTATGTTTGCAATGAATTCCTTTGTTGATTTTACCTTGTCTTGGAATATACACCTATTCCTTTCTTTCCAAATATTTCAAATTGTTAATGATGGGGTCATTGTCCATGTCTTTCCCTAAAATGACTCCTTCTTTAGTTTTGGCTAGATCGAGAAGAAATCCCATAACTTGTTTGCTCTTGGTGAGGCCTAGTTTAGTTTTTCAAGTAACCAATCCCAGTTGCCCCACGTAGGATAAATTTAGGAGAAGATGATCTTCATTTTCATTATTTTCTTTACACATAATACACCAACTGGGCCCTTCTATTCCAATTGATTTTAGTCTCTCGCCTGTTAGAATCCTGTTGTGCAAGGTTGTCCATGTAAAGGTTCCTACTTTTGGAAGGATACCTCAGCCCCAACATAGGTTTTGTGGCCAAGATATCCCCCCTTCTATCATTTGTATTTTATAGCCAAGCTTCATTGAATAGTTTACAAATTTGGCCCCGCACCAAATTATTCTACCCTTTGATTGTTTATGAACACATGCCTGTTTTTCATGATTTATGTGAGGTGGGTTTTAAATGTTTCTTCCACTGGGAGAGACTGGAAATACTTCCAATGACCCACCCCATACTCATCTATGTTTATAAAACCCCTTACAGAGTTTCTTGTGTCTCTCCTATTAAGTAGGATGTGATCCTTTAGTTCTAGGTATTCCATGAGTGGTTTATACCCCCCTAGGAGTCCATCCAGAAGTTCGCCTTCTTTCCATCATTGATCTTCCATGTGAAGTGATTTATTACTATGTGTTTGTAGCTTAGCATGTAATTCCACACATGCGAGTCCCCTTTGGGATTTGCAATTGTTAGGATTCTCTCTCTATTAATGCAATCCAGGTATTTATTTTGCAAAATTCTGCACATAGTATGTCTGGATTCTGGTACATTTTCCATACTAATTTTGCCCCCAGTGCCATGTTGTGTGCTTTTAGGTTTCTTATTCCAACTCCACCTTCATCTTGAGGTATGTGAACCTTGTCCCAATGAATTAGGGGCACCTTATGTTGCTCATTTGATCCTTCCTATAAGAAGTGTTTCAAGATTCTTTCTAGATTAGTTGTGGCTTTTGATGTTAACTGCATGCTTGAGATTGCATATATAAGTATTGCTGGAAGGACTGATTTGACCATTTTTATTCGTCCAGCGAGGGTGAGTCATTTCCCTCTCCAATCTAGTGATTTCTCTTTACATTTTTCAATTATCTGCTCCCATAGTTTGGTCCTTATTATGCCTTTAAATATTGGCACCCCAAGATATTTGTATGGTGTTACATCAATTGTAAAACCCAACATATTAGCTATCCTTTTCTATAGGGATATCTTATAGTGTTGAAGAAATATATATATTTTATTTGTTTATTAGCTGCCCTAATGCCATGATATTTTTTTTCATGCATGCTTTAATCCTTTCTGCCTCTGAGACTGTTGCTTCATCATATAGTACCATGTCATCAACAAACTACTGGTGGGTTATTGCTTTTGTATTTGGACCTATTTGTAAGCCTTTCTAGCTCCCCTATGATTGGTATTTTTTAATTTTTTACTTAGATCTTTAGCCATAATTACAAAGAGGAAGGGGTTTATTGGATCCCCCTATCTTAATCCATTTGTGCTCTCGAAAAAACTGCTAGTTGTTTATTAAGACTAAATATCTTGCTATTGATAGGAAGTAATATATCATTTGAGTCCATTCTTTACAAAATCCAAGTTGTTCCATAACTTTAATCAAGAATCTCCACCTTACTCTATCATATGCTTTGTTGACATCCAAATTTATCATCATGCATTAGATGGGGTCCTATCTTTATCAATTGTATGTAGTGCTTCATTGGCTAGGATGATACTGTCAATAATATCTCATCCCAAAGAAAAACTACTTTGATTAACTGAAATAATCTTATCTAGTAGCTTTTTCAATTTGTTGGCTAACACCTTCAAAATTATTTTGTAGATTGTGTTGCATAATGAGATAGGCTGAAAGTCACCAAAGCTAGAACATACCTCCTTCTTTGGTATTAGTACTAAAACTATGTTATTTAAGTCCATGATGAATTGCTTCTTCTACCTGAAGTCTTCCACAATCGACCAAACTTCCTCTTCCAGGAAATGCCATCATTTTTTGTAGAAGAAAGCCAGGAAACCATCTGGACCTAGTGATTTGTTGGGGTGCATTTGAAAAACTACCTCTTTTACTTCTTCTTTTGTAAAGGGGGTTGTTAGCATCCTGTTATCTTCCTGAGAAACTAGGTTGGGGATATTCCTGAGTATTTCTCCATAGATTAAAGTGTTTGCTACATCCTCTGGAGCTAATAGCTCTTTAAAGAATCTAAATACCTCTTCTTGAATTTCTTCCACTTCCTCGGTTATCCTACCATCATGAGTTTGTATTGTTGATATTCTTTTGTGCACCCTTTTTATCCTAGATGTGTTGTGGAAGAGCTTTGTGTCCTTCTTTTGTATGCAATGAGGTAATATTTTGCTAGCATTGCCTCTGCCTCCTCTTGTTTCTTTTTGGTCTAAAGTGAATCCAGCTGAGTAGCTAGATTGTTTATGATGTCTTGCTTGAAATCTTCAAGTAAGTGAGTAATCTCCATCCTTGAAACTCCACTGGTGGATGACTTACCCATAGAAGATTGGTAAGCTATCCCCTTCCTTGAGGCTGCCCTAGAATACTTATGACATATTTTCTTGATATCCTCCCAAGGAACTTGGGTGATATCTCCTCCTCCCGTCAGGTCCAAGGCATTAGTGCAGTTGTCATTAATTCCTCTCAAGGAAAGCAGCTTGTGTGATTCTTCATTGAGTGTATGGTGTGGAGATTTTTGCAGGAAAAGAAAAAACCTTGAAATATAATCCTCTAGGATCTCATCTTCCTTTTGATGCATCCTAAAAATGTCATCTCCCCTCATGTCACTACCCCTACAATACTCTTTGTATTTCTCAAGGAACTTTATCTTCATGTCCTCCCAAGTCTCCATAGTATCTCTGCCTAGGCTCATGAACCATCTTAATGCAACTTCTTTCAAGGTGGAAGGGAATAGGTTAAGCCTATGGGCATTAGTGGTATATTCATAACTTCTACAGAGTATATCAAACTCAAACAAGAATGTATCAAGATCTTCTATGACAAGTCCATAGAACTTAGGAAGAACTGAAGTAGGGATATTTTTGAGATTGTCTACTTCATTTTGATGAGCAATGGGGAAAGGAAATTTTGATTGGTCAGCTCCGTTAGGTTTGTTTCCATTTGCATCACCCATGCTTGCTTGATGAAATTCCAAAGCAAGGGGGTTCTCAATCTAATTCTGGTCTTCAGAGGAAGCTTCAGAATTGGTCAGATCTGGAAATGTATTAGCAAAAAGGTGTGGCTTTTCTTCTCCTTCACCTCTGGGTAGGTTCTGATACTCAACTATCTAGAATAGATTAGGATTGTTAGGAAGGAATCTCCCACAAGCATCTCTTCTTTCTCTATGCATACAGTATCAACTCACTATCAGCCAACTCACACAAAAAATTGGAAAAAGAATAGGGAGGTCATTACTCATCTAACGAGGGGTATACTAAGAACAACTTCTAGAGATACTACAGCAAGAAAAACTATCAATGACTCCAAAGAGCTTCCTAGTTTGACACCATCCCCAGCAACGGTGCCAAAAATGTTGGCCTCCTATAATTATTTTAACAACTAAACCTTTACAGTTGTGATTCAAAGATTGTACATCTAACCTGAATAGCTATCTCAATCATCATAAAGGTGCATTTAAATTTTCAACCCAGGGACGTAAACTTGAAATGGGTCAGCACTGTATGTGCACTGGGAATTCAAAGGAGCCACATTCATCCTACAGCTTAAGAAAGGTGTAATATAGAAAGTAAATTGCTTGGAAGGAAAAAAAATAAATGTTGAACATCAACCAATAACTAGACTAAACTAAAATGCATGACAGAAATGAAAATGTGAGCAAAAAAATAGGAAACTACTATGTTCTGCTTTGGCTGTAGGAACAGTCATAAAATGGAATTCTAGTGGCTGCAGGAACAGTCAGAGCTAGATTCTTAACTAATTACTGAACATAAAATAACAACTAAACTAAACTAAGGTATGGGATGGAATACTCACCAAGTGGACCCCCTTGGATAAGTATTCCCTAAAAGTAAGATAAGGAAAAGTGGCTGCAACATGGCGCTAACTTATTGGTGAGTGCTCAAAAGGTGCTTTTGACCATTTCAAACCTTGCTGTACATTTTTCCTATTATCATGCATCTTTACACTTTATACAACTGCTCATAAATATTCCATCACTTGGTATTATAGCACCTTTAAGTTAGAGTAATTTGTTGTTAATAATTCAAAGTTGCATTTATAATAGTATTAACTTATGGTTTTATTCCATATTGACATTTTATTGTCGTGCAATACTTTCCATATATTTTGACCTTCATCCAATGTCAACATATGTATTATTCGGCCTTTAAATAATTTTCTTATCTCATATATGAATAGACCTACATTCATATATATATATATCAGCCCATGTTCATATATATAAATATATATTTATATATGTACATATACATATATATGTATGCTAGTAAATCATATATATATATATATATATATATATATATATATATATGTATATATATGTATGTATATGTATATAGATGTTAATATATATATACACCATGTCAATCAAGTATATTTACATTCGATATATAAATGAATATGAAAAAGTTAACATTCACATAATAATAACCATATCAATTGTACATATATATGTATATTCCTCTATGTACATGTATACGTATGTATACATATACTGATACATTTGTATGGACATTTCCATTTGTCCATCATATGTATGTATCGATATATGTATATATCTCATATATATACATATTCGATTACACAATCAAGCAAATACACAATTACCATCATGTTGATAGGGAACATTTGTGTGATGTATTTATACATATACACATTCATGTCATATTGTCCATTCACTAGCTCCATTCTCATAAGCAACCCGTTCATAAGCATGCATAGGTACGTCTACCTATTTACTCTCATGTACGTGTTCATGCATGTGTATGGTCTATCGTCGACATGCATATGTATGCAAATACATACATCCCACATGTGTTCACCTCATCAATACAAGCATAGTAATATAAGGAAGAACTCAAAAGCTCTAAACATATAAACATCATCCAAGAATGCACTCCACAGTAATCAAGACCCTTATGCAAACACTCATACTAAGGATGACTTACCAATTCCTAGCATAATAACATGACTCAACCATTCTACTATGAGTGTGTGTGTCTAAGCTCGATTAGGTTAGGTTAAATTACTGGTTACTCAGTCAAGATCTTCTCCTGAGTAATACTTCCCCTCACACCTAGAGTATTGAACATATACTTGCATCCAACTAACACATTTCCACGGTAGGCAACTGTTCAACAAAATATGCATTACACATAATATTTCTCCATAGTTAGAATATCTAATTCAATAACCATCCATTTAACATATATGCATTTCTTCACATATCATTAAATGAAATAACATTCATTCATAATTCATTGATAACAAAGTGCAAGAACACCTTTATTTTCATTCAGAATTCAAATCACATTCACATTTACCCTACATAATAATAGTAAATAGTAAATACACAATTTGGGTGTAACATACTCCCCCCTTGTGAATCATTGTCCCCGATTATTTTTATGTAGCAACATAAACTAATCAAACAAACAACATATTATTTTCAAGTATTCTCAAATGCATTTAAAACATGTGGAAACTATTGTTGTATCTCAGCATAGTCTTCCCAAGTGGCAGATTCTTACGCATACTAGTCCCATAAGACTTTGCACTGCAAAACCACCATGTTACGCAAGTGAATCTTGTTGGATTTATGCCTTAGCTTTCTGGCATGTTTCTCCTTCTGACCTTGGCAGTTTTATTCATGTTTATGGTGTTTACCGCCATACCGTAGCAGTCTTCCTTCATGCTCTGGCGGTACTGCAGTGGACGGTCTAGTGGTTTGGCTTTGGCGGTTACCGCCATACCACAGGTGGTGGATCGACTCACCGTGGTAGCACGGTGAGACCGCCTGTGGTGGCCCTGGCGGTTACCGCCATACCGCAGTCTGCGGTATCCTTTGCTGTGATAGCCGGTAAAGCCGTCGGCATTAGCCTGGCAGTTACCGCCATACCACGGCCAGCACTTTGGTTGACCGCAGTGGCCGCGGTAAGACCGCCAGCGGCCTGGCTAGCAATTACCATTGTACCACGGCCAGCGTTCTGGCTGACCGCGGTGGCCATTGTAAGACCGCTAGCAGCCTGGCTGGCGGTTACCGCCATATCACAGCTAGTGTTCTGGCTGACCGCAGTGGCCGCGGTAAGACCACCAGCGGCCTGGCTAGCGGTTACCGCCATACCGCAGCCACTGAAATGTCTGACCGCGGTGGCCGCGGTAAGACCACTAGTGGTCAACGTTGATCGTTTACCACCATACCGCGAGGCTTTGCCAGCAAGGCTACGGTAGCGCAGTAGGAGCTTGGATGAGCTCAGGTTAGGTTTGACCAAGTTGGACTCGGATTTAAAGGGCAACAACGAATGGCAGGGTGACACGTGGTAGGTTGGCAGCATTTGGTTGGCCAAAGGACAAAGAAGGGAAGAGCTCAGTGTTGACTTGGGGGTTTGACTGGCGAGCTCGATTGGCTTACCGCCGTACCACGAGCTAGTCAGATGGGCTCCGCGGTAGCGCGCTAAGGGCCTGGTGAGCTCGGAGCTCGATTGACCGAGCTGGACCGAGCTTGATCGAGCTGGACTGACTGTCAGAAGCGAATGATGAATGGATGGTGGACATGTGGCTCAACTCAGTAGGTTGTTTGGCTAAAAGCCAAAAGTAGTTATTGTTGCTATCACAGGGTGGCGAATTGGAACCCGCTTATGGAAAGGATTTATTGCCTGGATGGCTCGATGCAAGGAAGTCGACATGGGGAGATCTGTTAGTGATCTCTTGAGGATGGTTTTGACTGTTTGGACGGACAGGTCTTATTGACACATGAAAAGAGCTTATGTTTTCTCATGAGAAGAAGTAGAGCAGTTGACTGAGTCATAGAGATGTAGAGTGTGTTCGAGTAGTATGCTAAGGCATTATAACTGTGAACACTCTATCTCTCGGATCTTATCGATGTGAACCTGATGTGAGGCCAAGTGGTTGGGCTGGCCATGAGGCTGGCTGTGACAGTTGTCTAAGAGGAGCTGAAGGGAATCTACACAGTATGTCATGAGGACATTGTAACTGGGTGAGATTCTGGTTTTGTGTTGCTTGTATCTTTCTCCATGATGAACAAGATGTAACATCCTGAAGAGCATAGCTCTGATCTTGTATTGTAACCGTTTTAGTTACTGAATAATACATGTGAGTTGAATGTTTTGGAGGTGGGGTTTTTTACCTGGAAAGGTTTTCCCCACGTATATCTGTGTGTTCATTATTTGTCTTTCATGGGTTTCTTTTTTTGTTGAATCTATTATGCTGTTTGCATTCACTTTCCTCAATAGGATCAATGGGGGGATCAATTGTGCATGTTTCTGTTTTATTGTTCAGTTGGTTGTGTCTTTGTTGTGATTTTGAATTGAAATCACTAAGGCATTGTTGTCTTAGATGCATATCTTGGTGACAGAACGGAGTCCGTATCCCCAACAAGTGATATCAAAGTTGGTAGCTTGTTGCTCTTGATACCAACAAGTGGTATCAGAGCATGTTTTGTTGAAGTTCTGGGTTTTCTCCTGTGAAGATTTCTTAGCCTGGCAAGCTTGAGGAAGTCCGGAGAAATCGGTTGGTGATTGATCCTTCGGTGAGTGGAAGCTTTTGCTTCATTGTTTCAACACATAGGTTTGAAAGATGGTGGAGATGACTGGAGTTGGTCATGTTGTGGCAACCTGGTTTGAAGCTCCTGGCTCGTAGCAAAGTTCCAGATGTAAAGGGCGTGAGATGTACTTATGGTTATGTTGCAGCGAAGCATGGTGTTCATATTGGGTGTCTATGTGAGAGGCTCCCTGGTGGTATGGACTTGCTTGTGTTGCTGATCATCTATGGAGTGTTGTGCTTGTGTTGGGTGTTTTGCTTAGCACTGAAGGTAGTTTTCTCTGGTGCTTTGACTGCATGGAGGCTATGAAGTGACCTTGGTGGTTTGCAGCTTCTGGATAGCCTAGTTCTCTTTTGCTTGTGCATGACTGTGGTAGTGGAACTGGTCTGAAATGGACTTGTTGTTCTTGTGTGCCTGTGTCTTGCACTTGCATGGTTCAGATTCATGTTGTTTGGCTCTGAAGGTTTTGTGTAGATTTTCCTAAAAAGTCTATGTCGCTTTTTCATGTTCTTTCATTGTTTTGGTTAACTGTGATGGTTGTGTGTAGACTCCTGAGTCGTCCAGATGAGCAGTGAATATGGAGATGTGTGGGTGTTTTGCAAACACTGTGGTTTTGTAGGTTTTACGCAGTCAATATAAAACTTGCATTGTGTGGAGCTGTTGTCTGCTATTTCCTTGACCCTGGCTTTTGGGGTGTGACTAGATGAGATAGTTTGCAGTTCAACATGTCTTGAGGGGATGTGATGTCTTCTTTGCATGGGAGTGTTGGTATGAGTTTCTCTTTCAAAATTCTTGTGGTATGCTTTGTTTGTTCCCTAGACTATGATGCTTGAGTTGTGGACGTGATTGGCAAATCAGATCTGGTGTTTGAGTAATGCTTGTCTACTTTGGTCATTCTCTTTGATTATCTCGGTTTTGCAGTTTCTAGTGCGATGATAGATTTGCAGGTTTACATTTGGTTGCATCCACGAGTTGTGCAATGTTGTGGGCTATCATTACCTACATGTTTGTTGTGAGACAACTCAGAAGTGGAATGTCTATATCTACGAGGTTGTAACTGTGTGGTGCAGATCTGTTAGTTGACCTTGTCTGTGGTCACTTGTGCATTGCGGTGGCTGTTTTGAGATGAAAGGATGGAATGGTGTTTGTGTACCTAAATAGTTAGTGATGGGGATCTGAAGCATGTGCATCACGGTGTCATGGAGAGCTGGTTACACTGGCCTAGTGTAAGATTTTGATAGTGATGGGGTAGTCAGTCATGGTGCTTGGAGAGCTCAGTGTCACAGTTCTATGGGAGCTTTAGCAGTGACTGTGGATTCATCTTTTGGTGGTGAATGGTCTTCTTTGGTGTTGCAGTTTGTGCATCTACATGTTCACCATTTGAAGGTGTGCAGCATCTTGGAGCCATGAAGGACCTTGGTAGTCTTTGGCTGAGATGTTGGTGGTGCTTGACAGGTGATTTTGGTTCAATTTTTTTTGCTTTATGTCATGGTATACTCTTGCTCGTGCATTAGAGTTTTGGCATGTTGCTTTGCTCTTGAAGACCATGGACAATTCACTTGAAGCATAGTATCTCCTATGGGGATGTGTAGATCATGGTGTCATGATAAGTTCCTGTTCTAGGTTTGGAGCTTTGACAATGGTTTGGGGTTTCTCTTTGTTTTGAGTGCATTGGTCATATGTTGGTGGACTTCATGGTTGCTGCAGTATTGCAGATTGAAGTTAGCATGAGATGATAGGTTGATGATATTCATGGATGCATGGAGAATAAGGTGAGGCTGAAATTCTTTTGGGAATGTTGTTGTTACAGTTGAAAGTCCGAGAAGCCTACACCTTGGTTGAATGTGAGTTCAACAGAGACCATGAAGGAGATTGCTCTTGGGTAAGTCACTTTGGCTTGTATGCCTTGGATGAGCATGTTTCTTTTTTTCTTTTTGGTCTTCTTGGCAGTGGTATCACTTTGAAAGGTATTTTCCCATTATAATTTTCAAGTGTGTTATGCTTTATCTTTCATGGATATGAATCTTGAGTTGTTGAGATTCTGGAGGATTCATAATGGAAGATGGATAGCATTATTTATCTCCTTGTGCTTTTGAGGACTGATAGGAGATGGTTATATGGGTAAGTCTGATCTTCTTTGAGGTGCTTACATCCATGGTTTTGTTGGGTGTTGTTAAGGCATTTCCCTTTGGGATGTGAAGAAGATCATTCTTATCACCGCTTGAATTTAGAAGTGTGTGTAGAAGGTGGCAACATGGTTTGATTTGTTGTTTCTCTCTAATCTGGTCTTGTTCTTCTTGTATGTTCATTTGACTCTAGATGTTTGTGAAGCCATGCTATTTCTTTCTTCAGTCAGCTTTGAAGTTGTTTTGGAAGAACTATGGAAGACAGTTGAGAGAAATGTTCCTTGCAACATGTGGTTGCAGGTGTTGCAGATCTGTGTGGTTGTTCCTTGGAACTGCATGGTTACATTTCTTTGTGCAGAAGTTGGTGGACTTGGTATGCCTGGATCATTTGTGATGGTGTTTTATTTGCACTCATCTAGTCAGTGCCCTTGCAATGGGAGTACCTGGAAGTGTTTGGTCTATGACTGGTTGACACGGGGTGCTTGTTTGCTGCTGAGTTGGGTAGTTTTATGATGGCATAAGTCTGCTGCAGTTTGTCATACCTATGAGGTATGGGTGGTTGGATGTTTCAGCACAAGCTGTGGGTGTTGGTTTTCAATCATGTGGTGTGATCAATTGGATGGAGGGCAGTCAGTTTATGGTTGTTGTTCTAGCTGGTTGGGTTCTTGTTTTGGAGAATGTTTGCCTTGTGGTTTGCTGTTGTTTTGCCTTTGTTTCCTGGAGGATCATTTGTTTTCATTCCTGAGAGTGGTGCTTTTTCACCTTGGCGTGTTCCTATGTTTGGAGCTGGTGTCTGAGATGGTGGGAATTTTTTGATGTCTTTGTAGAGGTCTTGGTTGGAGTGTGGATGCATGGTTTTGGTCCTGGTTCAGATGTTTGGAGAATGCCTAAAAGCCTGCGTCAAGTGGGAGTTTGTTGGATTTATGCCTTAGCTTTTTGGCATGTTTCTCCTTTTGACCTTGGCGGTTTTATTCATGTTTATGCCATTTACCGCCATACCACGACAGTCTTCCTTCATGCTCTGGCGGTACCACAGTGGACGGTCTGGTGGTCTGGCTTTGGCAGTTACCACCATACCACAAGCAGTGGGTTGACTCACTGCGGTAGCACAGTGAGACCACCTGTGGTTCTTGATGGTTATCGCCATACCGTGGTGGCCGCGGTAAAGCTATCAGCATTGGCCTGGCAGTCACCACCATACCGTGGCCAACACTTTGGCTGATCGCGATGGCCACGGTAAGACTGCCAACGGCCTGGCTGGTGGTTACCGTTGTATTGTGGCCAGCGTACTGGCTGACCGCAGTGGCCGTGGTAAGACCGCCAGCGGCCTAGCTAGCGGTTACCGCCATACCGCGACCAGCGTTCTAGCTGACCACGGTGGCCGCGATAAGACCATTAGCGGCCTGGCTGGCGGTTACTGCTGTATCGTGGCCAGCATTCTGGCTGACCGCGATGGTCGTAGTAAGATCGCTAATGGCCTAGCTAGCGGTTACCACCATACCGCGGCCAGTGAAATGTCTGACCGCGGTGGCCGCGGTAAGACCATTAGTGGTCAACGTTGATCGTTTACTGCCATACCGTGAGGCTTTGCCAGTAGGGCTATGGTAGCGCGGTAGGAGCTTGGATGAGCTTGGGTTAGGTTTGATCGAGTTGGACTCGGATTCAAAGGGCAACAACGAATGGCAGGGTGACACGTGGCAGGTTGGCAGCGTTTGGTTGGCCAAAGGACAAAGAAGGGAAGAGCTCAGTGTTGACTTGGGGGTTTGACTGGCGAGCTTGATTGGCTTACCGCCATACCACGAGCTGGTCAGATGGGCATCGTGGTAGCGTAGTAAGGGCCTGGTGAGCTCGGAGCTCAGTTGACTGAGCTGGACCGAGCTTGACCAAGCTAGACCGACTATCAAAAGCGAATGATGAATGGATGGTGGACACGTGGCTCAACTCAGCAAGTTTTTTGGCTAAAAGCCAAAAGTAGTTATTGCTGCTGTCACAGGGTGGCAAACTAGAACCTGATTATAGCAAGGAGTTATTGCCTAGGTGGCTCGAAGCAAGGAAGTTGACATAGGGAGATATGTCAGTGATCTCCTGAGGATAGTTTTGACTATTTGGATGGACAAGTCTTGTTGGCGCATGAAAAGAGCTTATGTTTTCTCATGAGAAGAAGTAGAGTGGTTGACTGAGTGAGAGAGACATAGAGTGTGTTCGAGTAGTATGCTAAGGCATTGTAACTACGAACACTCTATCTCTCGGATCTTATCGATGTGAACCTGATGTGAGGCCAAGTGGCTAGGCTGGCCATGAGGCTGGCTGTGATAGTTGTCTGAGAGGAGTTGAAGGGAATCTACACAGTATGTCATGAGGACATTGTAACTGGGTGAGATTCTGGTTTTGTGTTGCCTGTATCTTTCTCCATGATGAACAAGATGTAACATCCTGAAGAGCATAGCTCTGATCTTGTATTGTAACCGTTTTAGTTACTAAATAATACATGTGAGTTGAATGTTTTAGAGGTGGGGTTTTTTACTTGGAAAGGTTTTCCCCACGTATATCTGTGTGTTCATTATTTGTCTTTCATGGGTTTCTTTTTTTGTTGAATCTGTTATGTTGTTTGCATTCACTTTCCTCAGTAGGATCAATGGGGGGATCAACTATGCTTGTTTCCACTTTATGGTTCAGTTGGTTGTGTCTTTGTTGTGATTTTGAATTGAAATCACTAAGGCACTGTTGTCTTAGATGCATATCTTGATGACATGACCGAGTTTGTATCCCCAACAAATCTTACGTGTTTCAAGCACGTTGACGGACTCGAAGTTTACCACTATGGGGTCCTATATCTGTAAATCATTCCAATCAATCACATGATTATCACTTGGTATATGTTTCTTTAGGTATGACGCATGAAAGATGTGATACATCCCAACAAGAGTTGGTGGCAACACAATTTGATAAGCTATCGAATTCACTTCCTCAAGAATCTCGAAAGGTCCTAAATAACGCAGGGCTAATTTAGAAGACTTCCTAATTTTAATGGAACTCTTGTGAGGTTTCACTCTCAACAACACCTTGTCACCTACTACAAAATTTTGGGGCACTCTCTTAGCATCAACATAGCTTTTTTGTCTGTTGTTAGCTTCAGCCAACCTTTTCTTAACAATTCTCACTTGCTCTTCCATTTCAGCCAACATTTTTGGCCCAAGACTCACTTTATCCTCAATTTTATCCCAACTTATAGGAGTTCGACACTTTTACCCATATAATGCTTCAAAAGGAGCTATCTTTATTGTGGAATGGTAAAATTGTTGTAAGCGATTTCCACCAAAGGCAAGTAGTTTGAACCCACTTGTACTACTGATCCATGCAATACATTCTAAGTAGCTCTTCCAATACTTGATTTACCCTTTCAATTTGTCTGTCCATTTTTGGATGATATGTTGAGCTAGTATTCAGTTGAGTCCCAAGTGTAGAAAACAAGGTTTAACAAAACCTAGAAGTGACTCGTGCATCCCTATCTGAGAAAATCTTCTCGGGAATTCCATGCAACCTAAACACTTCTTGCACAAATTTCCTAGTTGTGACAAGTGCTCCATCAGTTAGATTCTTGGGTATTAAATGTGCTACTTCGGTAAGTTTATCCACAACTACAATAATGGAATTGTGCTTATTCCTTGACATAGGAAATCCTTGCACAAAGTCCATACTTGTGACTTGTCACTTTCTCTCTGGAATATCATGTGGGTATAAAACACCTGTAGGATGATGATGCTCCACTTTCACCCTTTGACATTCAAGGCACCTAGCCACAAATCTAGTGGCATCTCCTTTCATCCCTTTCCAAAAATATAATGGCTTCACATCTACCAATTTTTTCATCACACCAAGGTGTCCATAATATGGTGCTTCATGAAATTCTTTCCATACCAGGTTTCTTAACTCTTCTGAGTCAGGTACATACATTATCCCCTTATACCTAAGTATACCACTAGGTTCAAAATAAAAACCTTCATACCTTGCATCATGTGGATTGCTAGTTAGTACTTGCTCGACTTGCAAATAATACTCATCCTCTTTGCATTTCTGCAATACTTGACCTTTAAAGTCAGTTTGAATTGTCTCTATTGAAGCAATATGACGTCTTCGACTCAAGGCATTGGAAACCTGATTTTCTTTTCCTTTAATATAACTAATATTAAAGGCATAATCAGATATTAACTCCAACCATATTCTATGTCTAGCATCCAGATAAGGTTGAGTGAATATATACTTCAATTCATGATGATCAATTTTCATCTTCAAGGGTTTCCCTAACAATTAATGCCTCCACATTTACAATGTATGAACCACGGTTGTTAGCTCTAAATCATGTGATGCATAATTCTGCTCATAAGGTTTTAGCTTCCTTGATTCATATGCAATTACTTACCCTTCTTGCATTAGCACACCTTCTAAGCCCTCTCCTGATGCATTCGTGATAATAAAATAGTCACCCTCAGGATCTGGTACTTTCAAAATTGGTGCAGTAATCATCTTTTCTTTGAGTAGGTCAAAGGCTACTTGGCACTTCTCTATCCACTCAAACTTCTTCCCTTTCTTCTGCAAAGAAGTAATCGGAAAGGTTATCTTGGAGAATTTTGCAACAAACTTTCTATAATATCCTGATAAACCCATAAAACTTCTAACCTCGGATAAATTCTTGGGTACTGGTCATTCAAGCACCGCCTTGATCTTAGCTAGATCTATTGAAATTCCATCTACTGAGATCACATGTCTAATATAAAGTACTCTCTTCTTAAAGAAGGTACACTTAGAGATTTTTTTCGTACAACTTATATTCTCTAAGTCATTGTAGAACCACCTCTAAATGCCTACATTGATCCTCCTCATTCTTAGAATAAATTAGGATATCATCAAGGAAGACCAAGAAAAATTTATCTAGGAAATCCCTAAATACATTGTTCATAAGGTTCATAAATGTTGCAGGTGCATTTGTGAAACCAAAGGGTAGAACTGTAAACTCATAGTGTCCATATCTGGTTTTGAACACGGTTTTAAAGATGTCTTCATCCTTAATTCTCAACTGGTGGTATCCAGATCTTAGATCTATCTTAGAAAATATGGAAGCTCCCCTCATTTGATCAAATAGATCATCAATGTGTGGTAATGGATACTTGTTCTTTATCATAGCTTTGTTAAGCATGTGATAATCTATGCATAGATGCAAAGTACCATCCTTCTTTTTCACAAAGATGACTAGTTCTCCCCAAGGTGAAACACTTGGTCTTATCAACCCCTTAGACAGCAATTCATCCAATTTTGCCTTAAGCTCCATTGTCATCATTCTATAAGGTACCTTGGAAATAGGTTCGGATCCTAGAACTATATCAATAGAAAATTCAAATATCCTTTTTGGTGGTAGCCCAGGTAATTCATCTAGAAACATATTTGAAAAATTTCGTAGTATAGGATATCTCTCCATATCTAACATTCCAGTTTCCTCCATTTCACCATCTTAGATCTCTTGGAAGCTTTGTGATTCTAAGTTATCAAGGTTCTCTTCAAGATTTTCCATCTTGACTGCAAAGAGTTTTCATCCTTTCTTCTTATCCCTTAACAATTGCATTGCAAATATTTGACAAATCTTGACCACTCTAGGTATCCCTTGTAACATCACTTGGTTACCAAGATCATCTAAGCATTCTATAGTTTTGGCATGGAAATCTACCTTAGCCCTATGTCTCCATAGTCATTTCATACCTAGGATAACACCATAGGATCCTAAAGGCGTGACATATAGGTTCACCTTTGTAGAAAAACAAGGTAGCTCTATACTAGCTTTGAACAAACATTGTTCCACCTTTGCTCTTGTCTGGTCTGCATACTCTACATCCCAAGACTTTTCCATGTAACCAGATTTTCTAGATATTTATTTAGCTACTCTAGGTGAAATTAAATTTTCAGTTGCACCAGTATTTATAAGTACAGAAATGGGTAAGCCAAATAAAATACCTGGAGTTTCAATTGGAGTCACTTGATACTCCACCTGGCGATCATCCATAGTTGCATGAATCTTTTATTGGAACATCGCTTGCTAGGTAGGGAGTTGATTACCATGAGGTCATGACCTGGAAGACCTATTGGGACATTCTCTAGCAAAGTGGTCTCCTCCACATGTAAAACATCTAGTAGTTGGTCCTTTATTCCTTGCGGGTTCTCCAAATTTACTAGCATTTCCACCAGCATTGTTGGTATTCCTGCCACTAGAACCATTCCTCTTACATTCCCTTCTTGACTCTTTTCCACTATTATGAGATCATTTTTCCCCTTTCTTTGGTACATTTTTTACAACTACCACCTTCTTTGGAGTTGGTTTGTCCTGAGCTCCCGCAATCTTCTTACAGTTTTTATTTTCCTAGCAAATGGAGATAGTTTTAATATTTTTCTCTTGTTTAACCACTTTCTCATACGCAAGATCCATAGTAGCTGAACTGTGAACATCCACCTCTCCTTTGATCTGACTATTAAGTCCCATGATGAACTTTCTTATACGAAAGCACTCATTCTTATGGTACATATGAGCATAACATAGAAAATGGGTAAACTTCTCCCAATACTCATTGACCTTCATCTCACCTTGTCTTGGACTCAAAAAATCCATGAGTTTCTAGTCAAAATAGAGTTGGGACAACCATATTTTATGAAAAATTTCAACAAATTGATTCCATGTCAGTTTCAGTGAGCTAAGATCTAGTTCCATATTTTTATTCATTCACCAGTTAGAGGCTTCTCCTACTAACTGATATGCTCCCCATGTTGCTTAGGTAACCTCAAAGTAATTTTGAATCTCAAAATACTTCTCCATTTGAATTAACCAAGCTTCGGCTTTATCTCGGTTGGCACTTCCCTTAAACTTGGGTGGAGTAATTTTCTTCATATCTCTAGAGAGTTCAGAAGCCATACGCTTCCTATTAGTTTCCTCGGATAGAGAAGGTGATTTCTCTCTCTCATGGTCATGAGTTTCATCATGTTCGTGGGAAGAGTTTTCTCCCTTATCCTTATTATATTCAAAACTTCCTTCTCAACTCTATCATTTACCCGTATTTCTTTCTCTAGGTTTTCCAACCTTGCTAAGATTTGGTCTAGTCTAGCTTCAACTCCAACTGAGCCTTGCCCAACTTCTTGGCTTCCGCTAGGATTAGTTTGTGTTCTCACAATCTTCACAAGAACGGATTATACCTGAAGGTTCATCCATATTAGATTCAATCATGTTATCAATTATCTTATGGAAAACATTAGAATGAGCTATCAATCGCACATAAGGATTCCACATAAGACTCAAGCACAAGCTTTCGATAAACACATGATTTTATTCATTTATCAAGGATCTCAATATCCCTTTGATTACATGGAGTGACTATTTAGGTAGTCAAGTGGAGAGTATCCCTCAGATTCAATCTCAGACACGTAACTCAATGGGGTATACCCTACAGATTGAGATTGTTGCTCATCTCTCATTTGTTCATATCTATCCCATAATGGATAATAACCTTCAAATTTTTCATCTAATACATAGTTGCGAGGTACATAACCCCAGACTCATTACTCAATGAAATTACAATTACTGCCACCATCGGAAGAACTCTAGGGTCTCTAAAGATAAATGGCATACTGACACTTCCTTCCAAAGGCATATCCCTAGAAAGTGATAAAGATTCAAACTTCTTTGGTGAGATGGAAGGAAGGTGGTTGTACTTGGATTCCATCTTCATATTTCTCTTAACATCACTGATCTGAGAAAGTGTGTGACTGAAGGTTTCAGTGTCACTTAACCAAAGGGCATTGTCATAGTTTGTACCCTCAATTGTTTGAACAATAGCCTCTCTTTCCTTCTTGGCCTTTAGGTAGCACTCATTCCCAATTACTGACTTCCTAGCAGTTAATGTGAGATGCACCATCCTAGCACAAGAATTTCCAAACATTAGATAACGTTGGACAGAAATTATGATGAGCTCATAGGTTCTAGAGCTAAACCTAGTAGCTCTAATACCACATGTAATATTTCAACCGTTCACTAAAGTAATTTTTCCTAAGTTTTCACTTTGCAAGTAAATGAACTATGTAATTTAACCAATGTCATAAAAAAATTATTTATTTTATAGAGAAAAAATGAACATAGATGTCATAACAATAGTCAACATTGATTCCATTCCAATATAATAATTCGCATGTTACAATATTCCAAAGAAAGTGTACAACATACATACGTAGCTCAACTAAGCTTCAAAGCAATAGATATAAATGGTCCAGAAAATTCCATCAAATCTTGGTCTACTATCGCCTATTTAGGAGGAGAAGCATCACTCAAGCACTTTTTTTCCAACCACAGACTCATATGCGGACCCCCACACATCTATCATAGGATAGATGGCCCTACCCTTCAATGAAGAGATTGGTGGAGTAAATTCGTACGACAATCATTATAAGCTTAGTGTTGTGTCCTACATGACTAGAACTTTTAAACCCTACAATCTAGAACTAGCATGCACTACAAGGACACGATGAAATGACAATGGAGTCAAAGGCAATCACACTACTTTGGCCAAATTATTCTCACTCGTTACTTCAAGTGATAGTCATCCTACTCGCATACACTACTCAAGCACAATTTGAATTTGGGCCACTATAATCTTTGCATATGTATTTCTTCCAATGGGTATTTTTTAACCCCAAAAATATCATATTCTCTTTCCCACAAACTTATTGGTATTTCTACTCACAAATCATATGAAAAAATTCTCTCCCTTCAATGGACAATCAAATCCCAGGTGTAACCCACTAGCTATCTAATATAATCAAATAACTTAGCTATGAATAATCCCATAAGCTATCAAGGTTTAATCATATCTAGTATAATAATACTTATGAAAAATAATCCCTCCTATTATGGAGTAATTACAAGAACTTTCACAAAAAAGCATAAAACAGCTTCTTTTTCCTTTATAAAGAAAATTTTATAATTCCCTAATGCAAGTAATCTCAAGCAATTTAAATAAAGTATTCAAATCTTATTCTTTCACAAATTAAGACAAATAAGAGAAGACTAGATCCTCATTCATGTATATACACTTAACCAATTGATTGAATTTGGCACACATCCTTCCAACAATAGCTTCCTAGCTTTACTTTATCAACCCAAAGCAAGCCTCTTAGTCAAAATAATGCAACATTCTCTCAAAATATCTCTCAGCTCTCATAGAATAATGCAGCAGAGTAAATTAGTAGAATAAGTTTGCAAACTAAATGTGTGTCCAAATGAGAGAACTAGCCTCTCTATTTATACAGCAAAATGAGACAATGTAGCCTACAGAAAAGGCATGGAAGTTGACACTTCTCTCCATGCAAGTTGACTCACAATACTCAACTAAAAGGTGGTAGAAAACTAAGTACAAACTTAGCATATAATGCTACAAATCAACCCTTCTATTTGACAGCAACAAAGACCAAATTAAAAGTGCACATGATCAAATGATGACAATCGAATTGCAACCATAAGTTGGCATCATGTTGCAGTCACCTTTCCTTATCTATTGGCATGGTTTTACTTAGAAATAGTCTACAATTTACAAGCAACACTTAGACAAAGTTAACCCAGTCATAGTTTCAATTGGCAACAGATCAAAGATGAATTGCCCTTCAAAATAGTGCTCAAAAGGTGTTTTTGACCATTTCAAACCTTGATGTACATTTTTCCTATTATCATGCATCTTTACACTTTATACAATAGCTCATAAATATTCCATCGCTTGGTATTATAGTTCCCAAGTTAGAGTAATTTGATGTTAATAATTCAAAGTTGCATTTACAATAGTATCGACTTATGGTTTTATCTCATATCAACCTTTTATTGTTGTGCACAATAATTTCCATATAGTTCGACCTTTATCCAATGTCAACATATGTATTATTCGGCCTTTAAATAGTTTTCTTATCTCATATACAAATCGGCCTATGTTCATATATATAAATCGGCCCATGTTCATTTATATAAATATATATTTATATATGTGCATCTACATATATATGTATGCTAATAAATCACATATATACATGTATATGTATATATGTGCTAATATATACACACCATGTCAATCAAGTATATTTATATTCGATATATAAATGAATATGAACAAGTTAACATTCACATAATAATAATAACCATATCAACTGTATATATATATATATATATATTCCTCTATGTACATCTATACGAATGTATACATATCCTGACACATCCATATGGACATTTCCATTTGTCCATCATACATATGTATCGATACATGTATACATATGGTTATATGTATATTATATATATATATATATATATATATATATATATACATGTATTCGATTGCAAAATCAAGCACATACACAATTATCATCGTGTTAATAGGGAATATTCGTGTGATGTATTTATACATATACACATTCATGTCGTATTGTACATTCAATAGCTCCATGTTCATAAGCATGCATAGGTACGTCTAACTATGTACTCTCATGTACGTGCTCCTTCATGCTTATGGTCTATCGTCGACATGTATATGTATACATATACATACATCCCACGTGCATTCACCTCATCAATATAAGAATAGTAATATAAGGAAGAATTCATAAGCTCTAAACATATATTTACATCATTCAAGAATGCACTTTACAGTAATCAAGACCCTTACTTATGCAAACACTCATAGTAAGGATGACTTACCAATTCCCAACATAATAACTTGTCAACCATTTTACTGTGAGTGTGTGTATAAGCTCAATTAGGTTACGTTACTGGTTACCCGGCCAAGATCTTCTCTTAAGTGATACTTCCCCTCACACTTGGAGGATTGAACATATACCTACATCCAACTAACACATTTCCACGGTAGTCAATTGTTCAACAAAATATGCATTACACATAATATTTCTCCATGGTTAGAATATCTAATTTACTAACCGTCCATTTCACATATATGCATTTCTTCACATATCATTAAATGAAATAATATTCATTCATAATTCATTGATAACAAAGTGCAAGCACAATTTTATTCTCATTCAGAATTCAAATCACATTCACATTTACCCTACATAGTAATAGTAAATAATAAATACACAATTGGGGTGTAACAATGACCCCCCAAGGACTACTTCTAGCACAATGTACAATTAATCTCCCCCCATAGGATATAAAAGAGAGAAGGTCTATGTCACCCCCCACTCCGCCCCCAAAAAAAAATGTGAAGTAATGTACTCCATGTGAGGAAATGTTTCCTCCCAAAATTGATAGAAGAGAAACCATGCAGTCTCCCCTCAAAATGATGTTTGTAGTGCTTGTAGATTCTCAACACTAGATGCTAAAGATGATCCACAATCATTGAACAACATTTATCCCCTTGGGAATAAACAACGCCACAAATTGATTCAAGATGCCTTTCCATTCCAGATAAGAATATGCAAGAAGGAGAATAAAGGTATTTGAAATTTACACATGATCCAAATACTGAAATGATGCCAATGATGCCTTCAAATTATGCTCAAAGATCTCCAATCCAATGATAACATGTGACAGATGTTGATAAGATGGATCATGTATCATATAAGATTCAAAAATAGGGACCATGGATGTATGGATACTATTGAACCAATATGAATTTGATACTATTGAAGATGATAGAAACATATATGATGATTGAGTTGGATAGTTCAACTCATGAATATTTGCACAATCTGTCACAATAGAAGTTGATGTAGGCAAGCCAAGAACAAGATTCAAAGATGGAAATGGTGATGCAACCTCATCAAAGCTAATATCAAAGAAGAGATCAATGTCCTCAATAGTGTCATCCAAATCTACAATGTAGGATTCTACAAACAAAGATGCGATGTCTATTAGATATACATCCCAATGTGGTAGATCTAGAATGACAATAACAATATCCTAATGCAAAGAATTGCTAGAACTCATGAATGAGTCAGCATTGGATTCAAATGTACCAAGAGGTGTTTCAATTTTACAATCCTAAAAAGGAGTTGGATGAGATAATGTGAGGTATGAGGATAAAACTCATCCACATGTTGAGTGCTCTCACAATATGTGCATTTCATTTTTCAATGTCTAGACATAGTTTGATTATTAGAAAAATATCAATGTGAAATGCAAGATAACCCCTCAGAATGACGAGTGCTGAAAAATAGCCCCCGTCCCCTCCCGCGCCCCCAAAACAATGTGCAAGAGAATTACAACTTGTGTGAAGATTGGATTTCAAGTCGACCATTTATATTGCATGGTGATTTTTACAATTTATGAAAAATAGGCAATCCAAATCTTTAAATTACAAGTAAAATTGAATGCCTTATGAAACTATAATAGAAATCAAAAAAATGTTTGTAAAATTTTGATAATTGTAACAAAAGTTATGTCATGTTGAAATTTGCTTACAATAATAACTTTAGAGGCTTAAAAATACATTAAAACAACACAAAATCAATAACTTCTTGATACTAAAGTCTTTGGAATGAAAACTACTCACACTTCAAAATCCTACTCTCTTTTTACAAGTTATAGCAAAATGAAAAAAAGGCCCCCTTTACAAGTTTTCAATAGTTGATTAAAACCACTAACTAAAATTTGATGACATGCAATATATGAATAGTTATAAAAAATGGCAATTATAATGAAATGATACTCCACAATGTTGGAATCAAAAGACAAGTTAACCAATTCATGGGTAGATTGTTGGATGCCAATGCATGCAGATCGCATGGCAGCTGGTTTGATCGAGTCATTGGAGGGAGGTTGCCCAAGTGGCAACAATGATAACCAAATGGTTGTGATATAGTTGGAGACTGAGCCAATGAAATTTTTGGAGTGTAGATCGGCTTGAGTAGTCGTGGGAGATTGTTGAAGTTGTAGTTGTAGTTGCCTTGTTCGATGGAAGCAAAGTAGTCGCCAAGTTTACCTGGCCGTGCAGATGTAGTGCTGTGTGGGAGGACCAAAGATGCCTCCCTTCTAAATATACTACCTTCAAACAAGAAATGGAACCGCCTATGTGGGAAATGGCGTTGGGAGCATGATCGAAAGGCATGGAGGTTTTGGCATGTTGGAGATATAGCCGCCCCAGTAGAGATTTGCATGTGCACAATGGAGGCCGGAACAATCGTTGTGGAGTGATGGGCCAGGTGCATGGGGATGTGGGGGCCAAGTATGAAGGTTGATGATGCAAGGCATGGTTTGGAGGATGCAACACTAGTGGATATGACCCTTGTGTTGCTCCTTAATGGTGCCGATGAAGTCGCCCAACAACAACTGGTGGGTGGAAAGCTCCAAGAGGTTGACCTGTCTACTTTTCTCACTGCTTATGTCTTGTGCTAGGGATATGGAGGACGATTGGTGCTATGCTTGGATGATGAATAATGGTCAGGTATGTCCAATCAAGCCAGAAAAAATAGGCGCTAAACACCAAATACCAGAGACCTGCAATAGAGAACAATCTTCATAACAAATGACATGAACCAAATAGAGTAATAACCCTACAAATAATGCCACAAACTTTACAAAGAGGCCAATTAGGCCACAATTTTTTTGCAAATTGTGAACTCATGAAACCTCCAAAAACATGCAGGATAGGCCAAATATACCTTCAAATAGGCCAAAATGGCCAAAATCTCACAGAAAAACAAATATCGACCCAAGAGGGAAAATGGGCAGAGGGCAGATTGGCCCTCTAAAATAAATAAATTGATTTTTTACTTTTTGTACAATGGAAAAAAAATGCAAATTATTTGATAAAATAAAAGGCATTTCTTCGTTTCTCAATCCTTCTAGACTCAGTGATAGTGTATGTTTGACTCCACAACACTATGATATGTAGGGATAAAATATATATAATCTCACGAATTTTTCATTTTTTAAAAAAATATTAATTTCAATTGACGAATCTTTCTTTTTTTTCAAAAAATATATTAATTTTATTGGTCATTTTTACATCAATAAAATTTTGTAAAAAATATTGGTGAATCTTGATAAATAATAGGAAAATCTATTAATTACCATGGCAAATCCTTCCAATTTAATAAAATACAATTCTTATGGAAAAATAGCGGCCTAAGAGTGAAAATCATTGATGGATTTAAGAGGGAGAATCTACAATATTTAGTTGCTACTATTGATTTAAAATATAATTCGATGGCTCTTATTGTATTTCATGAGGTAAAATGTACCCACAACTTGTAATACTCATGGGGCCTAAAATTACTTTTAGACCATTGATCTCCATTGAGATCAACAATCCAAAAAGTAATGTTGGGTCCCATGAGCTTTACAAATAATGGTACATTTTACCTCACGGAATACAACGAGGGATGTTAGATTATATTTTAAATCAATGGTTGCAACTAAAGATTGGTAATATGATCTAATGTAACTAATAATTATGATATATTATTGGCAAATTAATTTAGATTTCTACAATAACTTTAAAATTTAGGTGAATCTAATCTAAGCATGTATCAAATATTGTGGCAAATTTTTGAGTTAAAAAGTTAAAAAAATAAACACTCTGGTGATTTAAATAAGACAAATAAAATTTTGTAAAAATGTGGCAATTCAAGTCACCTTATAGCTTGAACTATTAGTCAATTTTTTATTCCCAAATTTCAACTATTAGCCACTAAAAAAATCATTGATGATAGGGTTATGTGTGGGAATCACTTTGATGCAAGAAAGAACGTGTTCTCATGGCTCTGATACCATGTTGGAGAATGCCAAGATCTGAAAGCATGAAACAACCTTCCACTAGTGAACGAAATATGAACATAATAGTTTGTCTACCAATATACAAATGAAGAGTATAAAATACAATGAGAAACCTTGCATATATAGGAAAGGTGGATGAGGTGAGAAGGTAGGAGACAATGACTAACTACCCCTCCAAATGTGCAACACTTGTGAGCTCACTTGACAAGTGTGTGATCAAGTGGAAATTATGCATGAAATAGGTGTCTCAAGTGATGAGGACACATGTCTCAATGCTATGAAGTGAGATAAAAGCATAATAAACCTAAGTAAACGTAAACCATGAGTGTGAATAGGTCAATCGTAGAAAGGGAATATCCTAACTAGATGGATAAAGACACTATTTACACTAAAAATTAATGTAACAACCATCTTGCCAAGTTTTAATAGATTTCAAAGGTACAAGAAGATAGCCATTAAAATCATACAAAAATGGAATACAAGGAAACCTAGCAAAAATGATGCATCCATCACGATAGCTATTTCTAATACCACTGGAGTTAATCTACATGATTAGGTTATTTCTAATGTTGTATTATATGTAGATCAATAATCAAGTGTAGCCCTAGTTATGAGTGGAAAGGTGCAAGATAAGCCTAGCCTATTAGACAACTATCCTACCCCCTTCCCTAGGTGAGGTAACTTGTCTTAAACCATGTCGTTCATGTTTCAATCATAGAGCATAGAGAAATAGAACTCAAGTTATAATTATACTTGTATGCATGAAATTAGAACAAAACAAAAGAATTAAAAAATATATTTAAAACACTACCCTAACTTCATGCAAACCTCTAATTAAGCACTTTATGAATGTGATCATGATGTGGGTGATCTTGTTTCACTAGCATAATATTATCATTCATCAAATTATGGATTTAAAACCATGATATTGCATAAAGAATAGATGATGAAAAGGATGAGTTGAGTCCATGCATTTATAGATTTTTAGAAGGATGAATGGATGGCCCGAATTTGATCTTAGATCATGAGTTTGATCCATGATTAATGGAATTAATGTGGAGAGGTGGAAAACATGGGTGAGATAAAAATTACTTTAATTTTTAATTAAATTAATGGTTATTGAGTTAAGTGAATTAAAGAGTGAGTTAGAAGAAGTTTATTGCATGGAGAATAGATTGGTGAGTTGATTGACTGAATGAAGGAGTTGAGTGAGTGCATGGAGGAATTGATTGATCGCATGAGGAAGTGAATTGGTTGCATGAGGGAGTGAACTAAATAGATTAGTGAACGGATTAATTTTACTAATGAGTTAACTAAATGTGTTTTAGTAGTTAACTATATGAGATTGAATTTGAAGATTTAATTATATTTACTTAATGAATAATTGGAGAATATGGGTGGAATTCAATATTTTAATTTATTTATTTGATGCATAATGGATATTAGATGGAATTTGATATTTTCTTTAAATAATGGATAATACAAGAAATTAGTTTTATTAATAAAACAATAAGAAATTGTTTAATTAAATAATTATGTACTAATGATTAATTGTAATGATATGATGATAATGGATATTAATAATGATATTAATGGTGATTACTAGAGAAGAATAATGATATTAGAAGTTGAATTATTTTAGTGTATATAGCACATATGGTTTGTAGCCTTCATAAGGAAAGAAGGTGTGCACATTCTCATCCTCAACCTACTTGTGGAAAGGTTTGTATAACATCTTTCTTAAGGTAGGGCATCTCAAACCCTCAAACCCTTATCCATTGAATATTTGTATGCAAGGATCCAAATCAAATTCAAAACCAACAAAAAAAATAATCGAAGTTACTTCATAATCTAATGGCAACCTTAAACCCTTCAAGTGAGTTTTTCTAATATAAGAAGAATTGCACAATAAAAAATAATGTAAATTCAAGACATCCTCAATTATTTAGATTAAGATTCTATGACACCACAATGCCACAATATCCTAAGAGGTTGAATAAGTATTCAAAACCCACCTTTCAAAGATTAAGGAAGAATAAAACTTTAATAATGTTCCATGGATGATGAGAAAAATCCAACAATATTTCCAAAAGACACCATAAAATTAACTCACAAGGCTTTATAAATAGTGAGTTTATAAAAGTCATTCAAAATTGAAAATAATAGAGTGTTTCAAAACTTACCTAAACTCATCATGCATAAGAGGAGATAACTCTTCCCTTGATGAAACCTTGAGGAATAATTTGTAATAGTAAATATTATAATGCAATATTTCCATAGTCACAAAAAGGTTCATAAACTCCTTCAAGCTCTGGCAACCCAAATCATAACTTACAAAAAATATCAACTTCTTCACAAAGATTTAAGACCCCAAATTTTATTCATCATGCCCAAAATAGAACATACCAAAAATGTACCCTTTTTTTTCATTCCTCGTTGTGGTGCTATATTCAAGCCTCAAAGATAGTATGAATTCCAATAGCCTCTCTTTCAATTCCATCTCTAAAGATTCAAGACAAAGAAATAATAATAAATGAAACAAAAATTGAAGTAACATTTAGAAATTTGGGACAAGAACAAAACTATTATATTCCCATCTAAAATTCTAAAAATAGAAGTTTTTAAATGTTCTTATCAAAAACTTGGCTTCCTTAATAATGTCACTAACACATTAGTTGTGGATTATTTAATTTTGCATCTCATTGATAACTTGGCATGTGAATCACCCTCAATAATCAAGAAATAGGCCCATATTAGATTCCTAAATTGAGAACTAGGGTTAATCCTTAAGCCTCAACAGTGTTGTTTGAATTAATTCCAATGAAATGAGTCCCAAAAGAAAGGACATCCCATTCATGATTCATGGGTATGGACCTTGCCTAGGATTTAAGATTCTTCTTAGACACACCATTAAATTTCTAGTCAATGAGGTTGAGGGGTAAATCTCATTATTCTTAGAGGGTATTTTGAGTGACAAGGCATGATTGAGATGCAAAGAAATCTTTAAAGGTGGTACCAAACACCCATTTGAGGTTAAAGTTGTCCAAAAAATCAACCCATAAACCTCTAACAAAGTTGTAGTGGAGGATTAAATTAGTACAACCCTCTTCTTGAATTGGAGACAAAGGACAATGGCTAGATCCAAAGAATTCCTTTTTTCAAATTTGATCTCATGTGAAGATATTAGAGTGACATATTGACCAAATAAAGAACTTAGCCTTGGACCAATCCTTAGAATTCCAAATATTTTCCCATTGGAGAAAAATAGGGAGATAATTTCCTCGAGGAAAAAGATTTATGTACTAGTCTCTAACAAATTAAGATTCTATACCATCTAAATTTAGCCAAAGGAATCATCTTCTTCACTCCAAATAGGCCTAAAAACTTAGAGAAGGGACAATATCTATGAACCAAGCATCAAAGGAACCTTTGGGAAGCTAAGAGATTTATAGTTTCTAGAGATGTCATGCACTTCCTTCTTTTTCTCCCAATAGTCCTTAACTATGAAGCCCCAATTATTCTTGAGACGGGATAGCCAATCTATTGATCTTGACATCCTCCTTAAGGGGATTGAATGATAGCCAACAATCATCCGAAATGATTGTATTTCTACCACTTTGAATATACAAAAAACCAAACTAAGATATTAAGTATTTAATCTCTTTCATTTCTTCTCAATAGATTGTGCCTCTAGGGATATCTTCATGCTAAAGAATAAATGTTAGGATTCTCCTTGAGGAGGTACTTGTCCTAGATAATTTTATCCCAAGAGGTGGGATTACTAGTTTGGAATTACCAAAGTATTTTAGCCACTAAGGCTTGGTTGAAGAGTATAATATCCTTGATTCTAAGGCCTCCTTTGCTAATGCTAGTGAAAATCTTAGCCCAAGAGACAAGAGGGTAGTTGAAGTGTTCACTAGTTCCTCTCATAGAATCTCCCACATAGAAATAGTAAATTTGGAAATGATGATCTTAATGGAAAGAATCATAGACAATCTATAGATAGGATGAATTGAAAATTTGACTTCATAGGCACTATACTTCTAGTAGTAGAAATTCATTTTCCCTTGAAGTCATCTAGAATTTTTTAAATCTCCAAGATTGAAAGTTAAATATGTTTTTATTTCCCCCAATGCACAACCAAAATCCCAATTAGGAGTCAAGAAAACAATCTTTTCCAAAGGAGAAGCATCTACATAGGACATCTTGTTCCTAAACTTTAATGTTGAAAAGTAAAACTTTCTATTTATCCCTACACATCATTTGACCTAAAGCATATTTAGTATTTCCTAGGAGATGTGTGATGACAATGCATTCTCCAACTAAAGGTGCAATAAAGAGTATAATATCATCCACAAATTATTAGTGGTTGAGCCCTTACCCATGCATGATGCATGCAAACCTTTCAAGGAACCTTTGTACTTGGATGACCAATGTCTCTACCTAAAGATTCCACCATTATAATGAAGAGATAGAGGGAAACAAATAACCATGCATTAACCCACAAGATATGGTGAAGAAGCCTTCAGAAGAACCATTGACCAACATACATAAGCTAATAGATAAATAACATCCTCTAACACAAGTTCTTCACAAATTTCTCCAAAACTATCATCAAAACTCTAGACTTTGACTATTTCATATGCTTTAGAAATATGAAGTTTGAGCATACCCTTTTTCATACTAAGATGCAAAGAATGTATCAACTCATGGACAATAAAAAACACAATTTTTCTTTTCAAAAATCTCTCTTACTCCATGATAAGAATAGGTAGGAGTTTGAACCTATTGGAATCACCTTTGATATGATTTGTATATTATATTACACAAGGAAATAGGTCCAAAATATTCTTGTTTGAAGGCTTCATTCTTCTTCAAAATGAGAGTAAGAAAGATGCATTAAGATATTTTTAAATTGATTTAGATTTTGGATTATTGAATCCCATAGCTAGTTCCTCGAGATATCCTAGAACCTTTTAAAAAAGAGGATCGAAAATCCATTCAAGTGCAAGGCACAATCTCTATCCATTTCAAATAGACTTTCCTTAACTTCTTCATTAGAGATATCTTGCATGAGCTTTCATCATTCTCACTAGGTTTGGGAAGAGAAGGTATAATCCCAAGGAAGAGATCATAATTATCAAACCACTCCTCACTTTCCTTAGTCAAGATATTCTCTCAAAAAGAATTCATAGAGGCCTTGAGAATCTAAGGGTCCTTTGTAAAACTATCATCTTTGAAATATAATTTGTTACTCCTCATTGTACAAGAAAAGTGGAAAAATTGTGTTGCTATATTCTTCTTGGATCCATTTAATCCTATATTTTTATTTACATAAAATATCTTCACATATAAAAATTAAATCCAATCGCATAGCATTCTCCTTTTCTTCTTTCATGAGAGAATCCAAGCTTGGCAACATTGTTAATGAGGATATTTTGAATTTCAACCATTTTGTTCTCCAAATTTGCCTTTCTTTCAAACAAATCTTTGAAATCAAGATGGTTCCAATCCTCAAGTATAAGTTCAAGAATTTTTAGCTTCTTACAAGGCATACATCTTTATTCAAAGTCCTTAAGAAGGTAATGAAGACTAGCATTATCATTAATGGTCTAAGAAACCCCTACTTTTTAGAGGATCCAAGTTTGTCATTCTACTACCACAATTGACTTGGCCTCTTCCCCTATCTTATGAAATCCTTGAGTTAGCTCTAGCACCAATCCTTCTCCTACTCGGTATATGTGGGTTATATGCATTAATAATAAGGAAGCTAAGATTAGGGTAACACCTCAAGCCTAACCAACAATCCATAAATATGTGGAAAGATTCACCTACAAGGTATCCTCGTATCAATTTAATATGAGGGCTAAGATCCCTAAATAACATTTATTTGTCTTACTAGTTAACCCCCGTTTCCCTTACAAAAGGAGATATTTTAAATTTCCTAATCTAAATTGATCTTAATCTCTTAGGATCAAATTAATATGTAGATTAAATTTTCTCTTCTAACTGGTACCATTGGTCTGCAACTTGCAAATGGAAGAGATCAAGCATTACCTATTGAAACAGTTAAAATCATTATTGTTGAACCAGGAGCCATACCATACAACAATCTCTTCAAGAATCCAGGTTGCTCTTCTAGAATTTCTTTTGTAGGCACTTAATATTCTCAAATCAAATCTTCAATTGAAACACAATATAACTTCCTTCGCACAAGATCCACTTCTTAACCAATATAGCAGGTGGTAAATATGACTGTTCTACTGTTATAGTTCTAACACATGCGTTTTGGCACACATCATTAAATAAGGTCCAACATTTCAGACCTAGTAAATGACATTAGGTTAACCAATGACTGATAAGTTATAATTTGGAACTGTAAAGAGGGTGACTAGAACAGAAGTTGAAAATGCTCATCACACTTCTTAAGAACGATCAATTAAAAGCACAAAAGCTAAAACTCCTCGATTATTGTACTTTATAGATGACCTTATGTTTCTTCCCTCAATAAAATAACACCATGCATACAAATAAAATTTCTAGCTGTAAAATTCACACACTGCAATCTTAGGTGTAGTTCTTTGTTTCCAAGTTAGTCATCTTTACTTGCTTCTGGCTTAATTGTTGTAAATATTTTGCAAATCAAGTCTACACTCACAAAAAGTAGAACACAAACGCCCCTCACCTAACCCTTGGATTGAAGTAAATGGTTTGTTTGAAAGCTATCATTTCTTAGCAGGAGGCTACCAACACGGACCAAGTGTCAACAGAAACAGTGAGAACATTATAAATTGTGAGAGTACAACATACAGCACAAAGCCTTGAATTTGATCATATGAAATGCTTAAAACACTCTTACATAATTTGCTAAAACATGAAAAAAGCAAATTGAATGTCCCTCCAATTCAAGGCTCTATGCTTCCAACAAAACTCTCAAAGGGCAGCAATTGATACTTGTAAACTCACCGTAGAGTAAATATTCATAAAGAAATCTCACTAGAAATACAAGAATATCTTGAAAATGTCTGCCGTTAACTGGACTATGAAATGTATTCAAAAGAATTCTATTTGGTCGCCTGAGCAATTATATTGCTCAAAGAACCAGCCTGTTCTTTGGCACTCTCCACCAAAGAATCCTGCAGCAAACAAAAATCAATTGTCATAAAACATCTGAGACCAGACATCTATTCAGCTTTAAGCAATGTTAAAGGATCGATGAATTTGTAACCTCCAGTAACAATTGAACTCTAGAACCAGAAGTAAATTACTCATACCTGAGCAGCTATAACTCGTGCAATGGTCTTCTTGCTTGGTTCTAGAAGCTCTCCAGCAATCAATAGTTCGTCTAGTATGTAATAGGCCTAACAGCAATTTCAAAACATATAAGCTACAAGTCTTAAAATATACGTTAGATAGACAATATCTGAATTAATTAATAAATGACTATCCTAGTCTGCCCAGCACTTCAAATACTGAAGTAGGTGAAATTAAAGTTGCTAAAATGAGTACGCACTTTATGAAAGTTGAAGATAAGATCCAACTCACAAACCTGCAAGTATACATAAGGAAACATGAAATATCGTTACTACTTGAAAATCCACATTTAGATGCCAACTGCTAAACAATCTATATATGCAGTTTGGTCCTTGCTAAAGCATTGCAGATCTACAGATTAAAACAAATATCCAGACTGACTCACACTGCCAAAGTAGCGGTCAAGAATCTCCACATAGTGATGAATTATCTCAAGGACCTCCAGCTCATTATCCTCCCCATCAATGCACATGCAGAAATACAAGCTGGCATATCTATAATATAATAAACAGTCAGATTCATTTCACATAGAGGCCGTTGAGTAGGATAATCATGCCTTTTGTACATTAATGATTAAATGTCAAGATATTATCAGTTTGATTAGGTTAATCCCACATGGATGGGAAGTCCCTTGTAAGATATTTAGAAGAAATCTTATGCAAAAGAATCAAATGCTGTTACTGCATACTTGCTCTATTATTTAAAATTATATATCCTGCTGTGCATCACCACTGTGCCACAGGTAACTGCCTCAAGGTCATTAAAACCAATATAAACCTGCTTCCCATTAATACATAAACTATATGGATTATAGAAGCCGAAACTAAACAATCCACATAGGAATTATTTGTACTACTAATATTGCCTCATATTTAGAGTTACTGAATATTTGAATTCCCCAGTTTGTCAGGCTTCTGTGTAGCAGTAAGTTGGATATTGACAAATGCATTTCATGTGCATCATTTGATTGATGATTCATGTCATCTCTGAAAGGATAACTTTGCAGTAACTGATTGTCGATCTTGACCAATATTGTTGAATTCTCATTCCAAATTTTGATGCATCACTTTGATACGTATTGAATATATGAAGATGTTGACTACAAAACCCCACCATGCCAATTTACGAGACATTAAACCTATCATCTTGTGATTAGCTATTTCCTTAATAAGCATGTTATTGTCATGTGGAGCTACCACGAGCAGTGTCCTGGTTATGTGTGGCTTTTGGAATGATCTACAATATATTTATGTTGGACGCATGGTGGTCTGTTCCAGCATTTTGATGTAACTGTTACAGACATTGATAAGAGATCAAGTACAATCTATAATTAATCAGTGGTCAGGAATTGTCTGCTCACACTATCAGAATAATTCATCTACAGTTAACCTTTTGACTGAAGCTGTTGAGTTTAACTGGCAGACCTTTTTCCAAGATTAGGATCCCCCATGATGCAACATTCTAGAAGTCAAAATTGACTGGCCTATATAAAAACACACATGCATATACATGCAAACTAAGGATACCCCTTTTGGAAGACGCTGTAAAGAATAAATAACAGGACTTGTCAAGAAGCTATAAATTTTCAAATCAATGCTATCCCATATATGGATGTTGAAATGCACACCATGCCATAGTACATTAGTTACCTAAAGGACAGCAATGATACCCTTGGCGCATATCTGCATTGTGCAGATCTATGTCAGGAGTTTGCTATAAACTGGAAGTAATCTTCAGAAACCTAGTTCTTCAGGGTGTGCTTGCGTTACAGTTTTCTGCCACATTTTTTTTATGAACTTAAAAGAATATGCTTATGTTCTGTTAGGTTTTCGTTGTTTATGCCATTTTAGTTTCAAATTTCAATAGCTCCTCTTGAGTAACCATGGTATTCAAGCTCAGAAAAAAGCTGAAGCATAATAACAGATATCATGCTCTATCAATCAAATTCTTGTTTAAAAACCACCTCATACCTTTTGTATACAACCTTGAAACCTCTCCATTCAATAAAATTACAGAGCTTGGGTCCTCTGCTAAGAATCACTCCACTAAGTTCACGAATTACCTAGACAAAGAAAATCCAACTTATGTTTGTGAGATTTACAAAACCACAATAAACAAAATAAAAATACAATTGCCAGCAAACTAAAACCTTTTAAACAGAATCAAGATGTTTTAGTTAAAATATATTTTATACATAGAAGTTTAAAGTTATTGTACTGTCTACCTTTGTCCTCTCCTTCTGCGAATAAGGAGAATACCACTTTGTCAATCTCACTTTGCCCTGCCGGCTAATTAGAAGCACATACTGAATCTGAAAAAACAGAAACATGAACTACCCTGTGAATTTTCCAAGTTGCTTAAAAAGGTGAAAATCTTATAGGCAGTTGTCCAAGATAGACTCCATATGAAAAGAAAAAAAATCAATTATTGGCCCATGTGACCAAATATGCATTTGTTTTTATTCAATATTCTTAACCATACAAACTGTAAATAAAATAATAATACAAATAATAATAAATAAAAAATCTTAAAATGAAAATGAGAGAATGTTATTTTCTTTATAGAACCATACACAAGGTTGTAAATGTGTTCAGCATAAACATCATAATGCAGGGGCAGACATAATTCAGCACGAAAGCCTTTCACCTATGAGGCATTGTCTATTGACCCAGACAATTCTATTGGATTGTGACAACAACAAAACAAAAATCTTATCTTAAGAAAAATCTATTTTTTCCTTAAAAGAATACAATTTCCTTAAGAGAAAAATCTAGTTTTTTCTGAGTTTGAAGATGGCTATTATGTGGAAGATATTATAGATATCTTTGTAGCCTTGAAAGCAAACTAATTTTGTAATAGCAACAGACGCATGAAGATCGTAAATTTTGCTCTGAGCAATAAGAATACTGATACTTTGTCCCATGGATGTTTCCTTGGCATATTGTCAAGATTTTACCAAGTAAATCTATGTCTTGATGAATGTTATGCTGCTTTTCTATTTTATCTTTTCTGTTATTTCTTCGCAACTAATTTATGCTGCAATATAATTTTATTCTATGGGTTCACATTTTTGCAACAAGTAGCATCAGAGCAATTATTTTGCAGTGATTGTGTTAGGATTTGGTGTTTTTTTTGCAGCATCAAACGGTGAAGATTTAGAATGCAAAGTTCAAGGTGGAGAAGTTCAATGGGAAGAATAACTTTGAGCTATGGAAACTCAAGATGCATGATTTGTCAGTGCAACAAGGATTGCACAAGGCATTGGTAAGCAAGTCAAAGAAACCTATGAATATAACTGATGAGGACTAAAAAGATCTGGATACAAAAGCTCTTAGCACAGTTCAATTGTGTTTGGAAAATGTTGTTCTTTTTAATATTGTTGGAGAGGAAACAGATGCAGGCTTATGGAGCAAAATAGAGTCTTTACATGACAGAATCCTTGACAAACTTAATCTACTTGAAGAGGCAATTGTACAATTTGCAAATGAAGGTACCAAAATTGCTAATCACTTAAATGTTTTCAGTACTCTTATGTGCCAATTAGTTATATGGGTGTAAAAATTGAAGATGAAAGCAAGGCAGACACATTATTGTGTTCATTGCCTAAATCCTATAATCACTTAGTTCCATTAGTTTTAGCACAATTGATACCCTTGAATTTATTTCTGTTGTGGGAGCTTTGTTATCTGAAGAGGTACGGAGGAAATCTAATATAGAAACCTCCACAACAAAAGTAATGGTGGCTAGTGATCGATCCACAAAAAAAGGGGAGGATTCAAGAGGTACATCCAGATCTAAGTCAAAAGGCGAGTAAAGGGAAATGTTGGTACTACAACAAATCAAGGCATTTCAAGAAAGATTGTTGGAAGAGGAAAAAAGACAAAGATGACTCCAAAAAGGAAGCAAATCCGATTAAGACAAGTTCAAGTATGGTTGATAAAGTACTATCTGTTTGTAATATCTTACAATATCACGAGAAACAGTTATTAGATTCTGGTGCTTCTAATCACATGTGTCTACATAGGAGTCGGTTTTCTTCTTACCAACTATTGATGGTGGTGTTGTTCTTATGGGAAACAATGTTTCTTGTAAGACTGTTGGGATTGGAAGCATTAAGATTAAAATGTTCAATGTCGTTTTAAGGACATTGACAGTGGTAAGACATGTACTAGAACTCAAAAAGAATTTAATTTCCTTTGGAGTTTGGATTTTGGAGGTTATAAATTTACATGTCAAAGTGGAACACTAAAAGTGTCCAAGGGCATTTTGGTGGTCATGAAGGCTACAAAGTTTGGAAACCTTTACAAGTTAGAAGGGAGTACTTAAATAAATGAAGTAGCAGTGGTATCTGTGGAAGCAAATCAATCTACTCGTTTATGGCATCAAAGACTAGGCCATATGAGCAAGAAACGGCTAAAGGTACTAATAAATTGTAAGTTACTTTCAAATTTAAAATCTTTGAATTTGAACTTTTGCAAGCATTGTGTTTTTGGGAAGTAGTGTAGACAAAAGTTTAAAATAAGTAGTCATACAAGGGTATTCTAGATTATATTCATTCAAATGTTTGTGGACCATCCCCTATAGTTTCTTTTGGAAGATCATCATACTTTGTGGCATTTATAAATGATTACTCTGGAAAGGTGTGGGTGGAAGCAAATGAATCTATTTGTTTATGGCATCAGACTAGGCCATATCAGCAAGAAACGGCTAAAGGTACTAATAAATTGTAAGTTACTTTCAAATTTAAAATCTTTGAATTTGAACTTTTGCAAGCATTGTGTTTTTGGGAAGTGGTGTAGACAAAAGTTTAAAATAAGTAGTCATACAAGTAAGGGTATTCTAGATTATATTCATTCAAATGTTTATGGACCATCCCCTACAATTTCTTTTGGAAGATCATCATACTTTGTGATGCAGGAGCATCCTTGGTTCTTGGCAATCTTGCATCAACCAAAATTATTTTCATTTAGTTTTGTTCTTGTTCCTGTTCGAGTTGGCAGATTCGATGTTTCTTCATGTTTTCTCACCAGACCTCGCGGATCTATGGTTTCATCGTGGACATGTTTAGATTCCTTATTCCAAGTTTTCAGCTCGATTAGATCTTTTTCCGACAAGTTATCGCTTCCATATCAAGTGACAGTTTTTGGAATTGGCCTCGAAATAATTTCAAACCTAACGGCTAGTTTGATCGATCGTAGATCTTTCCCGTAGCTTGCGGATCCTCATGGTGTGTTCTAAATTGTTTCGTGGAGTTTCCTCGACCTTAATTTTAGGTCCACACTTCCTCATACACATCTACCATGGACAAAATTCAAATTTGAGGCTGACTTGTTCCTGCACACGTTACGTTTCCTTCATCGGAGATTGTAATGATCTTTGGCTGACACGGATGTTTCTAGATATGCGGATATGCTATAAAGCTTGTAATAGATCACTAGAATAGAAATCAATCAAGATTAGGAAGATTAAGAAGATTATAGAGTTTGATCTGTAAGGTTTTCGCTCGCATGTATGAGCACTATAGTTTGAGCATGTTGTAAGCAGGCCTATGAGCCGAATCTGTAATCCCGAATGTGGCCAACTATATGTAATTGAACTTCATGATAATAAGAATGTTTGTATCTGCATTTGCCTCCATATTCTGTGTTGCTTCTATTGTGTGACTCTTGCTGCACGGTCCGGATAGTTCTCCTTGAGGACCCTCCTACCTTGGCTGCAACAAATGGTATCAGAGTTGGTTGCAAACCTTGAGTGGGTTGCGATCCTTGTGGCATTCCTTGGGTGAACGGATTGCCGATTTGAGGCAAGCTATAAGTGTGTTCAATAGATCGTCGAGAGAGAGAGGCAATTGAAACCTTGTAGTCAAATCGCTGAGTTGAGGCAGTTGCACCTGAGCAAAGGGAGAGATCCCGCTGAGAAGGATGAACCCTAGAAGAATAGAGCAGATGATGGAGGACTTTAAAAATGAGATCCGGAACATCTTGGGCGGTCTGAGGAGAAACCTTAAACCGGCGGATGAATATGAAGAGGCTGCAGAAGAACTTGAGGCTGAAGGACCGATAGATGAGGGAGAAGAGAGACTGTTGAGAGAAATAGCACAAGCAAGTAAAAGTCATAGGGTGGAGGTCTCTAACTTCTCTGGTACATTGAATCCAGAAGACTTGATAGATTGGATAAGGGAGTTGGAAGACTATTTTGAGCTTGAGGATATTAGAGAACCCCTGAGGGTTAGGTTGGCACAAACTAAGTTGAAAGGGCATGTTGCCTTATGGTGGAAAGAGTTGCAGAAGGAAAGAGTGGAAAATGGTGAAACAAAAATCACTCGGTGGAGGCTGATGGTTGCAAGGCTGAAAGCTAAGTTCATACAGGGAGACTATGAGTTGGACTTGTTCAAGAAGTTGCAGAACCTGAAGCAGAAGGACCTGAGTGTGAAAGAGTATACCGAAGAATTTTACAAGATGACAATCAAATCTGGGCACCGAGAGATGACTAGGGAGAAAGTGGCAAGGTATGTAAATGGCCTTAGATTTAACATTCAAGATGAGATGAGTACGTTGAGGATTTCCCCAGTTGAGGATGCCTTCCAATATGCTCTTAAGGCAGAAGATAAAGTGAAGAAAAGACGGCAGAATAACACCAGAGGCAAAGAGAAGCAGATGAGCAACAGCAAGGAGAAACAGACAAGTGAAGAAGAATCAAGATCTAAGTGGAATAAAGAAGCGGATCAAAGGGCACAAAGGAGAGGAAATGGCAGTAGAGAATTCCTGGGTAAATGTTTCAAGTGTGGAGAAAGTGGACAGCGATCTTTTGAGTGTTCTAAGGGATCAAGTAAAGGAACTGGTAAAAAGAATTTTGTGGCACAAGAAGAGCAGGTAGATGAGATAGAACCGAAGCAAGGAGAATCTCTTATGCTTAGGAGAGTCTTGATGAGGCAAGGCAGGGAAGAGATTGGGACTTCACAGAGGAAGAGTCTTTTCCGAACTGTGTGCAAATCAGGAGGTAAGTGCTGTAAGGTTATTGTGGATAGTGGAAGTACTGATAACTTGGTATCTGAGGAGATGGTAGAGAAACTTGGTTTGAAGAGGTTTTTGCATCCTTGACCTTATAGGATAAGTTGGTTACAAGATGATCATATAGTGGAAGTGAAAGAGCAGTGCTTGGTGAACTTAAACATTGGCCCTTTCAGAGATGAAGTTTTGTGTGATATTTTGTCTATGAGTGCCTGTCATGTCCTGTTGGGTAGACCTTGGCAGTTTGATAGAGGAGCTATATATGATTGCAGGAGGAATTTGATTATTATAGAGAAGGATGGGCAGAAGTTTACTTTGGCTTCCTTGAAGAATAAGGAGGAAGTGAGGAATTTGAGTCTTATGAAGAGTTGCAGTGCTGAGAAACGAGATGCAGAGGTTGTACTGGAGGATGGCATGGATTTGAAAGGGGACCTCGTGGTTAAGTCTGAAAGCAAGATGGTACCGGTTGGATGTACGGGTGGGGTTGTGCAACAGAAGACTTTGGTTGCAGGTAAGATGGAGTCTTGTAGAAGGATTAGGTTGGATGAGCAGAAGAAAGTGAGTGGTGGTAAATGTCCCTTACTACCATGTGCTGATATGAGGCAAGGAAAAGAAGGTGAAGATAAGACGAAGTCGAAGGATCTGGCGAAGGGGAGAAAAGAGGCTAGAAAGAGAAAAGGTACAGATAAAGAAGACATTTGGACCAAAAATGAGCATGGGATCTATATCCCGAGCCCAGTCAGATGTTCATGAGTTCCTCTCATGGAACATCTTTTCTCACCAGGGGTGTCTAATGTAGGAGTATCCTTGGTTCTTAGCAATCTTGCATCAACCAAAAATATTTTCATTCAGTTTTGTTCTTGTTCTTGTTCGAGTTGGCAGATTCAGTGTTTCTTCATGTTTGCTCACCAGACCTCGTAGATCTATGGTTTCATCTGGACATGTTCAAATTCCTTATTCCAAGTTTTCAGCTCGATTGAATCTTTTTCCAGCAAGTTATTGCTTCCGGATTAAGTGACAGTTTTTGGAACTGGCCCCAAAATAATTTCAAACCTAACCGCTAGTTTTGATCGATCGTGGATCTTTCCCGTAGCTTGCGGATCCTCACAGTGTGTTCCAAAATGTTTCGTGGAGTGTCCCCAACCTTAATTTTAGGTTCACACCTCATCATACGCATCTACCATGGACGAAATTCAAATTTGAGGCCGACCTGTTCCTGCACATGTTACGTTTCCTTCATCGGAGATTGTAATGATCTTTGGCCGACACAGATGTTTCTAGATATGCGGATATGCTATAAAGCTTGTAATAGATCATTAGAATAGCAATCAATCAAGATTAGGAAGATTAAGAAGATTATAGAGTTTGATCTGTAAGGTTTTCGCTCGCATGTATGAGCACTATAGTTTGAGCATGTTGTAAGTAGGCCTGTGAGCCGAATCTGTAAGCCCGGAGTGGTCGACTATATGTAATTGAACTTCATGATAATAAGAATGTTTGTATCTGCATTTGCCTCCATATTTTGTGTTGCTTCTGTTGTGTGACTCTTGCTGCACAGTTTGGATAGTTCTCCTTGAGGACTCTCCTACCGTGGCTGCAACACTTTGTGACATTTATAAATGATTACTCTAGAAAAGCAAATGTGTTTAGTGTATTTAAACAATTTAGAGTTTTGGTTGAAAAGAGTACTAGCAAGTCAATCAAACGCTTACAAACAGCTAATGGGAGCAAGTTCACATCTTTGGAATTTGAAAATTATTGCAAGGAAGCTGGGATCAAAAGGCATAAACCATAGTTTACACTTCTCAACAAAATGTTGTTGCCGAACACACGAACAAGACTCTTCTACAAAGAGCAAGAAGCATGCTTAGTAATGCCAAATTGCAACAAGAGTTGTGGGAAAAAGCAGCCTCTACAACTTGCTATCTGGTAAATCAGTCACCGTTAGTTGCAATAGACTATAAGATTCTTGAAGGAGTATGGATAGGTCATTTTTGTGATTACTCAAATCTGAAAAAAAATTGTTGTGATGGATATGCTCTTATTTCTAAAGATCAACATTTTAAATTGGACCCCAAATCAAAAAAGTATATTTTGTTGGTTATGGTGGAGTTAAGGGATACAAACTATGGGATCCTACTACCCACAAAATCATCATTAGTAGAGATGTAGTGTTTGATGAATCTCCTCTCATAAAATCAAACATAGTAGAAGTTGAAACAAAATAGGAACAAGGACCACAATATCAACAAATTCAGTTAAAAACTCAGCCATCTATAAAAAATCGGTAGCAAGAAGAAGCTTCTAAAGAAGAAGATAAGGATGCAAAAATATATAGCAAAATGTGGAAATGCCACAACCAACTCTAAGGAGACCACATGAGTCATAAATCCACCTAAGAGGTGTGACGATTATATTTCATCTATTGCTTTGATTTCTAATGATGGGGAACCTAGTTGTTATCAAGAAACAATGGATGATATTGAAAGTGCCAAATTGAAAATAGCAATGAAAGAAGAAATGGATGCCTTGGAGAAGAATAAAACATGGGACCTAGTAGAACTCCCAAAGGGCAAGAAAGTAGTTGGTTGCAAATGGGTCTACAAATTGAAGAAGGGTGTTGATGATAAAGTTGACAAGTACAAAACAATACTAGTAGCAAAAGGGTATTCTCAAAAAGAAGGTATTGATTTCCATGATTTCTTTTCACTAATTGTTAAGCTTATTTCTATGAAGGTAGTATTAGCACTAGTTGCTTTACTTGATCTTGAGTTAAAGCAACTAATGTTAAAACAACATTTTTACATGGAGATTTAGATGAGGAGATATATATGGAACAACCAAAAGGGTTTGTTCAAGGTCACAAAGGAAGATTTGTTTGCAAACTCAAGAGGTCATCATATGGCTTGAAGTAGTCACCCAAGTAATGGTACAAAAAGTTTGATTCCTTCATGGTGAGCCAAAATTTTGCAAGGAGTAAGTATGACCACTATGTTTACTTTAAAAGTTTGAAAAATGGTTTATTCATTATCTTGGTGTTATATGTTGACAATTGGCTTAGTTGGCTAGGATGTTTGAAATGAAAGATCTAGGCGTAGAAAAACAAATTTTAGGCATATAAATACATAGAGACAAGGAATATGGTAAGCTTTGGTTATCACAACAGAAGTATGTGGAAAAGATCCTCATAAGATTCAGTATGAAGAATGTGAAACCAGTAAATATTCCTTTGGCTTCCCATTTTATTTTATTTTCAAGTTTGTGTCCTAGTAATAAAGAAGAAAAGGATTTATATGGCTCCTGTACCATATGCTAGTGTAGTAGGAAGTTCAATGTACACGATAGTATGTACAAGACCAAATATTTCACATGCAGTTGGTGTTGTTAATAGATACATGGCAAATCCAAGTAGAGAGTATTGGGCAACAATGAAATGGGTGCTTCACTATCTTAGAGGCATAAGTGATTATTATATCACCTATAATGGCTGCAATGATTTAGTTTGTGGTTATGTTGATTCAAATTTTGTAGATGATTTGGACAAAAGAAGATCTACTTCAGTTTACATTTTTACTTTTGCAAGAGGACCTATTTGTTGGATGTTAAAGCTTCAAGGAATAGTCGTTTTATCCACTACTGAGGCAAAGTATATGGTTGTCTCACATGCATGCAAGGAGGCAATTTGGTTAAAGGGTCTATTGGGTGAGTCTAGAAAAGTGCAAGACAAGATATATGTATTCTATGACAGTAAAAATGCTATCCATTTGGCTAAAAATCTGACTTATCACAATAGGACCAGGCATATTGTGATTAAATACCCTTTTATAAGATAGGTTATTAATGGAGGTTGAGTAGCTCTTGAGAATCATATGCTAAAAATTTGTGCAAACATGTTTACAAAACCAGTATTCTTAGAGAATCTAAGATGGAGTTTGGCTTCTCTTGGCTTGCTGAAAAAGTGATGAATGAGCACGGACAAATATCAGGTAAATTATTGTCAAGGTGGAGATTGTTGGATTCTAACAACAAAGAAACAAAAATCTTATCTTAAAAAAAAAAAAAAAATCCTTAAGAGATAATCTACAATTACCTTAAGAGAAATATCTAATTTTTTCTAAGTTTGAAGATGGTTGTTATATGGAAGATGTTATATATATCTTTGTAGCCTTGAAGGCAAATTAATTTTTTAATAGCAGCGGCTGCATGAAGATTGTGAGTTTTCTTTTGATTAATAAGAATACCAATGCTTTGTCTATGGATGTTTCCTTGGCATATTGTCAAAGTTTTACCACAAATCCGTGTCTTGTTGAATGTTATTATATTATTCTGTTTTATCTTTCTGAAATGTTCCCCTTAATTTTTTCTTGATTTTTTTCAGTTCACATACAATACAATCATGCACCCGTTAAGGTTAGCTCCAAATCAAAACGATGTGGAAATAAACTCTAACCAAGAATGCGCCCTAAAACCACTTAAGGAAGAGGGGCAAGCATATGGTTAGAGGATCCCTAGGATCTAATAATTCAATAACTGACTTGATTACAATTGAGAGAAAGAGCTAAACTCAACACCAAGAATGTGCACACAAAATCCTTTAGAAGGCGAGGTGCTAACATATAGTGGAATGCTAATTACAAAACTGAAAGAACACTTCTATTGCTGAGCAAGCATCCACAAGCGGTGGGAATACTCCACTTATTTAGTGGGTGAGATTATTACAAAATTATTAAGGCAGCAAGCCAGCCATGTAACCACACTTCCACTTGAACAGTGGAGGGTATACAATCCTCACAACCACTTATTTTCGTGGGGGGAATACAACATTAATGAAAGATGATTTATTAAACTCAACCACTCAATTGTGGGAGTATAGAAATAAACTAATTGCAGCAAATAAACAAATAGCTGTTAGTACTACCAAACCAGCTTTACAATGATAGTTTCCAACTGCAAAAGAGAATAGATAAGCTTTCAAATTCACAATAAGTTAGAGTAAACAATCTCTAACAATTACAATGCAATAAAGATGTAGAAATGAAGCTCAAACCAGCAATATGCTAAAATCACTAAGTCTGATCAGAAACAGAAAGAACAGAAAATCAGACCAGTAATGAAAAGATTCACTGAAATGCTCATATCTTCGCCAAACGGAACTCGATTGACGTGAAACTGAATGCAGATGAATCCTTGAACATAGGCATCCAAATCACAACAAAAAGACACCTTTAAAACTCCCACTTGTCAGTGGCACGAACCCCAATGCAGCCAAGAAGAAAGGTACGGCCTCCAAGAAGGGTCGACCTTCTCCCAAAAATCCAAAACTTCGTAATAAAATCTGCAAACTTGCAAAAATCGGTGCCCTCCACGGTACAACTTGGGCCAATACCCAGAATGAAATAAAAATCAGAGGTGAAACTGTCAACAAAAATTCACTTCAGCCATTGACATCAACAATACAAACAGATTATAAATCAGCAACCTGCCTGTAATTAAAACAGAAAATTGAACTCTTCCACACTCCTGAATGAAGCATGGTCTTCAGAAATCTTTCTAGGAAGCCATAGTTTCAGGCCCGAAGAAAGGAGAATTTGCTAAGCTTCCTCTTAGCCAGGTTTGCTAAGCTACCTCTCAACCAGGTTCTGGATTCAATCCAACAACATAACTTTACTTAATTTTCCAAAGATCATCAGCTCTCCACAAAGCATCAATATATAAGCTTTAGTTGGGCAAATGAATCAACTATAACTCCCACAAAGAAAACTCTTCAATTCCTTCATGGGACCCCAAACACCACCAAATGCACTTTTAAATATTTAATATTTAAACTCTTCATTCTCATCTCCAAGTCGTCCCACTTTAATAAGAAATAAAACATTTAATAAAATATTAAATGTATCCACGTTATGGCCCCAACTTAAAAACAACTTGAAGTCATTAAGCTAGGCGTGGGGTACAACTTCAAAACATAATTTTAACTAAGTATGGAACTTAGTCCAAAGAGGTAACGAAGAGCAATGCTCAAATTGCAATTGATTATTGCTAAAAATAGCAAACTAACATTAGCCGAGCTGAACCAAGCCGATAAAGATGCCACTGCCACAAATGGACTTACTAAAAATAGCAAATGCCAAAAATAGTAAGTTCACTGCAAACTCAACAGAAAGCCAAACTGAACAACCACACTGAACTGCAAAAGACTGAACTGTTGCTAGAATGATACTGCTATAAATTGACTTACCAAAAATAGCAACTGCTATAACTAGTAAGTTTGCAAAACATCAATTGAACACCAACTGAGCAGTAAACAAGACTTACTATAAATAGTAAGTGTTTCCAAACGCCTTTTGAGCACAAACCGGGAAGCCAACATGACTTACTATAAATAGTAAATGTCTGGAAAGGTTGTCAGATGGAGATGCATGTTACACCATTCTGAAGTTCTCTAAAAACCCAGAAAAACCCAAAAGCACACTTCCAGACTCCTGTATGCAAGCCTTAAAAAATGCATCTGAAACCTCCTATAAAATAGGAAACCCTAATTTTCGCTTCTGCTTAGCCTACGAGTTTCTGGAAATAGGCTAAAATCTCAAGAAGAGCGTAAGGCTAAATCGGGGACATTACACTTTTTTTGTTATTTCTTCACAACTAATTTGTGCTACAATATTATTTTATTATGTGGGTTCACGTTTTCGCAACACATTCAATGACTAATAATGCTTGTAGCTTTTCTTATAGGCATGTTACAAGACCAACTAATCTTAGAGCTTGCTCTAAAATCCTTGATTGTAGCCTAATTACCAACTTCCTCACTTCTTCCAAGGGATCTTCAACCTTGAATGTTTGGAGCTATGTCACCAATTCAGATACACGTATGGGCTTTAGGGTTCAAGTCATTTGACAATTCAATGTCAAATGTAAAATCAAAAGAAGAATACAATCAATAATCTTCATCTTGCTCTCCATCAAGAGCACCAATATCATTAATTGGTTCATTTGAACCACATGAAGCAGCAACACCACTCCCATTAGCTACAAGACTCTCCTCTTTCTCTAAAAAACCATGGTGAGCCATTCAACAAAAGCACCCAAGTCAGCACACTTAGAAGCTACATATCAGTTCCTCATTGCCCCCTTTGTGTACTCAACTTGCTTATGTAACATGAAGTGCAAATTGGAAAGTGCATAGACCAACTCCTCTACCTTTTTTGCAGCCAACCAGTTGCAGTTATCAAACATGTCCTTTCAATCCTTAACACTTAGACAGCAGCAGCCTTGAGCAATGAAAAACTAAATGTTTTTTATGTTTGGCTTGACAGGTAAGTTTAAAATGTGTTTTTGTGTTTGTGTTTTGTAGCTTGTGTTTTTAGATTTCTTTTAAGGTTTAGATTGGTATTTTAGATTTTTTTTTCATTTTAAAATATGCATTAAAAATAAAATCCTTTTAAGTTTACTTGTGGGTAGTGTGCCCTGTAGGTCCATCTGGGGCATGCCCTGGACAAAACCCCCAAGCACCGGACCCTAGAACCATTCAATCCTGGTAAAGGTGCTATCTGAACAAAAATAGTAACTTTGATTAGAGTAATACAAATTTTATCTCTTCAAGAGTTATGTTCTCCCACCAATGATCAACAAAAGGGCCCTTCAACCATGTCAAGCCTGCCTCTAGGTGACACCTTTTGGCATGTTCTTAATGGCAATAATGCAGATATTCTAGTAGATACTACTACTGGTAAGGACTAGTGCTGGAAGGCTTTTGTTGTTCCCTTTCCCAGATATACGTGCTTTGTAGCTATAAATCTCTCTCTCCCTCTCCTTCTATGTTTTCCCAACCTTACTAGTTATCCACTGTGGTCATAACATTTCTATGTTACACAATAGGATTTAATCCCACTCTACTCCACATTATTTGTTCTTTGTTAGGCTGAGTTATATTCTGACACTCCCTTCACTATTTTTATATTCTTGTAGTTCTAGTCTCATTGAATTATCTCAGTCTTCAGTGGATGCTAGCAACATTTTTCTCATCAAAACCTTGTTAGTGTGGTACTATTCATCATTCCTTTCATTTAGATTGAACAGATAAGAATTTTTTGAAGCACATTGTCATTCTTCAAATCTTTCTACCAAACAATATGGTCTTCCTTATATTAGCAAAATATTAGCACAGTTGTCATGACCCCGCCCATAATTAATCGCAGCCCATTTTGGTCGATCATGGAAAAGGAGGCAATTAGCATCAAAAAGACAAAATAAAAATAAGTTAAGAAATCTAAAGCCAGTGCTCCATCTTGGAAAGTTAAATAAATAACAAAATAATTATTATAATTAATCAAGAAAGGTAGTACCATTGGTAATACAAGGTGATGATCTCTCATTTGATCATCAAGTTCATTTTTCATTCATATTCGCACTCCTAGAAGAAGTTCGCACTTGAGCAGCGGATCATCATCTTGAGCAGCAGATCATTATATTGATACAGCAGATTGATTTCAAGGGGAAACATATTCTTGTTGTATCTTCGCATCTAGGAGAGGTGCTATTATTCTTTGTTGATGTTGAGCTTCGGGCTACATACTTCCGCCTTGCTTGTTGAACAATAAATTCATATAGCCTAACGGCTATTCATTTATTGCATTGATTAAAGTGAAGAGGTGCTTCACTTAACAACTTATTATATTTAATTATTGTGAATAATTAAATGGGGCCGACCTTATTAAAGAAATAATATTTATTTCTTTATTGCTATAAGGCCAACCTACTTGAAGAGTCACACTATTTTGTATTTATACAAGGTCGAGTTTGCTCATTATCATCATCAAGTTTCATTCATTCATTCGCACTCCTTGAAGAAGTTCGCACTTGAGCAGCAAATCATTATTTTGAGCAGCAGATCATCATCTTGAGAAGCAGATCTTCACATTGTTGCAGCGAATATATTTCAAGGAGAAATATATTCATTTTGTATCTTTGCATCTAGGAGAGGTGCTATTGTTCATTGTATCAAATTTGGCCTTGTGTTGGGCCTGAGTTGTAAGCAGATTTCTGCTCTTATTCCTGAATATATAAGTGATATATTTGTTGGTTTTTCTCCCTCGAGTAGGAGGGTTTTCCCAAGGTATGTGGTGTTCATTGTCTTATTTGTTGCATTTTCTGATTGCTTTCATTTCTGATCCTAAAACTAACATTCTTTGTATCATATTCAGCATTGTGTTGGGCCTGAGTTGTAAGCAGATTTCTGCTCTTATTTCTCAAATAAATAAGCGATATATTTGCTGGGTTTTTCTCCCTCGAGTAGGAGGGTTTTCCCAAGGTATCTTGTTGTGTTGCATTTTCTGATTGCTTTCATTTCTGAGCCTAAAAACTAACATGTTATCAGAGCGGGTTTATGTGAAGATCCGATCAGATTTGTTAAGCAGTCTTTATGGTGGCCATGAAGGACGTAGCCCTTGATATGGCTAAGCAATAGCTTGAATCGTTGATTATGTCAGATGATCTTGCACTTGGTTGACATTCATAAGTCGAATTTGGATCAGAGTGGCTGGTGCGGCAAACTCTTATAGTTGGGAATCTTGTATACTACAGGCCAGGCGATGGAGAACAGTTATGTGCGTTGAACTCGTGGATACTAAAGATCCGTTATTGGGCGAAGCTTGGAAAGATGCTGCCAATGAGAATGGAGTGTTGGTGTCACACTAAAACAGAAACGTTTTTTTTAATTCCTGGCGCAAGCATTATTGAAGGTGTCTACAGATTTCAGTTTGCATCGCATAATTCTGAAGATTAAAATCTTTTGATGCCATGAGTGAAGATTACAATGCCTATTTTCATCTAAAGCTGAGTATATGTGGTTCTTATTGCAGATCTGATAGCTTACTTCATTGTCTTGAACATATGTTGTGCCTTGAATGTGTTGTCTGTGTGATTTCGGGTCACTATGTAAGCTACTATGAGCTGAGCTTGGCACAAAATTGTTTTATGTATTTCAGTTGAGTTTATGTGTAACAGGTGGCTGCACAAAAAACAGATTTCTGATAAATTCAGTCATTGTCACATGCTTGAATCTTCAGAAATTGTATAAGGTGTGTGGAAATCATACTTTGAAGAGGCAGCAATTTAGTAATTTGATCTTGTATATGGAGGACAACTCTAGCATGCATTCTTAAGATGCCTGGTCAAATTCATGGCTATGATGATGTGATGCTCTCAATATATATTTTTCAGTACATAGTGATATGACTGGTGTTATCCTTCATGCTGTGAAAAGCTTCTTTATGCTCTACTCAAGGAAGAAACTATTGAGCAGCCGAGGATAGCCTTGGAGAAGTACCTTCGCCGGTTGGCTACTCACCATGTACTGGAAAGGCATTACTGGCTGATGTTTGTAATAAAGAGATAAGTATTTTTGTTTGTACTCTTGAATAATGTTCATGAATTTCTTATGTAATTAATTCATGCTATAACATTGATTATGTATGCTTCTAGCATTGATATTTCTCTTCGAGATAGTTGAGTTCTATGAACTTTTAGTAATCTCTCTCTATAATGCTTCTAGGACGGATCAAGAAGCAAGAGGGTGATGAGAGATTGCATAGAGAGGAAGAGCTTGAGGCATCCTGTGAGGAAGTTATGCCGATTGGAGAAATGATCAAGCATGGAGTCATAGCTTGCAACCATGCGATTGAGTTGGTGGTTGAAGACATCTCTCGAAGAGGAAGAACCTATTCAGGTTGTCATTGTGATCAGTTTCTTCGAAGAGGAGGAATTAACCTTCAGAGGGAGTCTGACAAACCAACAAAGGCAACCTTGGATGAGGAGGTCAGGAGGTTGATGCAAGAACTTGGAGATTCAGAGGGAGTCTACTAAACCAGAAGAGGATGGTGATTCAGTTGAGCCTTTGGAACCAACTGATGGGCCAAGAGATATTGTCATAGGTCGAAAGATACCTTTATGGGCTAGGCAAATAATGCAAGAGGCAAAAAAGTTTGCAGCCCCTAGAGGAACATTCAGAGAGAGCAAAAGACCTCACAAGTTTTCAAACTATGTTGCATTGATGAGTCAAATCATTGAGTCTGAACCTTCCAGTGTTGAGGAAGCTACAAGTCAGCAAGTATGGAGAGATGCTATGGCTGAAGAATATCAATCTATCCTCAAGAATGATGTTTGGGACATTGTACCTAGACTAGAAGGCAAATCTGTTGTATCTTCTAAGTGGCTTTTTAAGATCAAGCATGCGGGTGATGGAAGCTTTGAGAAGTACAAGGCTAGATTTGTGGGTAGAGGATTCTCTCAGAAAGAGGGAATAGACTATGAAGAAACCTTTGCTCCGGTTGCTCGTTATACATCCATCAGAACCATTATTGCTATTGCAACAACTAAGGGATGGAAGCTACATCAGATGGACTTGAAGAAAGCATTCCTTAATGGTGTGATTGAAGAAGGGGTATACATTGAGCAACCTGATGGCTTTGAGATTCATGGGAAGGAATCTCATGTTTGAAGATTAAAGAAGGCTTTGTGTGGCCTTAAGCAGGCTCCTCGTGCTTGGTATGAGAGGATTGATCGATACCTGCTGAGCTTGGGATTCTCCAAGAATGATGCTGATTCAAACCTGTACTTCAAGGTAATTGATGGCGAAGCATTGATCTTGGTTCTCTATGTTGATGATCTATTTCTTACTGGAGAAGAACACCTCATTATCAAATGCAAAGGAGTTGGCTTCTGAATTTGAAATGAAGGATCTTAAGTACATGCATTACTTCCTTGGTTTAGAAGTATGGCAGAGGCCTAATGAGATCATTCTAAGTCAAGGGAAGTATACAATAGACATCTTGAAGAGATTTGGTATGATGGATTGCAAATCCATGTCTACACCTATGGAAACCAATTTTCAAAAGTTAAAGGAGGCTGCAACTAGTTCAAATCTGGTGGATCCTACTATGTACAGCCAGTTGATTGGATCATTGATGTATCTAGTCAATACTAGACCAGATATTTGCTATGCAGTGAGTGCACTTAGTCAGTTCATGTGTGAACCAAGGCAAATACACCTAGTTGCAGCAAAGCATATCCTGAGATACTTGCGTGGCACAGTTGGGTATGGCTTGAGATATTCTTCTAGTGTGGACTTGAAGCTACATGGTTATACTGATTTTGATTAGGCAGGGTGTGTTGCTGATCGGAAGAGCACCTCTGGATGTTGTTTCAGTTTGGGGTTTGTGATGATCTGGTGTAGCAGGAAGCAATCTTCAATGGCACTGAGCACCGCAGAGGCCGAGTACATTGCAACGTGTGTGACAGCTCGAGAAGCAGTGTGGCTTCGGAAGCTCCTTGCAAGATTGTTTGGACAATCATTGGAGCAACTGTCATTCACTACGATAAACAAAGTTGTGCAAAGCTTTCTATCAATCCAATGTTTCATGACAGAACCAAACATGTTGAGATCAAATACCATTATATCAGAGATATGGTATTGAGGAAAGCTATCCAGTTGAGATATATTAGCACTGATGAGCAGACAACCGATATTCCCACCAAGCCTCTCCAGAGTAAAGTTTGTGTACTTTTGAGACAAGCTTGGAATTGTGGAGAATGAAGCCCTAGTTGAAAGGGAGACTTAGCTTCTGGATTTTGCTCTAATGCATCTTTCTCTGTAAGAGAAATTTGAGGTGTAAGCCCTTGTTTAATGCATCTTTCTCTGTGAGAGAAATTTGAGGTTAAAGCCCTTGTTTCCACCCTCTGGGAGTAGCCATGGTGGATGTCATGTTGAGTGACTCCATGACAACATCACGTGAGAGAGTCCGTGATGATTTTCTTGTACTTGTGTTATTCACCCTCGGAATGTAGCCATGGTGAATGTCATGTTGAGATGACGACATCACGTTGAGTGATTCCGTGATGGGCACTTGTGCACATATGCTTTACCATATGGGAGTAGCCATGATGGTTGATATCATGATTGAGTGAATCCGTGATAAGCTTCTTTCACATTTGGGTGTAGCCATTGTGAATGTCATTTCAGGACATTGGTCAGCTGGAAGTATTCCTCCCTAGCTGAGAGAAAGTGTGCATGTTAGAACAGCTTCGGGCCTCATCCTTCTAGCCACGACTTTGAAGGAATAAATTCAATATAGCCTATCGGCTATTAAATTTATTGTTGATCGATATAAGTGAAGAGGCACTTCACTAAAGAAATAATATTTATTATTTATTTGGGTCGACTTCTTTATGGTGGCCGACCTATTTAATTATTGTAAATTCTTAACAAGGCCAACCTCATGAAGAGTCACTTTATTTTGTATAAATACAAGGTGATGATCTCTCATTTGATCATCAAGTTCATTTTTCATTCATATTTGCACTCCTAGAAGAAGATCGCACTTGAGCAGAAGAAGATCGCACTTGAGCAGCCGATCATCATCTTGAGCAGCAAATCATTATATTGTTACAGCAGATTGATTTCAAGGGGAAACATATTCTTGTTGTATCTTCGCATCTAGGAGAGGTGTTATTATTCTTTGTATCATATTCGGCATTGTGTTGGGCCTAAGTTGTAAGCAAATTTCTGCTCTTATTTCTCAAATATATAAGCGATATATTTGCTGGGTTTTTCTCCCTCGAGTAGGAGGGTTTTCCTAGGGTATCTTGTTGTGTTCATTGTCTTATGTGTTGCATTTTCTGATTGCTTTCATTTCTGATCCTCAAAACTAACATAGAAGACCACCCTTCCATGCTCTTGGCCTTGATCAAGGACGGTCAGCCTCCAAGGTGGACTGAGGGATGGAAGGGCGGCCCACCTTCCATGCTCTCACAATACAAGGACGACCAACCTTGAGATTTCTGTTTGCAAGCATTTCCAATAAATTCATGAGGTGATTTGCTATCAGAAATATGCTATGTTGTGTTGATCCAAATATTAATGATGCTATGAACTATCAATCTAAATATTATGATGTGATTTATTGATCTCAATATTATAACGTTTTATGTATGGATTTAAATATTATCATAAAGTTGATACTTGTTACTACTAATATCAGTTTTAGTGATTAATATTGTTTTGCGGGCCTAAAATTAGGAATTTCCCAAGTAGAGACATTACAATTGGTATCAGAGTTTTGATCTTGCCAACCTAAGGATCAAAAAGAAAATTGGTATATGCAATTGAGCCAAAGAGCTCAAAGAGCCTTAGAAAGAGAAAAGAGGAAGAACAAGAACCCAACTAAAGGTAATAAAATGGGTGATCATGAGGTCAATCTAGGAAATGAATTGAGGGCTTTTATGGAACAAGAGAAGACAACACAATTACTTCTCCAAACACTTCAAAACATGAACAATTCAATCAATACCCTTAGGCCCAACCCAACATAGGAGCAATGGAAGAGATGTAAATTCCAACCATTCTGAAAATAATAATAGAACTCCATTAAGATCATCACTTAGATTAATAAGACCTACCCTCTTACCTAGAGAAGAAGAACCAAGGGAAGAATAAGAACCCAACATAGGAGCAAATGACATTGACGAATGTGTAGAAGCATATTCAAGAATTGACCCTAACCTTAGGAGACATATTCCATTTAAAGAATATTGTGATGCAAGAACAAGAAACACCTCTATAGAGAAAGAAAGCAGCCCAACAAAGATTTACGACAAAGAGTGAGTAAAATGACTCTTCCCAATTTTGATGGATTGAGGAAGGTCACTACACGGGCATGGATCCAAAAACTAGACACATATTTTTCCCTTAGCACCACGACTGAAGAGGATGCTAATAAATTTGCCATTCTACACTTAAAGGGTATTGCACACGATTGGTGGCACCATGGAATTACCACACAAGGGCATCAAAATGTGGCAACGTATGATGAGTTTACACAAAAATTTATAGATCAATTTGACCAAAAGCATCCCAAAAGACATTTCAAAGAGTTGACACAATTAAAGCAACAAGGTTCAATGGAGGATTATGTGGCAGAATTTCAATCATGGTGTCAAGTGTTATCGAGAGGAGACTCACATACCTATTTATTAAGGGATTAACGGAGTCAATCCATGGCTTAGTGAGTGCTCTTGACCCTACATCACTACAAGATGCCATCCAAAAGGCATTAAGGTTAGAAGTTACAACAATTAAAGATAGGCCCTACTCCAAAAATACACCATTGGGGTCGCATAAGCAACTCCCTTACAAGAGAAATTGGCAACTAAAGACATTGCCTCCTCAATTCAACACCACGGAGGAATCCAAGAGTGATCTTTGGAAGAAAGTGTTGTGTTTATCTTGTAAGGAAAAATGGGAACCAAGCCATCTATGTTCAAAAAGGGGACAAGTCCACAATTTAGAAGCAATGACGGATGAGGAATGGATGAAGAAGAATTGAAGCCCAAAGAAAAAAGAATAAACAAGATGATGAAGAATATTCAAGTGGTACATTGGCCACACTTTCAAGGGCACTAAAGTATCACCCCTTCAAAATTCGTAGTGTGTCACAAGGACAAAAAGTGACTATTTTAGTGGATAGTGATGCTACACATAATTTCATTGATGAAGGATTAGTAAAAAGAATGAAGTTAGAAGTTGAAAATTTTGAAGGCTTCAAGATAATCATGGTGGATGGATTCACTAAGCCTTGCACACAAAGGATTCATCAACTAAGCATCACCTTGGGGAGACATAAAATAAGTGAAGATTTCTTGTAGTAAATATGGGGGATACATATGTAGTTTTGGGCGTCCAATGGTTACATTTCTTAGGAAGATATTATCAAGACTTTCAAAAGAGGAACTTTGTTTCCAACACAATGGCCAAGAAGTAATTCTCCAAAGCCTATTGGATGGGTCTCCAAGGATGGTATCATCAAAAAGGATGGAATGAGCTTTTAGGCATGGGCAAGTAGAGTGGGCAGCACAATGTATGATTCTTGATAAATCTTCATCCTAAGAAAGGTTTTAGTGATATTCCATTAGGACTATCTCCTAAGAGGGGTTTTGAACATACCATTGAACTAGAAGAAGGGACAAAACCTATAATCACCACACCTTATCACCACCCTAGGAAATATAAGGAAGAAATTGAGAAAACCATTAGGGAGATATTTGAAATGGGCATATACAACCTAGTTCTAGCCCTTTTGCTTCTTCCATAGTGCTAGTAAATTAAAAAAACGGCACTATGAGGATGTGTGTAGATTATAAAGCTCTTAATAAAAAAACTATTGAAAACCGATATCCCATCCCTAGGGTAGATGAGTTAATAGATGAACTTCAAGAGGCGGTATACTTCTCCAAGATAGACTTACATTCCAGGTATCATCAAATAAGAATGAGGAAAGATGTTCCTAAAATCACCTTTAGGTGTCAATTTGGGGATTTTGAATTCCTAGTTGTACCCTTTGGATTAACCAATGCCCCTACCACATTTCAATTTTGCATGAATAATATATTTTGCAAGCAATTAAGAAAATTCCTTTTGGTGTTCTTCAATGATATATTAATTTATAGAAAAACTTGGGAGGATCACTTGAGACAAATTGATGAAGTCTTGGGAATACTTGAGCAACAATCGTTATTTGCTAAAACATCCAAATATGAATTTGGGATGGATGAAATTTTGTATTTAGGGCATAAAATCAATGCCCAAGGAATTAGTGTGGACAAAGAAAAGATCAAGGCAATAAGAGATTGGCCACAACCAAGGACTTTAACTCATCTAAGAGAATTTCTAGGACTCTACAGCTACTATAGAAGATTTTTCAAAGGATTTTCAAGGCTAACTGCCCCCTTAACAAATTTGACTAAGAAAGGAGCTTTTACATGGAGTGAGGAGGCTCACCAAGCATTTGAAAAACTCAAAGAAATAATGAGTTCTTGTCTAGTGTTAGCCATTCCCGATTTCTCTCTCGTTTGAGTTAGAATGTGATGCCTTTGGGGAAGGAGTTGGTGCGGTACTTATGCAAAATAAACACCCCATAGCCTTTTTATTGATTTTCAAAATGCTATGTTACAACTACAAATATTACACACCAATAATATGATATTACTCCCATTCTTGTTCTATACATATTTATAGGAGTATTATATCCTAAATTATAGGAGAACTAGTATAACCTCCTATAACCACTCCTTTACTTAGACAAGTTGTTCTAACAACTTGTAATACAATCTCGTATAACCAAATACAATAATATTCTAATAAACTATACTAACAATAATATTAAGTCGTTTCTCAACAACTTAATATATATTACACTTATAACACCAATTTAAAAAACCATGTAAACACTAATTCCTAACACCCCCCCTTAGTGTGAACATGGGGAGAAAGAACATCACACAAGTTGGAAATAGAATTGTATGCCTATGCATACTTTAGGTCTGCATACTACTATTTGGATCTTGTTGTACATGATCACCTACATATGAGAACTTATCCAGTTTTCACTTCCAATGAACTCATCACTAGTCGACCACACTTCTAAGAAGTCTAAGAGTCAGAGGATCTTTGCAGCCAATTGTTCTCCTATACAATTGTTTGCAATATCGATGATGTCCATATTCTCCTCCTTTCAAATTTTAACACTTTCAACCACAATAAGCCCAACTCTTGTGGCTTGTGATCTTGATTCAAACGAACGACACCTCTCATCAACCTTTCATGGTTTTCACACAGGTTTACCACAAACCTGGAAATGAACAAGAACACATTCATCTGTTCACCTCATATGGTTTTTTGGATCACCACAAACCTTTTCAAGATCCATAAACTGCATCACACTAGTGCTTTTGTTTATTACAATATTTTACACTAAGAGGATACATAAGAAAATAACACACATAAATAGAAATACCACTGTTGTTGATCATGCCACTCGATCTCCAACAGCATAGAAAATTGTCACTGCCACACAATATAAAATAAAAGGCCACCAAAGCTGATAAGCGGCCTCGTCATTGGTGACTAACGAGAGGACGTTGAGTGTCCTCCAACCTCTTGTGCCTCCATCCTCCATTCGGTTTACAACTTAGAATTTTTTCTTAAAACAAAAATCAAATGCAGATTCTGATGAAGGAGATATCAGCAAAAGAAATGGTAGCAGCTAGCAAAGACAGCCAGCAAATCGCGTCAGACTTCCGCTTCAGGCTGCTAATGCAATATTGAAAATGCTTTCAAACAATTTCTGGGTTTTATTTCTCTCTTCTTCTTTCCAAATCATTTTGAATTTTGGAATTTCAATCACAAACGAGAAAGATATCACAGTTTTTTCGTGACTGTGTTAGATTGATCTAAAAAAATTTTTAAAAAAACAATATATCAGCCAACCATTTTCCTTTGCTAGCAGTTTCTTTATTGCTTCCTCACAAACCTAGCATCGTGAATGCTCTAATACCACATTGATTTTCAGAATGATATGTAACAACTACAAATATTACACACCAATAATATTATATTACTCTCATTCTCATTCAATACATATTTATAGGAGTATTATCTCCTAAATTATAGGAGAACTAGTATAACCTCCTATAACCACTCCTTTACTTAGACAAGTTGTTCTAACAACTTGTAATACAATCCCATATAACCAAATACAATAATATTCTAATAAACCATACTAACAATAATAAAACAACTTAATATCTATTACACTTATAATATCAATTTAAAAAACCATGTGAACACTAATTCCTAACACTTTGATAGTCAAAAGCTTAAGAAAACAGAGAAGACTTACTCTATGTATGACAAAGAAATGCTAGCAATTATGCATGCCTTAGCGAAGTTTAGACAATACTTGGTTTGTGGAAGATTTATTGTCAAAACCAACCATAACAGCCTAAGGTTCTTTTTTAACCAAAAGGACCTAAACTATAGGCAGCAAAAGCGGGTTAGCAAATTGCAAGCCTATGACTTTGATATTGAATACATAAAAGGAAAGAATAATGTTGTGGTCGATGCCCTATCGCGAAGACCTCATCTATATTCTATGATGGACATCTCAGTAGATTGGAAGAATTACATACTCGCAAAATATGTCAAAGATGCAATAGCAAATGACATATTAGAAGGAAAGTTACAAGATGACAAATACAAGGTGATGGAGGAACTCATTTTGTACAAAGATAGAATATATCCCCGGATAAAAACTAAAAGAAAAAATTATGATGGCTTACCATGACACCCCATTAGCAGGACATCAAGGCTACTATAAAACGTACAAGCAAGTGAGGAAAAGGTTTACTTGGAAGGACCTCAAGGGGGATATTTTGAAGCATATTATGGAACGTATGGTATGTCAAAGAAACAAGGTGGAACAAACATCTCTCGTAGGCTTGTTACAATCTTTGCCTATACCAAATCAAAAATGGGAGAGTATTTCAATGGATTTCATTGCGAGACTTCCAAAGGTGCAAGGGAAAGATTGTATATTTGTGGTAGTGGATCAATTAACTAAGTATGCTCATTTTCATGCAATATCTTCAGAATATAGAGCACCACAGGTAGCCGGTCTCTTCTTTAGAGAAATTTTCAAATCACATGGGCTATCTAAGAACAAAGTCAGTGATAGAGATAGCAGATTCCTTAGTTTATTTTGGCAAGAAAAAGATTGTATATTTGTGGTAGTGGATCAATTAACTAAGTATGCTCATTTGCATGCAATATCTTCAGAATATATTGCACCACAGGTAGTTGGTCTCTTCTTTAGAGAAATTTTCAAATTACATGGGCTACCTAAGAACATAGTGATAGAGATAGCAGATTCCTTAGTTTATTTTGGCAAGAACTCTTCGAGTTGGCAAAAACCAAACTTACCCTAAGCACTAGCTACCACCCACAAAAAAATGGGCAAACGAAAATTGTAAACAAGTAGCTTGAACGATATTTGCGAAATTATGTCACGAGGCAGAAAACCGCATGGATCAAATGGCTACATCTCGAAGAATATTGTTACAATACCACTCATCATATGTCAATAGGGATGAGTCCTTTCAAGGCATTATATGGGTATGAGACAATATCATTTGGAGATTCAATTCTTACTGAAAGCAGAGTCCCAGGAGCAAGAGACTTGGTGCAACAAAGTGTAGATATTTTAAATACACTCAAAGACAATTTGCATCATGTGCAAAATCAACAAAAGATGTATGCTGATACTCGAAGATCTAAGAGAACATTTGAAGTGGGAGACTTAGTCTTCCTAAGATTGCAACGCTATAAACAATCTTCTATAAAAGGAAGTGGAGCTGAGAAACTCAAGCCAAGATTCTATGGGCCCTGTAAGATTGTAAGAAGGATCGGCGAGGTTGCCTATGAATTGGAGTTACCAACCAATAGTTGAATTCTTTATCACAAGGTTTGGGTTCGTGTTCGAAATCGACAAGAATAAAATTCAGATTAAATTCAGCAACATCAAAAAAAATCATGATTAAATTCACCTAATTAAAAGAAATTATTAATAAATATAATTATTTTAAATATTTTAAATTTATTTATTAATTATTAAATATATTAATAATTAAAACTAAAAGCATAAATTAGTTTTTAAATATTTAAAAACATTAAATTTTAAAATATTAAATGTTTTTGATATGATAAGCAGCATTTACAGGGTGTTGTACCCTTTACACAACGAGCCACTAGGGCCAAAAAAGATCAAGTCCAAAAAACTAAAACAACATAGCCAAAAAAAGAAAACACAACAGATCAACAGCCGACAGAACCACATAGCAGCAGCAGACTAACAGGCATTCTCCCAATTCTGGGAGAAAGTGTTGATAACATCATCACTGACCCATTCAGGGCCTTCTTTAGCAATCTTCATGTCCAACTCATCCTTCATTACAGCAAATAGAATGCTAGTGACACAGTGGACTAACTTGACCGTGAACCAGGTCAAGCCTCTGAACTTCTTCTCCATCTTCCCCATCATCTCCTGCAACACACGAAGGTCCTCCCCTTTATCCACAATCTTCCCCAAATTAGCACGCTCCACATCCAAAGGGTCAGAAGACTGGGAAACTGAGTTCTCCTTATGCACTTTTTTGAAATCCAAGAGGGTGTGAGGCCCTTCAACAAACTCCTCCTCAACATCCTCTGACTCATCCACATCTCTAACACCTTTGTTGTCAGACCGCTCCTCATCAGAATCCAACTCATTAATCTGCATTTTCTTATTATTTTTTGTTAGTCTGCCAGATCTTCTAATGTTGGTCATCTCAACCCCAGTCTCCACCATAGCAGCAACCATAGTATCACCCTTGGAATCCTTCCAAACCACATTCTTGCCTCTGTTGTCCATGGCCGGCAGCTCCATCAAACCCTTCCCCTCATCCTTCGTTTTCTTTTTGGTGGTAGGTTTGTTGATCGTCTTGGCAAGGCCAGACTTTAGCTCACAGAGACCAACCGCAGCACTCAACTGGGCAATCTCTACATTTCCCTTAATCTTCTTGGTGGTCGGTTTAGGCTTAGGGGTTTCAGCAGTAATCGAAGGGGTTTTTTTTTTGGGACCCTTAGACTCGGCCGAGGAAATAATCTGCGCAGGGGGTTCAATTTCCTCAATTCGAACAGTGGAGATGGGTTTGGGCGGGCAGAGAGTGAGATGGAAATGGTAGAGCCTCAAAATGAGGCCTTGATGGAGCAGCAGAGAAGAAGGATCCTTCAGGTTTTGGGTAGCAGATTCCATACATCTCTCAACAAAGTTTTCCAAGTCCGTAAGCAAGAAAAACGGGAAGCTTAACAGAATTTTATGGTGGAGGTGATTTAGAAGAGTAAAATGATAGAAATAGTAGGTTTTATATCTACCTTCCAGGGTGACATACTTCATTAGGGCAAGGCAAACCTGATCCCATGGCCGTGAAAGAGCTTATCTTTCAAACTCCAACTGGTTGCAAATAGGTTCTTCATTACCAACAAAGAAAGCTATCAAGATTTCGTTGTCCTGTGCCTTAGTGTGTTTTGGGTACTTCTTTCTAGTGCACTGCAGCCTCGTCACTTGAGCAATCACCTCCTCATTAACTTCAAAGGAGATACCACCCATGGTAACCCTTCATTCTTTCCAGGAGTTTGCAAACTGCGTAGATAACTTAGGATCATGACCCACCAAATTTTCCATTAGAGGCGCCAACCCACCTTCCACGCATATGTGCCATACCAGAGGGTCCTTGCGAGATTCCCTACAGTTATCAGGCTCCATTCGCACCCTATCGCCACCCATATCGCCGCTCTGCACACGGAAAAACCAGAAAGCCTATGAGAGTAAAAGGTTTGAACTTTCGATAAATTGAGCGATCTCCCACACACAAATTTTTAAGCCAAACAATGCAACCTTGGGCAATCAAGACCATGTACAGAACACACGCTCAAATAGTACCATCCCGCTATCACATTAATGCAAATCTTCAAACACTTGCGGCCAGGTAAGTAAGAAATGATGGAACGGGAAGGTTTGCCATCCACATTGCTTTTGCACAATTTCCAAGGAAAGTTGGCCGCGGGGCCAAATTTAGCTAAACCCAAAATCCTAGCCTTTAGCAATAGAATCATATTAGCGGGACAGAAAGGACCAATCAAGAGCTTCACCTCGTAAAAGCTAGTCACATCAAGTTTAAATTCAAAAATTTGCACCGTTAAACAAGTGCAAAGATCAACCCCCAATAAGAGATTACGTAAGGCCAGATCCAACTTGGTCATAATCATTAAGTACTCACAATAACTCCTCATAAATGCCTTTTTAAAAACAATCTCCACCTCATTATTCCAAATTTGCCACTTGTAAGACACCTCAGCATTCCAACCCTTCCACACAGCCCAGAAGACAAGAATGTGGACCCCCCATAAGGCCCAATTTATCGCATATTTAGTCATCATCATGGATCATACATGTGCCTTGCTCCTTAAGGATTAAACCTTGAATACCAGACGGAAGGTTCCGCAAATTTCGCCAACACTTAGTAATTTTCCAATGGGTGCCAAAATTAGCCAAAGCATCCACCACTTGATTACCCTCCCGATAAATGTGGGTAGCCACCTTCAAATTCAGCTTAGACATAAGATATTTTATGTCTAATAAAATGTCTTTAGTACTCCATCCTAGTAATTTGCCCAGGTTGACCACATCAATTAAAGTCTTAGAATCCCCTTCAATATGCAGATTCCCAATCCCCATAGTGACAGCCAACCGAATACCCTTTAGCAGCGCTCTAGCTTCTGCAATCATAGAGGATTGAGTCCCAATCCCCCCCAAGTAAACAGCCACAAAATTTCCCTTGCAGTCTCTTATTATACCTCCTATACTTGCCCTTCCTGGGTTGCCTTTGGCAGCTCCATCAAAATTGAATTTATGCCAACCATGGTCAGGAGGTTTCCATACAATGTCCTGTCGAGCCTGGGATCTGGAGTTGTCAAAGGAATTGGCCTCCAAGTTTTGATGCCAAGCTTTAGCCATTTTTATTTCCCACTCAGTTAAGGCCTTGTCTGGGATTTTCCCTTTTAAGAGTGATATATTTTCCGCGATAAGCCTTGCACCTATACCAAAAACCTCCTTTGGGCTCATCTCAATATTCCTAAATATCATGTTGTTCCTTTCTTTCCATAAACACCAACAGATAATGGGGGGGACTTGGTTCTAGATCTCACGAGGAAGTGAAGGAAAGGCCCAGACGAGCCCAATATAAAGGAATTAATGTCCTTGTTCATAGCCCACTGAGTACCCAACCTCTCCAAAGCCATCTCCCACACACAAACAGCAAACGGACAGTGGAGAAGTAAGTGGTCCACAAATTCTTCATTGCACTTGCATAACAAGCATCTATTGGGGATATGGAATCCCCTCTTCCTCAAATTATCCTGAGTAAGAATTTTATTATGGCAAGTAGTCCACCAAAAAAAGTTTATCTTTGGGATCATGTGTTTGTTACAAACCTGTTTCCATGGTCTAAGGGTGACACCCTGGTCCGACAGTAGATTATAAGTCGTTTTAACAGAAAGCTCCCCTTGCTTATCAAGAGTCCAAAAAAATTCATCCTCCATGTTGTTTAACGATAATCTAGTAAGGGAAAGCAGGTCCTGCAAGGACTTGGCCAATAGACACAACTCAAGAGACAAAGGGCAGCAAAGGGCCAGGTGATTCCATCTTTGGGCCCCTTACAAGCCAAGGAGATAATCTCTAATGTAAAAGCCAAAGAAAAGTTGTGCAGGTCTCATCAGGTTTCTAAAATCAGAATGGGCCAAAGGGGTGTCAAGTAGCCAAGAGTCTTCCCAGAATCTGATACAGCAACCATTTCCAATTTTCCATTTCATCCCTATCCTAACCAACCCTTGCAGACTGCAAATGTTCCTCCAAGCCAAAGACCCCGAAAGGTGATCTTTAGAAAGGCAATTAATCAAAGGTCTATTTTGAAGATACTTAGCTTTCAAGATTTTACACCAATCTTTTTTGTTTCTCAATTGATCCCAACCCACCTTGGCAATCAAAGTCTTGTTGATGCAAGGGATATTCCTTATCCCAAGCCCACCGCAAAGTTTAGGTTTACAGGCTTTGTCCCATTTAACCAGTGCAAACCTTTTATTTTCCTCAATCCCCAACCAAAAGAAATTTCTTTTAATTTTTTCGAATTTCTCAGCAATATATCTGGGGATCTTGAAAATGGAGAGGAAGTAAACAGGAATCCCTTGAAGAGCAGCTGACAGGAGTTGCAGTTTGCCAGCATGACTGAGGATGGAACCTTTCCAACCAGCCAACTTCCTTTGGATCCTTTCAAGGACAAAATTCCAAAAGTCAGTGATGACTTCCTTAACAGTAAGAGGTAAACCAAGATACACCGAAGGGAGAGAGCCACTCAAACAACCAAGAACAGCAGTCACACGAGCTTGAAAATCAAGAGTGTTGTTGAAGAAATAGATCATGCTTTTGTTGTAGTTAATACATTGCCCAGAGCAAGCAGCATAGTTATTGAGACAATTTTTCCATTTCCTAGCTTCAATCACTAAGGCTTTCCCAAAGAAATATTAGAAATATTTCCAAAAAAAAAAAAAATTAAAAATATTTATTATTGCACAAGACCTCAAAAAAATTTAAAACAAAAGCAAAACAAAAATGAAGGTGTGCATAGATAAAAGTGATTCCTTTATCTTTGCCCTTTCCCAAAGGTGCTTAGATAGCGGATTGCTAGTTAGTCTTTGTGTTGTCTGCATCTCACAATTATAAATAACAAGGTTTGGACAATCTGAAAATAGCAGAATATCCAAACTTGAATTGATAAAAGTCGCCCGAGTAGTGTCGCAATGCATTATTAATGCCTTAAATTTTAAATGGTTTCTTGAAAGGAAAGAAGACAAGTTGTTGCGTGAGTGATCGGAAATGACCTAAAATAAATCATGCAAACAAAAAACTCCTTATGATTTTTATTTTCTCACAGAGAATAGTAAAGCTCGAGATTTTTGTTTTCTCATGCAAATTCCAAAACAATTAACCAAAAAACACATTTTAAAAAATATTTTAATTTAAAAAATCGTATGTCTTTTACCATACAAATTTTAGGGCTAATTTAAATGATTTTTTTTGGATTTCTTTAAATTTGCTGAAATTCGAACTTTTAGCTTGAGATTCGCCGAACCCTGTGACATAGGTTGAACTCATAATGTTTTCCACATATCTCACCTCAAGAAGGTGCTAGGCCAGCATGTCACACAATGTCCAGAGTTACCCCAACTTGATGATGAGGGAAAATTAATTTGGAACTTGAGGCCATCACTGATAATGAGAGAAAAAAAATTAAGAAACATGGTTATTCCAGAATATTTGGTTGTCGAAAAATTTGCCTATGGAAGACTCAACTTGGGAAGGAGCAGAAATTTTTTATCAGCCCAATCTAAAATTGCTTGTGGACAAGCAATCTTGGGAAGGGCGGACTATCATGCCCCCGCCCATAATTAATCACAATCCATTTTGGTCAATCATGGAAAAGGAGGCAATTAGCATCAAAAAGACATAAAATAAAAAAAAGTTAAGAAATCTAAAGGCAGCGCTCCATCTTGGACAGTTAAATAAATAACAAAAAAATAATAATAATTAATCAAAAAAGGCAACGCTCCATCTTGGAAAGGGCGTGACTCTTGGCAAGGCTACGATTGGTGAAAAGGTGTGGCTTTCCCCCCTTCAAGTGGAAGATATAAAAGAGAGGACATTCTATTTGGAAAAGACAAGAAATGGGAAAAAAGAAATATAAGACATCTCTTGGGAAAAGAGATTAAGAACAGCCATTGATAATATTCTGAAAATAATTGGTGGCAGCCATTTAAGAGTTAATTTATCATTTCATTAAGAGGTATTTATTAAGAAATATTCTAGCAAATTCCTTGAGGAATCATATCTTGAAATTGTGAAGTGTCTTGCAAATAGGAAGGTCGTTCAGCCTTCTGAGTTCACGAGAGGTGAAGGAAGACCAGCCTCCATGCTCTTATCAAGTACGCCACCCCGAGATGGAATGGATGACCAGCCTTCCATGCTCATGGGCCAAGAGATGGAATGGAAGATCGGCCTTCCATGCTCTTGGGCTTGATCAAGGGGGACGGCCAATCTCCAAGGTGGACTAAGGGATGGAAGCGCAGCCCACCTTCCATGCTCTTAGAATACAAGGACAACCAACCTTGAGATTGCCATTTGCAAGCATTTCCAATAAATTCATGAGGTGATTTGCCATAAGGAATATGCTATGATGTGTTGATTCAAATATTAATGATGCTATGAACTATTGATCTAAATATTATGATATTTTAGTTATGACTTTGATCTCAATATTATAATGTTTTATGTATGGATTTGAATATTATCATAAAGTTGATACTTGTTACTACGAATATCAGTTTTTAGTGATTAATATTGTTTTGCAAGCCTCAAATAGTAAAATTAGAAATATCCCAAGTAGGGACAATACAACAGTCCACTTGCATAAAGATGAATTCTGTCAACAAAGAAGATAAAAAGTTTGGCACAAGAAAAAGCATTGTGTTTATGGGAAAACAGTTTAAGTAAATTCTATCATCAAAGGTGGATCTGCAATTCCACATACCAGCGACTGCTCATCCTTTTAACATTCACCGCTCTTTGACTTTTTACATGTAATATCCCTAGGGTTTATTCACATGGAAATTTAAATATTGAACCCAAATTATCACTGTAAAACCCTAGCTTATGACAGTCAGTACCACAAATCTGGAAACACTAATAATTAATGACAGATGTACTCAGATCAAGCATATATATATATTTCTGATGCCAAATTAGGGCTTGTAGTGTGAAATTTACATTTACCAACAATCTGTCCTAAAATCATAACTGAACCTACATATATGAAGACTGATTTTTTCTTACAAATGGTTTGTTTGCCTCTTAGGAGGTACAAGGAGTGCTCCGGTCTCAATATGGATGACTATAGATGACTGTAAACCCCAGTGCAATGCCCAGATCTGAAATGAATGGCTACAAGCTTCAGCGCCTATGTTCTGATTTGGGGCAGCAAACACATATATATGCACAGCAGCTGTTAGATTCTCATTCCTTGGCCTATGAAATGCCCTAGGTGGCGAATTTCTCCAATGATGGAAGATCTGAGTTATAACTCTTCTGCCCACTGTGCCTAATATCTCTTGACAGCTGGATCTGGTATAGGCAAATTGAATGTGTGAACAAATGAAGTGTTGTCCCTTCTGCAGTCTCGCCCTCTTTATTGTGAAATTCCCCCTTGGCACCCTTTTAAAACCGAGGGATTTCCTTGAACAATTGATGGATGGCTCCTTACCAGGCAGTTCTTGAAACAATCCTAATCTCCTTCAACGCCTGCACCTTGAAATTGAAATGGTTCACCAAGTATTAGTCCAATCTGCAAACCCTGTTTGGATCTCCCCAGATAGAGGTAGGGTTTTCATCCTAACCTCAAAAGTGCAATGGAGGGTTTTTGTCCTTCTTGCACTGGTAAGCAGAGAATTACACCAGAATTTCTTGCCTCCAAAAGGAAATGATGTCTTCTTCTTATACCACGTTTTGTTGATCTAGAAGAACCAAGTCAGCCTCCCACATTTGAAAGAGAGTTGGCGCCCAAAAGATTCAAGGTCGGCCCCAGCAACAAAAGTATTTAATTATTATTATTTATTTTAAAATATTATTATTATATTTAATTAGACCAGGTCGACCTGGCACAATTTATTCAATAATATTATAATTGCATTTATTAATAAATTTAATTTATCATTTAGTTAAGAAATTAGGGCTGGCCAACCCAACCAAATCAGGGACATTACAGTCCTCCCGTCCCAAAGATTGCTTGTCCTCAAGCAATCCATACCTACATACCAAAACTGAATGCCAGGATCCCATATCAACCTCAGAATCATTGTTCCGCCACTTTGCTGCGCAACTCTAATATAAACATATCTCTTCCAAACTCCAACACCGATCTTGTCAATCTTGGAACAAGGGAGTGTGAATGTTTCTTGGCCCACCTCCATGTAATCGAAGTGCATAATCATGGGGCTTTCTAAAATCTGTGTTGTTGCTACCTGGGACCTACTAGTTTTTGTCCTTAAATTAAGGAGAACTCCTGTTTGACATCTCAAGATTCAGATCTTTCTTTCTGCTCTACTACCACCACATTCTTCTTGACCTCTTCTTGTGCCCCTGTACTCTTCATCATTTCAGGTTCCACCTTTTGACAAAGCAAGGCTAAATCCCTTGGTGGAATATCTAATCCATGTGCAACAACAATAGCAAACATTGTAGCAACTTCTACGGCAGCAGAAGATGAGACACCTTTGCCTTCATGATCCCTTATCAAAGATAAATGATCTCCTGGATCCCAAACCAGAATATATTGGCAGTTTTGGACCCAAGAATTTATACACCCTTCCATATAAACCATATAAATTTGCTTTTCATGATGGTAAAACTGAATTAGATCTCTACTATTAGTTTCATATCTTGAGCAGAAATGATGAGAGTACTTACCTCCTTTAGAGTAAGATGCCTCTAGGAGATTCACTCCAGCACAATCATCCTTGTGACTTGTAAGCTCACCATTAGGAACTTTTACGACATCCTCCTTAACAGGGTAACTCTGCAATTTAGTTACCTGCTGCAGCGGCTCACTTTCCAACAAATCAGTGGGTTGTTCATGGATTGGAGCATTTGTTTTTATCTTGGCCTCTTCATTTCACATAAGCAAAGTTTGCTCTATCATGTCTTCATCACTGTTTGGTTCATGTTTTGACTATTCTTCCTCCTCTTGAGTAGCAGATTGATACATGATCTCTGGCAATGGAGCACGTTGTTCTTCTATTATTCCCATCAAATTTGCAAAAAGAGGAAAAGATGTTTCCTCTTGTAAATCTTCAACCTTTTCTTCTTCCCTTCTCTTTCTTATGTAGTACTTGTCAAAAGACTCTGTAGCCTTGATAGCTTCAGGTTCACCTAAGTACTCATCAAAGATTCTAATAATCTCCTCATTCACGTGTATAGTTATTCCTGTCGATCTTAAATATTCTTGGAATGTTAGAAGATCCTTATACTTTTGATACCTTTCATACCATCTAGCAATTTTGGAGGCCACAATTTCATTGTCCATCTCTCTCATTCCCATGTTTCACATCAACACTAATTTCCCTCAACACTAATTTCCCTACAGGTTGGCAGAATCCTTGCTCTGATACCAATGTAAAATCCCTAGGGTTTATTCACACATTGAAATTTAAATATCGAACCCAAATTATCACTATAAAACCCTAGCTTATGACAGTCAGTACCACAGATCTGGAAACACTAATAAATTAATAATTAATGACAGATGTACTCAAATCAAGCATATATATATACATATATATATATTTGATGCCAAATCAGGGTTTGTAGTGTGAAATTTGCATTTACCAGCAATCTGTCCTCAGATCATAACTGAACCTACATACATGAAGTCTGATTTTTTCTTACAAATGGTTTGTTTGCCTCTTAGGAGGTACAAGGAGTGCTCCGGTCTGAATATGGATGACTGTAGATGACTGTAAAACCCAGTGCAATGCCCAGATCTGAAATGAATGGCTACAAGCTTCAGTGCCTACGTTCTGATTTGGGGCAGTAAACACATATATATGCACAGCAACTGTTAGATTCTCCTTCCTTGGCCCATGAAATGCCCTAGGTGACGAATTTCTCCAATGATGGAAGATCTGAGTTATAACTCTTCTGCCCACTGTGCCTAATATCTCTTGACAGCTGGATCTGGTATAGGCAAATTGAATGTGTGAACAAATGAAGTGTTGTCCCTTCTGCAGTCTTGCCCTCTTTGTTGTGAAATTCCCCCTTGGGCCCTTTTAAAACTGAGGGATCTCCTTGTACAATTGATGGATGGCTCCTTACCAGGCAGTTCTTGAAACAATCCTGATCTCCTTCAGTGCCTGCACCTTGAAATTGAAATGGTTCACCAAGTATTGGTCCAATCTGCAAACCCTGTTTGGATCTCCCCAGATAGAGGTAGGGTTTTCGTCCTTCTTGCACTGGTAAGCAGAGAATTACACCAGAATTTCTTGCCTCCAAAAAGAAATGATGTCTTCTTCTTATACCACGTTTGGTCGATCTAGAAGAACCAAGTTGGCCTCCCACATTTGAAAGAGAGTTGGCACCCAAAAGATTCAAGGTCTTCCTAGCTACAAAAGTATTTAATTATTATTATTTATTTTAAAATATTATTATTATATTTTAATTAGACCAGGTCGGCCTGGGACAATTTATTTAATAATATTATAATTGCATTTATTAATAAATTTAATTTATCATTTAGTTAAGAAATTAGGGCTGGCTGACCCAACCAAATCGGGGACATTACACCATGATTATCCATTTGTTTCTTGAGGTGGGCATTATATTGAAGAAAGGCTAATCTTTTCCATCTTCTTGGAAAGTAGACATCTAGAAATGTTTGAAGAAGAAATCTCACTCTAAAAGAGGAATATCTACCTGATTCATTAATTCTCCACTTCTTGATTTACATCAAAATAATTGCAGGCTCTAGATTAACTTGTTCAGCTTAGAGGTATGTAAGAACAAAGCACAGTGGCTCAAAGAATCAATTGATCAAACAAAATTAGATGCAAAGTTTAACAATGATACAAAGATCTTAGCAGTTTGACTCCAATGTCCGTAGTTGAGAGCAAGACATATATTCCAAAAATCCTGTAACATATGAAGCATGCCCAAGAATGCTGACACAATCTGCAGCTTCAAGCATCTGCAGAAAGGAAGCTTTTGGCATTGGTACTTATGTAAAGACAATACCCATAAAACTGGTATTTTTCAGGATTCGAAAAATGTTGATCAAGGCAAGTCATTTAACATATGTGGTAGCTTTTTGTGTTGGGCAATCTTAAGTCTTTCTCCTTTGTAATACAAATCAAGCTACTCAAAACGCAATTATGTTGAACTACTTTCTTAGGACAGAAAATCTTCAGACATGTTAGCAACCAGTGGGAAGCATGATCATTACTATGTCTAATAACACCAAGAATTGCAAGTGCAGACACAATCTGGCCAAGATGCAAGTCAAATGAATGGGAGATCAGATGAATAATGAAATGATACAGATGCCCAATAGCAACAGTGTAAGTCATAATAGAAATACAACCAAAATGCACAATATGAGATGTGCACTGGGTACCATTGTGCCCAAGTATTGAATATACTCCAAAACAATATGCTTGAGTTAGTGTTACAGCATGCAACAAACCTTAAGGAAGGATCTATTCCAGAAATATCTCTTACTATGAGAGTAAGAGATAGAATGCTGACACAATCTGCAGCTTCTGTAGCTTCAAGCATCTGCAGAAAGGAAGCTTTTGGCATTGGTACTTATGTAAAGACAATACCCATTAATATATGTGGTAGCTTTTTGTGCTGGGAAATCTTAAGTCTTTCTCCTTTGTAATACAAATCAAGCTACTCAAAAATCAATTATGGCGAACTACTTTCTTAGGACAGAAAATCTTCAGACATGTTAGCAACCAGTGGGAAGCATGACCATTACTATGTCTAATAACACCAAGAATTGCAAGTGCAGACACAATCTGGCCAAGATGCAAGTCAAATGAATAGAAGATCAATTGAATAATGAAATGATCCAGATGTCCTTTAGCAACAGTGTACGTCATAATAGAAATACAACCAAAATGCACAATACGAGATATGCACTGGGTACCATCGTGCCCAAGTATCAAATATACTCCAAAATAATATGCTTGAGTTAGTGTCACAGCATGCAACAAACCTTAAGGAAGGATCTATTCCAGAAATATCTCTTATTATGAGAGTCAAATAAGCTAGAAATCTGAATGAAGCTCAATCTAGCGAGCAGAAGAAGGTATAAGAACCCTCTCCGGAAAATTTTGTCAAATTAAATTTTGAGCATCCTAGGGCAACTTGGATAAAGCGGGGACAGCATTTGTTTTAAGGGAAGTCAAGTGGAAGTTTTATGTATTGGGAACTCTCTTCCCTAGAGTTGGAAGTAACAATGAGGCAAAATGGAAAGGAGCGGTAGCAGAAATGGCTGCAGGAGCTTCATGGTGTGAAAAATACTATTGTGGAAGGTGATTCCAGGTTGGTTATCAACACACTTTTGAAGGGTTCTTGTCCAAATTGGAGACTTAAGTGTTATGCTGAGAGGCGTTGTTGCTTGGTTTGAAGTTCTCTGTTGTAAGGTTTCAACATTGCAAAAGGAAACTGAACTTTGTGGCTGACTTTCTAGCTGATTGCAGGATTGATTAGGAACCTATAATTGTGCTCTATAGCCACCTTCCTACGTCATGGGAATGAATCAATCCCTTCCAATGTTTGAAACCTCGTTAATTATGTTTAACTTTTATCTCTTGAGACCTTACAATATCCTTTTTCCCTGTCGACAAAGGACATTTATGTTCATGTGAGAAACGATGACAAAAGTCTATGTTTGGACACATGCAAGGAGAAGCTCACCATTAATGGAATTTGTGTGAGGTCATTATTTGATGTTGTGGATGGTGCATTTTGCTGGTGTAATGTGGTGGTGTTTCCTGCCTGGTTAGCTGGGAGGTGTCTATTGTGTGCATTTATTCAATTTCATTGTGTTTTTGTTATGACTCATAGGTGGAACTTTAAGAAGGGTCATGACCCTGTGAGCAAAGGTGTGGTTTCAGATAAGTGTTTGCTTCAATTTTCAACTGTGATTTGCAAGCTACTTTAGGTTTTGTGAAGGCTGTGCTGGGTGAGGAGGGTATGGGCGTGCATGGCCTTCCCCATTCCAAAGACATGGTGTGCCAAGATCTCATGACCAAGTTAACACATGGTGTACCTGATACCTGTCTTCAAGTTTAGCTTCTTCAGATGTTGTTCCTACACCACTTTGAGGGTTTGTTCTTGCTCTCTACAGAGCTAGCTTCAAATGGGATTGAAGTCGAAAATGAGGAGGTGTCTAGTGATCAGAACTATGGTAAGGCTGGGGTTGCATTGGATAAGCTGCATGCCTTGCAACCAGAGATTCGAGTGCTGAGAGCCTTCTGCTCTAATATGGGAAACTGATGCTTGGTTTAATGGTGATGCACATGAAAGATACATTGGCTATTATTAGTGACCACACCATTCTGGTGTTCTGTGGCAACTCAGTTTACAGGGCAAAAGAGAGGGTTGAGTTTAGCCATGGGGTTCGCTTAAATGTGTTAGAGCCCTTGGCTCGGCCTGGTAGCAATTTGGTGGAGGAAACAGTGGACTGAGGTGGCGCTATGGCCTGGGGTTAGGTCACTAGGGACTAGGGAGTTTGCTGACACTGTCTGGTTGATGCCTTTTTGTGTTGTGCCGAACATTTTGTTGTACTTCTGATGCTGTATTTTTGAAGTGGTGGTTTTCTGTTGGGACGATTGGCCTGTGGAAGCTGCAAAGTTCATGGTCGGATCATGTTTGCAGTCAGGCCTGTGGGAGATTACTAGTTCAGGGTGTTGGCTCTGCTCTCAAGGTGACGGGACTTTTTGTCTGGTTATAGGCTTATAGCCATTATTAGATCTTCTGTGTATTTTCATGCTTCTGCTTTGGCTTCTCATTCCTATATGTATGTATTATTGTTTTCAAATTCTTGGGCAAGGGCCCCTAGTGATACCCCAACTAATTAATTAAAAAACAATTGTATTATTTTTAATACTATAGGTTTATTGGTATGTGGAACTAGAGAGTAATTGATCACAAGTTTTAATGGATAAATTATTAAAAATTAAGATAAAAAGACATGAATCAATCTCAAGTTCTTTGCAGATACCACTGAATTCAAGTTTATATGGAAATTAAAAATTAAAATAAGATGAACTTTAATCGTCCATACTAAAAATTAACTTCAAAATGATAAATTAACCTCAAGTTCTTGGGTTTTCTGTTCGGTCCATTAAACTTAAGTAGTGCGCCCGTAATGAACACCAACATACATAATAGATATTTGCATATTCAGATTTGTTTGGGACGCTTTAAATTATTCTGTTTCTCAGCTCTGTTTAGGGTCCACCAAAAATTAACACCATGCCAAGCATTGGAATGAGGTGAATGAAATTAAAGCTTATCTGCCGATTGGAATGGTAACTCGTTCAATCAAATCCAGAAGCAAAAATTGATTTAACATTATGGATTGTGGAAACTTGGTATCTTTAACTCGTTCAATGGTCCTCAATCTCTGCCGACTGAGCCTCCGTCTGCGTTTGGGAACATATTGTGGGCCACTACTTATAACCTAAAATTATAAGTAGGGATTTGTAATTAACCGAATAGGTTTTTAGGAAAGGCAACGGCCACGAAACAGAGCCGTATCCGTCGCGAGTCTTTCTCGTTGATTTTTCTTTTCTAGAAACCGAATTATTCAGATCTTTCGTTTCAGATTACAAAAATATCAGATCTTTCATTTCAGAATATGTTTTTGGATGTTTCTTCAATGCATAAATTGATTTTCTGATCAAAACATTCATATAAAATAGGCATTGCAGAGATGAAGAAATTTCCGGCCTTAGAAAAACTCACCATTATTGCTTGGATTCAGCCCGCTTCTTCTTAGGCGACACGCTTTATATACGGGCTTTCAAGCCTAGAATTCGTTCGCCAGGGAAATTGTTGGAAGCCGTAGCCAGAAATTAATCAGTTGTATTATATAAAAATGAATAAGGGGGTGGGCTCCTGATTTATATAGAGCTCAGTAGTGCTGCTTATTTAAATGTAACCATCCACCGAATTTTCAGAATCTTTTGTTTGTTTAATTTTATTTTTTTATTTTTTTGGTTGTGGTGGTTTTAAAATTGTTTTGTTGGCATTCGAATTTTGGTCTCATCAATTATAGACAATTTTTTTTAATTAAAAAGTGTCTAAATAATTATCATTTATAAAACAATATTACATATATCCAAAAATAGGTGAACAGAAAAAAGTCACACCCCTAAAACATATAGGACTAAAGTCTAGAGCATAAAAGCCTAAAAAATAAATACAATGTTGTTAGGCAACTAAAATAGTAGTAGAGGAGGGAGGAGGAGGATCTCAATCATTGGGCTTTCCTCATACATCAACAGGATTTGAGGTGTCCAATGAGAGGGTGCCACACATCATCATCTTTTTCTTTTTCTTTCTTTTTTTTCTTATGTAGCACAAGCTAGTGAAATAGTAGGAGTCAATCAAGGGAACTTGCTAGAATCAACCTAGATGGATGTAGCACCAGTAAGCCACCTAGAGGTTCCTCTTATAGACCTAGAGGGTGTTGAACACTCTTGAATACAAAGAGAGGGGGCGTGAATCGGTATCTTCAAAAACTTAAACCCTTCAACAATATACAAATCCAGTCTCTTAGCAAGATCAGCAACTCATTCACATATCAGCAACACTTAATCTAATCAACAACAATGAAATATAAGACAATGAACACACGTGTGCAAGATTACATCAGATTTACAAGGAAAACCCAAGAAGGGAAAAACCACAGAGGGAAATCTCTTAATATAGAAGATCACTGCTTATAGAATTACAATTTTAAGGCTTACTACCTATGGACTTGCAAACTAAGGCACACAACCTTAGGGCAAGATACAAGGGACTTGCAGTACTGAGGTGCATAACTCCAAAGCAAGATACAAATTACAAGGACTTGATGAGATTCACTATCTCATAGCAGGATACATAAAGAATATGAAATTACAACATTAGTCAACAATACACTCTACTGACTAAGGCGTTAAAGCTTATTTCTCTTTTCTTTTCACAACTCGCTGCTTCAATTCATCTTCACACATCTCCACCACTCACTCTCACTTCTTGCAACTAAATTATTCTTGCATTTATATCATCCACAAGATCTCAAAACATCAATTAGGTCAGCCAGAGAAGAATACAACCAATAACATCAACAAGTTGACCATAAAAACACAATGTGGTCCTATCTAGAAGATAAAGAGGACCAAAAATAATTGTATTACATCTTTCAATGTGATCCCAAACTACACACACTAGCGCACATCAATTCAAGTTGGCAACAAGAAAACATGAGGATGAAACGTGTAGCACATAACCAAGCGACCCAAAAACACTCTTACAATTGAATCTACTCAATGCGGTTCTCAACAAGATATGTCAAGACCCAAATTTATCTTAACACAACTTCATATGTTGACATGGACCCACACAACATAAGCAAGAACACAAGCCCTGTCACCTAGATATTCACAAATTGTCTAGAAAAACCAACTCAACACAATATGTGACACCAAAAGGATCAACCACTGATGTGTAGACCACAAAGAGATGTTCTATGAACATCCAACAACACTTTCAGACACTTCTTTCACACTGTCATACCACAAACATCCACCGCAAACCAAACAGAGATAGAGTACTTCATTCTAGAAGCTCGAAATATATAATTGTGAGATAGAAGATTAATAGATCAACTTGTGGTACACACCATCACATGAAAACTGAACTGATACACTGCATAAGCACTGAGAGCACGTCCACCAAGTCACAAGAGCATAAACATCAATATAGAGAAATTTGGAGCATTTTCTAGACCAATCCAGACAACCAACAAAAATTGCCAATACATTGTAAATAACATAAACCTCCTTGACACACAAGTGACCTGAAAAGATAGGAGTGCAACATCCATAGAGCGCAAACATCGAATCTCAAAAAGCAAGACCATATCTTCAACAATGAAGGAATGCAAATCATTCTCCCAACCAGCCTTCAAAGCATCTTCTTGAAATAGAAACTTTCACCAACTTGCGGAGACCCAAACTTTCTTGCAGCAACACATACTTCCTCAGAAACAATAGAAGCGAGCATACAACATATTAGAGACCATCAACAGTATCTCTTTGCCATCAGCATTAATTATAATCCTCATCTTAATGCTTCTAATCCTCACTTTAATCATCACGATATTATCTCTTTTGACAACAACAATACTCAATACATCTTTACTTGTCATCAAACAAGGCATGACATCCAACCATGAACATATCACCATAGAGTGTCAACAACATACAACAGTAGACACCAATGAAAATCAATGTCAACCACCAATCTCACAAATATGTGCAACAATCTTCCCAAGTGTTGACAACCAATGCCAACAAACTCACCAAGTGTTGACACCACAACAACCTCTTTGAGTGTTGACATCAATGACAACTACTGCCAACAATCTCCTCCTTTGACATTGATGGCAACACACACCTACATTTTCTCCCCCTTTGACATTAAGGACAAAGGGTAGAAAGATATTTATTTTAATTATCAGCACATTCTCCCCATTTAACCAACAAGACTTCTTCTTCAAGAAACTATACATGCTCAACAATTCCACATTTTCTTTAAGCTCCCCCTAAGGAGTAAATATTTTCTCTTCTTCAAGCTTCTCCCTCTTTGATGTACATACACTCCTTCTTGAAGCAACTAATAGGCTCCCTCTATCAACCACCATTACCAACTCTCCTTAAGAGGAAGCACCCATCAATCCAGGAGAAAAGGGATATGACATGAATTTCTCCCCTTCGATAGATATACCATATGTGCATCTAGTTAGAAAAAGAAGGGGCATTAACCCCTAACTTATGCTAAAGATACTCAAAAGTATCCTTTGAAAGTGCCTTAGTGAAGATGTCTGCAATCTAATAATTAGTAGGCACATACTTCATTCTAACTTCTTGTTCTATAGCCTTCTCCCTTAGAAAGTGATACCAAATAGAAATGTGTTTGGCTCTTGAATGCATCGTCAGATTTTTGGAAATGTTAATTATACTAGTATTATCACACAATATAGGAATGGGTTCATCATATACCACATTTATATACTTCAAAGTCTGCTTCATCCAAAGTACTTGGGTGCAGCAATATGTTTCAACAATATACTCAACTTTCGGTGTGGATAAAGACATTGAGTCCTACTTTTTATTGAACCAAGAGACCAATCTGTCTCCCAAGAAAAATGCACTTCCACTGGTGCTTCTTCGATCATCCATACATCCCAAAATACTCTAAAACATGTAGAATGTCCACATGAACCTATATAATTGATTCGTACATACTCCAATTGGTGCAAGTGCCCAAGAAATATTTTTTGCAGGCATGTGGAACAATCTATAACACTCTTTCATTTAAGAACTGAACTTTTAGACCACCAAATCACCTGATACTGCAAAGTATCATGTTTTTAACATCATTGAACATATCCAAAAAATTGCATGGACAAACCTTCATTTCCTGAGGAATGTAGAGTATTCCAACAAGCCTTCTTCAAATTACTTTACTCTATTGCAATTTTGAGTAGTTGGTGTTGTCATTGATGTCAACAGGCTTATGTTGGTGTTGTCATTGAAGTCAACAGTTCTATGATGTTGCATTGATGAGTTTTTGGTGATTTTTTGATTGGTTGCATTATGTTGTCATTAGTAAGTGTTACTGGTGTCAACATCTAGTGTTTCTTTGATAAGATTTTGTTTGTGGGTATTGTTTGGTTGAGTTGTTGTGTTGCAGTTAGTTTGGTGATGATGAGGAAGTGGTGAAGATGATGAGAATGTGTTTCATGTGCTTGGTTTCCAAGTGCTTTTGAGAAAATTTGAATAAAATAGGAAACAATGTGTTGTAGAGGTGTTTTGGCTTACAAAATGGTGTTATGATTCAATTCTTATGTGTTGAAGATATGCTTGTGTGGTTTAAATATGATGATGAGAGGTTTTCATAGGTGTTATATCCAAAGTTTCTTAGTTTGGATCATTGTGTAGAGAAATTTGAGTTCACCAATGTGTGAACTATGTATTGCAGTACTATCCAGGGGAGAAATAGTTTTTCTCTGCATTTCTCCGCAATTCGTGTTCTAGTCTTGAAGTTCTAGAAGTGTGTTGATAAGGTTCATATCTACCTTTAGTTGAAGTTTTTTGTGGTTTGGTGCTCCGTAAGTTGATTTCTTGAGTTTCAGTGTGTGGAAGATTATTTGGGTGAACAAGATGAGTTTGTTCTTTAGGTGAAATTTGTTGTGAAGGAATTTGTTGGATTTCACGATGTTGATGGAATATTCCAGATGGTGTTTAAGTGTTGTGTATGGTATGTGAATCATCTTTGGATCAAAGGAAGCATGTACTTAATTTTCTAATGGTGTTAACACAAGTTTGATTGACCTTGGGTGTTTACACTAATTATGGATTTGCTTCAATGATTTTGGAAGCGTGGCATGGTGTGTATGAGTGGATTTAGATCCAATTTAAGGTGTGATGTGGTCCACCTTCATTCTTTTCCACAATGAGAATGTTTTGGTGCTGACCTAATTTGAGTTTGCACGATTGAGGTGCATATCAACCTTAGAGAATGTTTTTAAGATTGAAGAAGGTATAAATAAGTGTTGTGTTGATGGAGGATGAGTGTGCACTGTATGTGATGCGAATTGTAGAGGTATGAAGTGTGAATGTGTGAAGTGCAGTGTGAGCTTCAATGAGCTAGACTACTAGAAGCAGCGAGCAAAAGGTGTCTACAATCTTCAAAAAGGTTGTAGATGTGTTGGTGATGTTGTGGTGGACTTTTCTGTTGCATTGAGATGGATTTATCACTGTAACATTTTTCTTTTGTTCTTTTCTGTAATCGGGTCCTGAGCCATTAGCAATGAGGCCTTCATTCTTCTAGGAAGTGAGCCCTCCAGCAGTGTGCCTATTGTATTTAGTGTTGCAATTACTTTATATTTTTAGCTAATCCTCATCGTGGTTTTTCCCTTCTTGGATTTTCCACGTAAATCTGGTGTTCTATTGTGTATAGTGTTGATGTGTTTTAGTTTATGTTATTTGCTTTCATGCTAAATCATTCTAACAAATTAAAGGTTATTAAAGTTAATGTGGATTTGAATATTAATGAGGGTTTTGATGTTTTAATGTACAACTGATTCACCCCCCCTCTCAGTTTTCTTGTTCATTCAACAACTGGTATAAAAGCAAGATTACTTGGAAGAAAGCTTAAACACTTGAGGTAGATCTGGGATGGCACACAAGTGAGATGCTCCTCTATTTGATGGAACAAATTATGCATTATGGAAGACAAGGATGGAAGGTTTTCTGGTGTCCCTTGGATATGGAGTTTGGAAGTCTGTTATGACTGGATACATTATGCCTAATGTGTGTAGTGAAAATACCCTAGCCTAGAATGCAAAACAAAACAAATGCAAGATAAAGGAAACACAATAACAGCTCAATGATTAGGCCTAGTTGAAACTAAACAAACAATAATAAACATAATACCTTTTGCTTGCTTAGCTTGTTGAAGTGGTTGGCCCTTGAAGATACTCTTGATGTATGCTCCTTGATGACAATATGCTTGCAATAATGGAGGTGGTTGAATGATGAAAGATGGTAGGTGAGATATTAAATGGCTAATGTGAAAAGAATGCAAGAATGCAAAAATGGCTTGAGTGAGTTGAATGCTGCAATAATGGCTTGTATGCAATAATGGCTTCAAAATCCTTAACCTTTAACTTGAGGCCAAGGCTCTCCATTTAAATAAAAATGGATGGCTAAGATTGATCCACCATGGACAAGATGAAGGGTTGTGGTGAGTTGAGGACTCACAAGCCCTCACATCTTGCCATATGGAGGGTGAGATGGAAAAAGGACAAGGTGACATGGAAAAGGCCATGTGGTCCCAAGGTACATGCAAGTATCTTGGGATTGGAGAGGATTTTCTCAAAAAGGAATTCCTTGTCCCCAAGTGGTGTTGAAAGTGACAAGTGAGGACTTTTAGAAAGTCCACTCTTGACACCATGGGGATTTGAAAGGGCATTGGAGAAATAAAAGTGAATTTTAAATTCACAAGTTTGGAAGAAACTCATGGATAAGACAAGGTCCTTCTAAAGGAGGTCCTTGTCCCATGTACTTGATGTGACCTATGAGAGGTCACGGGGAAGAGAAATGCATGGGGGGAATAAGTGTGAATTTTTAATTCACATGGGGAAGAGGTTAAACCTAATAAGGTAAGTACCATGAAAGGTTGACTTAAGGATATGCTAGAAAAGGTAAGTGATTAAGATTAAGGTTGCGCAAACAGGTGGTTAGACAAATTAATGAAGATTAGAGGCAAGTGGCTAAATATGGAGGATGTGAGATTAATCTTGATTAAGGATATGCACATCCTAATGAAGGATTAATTAGATTAATCCAGATTAGTGGAAAGGTTGTGGAGGATGGGACAAGGAGAGAAAAAAATGAATTTAAAATTGAAGAGGATAATTGACTAAATTAAATAAATTGATGCATTTATTTAATTTAGAGAGGAAATGGAAAAAGAGAAAGTATTTAATTAAATACTTTTAGGAACCTTAGAGAAAGGGGATAATATTAATTAAAAATGTCATTTAATCAATATAGATGAATTAGATGAATAAATGATAGGATTTTGACCATGTTGGAGTGGTCAAATTTGGAAGTCTATATTTTTCCCCTCTTCAAAATATTGTTAGGATAATAGTGTTTCGAAGAAAAATAAAATGCAGATGACTCTATAGAGGAAGCGACTTGGAAAAAGATGCTCAAGCACAAAAGAGGTTGCGTGAGTTGCTCAAATGGGGGGGAGTGAAGGCAGATGCCCCAATCACGCAGAAAAATGATTAAGAAGGAGATACAAATGGATATGGTAGGGTACGCCCCCTCGAGAGGGCAGTAGGGGAAGGAAAAGGGGCCCCAGACAACTTCTTGATATGAAGAAACGAAAGGTATTGTTGGATAGAGCTCGAAAAACCATGAAGATTGGCATTTGAACGGAGTCAAATGGGAACATGAACCGCAAATGGTGGCCTCGAGAAGTTGGAGGATTAATTGGAGGAGAAAAAGGGTAAATAAAGGGAAAAAAATACCCTCTATTTTAAAAGGGGGAAAGGAGGGAAGGCATAAATAGTAATTTTAGAGTTATTATTCCTCATTTGCACAGTTGGCAATTGAGTGAGAGAGAGGAGAGAAGAAGAAAGAGAAAGAGAGAGAAGATGTCGAAGGACTATGATGACGACATCATCCACCAAGGAGATGAGGTGTGAAGCTTCTATCACGAGCGTGCGGTCTCACACCAGGTTAGGCCCAAACCCTCTTTGTGATTTTTAGCATTTTTTTATTTATTTTTAAGTTATCATGCTAGTTGAAAAAATGGGTTTGGGAATAGGGATAGGTTGGAAAAATGGGTAGAGGGCGAAAATCAATTTCACCCACCAGATAGGAAGAAACGCCAATTAATGGCATGGGAAGAAAAAAGGGGGTTAGTGTAAAAAATAGGTAGATTAGACTAAAATTCAAGGTTTTGCCGCCCACATAGGGGTGGTTGCACCCCAAGAAGGGTGGTCACACCCAAATAACAGGTGGCCCTGCCTGCACAGGGGTGGTCGTGCCCCCATGAGGGGCAGCCCCGCCCTGGCGGGGCAGCCACGCCCTATGGAGGGGTAGTCACGCCCCGATTAGGGAAGCCCCGCCCCGGTTGGGGCGACTGTGCCCGAGGGGTGGCCGAGCCCCAAGGGGCAACCTTGCCCTGAGTGGCATTCGTGCCCCAAAAAGGGGTGGTCGTGCCCCAAGGGGCAGTCGTGACCCAACAAGGGGTGGCCACACTCGGAAAAAGGGAGGACGCCAAGGGCATGAAGGTGGGCCAAAAAAGAAGATGCAAAGAAAAAGATGAAATGTTAGGAAAGATATCCAAAGAAGGAGTGTTAGTGCAAAAATAACTCAAGCTTGGGAAATAAATGAAGGAAAGGATGTGATGACTAACAGGTTGTGTGGTATGGTTGCAACGGTTCAATAGCTTGCGAGCGCGAGAGAGGAGATCAAAGGTGATGGAGGCAACACGACAAGCGATGATGGGAGCAGATCATCAGGCTCTAGCCCAGGCGAGGTTGTCGCACATGTTGGGGTATCTATCTATCAGGGTGCATTGAGCGATGCTAATAACCCTGATCGAGCACTAGGATTTAATGACTTTGACTTTCCATCTCCCAACAGGGGAGATGACAGTGACGTTGGAGGATGTCTGGTGGATATTGAGGTTTCCCATAAAAGGGTGTATGGTGAGTGCTACAAGATCAGAGGGAGAGGCATTGGATCAAATCATGTGGGTCTTGTCCAAGCAAGAGGACTTGCCTATGCAGAAGAAGGGGCTAGATGTGGACAGATGCTTGGGATTGAGAGTACCATCGTTACCATTATATCTATGCAGGTTGATCAACGGGGTACTCATATCGGATGGGAGTGGTTGATTCTACAGCTTCAACTACATGGAGGTGATTCGACATATTGTTGAGGGGAGGGATGGAGAGTTCGCATGGGGTCCCTATGTCCTTATGCAATTGTAAAAAGATGTGCATGTGGTCTAGTACTAGGAGGGACTTGACGTGTGTCATGTGACACTGCTTCAGGTATGGGCGCAGGAGCACATCAATGTGTCCAGGCTAGATGTAGTGAGAGTGGGACAAGAGGATACGATGCTACTAGTGGCATATTGGTATGGGGCAGAGTATGACTAGGTATGGCGGTATCAAGGCTAGAGAGATTTAGATGGATGGAGGAGATTATTTGATGATCTAGAGGAGGAGGAGATAGTGTGGAGGTCATATATGACATGATGCTTCACCAAGTGGAGGGAGGATGAGGCTAGGCACAGAGGATACTTCATGACCTAATGTTATATAGTCAGGAAGGAGCCCTATATAGTCAAGTTACAGAGGCTAGACTGAGTAACGAGACAGTTTGGGTTGATATAGGATATTCTAGGTGCACTTGATAGGTTTAGACGGATTACATGGGAGTGACCATGGGGGGAGCCAATTTTGGTAGAGTTTGCATGGGAGCATTGGGAGACACTAGAGCAGGAGCTAGTGGAGTACCCAGGGAGGATTGGAGGGCTAGTAGATGCAAGGATTGTTGTTAGATATGTAGCATGGTTTGCGCGACACTGACCTGTATGGATTACACTGGAGGAGTCGATTAAGGAGGCATTAGGGCTCAGACTAGAGGATGAGATTAGATGAGTAGGATAGGGGAGAGGGAGAGGGAGGAGGTCGAGGAGAGAGTCAGAGGTAGGTAGTGTAGGAGGGCAGTAGAGGAGAGGGCCAAGGGCAGCCATAGTAGGAGGGGAGTAGCCAGGGGTAGATATAGTAGGAGGAGGTCAACAAAGAAAGTTGGCGGAGGGCAGAGCAGGAGGATGATGGAGGAGAGTGCCAAAGGCAGCTAGAGTAGTAGAGCCACAAGAGGGAGGGCAGGGGGAGGATGAGGTAGGAGGTCAATGGAGGCTAGGTAGGAGGAGAAGGAGACGGAGGGCGCGGGTTGAGCCCGAGGAGGAGAGACATGAGGCAGAGGCGATGGGGGAGAGGGAGGAGGCCGAGGCAATGGACATAGGAGATGAGGGAGGGGTAGAGGAGATGGACATGGATGTGCATGATGTTCATCCATTAGCCATGATGCCACCAATAACAAAGTATTTGACTGCGTGATTGAGAGGAGCTAAGGTGAGATTGCATATCATCGAGTAGAGGTTGAGAGAATCAGAGGTGGCAAGGAGTAGATTGGAGGTAGAGGTGCTCATGTTGTGAGCCCAATTAGCAGAGAGTGTGAGATAGTTCCTGGTGATGGCCAATGCGATGTCATGTCATGAGGTGGAGATGTAGAGGGAGGGAGAGAGGCTGCGAGCCGAGATAGATGAGCTACGAGCAGAGGTGAGTGAGTTATGGGAAAAGGTGACTCATTTGGAGGGAGAGTTAGCGAGGGAGCATGAGGTCAAGATGGGAGAGAGAAATACTAGAGGTGACAGTGATGATACTATAAGTAATGGGTCAACGAGAGTCTAGAGGAGCAACAAAGCAGATACCAAAAGAGGCTCTAGTGGAGGTAGAGAGGGATATGGAGGATCTGAGGAGGTAGGTAGAGGGATTGTTGAAAGAGAGGATGGATTTGAGATAGGAGCGAGACGAGCTCCGTGACAAAGTTGAGGTGGCAGAGGAGACAGTGGGAGACACGGGATTGATGCAGGAGAGGGAGGCGACCATGAGCGCTCAGGTACAGGTGATGGAGACAAAGAGGGATGTCTTATAGTCACAAGTGTAGGTCCTATAGGGGTAGAGGGATGCAGTAGTGGAACATGTATAGGCTATGGAGAGAGATGCAGTGTAGGGGTAGGCATAGGAAACATAGGGTGGTGAGATAGGGGAGGAGGTTTATATACTGCAGGTGCAGGTATATGCTATGCAGGAGGAGAAGGACAGAGCCCTGGAGCAAGTGTAATAGATGGGATCGAAGATTGAACAACTACGGTTAGCATGGGTGCATGGGCATAGGAGAGGAGGTCCATTTGTGGATATCAAGACAGGTATAGGGTAGAGCAAGACTCAACCAGACAGTAGGTGGGAGATCAGGAGGAGTATATGAGAGAGGCGAGCTACTATATGTGTGCCTATTACTCAGTAGTGCTGGATCCAGCACAACAGGTACTCGCTTATGTTTGAGCAATGCCACAGATGCCAACACTATCCCAGTCAGTAGGGATGCATACCCGGGGATATAGTAGTATGAGAGAGACACCTCCACACAGAGGGCCAGTGCTAGAGTCATCACAGAGGTCGAATGCAGGGAGCTCATGGTTTAGAGGATCATAGGGACAAGATCCTGGTAATTGACAGGTGCAGGATGGGATACAGTTTAGAGCAACAGAGCCATAGCTCTGTACTCATACTTTATTTTTGATGACATACGATGGATATGTATTGTGATGTATATGATAGACATTATTATGGATGATGTGATGGACATTGCATTTTTGTTATTTTTTTGATATGATATGTGAGAGCCCTTATTGACACTATATGATGTGTATGTGATGGATGATTTATTTATGCATATGTGGATGTTTATGGTTTATAGTGGATGGTTATTGTGATGTGATGTATGGATATGCCTATAATGATTTACATTTATGCCTATGTGGATGTATGATTATGATATGCATGGTGTCTAACGTTTATGATGTGGATGTGATGGATGAATTATGATTGTTTCTATGTGAATGAGATGATATGATATGCATGATGTCTAACACCTATGATGCAGGATGTGATGGATGTATTATGATTGCTTCTATGTGGATGATATGATATGCATGTTGTCTAATGTTTATGATGCTATGGATGTGGAAATGAACCTAATAATATGTGATGCAAATGCATAGGAGATGTTAATGATATGAACTAAAGTGAATATGCTAATGAATGAATTAATAATGAAATGAATTTTAAGATGTATAAATTAATTAAAATTAACCTACACAACTTAAAATTATTATGCACATGGGATATAATGCAACTTAGTGAACCTAAATATGGAATGAGAATGCAAATAAGTGCTAATAAGTAAGTGAAATGTAATGTGTAAATAAGGGCCTGCACAAGGGTGGAAGAAAAGGAGGTGATAGGTGTGTAACTGCACCTATCAAAAACCATAGGAATCCTGAGGGGAAAGGGGAAGATGTATGGAATCGTCGTTCTCACAACCAAAATCCTAAGTCATGGAAAAAGAAAGGATGGAGGATATATGAATGCAATGGAGGAGAAAATGAAATGCAATCCTAATTCAATTTGCCATCTTCAGAGCATTGATTTTTGCTATAGCATAAGACACCAGGTACCATGGTATGTGGACCAAGGTGGATCAGTGTCCAATGCATAAACAAAAACAACAAACAAGAAGGCTATCCCAACACCCCAAAGTCGCGATAACTTCGGTCAGGCCAGGTATTGGGATAACCACAAGCACAAGAGGATGTCCCAACGTAATGCAAGACCTTAGGAGTCTTGATGGGTACTACATGGGACAACCAAGAAAATAACAAATAAAAGAAAAATCAAGATATACCCCTATGTAAACCAATCAAAATGCACCATAATATGATAGATCATGGCGGCCTTGACGAGTGATGATAGGGAGCTCAAAGGATAAACAAAAGCCAAAAGTATCAAAAGATTGCAATCAATTTCAAAATTTCCTTTGTCATAGAATCAAGATGATGGATGGGGTTGATGTGGTATGTTAGGAAGGATACATCCTATTGAGACCAAATATGGATGTTAAACTAAAAGATCGATAATGACGCAAGATATTCAAAAATCGATTAAATCTTATGACACAAATGGATTTCATTTGTGAAGAATCGGTTAGATAAGGACATACTAAAGAAACAAAACACAATACACAAGACACAAGACACAATACTGACACACCCTAAAGACCTAGGCGCTCGGGGGTTGATCAAAGATCATCCTTGCCTACGTGAAAGCACAAAGCCCTCGTAGTTTAGGAAAAAGACTGGATAAAAGAGGAAAGAGGATGATGAAGACAAATGATGGAGGGCACCGTCCAAATGGACCGACAACAAAAGAAAAGCAAAGGAAAGCAAAGCCTCGAGGTGGATCAAATGATTGACCTTGCCTACGTGCAAGCATAGGGGCAACGTAGTTTGAAAAGGATGAAAGACCAATGATGAATAAGGGTGAAAATATGATAATGGGAACAAAATGATGAAGGACGAGATAGATGGACAAAAATGTCTCAGATCAAATGATCAGCCTTGCCTACATGCAATTGCAAGGGCAACGTAGTTCGACAAAGATAGGACAAACGGGGAAAGATAACAAAACAACCCCGGGGGCGGATCAAATGATCGGCCTTGCCTATGTGAAAGCACAAGGGCAACATAGTCCGCCAAGGATAGACACAGACAGAGAGACAACAGACTGGACAAGAAATAGAGCCCTGAGGGTGGATCAAATGATCGACCTTGCCTACATGAAAGCACAGGGGCAACATAGTTCACCAAAGATGAGATGGGATATAGATGGAGACTGACACGATGAAAGAACCTAGATGGAGACGACCAAAATGACGAGATGTCACAAGCTCAGATTAGGATAAAAAGATCAGGATGGTAGATAGTAGATGAAGTTCGTCCAATGCTCAACCAAAATATACCAAGCGACCAAATGATGCAAGCAGATGGAAGGATAGGATTGATAGGATGATGAGGATATGCGATTTGGATGGATAAATCATAAAGTAACTAGAATGCAAGGTAGATAATGATTAAGCCCTATAAAAATGGTGCTTGTTGCCAAGTTTTCACCAATCATACATATTCAAGGCACCACCAAGGGTGTTTTTCACCATAGGACGAATTATTTCTCTTTACTATTTTTTTGTTTTTTCTCTTTTTTTTTTGTATTTTGACAATTTTTTGTATTTTTTAAGATTTCGATAGGAAGGATATCCTAGCTGACCTAAGTATAAAACTTCTTCAGATGCATGATATTGATGGGTTCTTCCAGGGGCTCCCCTTCAGGTGTAGACAAATTGTACACTCCAGAACCATATTTTGTTGTGATGATGTAAGGGCCCAACCAATTTGCTTTGAACTTGCCGTTCTTATCCTGATCTTGTTGATTCCGTTGATTTTGTTTAAGGATTAAATCGCCAACATTGAATTGACGAGGGCAAACCTTCTTATTGTAGCTTCTCTTCAGGCGGTGTTGATAGGCTTGTAGATGGTCATAGGCTTTGATTCATTTTCATCCAGGAGTTCTAACTGAGCAAGTCGCGCAACCCGGGTGCCTTTGTCACCGATAAAATTCTTCAGAGATATGCGAAGTGATGGGATTTCAACTTCAATCGGCAAGATGATTTGACACCATAAACTAGTGAGTATGGAGTGGCATTGGTGGGGGTGCGAATGGAAATATGGTAGGCCCAAAGGGCGGGATGGAGGTGGAGATGCCAATCTCAACCAGTGCTATTAACCATCTTTTAAATGATTTTAATCAAGGTTTTGTTGGTTGCTTCTGCTTGACCATTACCCTGGGGGTAATATGGGGTAGACCAACGATGTTGGATGTGATAAGTCTCACAGAGGAATTTCATGCACTTGTTTTTGAATGGATTTCCATTGTCAGTAATGATGGTGGAGGGGATTCCATACCTATAGAGGCTATGGTAAAGGATGAATTTGGATATCTGAACACTAGTAATTTGGGTGAGTGGCATAGATTTGACATACTTAGTAAAGTATTCAGTGGTTGTGATGATAAAAGTATGACCTTCAGAGGATGGAGGGTAAATCTTGCAAACCAAATCGAAACCCCATTGTGAAAATGGCCATGGTGTTGTGATGGGTTGTAACTCTTGTGCAAGAGCATGAATTAGATCTACATGTTGTTGATAGGGAAGGTACCTCTTGAAATAATCACAAGAATCATGTTCCATAGTAGGCCAGTAATATCCCGCTCTAAGAATCCTCTTGGCTAGGGCCATACCATTAGAGTGGGCCCCATAGAAACCACTATGTACCTCTACCAATACAATGTGGGCTTCGGTCTCATTTAAACACTGGAGGAGGGTTCCATCATACCCAAGTCAATAAAGCATATCGCCGATGATGGTGTAACGAGCTATGCGTTGGATAAAAGGATTTTCATTGGTTACGTGTGAGGTCAGATGCTAAGGTGTTGTCATGAAGATAATCGTAGATGTCTTGGTACCAGGGGGATTCAAGACCTACAATGTCGTATACCATTTCATTGTCATATGCAGGGATTAACAATTTCTCCACAAGGAACTCACATTCAGTACAATCTTTGGGCATGTCCATGAGAGAACCGATGGTGGCCATGGTGTTAGCTGATTTATTCTATACTCTAGGGATTTGATCAAATTGGATGGAGGAGAAATAATTCTTGAAGTCACCTACCATTCATTTGTATGGTAACAACTTGTTATATTTTGTTAGGAACTCATCATTCACTTGCTTGATAACTAGTTGGGAGTCACCAAAGATGTGTAGGTGAGAGGTACGCCATTGGACTACAATCTTAAGGCCTATAAAAAGAGCTTCATATTCAACAATTTTGTTGGTACAAGCAAAGGCTAATCTAAATGACTTTGGTATATAATCACCCTGGGGGGTGACGAGCAAGACTCTTGCTCTTGATCTATTTTTTGTGTGTGATCCATCAAAGTATAGTGTCCACGTGGTGGCTTCTGAAACTGCAAAGACCCCTTCATCAAGAAACTCTATTTCTAAAGGATAAGCATCTACTAGTTGATCCATAATTACTTGTCCTTTGATTGCTTTACGATCTACATACTCTATGTCAAATTCACTTAGCAACATGACCCATTTAGCCATGCGACCAGTTAGTGTTGTTCTGGATAACAAATATTTAAGCAGATCAATCTTAGAGATTTTCTTGATCGGATGACTAAGCATGTAGTGTCTAAGTTTCTGCGAGCTGAAGACCATGGCTAGGCAAGCCTTCTCCATTGGGGAATAGTTGAGCTCATAACCCACTAAGGTCCGACTGATGTAGTAAATTGCTCTTTCTTTGGATGACTCATCGTGTTGTGCTAACAATGCCCCCAGTGCCATAGAAGTAGCTGGAATGTAAAGGAGGAGTGGTTTTCTCGGAATAGGTGGGTGAGCCAAATATTCTCTGATCTGATCAAAGCTGAGCTGACATTGTTGGTTCCACTTAAATGCAATATCTTTCTTTAGGAGATGCGTGAACAACTGACACTTGTTAGCTAGTTGAGCAATGAACCTTCAGATGGATTGGAGCTTACCTTGCAAGCTTCTTAGCTGTTTCAAATTGCGGGGTGGAGGAATTTCCATGATTGCCTTGACCTTAGCAGGATCAACCTCAATTCATCTGCGGGAGGCAATGAACCCCAAGAGTTTTCTAGATGTGACACCATAGAGACATTTCTTCAAATTGAGGCGTAGCTTGTACTATTCTAGACATTCAAAGATTTTTCTAAGAATTGCAAGGTGTTATTCCCTCGTTCTTGATTTTCCTAACATGTCATCAACATAGTCTTCCATTATTATTTGGATGAGGTCATGGAAGATAACTGTCATAGCACAATGGTATGTTGCCCCCGCATTCTTGAGGCCAAAAGGCATAATATTATAGTAAAATGTACCCCAATGTGTAATAAATGCAGTCTTGTGTTGATCCTCGGGGGAAATCTTAATCTGGTTGTAGCTGAAGAAACCATCCATGAGGGATAAAATCTCATGTCCTGCGGTGATATCGACTAGCATATTAATATTTGGCAAAGGGAAGTTGTCCTTGGGACACGCTTTGTTAAGGTCTTAGAAATCTGTACAGATTTCGATATCTCTGTTGGGTTTAGCAACTGGGACTATATTGGAGATCTAGTTGGAGTAGTCAATTGGTGTTGAATCTTGCCTCCAACAACTTTTCCAATTCTTTCTTAACTAGTAGAGCCACTGGAGGTTTCATTTTGTGAAGTTTCTGCTTAATAGGTTTTAAATCGAGATGGACGTAGGTGATGTACCACCAAAGCAAGATCAAGGACAAGCATGTTTGAATATGTCCAAGCGAAGTTGATGATTCCTTATTTAAGGAGCTTGGTGATGGTAGAGTTTTATTCTATTGATAAAGCCTTAGCCACATAGGTGATCTTGGGGTTCTCCTCGGTTCCCAAGTTGATTGCTTATGTTTCTTCGATCAAGATGGATGATCGACTGAATAATTGAGTCCCTATAAGGGGAAGATGAATGTCCCCATATTCTAGTGCCTCGTCGAGGTTTTCACTAGTAGATACGCCCTTTGTTTTTACTTTTTCAAAGTCACGAAGTGCCTCGAGGAGGTTCTCACTAGGTGACCCATTTTGATTTTGTTTCTTTTTATTTTTTTGGCTGGGGCATTCATCTTCCCCCAATCCCATGAGATGTACATATTGGTCCATTGAGGGAAAGGTGTTGGGAGGTGTTGTACCTTGTAGGTCATATAAGCTCAAGGTGTTTGATGGATAAGGTGATGGTGCAAACAGATAGGCATTTGAACATGGAAGGGAGGTCGATGTGATCAATGTCATTGTATAGATGTATGATGGACTCCTCCTCTGGTATGTCCTCGAGGGAGCCATCGTCTACACTAAAATTGTTAGAGGTACTAGAGGATGCTACAAGACCCTTTTGTTTAGTATTATAGCCCAAGCCCATCTTCTTCGGATGAATAGCGGCTTCTATTGGCTATCGCCTACCTCTCTCTACTACACCAGGGCCTCCCCCCTGATAGTTATGTTTTTCTACAAATTTAGAGGGCCAGGGTTAGGCCTCTTGGAAGTATTGTTTTAAGGGGGGAGATGGTCCAGGTTCCTCATGGTACACCCACTAGCTGATGTCATCTTCGGGTGTATTTTGTCGTAATCCAGGAGAGTGGAAAGTGCTAGACCCCACATTTGGAGCATTGAGGGTGATTGTTTTTTCTTTGTCTTTTGGATAGATTGAGATGGTTGACCATATGTATGTGGTGAGGGTGGCATGGTTTCCACACTCAATGTTGTATGCATTTCATACTCACCACATCCCTTGTCAATGATCTAGACCTTAGTGGTGGTGTAATCAAGTGTGGATGATGGCATGGATGAAGTGGTGTTTAATGTTAATGTGGATGGATGAGAATATGATGTATGAGATGCCCCCATTTCTACACCAAAGCAGTAATGAGAATATGGAAAGGAAGCCTCTAGGGCATGACAATATTCAAATGGCTGAGGATCAACTTGTATAGTTACTTCCATTCCTTGAAATCAAAATTTTAGACATTAGTGATAGGTTGATGGGACGATTTGCATAGAGTGAATCCATGGGCAGCCAAGAAGGATGTTATATGGAATTTAAAGGTCTAGAACATGACACATAGTGTACTGCATAATGGGCCCCACCTAAATAGGAAGACAAATAGTGCCCTCAGAATCTCGTTCTGCATTATCATATGATTTGATGGTGATAACCTGATTATTTAGGTCAGCTTGGGTGTATCCCACCTGTTGTATAAATTTTAATGTACAAAAATTTAGGACAAAACCATTATCTACTAGTACCCTTTTCACTTTATGGCAATTCACACCAACCTCAAGGTAAAGGGGACAGTTATGACTTGAGTCAAGGCATGGCATATCTTTCTGGCTAAAACCTAATTGGTAGGTCGTTGAAATATTTCCTACCAATGCTTGGAACTGTGTGGGATCTATGTTGTTGGGGACTTGAGTGCTCTGTAAGGCCTTATTCAGGATGTCTTGATGCATGAGAGAAGACTTAAGTAGATCTAGGATAGAAATCTGAGCCAAGGTCTTTCCTATGTGATCAAGGATGTTGTACTGCAAACTGACAAATGGCAATTGGGTAGATGCAGGGGCTGTTGGGATGGTGATGCGGGTGCGATGAGTGGTAACAACACATTGTGGGTCTTTTTCTTTGACGTGTATCATGGATACACATGACTCCACTTGTTCTATGTATGTGACCAGACCTTGGTAATTGTATGACACATTTTTATAACTAATGTTATTATTGTTGTTATTCTGATTGTTGTTGCTAGGTCCAAGATTGGAGTTGGATGTACTAGGACCCTGATTATGCTTGGGAAAAGAATTTTGATATATTTGAAGTTGAGCATTAGACGAATTTTTCATGTTAGAATCCACATGTATTTCACCCCGATCTATGAGACCTTGGACGTATGTTTTTAGATTTTGGCATTATCCAATGTATGTCCCTTAATCTTGTGAAATTCACAATACTCATTTTCTCTGAACCAAGTTGGCTTGGGATTGGACTCATCAAGGGGCTTGGTTACAGGATAAGTGATGGGGTAGTTAGCTTGGAGGAGCTTTTTAAACACGACACTAAGGGGTTCTCCCAACTAAGTAAACTGGTGTTTATTTCCCCCTTAGTTGTTTTGATTTGATTGTTGACGGAGTGCTCCTTGTGGCACATATATGGTGTTTGGGATTGATTGATTGTTGTTGAGGAGGATATTTTTGCGAGGTAGTAGCCACTTGGACATGTTTGGTGTCAGTGACACCATAATTGATAGCATTTTCATTCTTATTCCAATAACGAGGTTTATCCCCAAAGGATCTCTCTTTATCATAATTGAAAATTTTGACCTGTCCTTTAGCAACAAGGGCTCTTTCCAGGATAGGACCCTTCTCCACTAGTGCCAAAAAAGGTGGTGATGTAGTGGAGTTGGAAGTTGTGAGCCATGTCTGGATGGGAATTTTTGATAAACAATGTAGCCATGTCTTTTTCCCGTAGTGGTGATTTCATCTGGTTGGCTAAGGCTTGCCATCTTTGTAGATAACTTGAGAAGGTTTCTCCATCATGCTATTTTTCTTTTAGGAGGTCAAGTGTGTCAATATCCTTCTCTAGGTTAAAGGATAAATGGGAGATAAATTCTTTTGAAAACTGGGCAAAGGATTTTATGGATCCTTCTCAAGGCACATGAACCAATTAAGAGCGACTCCCTGTAGGCTCTTGGGGAACAATCTCATGAGGTAGTTGTCATTGTGCATGACTTATTGGCAATGGGCATAAAAATCTTGTAGATGAGCTTTGGGATCTTTGGTTCCCTTGTACTTATCGAATTTCGGTATTTCAAAGTGTTTAGGGAAGGGAACCAAGGAAATGGAAGGATCAAATGGATAAGGACAAATGTCCTCAAATTTGAATGATTGTTTGTTCATCCCAGATTTTAAGTCCTTCAACGCAAATTTGACTTCTTCCAAGTCTTTGTTGATTGGTGCTGCAGGGGTTGGAGTAGGCTGATTGTGCAGATAGTATTGTTGGTATGATGAGGATGGTACTACAACAGTTGGATCATAGATGGGTTGAGATGCATAAGAAGGAATTTACTGGTTCTGATTGGTATAAGTGGATTGTGGATTAATGTATGGCAGATAGGAGGATGATGGATTGTGATGATAAGAAGCGGAAGCCGCTTGTTGGTAGGGTGGTTGTTAATGATAATAAGAAGTGAATGAAGCACCTTGTTGTTATGTAGGATTTTGATAATACAAAGAGGTAGAACCCCCTTGTTGATATGGCGGTGGGTGTTGGTAGTAGGAGGTGGATGGTGCACCCTATTGATAAGACTGTTGTTGCTGGAGATAGGATGGATAAGATTGGTATTGATGCACAATGGTGGGCTGTTGGGTGATGTATGGGGATGGTTGTGGATTTTATGGATGCTAATAGGGATTGGTATGTGATTGTGGAGGGTGGGTGTAAAGTGGCGGTTGAGTCCATGTTTGGTTCTGAGCAACCTGATGAGGATTTGAATTAAGAGGGGATGGAGCAGTGTATGTGCTAGACGGATGATAAAGATATTTTGTAAGAGGATTATGTTGCGTTTGTGTGGGAATGTGTATATGCTGCGATGGAGGTTGTTGTTGTGGTAGTTGTTGGTAAGATGTGTGAGATGGAATATGTTGTTGTTGTGGGACTGCTACAGAAGCACCATGTGGCAATTGCGACAACTGGGATGTAGTTTGTGTCACTTGGTGTGGTGGTTGCGTAGGAACCGATATATTTTTTTGTGGGATGGGGATGTTGTGCTATGGAGGTTGTTGATGAGGTGGTATGGATGAAGCAACAATAGTAGCAATGTTTGCAATGAAGTGGATTGGTGAGGATTAGGGGGAGGTTGTTGGAATGCAGGCAGTGGTAAGTTGCTTATAGGTGCATATCCTGGAGGTGGAATTAATGCAAGGATAGGTGTGCCCCCAGTATTGATAGGTGGTTGAATAGGATGTTGAGATGGAAGTGGCAAAGTAGATGGGATGTACGAAGGCATGTTGTAGGCAGAGGGGTCATGATGTTTGGGTTGTGCTATAGAGGTTGTGGTTGGGAGATGAGGATAACTAGCAACTTGACGTATCACAACGTTTCCAAACTTAGGGTGATACCAATTATCTGTTGGTGCACCTTCGGGGACATATAAATTCCTTGGAACATTTTGTGAAATTTGCGGATTGGTAGATGTCGAAAGAGTGTGTGTACCGATATATTGGAATGCATCAAAATTGAATGGTGGTTTGACTCCTCTCATGAGCAAAGTGGCAAGAATCTTATCCCCACATTCATTGAGGAGACGATTTGTTATCTGAACATTAATAGGATCATTAAGGTATTCATCAACAGTGACTTCGGGTTGGTTAACCATATTTTCGTCACCGGGTGGTGTGGTGTTTTGGATGTCGGTATTGGATTGTGATGAAGCACCATTATGGGGATCTTGTGGGATATTTGGGATGTTGTTAGGATCTTGTGGGATGTTCGGTTGGGAACCTTGGGCTTGTTGGTCTTCCATTTTATTTTTTGCTTATGAGCGGGTCTGAATAGGCATGAAAATGCAAAACAACTAGGTGGGGTCTAAAATGTAACTAAGCTTCTAATATGCAATATAAAGATGATCTAAATGATGATATGATTGATTGATTGGATCAATGATGGATTGATTAATTGGATTGGATAGGATTGATCGATACACGATTGATAAGATTGGATGAAATTGGATTAAGGATCGATTGGTTGGATGATTGGAAGAGTTTCTAAACTAGGTTCAGAGATCACCATAGGTGAGGTAAGGTGTTGATTGACCGAGTTAAAGGATGAATTGATGATCACGACACTGAATCCTCCTTGATATGGAAGGGGATTAATAGGGTCGAGGATGATGCTCGACTTAGGATGGATGGCAATCTTAAGTAGATGTTGAAGGATGACAATCAAGTTCAGGCACCTAGGTCAATTCGGATAACAACTTCAAATAAAGTTTAGAGGATTTGGATTGAAAAAATGATAAGGGATATGTAACCTAAGGATGATTAAGGTTGCACCTATATGATCTGGATAATGAATTGGATGCAAATGGATCTTGATGCAGGTGGACTGATGCTAGGATTATGCACAAACGAGATGTGAAAACAACTGGGTAGACAACAAGCTTTTCAAAATCCTGGGAAACTGGCTTTTTGGATCACACTTGTGAAACAGACGCAGTTTTAGGGCAGGGCCGCTCAAAATTGGGCAGGGTCACCCAAACAAGTTCTGGTTTATACTTAGTCTGAAAAATGGTTGAGTGGTATCGATAAATGGGGTAAATGGACTTTCAAGACGAGCAAATGGGTTCACAGAACAGGTGAACGATCACTTGGAATAGGTGAACGGATGCACGAGATGGAGGAATGACACTCAGAATGGGAAAACGGGTTCCCGGAATGGGTGAACAACTTCCCAAAACGAGAGAACGAATGGTCGAAATGAGGGAATGATGTTTGAAATGGGAAAATAGATATCTGGAATGGATGGACGGATGGTCAGAACAGTTGAACAACTACCCGAAATGAGGGAACGACACTTAAAACCAAAAAAAATGGGTATCCAAAACGGGGTAATGACTAGCAAAAAAAGGCTGAAAATGACTATTCAGAGGGCAGGGTCACCCAAACAAGGGACAGGGTCACCCAAACAGGGAAAACTACTAAAATTTTGACTTGGACAAGATAAACAACAGTTGAGACAAGGGCAGGGTCACCCCTTTGAGTGTGGGGTCACTTGTTCAAGGGAGAGGTCACCCTTTTGAGGGAAGGGTCACCTCTGTGTGCAGGTCTGAACTTGACTTAGGAAAAAATAGCTATGGCAAATGAGGAAAAACAACAAGAAAAAGGCCAAAACTGACTGATAAACACTAGTTTTGCACAAAAAGATAGTTCAAACAACACAAGCCTAAGATTAGTGTTAAGGGTATGGTCAACACAGTCCTCTATCTAGGATTAACAAGGCTTGTAAGGGAGTCCTCGATATACACATGGTACATGGGCACAACCATGAACACCGGTCTATCACAAGCGTGAGTCGGGAACTTCCAGCAAGAGACTGGGAGCTCACACCAACTCTTCATGTCTTGTTTAGGTATTACCCTAGCTTTGATGCTCCGCCAGACACGACGTGACTAGATTGAGGTACAAATTTCACCTCCCCCCTTTATATACCCCTCCAGTATGCGTGGTTGGAATTGTCCCTTGGGGTGATGAAATCCCCAAGCAGGTCCCACTAAGAAGATAAAAAAGGGGTAAAAAAGGACTTAAGCGGACTATGATTTCTCTTCACCCAGGATCACCAAATGGAACAAGGGGATTGGATACATCAATAGTCCACTTATACAAGCACAACAAACAAGTCCATTGACCCCTCTTAATTAAGTCTATGTTCCTAGTTAAAAATGAAAATGACAAGTTAACTAGAAAAGAAACAAGCTTTCTCCCCTTGCAACAAATGCATTAGTAGTTTTGTTTTTTTCATGGTCTTCAACAATCGAGATGCACAATCATTAGTACTAAAAACAGCACTCAAACCAGACAGACATTAGCAGGTCAGAAATAATGAAAAAAGGGGCAAACTGAATTCTGGAATGAAAAATTGACTGTCTGTTTACCTATTTTACCTCTATTCTGAGCGAGGCCACCTCTATGTTTTGGGCACAGTGGGCTCTTAAAGTGGGGTCACCTCTTTGTGGGTGAGGTCGCCTGTTCAGTCTAGAATTTGCAAAAAAGTCAAAAAAGTCAAAAACAAGAAAAACAAAAAAACAGAAATTAAGATTCTAGGCAAGGTCGCCTGTTTAGTCCAGAATCTGCAAAAACAAGTCAGAAATAGAAAACCAATCGGAGAGGATTTCCTCAAAAAAAATTCCTTGTCCCCAAGTGGGGTTGAAAGTGACAAGTGAGGATTTTTAGAAAGTCCACTCTTGTCACCATGGGGATTTGAAAGGGCATTGGAGAAAAAAAAGAAGAAGTGAATTTTAAATTCACAATCTTGGAAGAAACCCATGGATAAGACAAGGTCCTCCTAAAGGAGGTCCTTGTCCCATGTACTTGATGTGACCTATAAGAGGTCATGGGGAAGAGAAATGCATGGGGCGATTAAGTGTGAATTTTTAATTCACATGGGGAAGAGGTCAAACCTAATAAGGTAAGTACTATGAAAGGTTGACTTAAGGACATGCTAGAAAAGGTGTGATTAAGATTAAGGTTGTGCAAATAGGTGATTAGGAAAATTAATGAAGATTAGAGGCAAGTGGCTAAATATGGAGGATGTGATATTAATCTTGATTATGGATATGCACATCCTAATGAAGGATTAATTAGATTAATCCAGATTAGTGGAAGGGTTATGGAGAATGGGACAAGGAGAGAGAAAGAATGAATTTAAAATTGAAGAGGATAATGGAATAAATTAAATAAATTGATGTATTTATTTAATTTAGAGAGGAAATGGTAAAGGAGAGTATTTAATTAAATACTTTTAAAAACCTCAGAGAAAGAGGATAATATTAATTAAATATGTCATTTAATTAATATATACGAATTAGACAAATAAATGATAGGATTTTGACCATGTGGGAGTGGTCAAATTTGGATGTCTACACCTACAAATGGTCCAAGTACTAACGATGAAACCAAGGCCTATGAAGACAATTGTAAGGAAAGGCATGCTCTTTTAAGTGGTCTTTCTAATACTAAACTTGTGAAAGTTATGAATCTGAAAACTGCTAAAAAATTCTTGACAAAGTTAGAAAACATTTATGAAGGAGATGATAAGGTCAAGCAAGCTAAGATGCAAAATTTAAAGATCATGTTTGAAAATATACGGATGTCGAAAGATGAAAACATTACAAGCTACATGTAGAAAGTGGAATAAGTTGTCAAATCCATTAGAGGGCTTGGTGGAAATCTTGAAGATGATGAGGTGGTAAAGAAGGTATCGAGAACTCTGCCTAAATCCTGTAATCATAAGATTTATGCTATTAGGGAATTTTATAATCAAAATAATTACTCTAGAGATCAACTATTTGGAACTTTAACTGGTTTTGAATCAAGAGAGTTTGGTTCAAGTGATTCAAAGAAAGAGATAGCTTTCAAAGTTGGTAAAGCTGAGAAGACTCATGAATCAAATCACGAGGATCTTGATGATGTTGAAGAAAACTTTGCGAGGAGAATGAAAAAGGGTACTAGAAATTATAAAGGTAAGTTACCTTTCTAATATTTCAGTTGTGGAAAGATAGGTCAATATGCTTCAAGATGTCCAAACAAAGCTTCAAATGACAAGAATAATGAGAGTAAAGGTAAAACAATTAAGAAAAGTTATTATGTTAGAGAATATGCTAGTATATCTAATGATGAATCTGACTATGCAAATGATGAGGATAGTGAATGCTTGTTCATGGTTATAAAAGTTGAATCTAATTTTGTTGACTTTGAGAGATGTGTGAAGGAAAGTGCTTCAAAAGCAGGTCATAATGCTATGATGATTATTTTTCATGCTAGAGAGAAGAAGAACTACTAGATCATTGATAGTGGATGCTCAAATCATATGACTGGTGACAAAAGTAAGTTTGTTAGACTTGAGAAATATGAAGAATATCTTGTTAAGTTTGGTGATGATACATCTACTAAGATATGTGGAAAAGGTTCAATCATTTTTTATGGCAAGCATAATACAAATGATGTTATTTATGTCAAGGGTCGAAGGCATAACTTCTTGAGTGTTTGACAAATGTGTAGCAAAGGATATAATCTTATGTTTCAAGATGATGGATGTGAGATCAAAAAAGGCTCTAGAACGATGGTTGCTACTGGAAGAAGGACAGATGGAAATTTTTATTGACTTAAAGGTGCTAATGGTCATTACTTTATGACTTAGATTAATGAAAGTTGGCTTTGACATAGAAGGATGTGTCACATCAATTTTGATAGCCTAGCGAGAATCAGTTCAATTCAAGTTGTGAGATATTTGTCAAAGATTACAAAGCCTATCAATGTTGTCTGCAAAGAATATCAGATTGGGAAGCAAGTAAGAAGTTTCAAATTCAAAGAACAATCTACTACCGGATTGTTGGAGTTGGTGCATACAAATATTTTTGGTCGTACCAGAGTAAGAAGTTTTCAAGGTGATAGGCATTTCATGTTATTAATTGATGATTACTCTAGAATGACATGGGTTACTTTTCTCAAAGAAAAATTAGAAGCTCTAAATAAGTTTAAAGAATTTAAAGTTATATTTGGGAATGAAATGGACATGAAAATCAAGTGTTTGAGGTATGACAGAGGTGGAGAGTTCAACTTCAATGAGTTTAATAGTTTTGGTGAGAATCATAGAATAAAGAGGCATTTATCTGCCCCTAGGACTCCTCGACAGAATGGAGTGGTTGAAATAAAGAATAGGACTGTTCAAGAAGCCACAAGAACAATGACGAAAGAGGAAAACCTACTAGAAGTCTACTAAAGAGAAGTAATTCATATTGCTATCTACATACTTAACAAAGTTCAAGCAAGAGAAAACATTGCAAAGACTCCCTATGAGTTGTGGTATGGAAGAATCCCTACTATCAAATACTTCAAAGTGTTTGGAAGCAAATGCTATATCAGAAGAGATGAAGAGAACTTAGGAAATTTTGATACAAGATCTGATGAAGGTATATTCCTTGGATATTCTACAAGAAGCAAAGCTTATCGGTGCTACAACAAGAGGTTGAAGAAGATTATTGAGAGTGCAAGTGTCAAAGTGGATGAAGACTTATACAAGAATTTTGTGGTGATAGATGGGTTTGAAGTAGATAAGTCCTCTTGTAGATAAAATGACATAGATGAAGGTAAGAAAAAAGTAGTACAAATTGAAGAGGAAGAAGCTCTAAAAAGGATCCCTAAGACTCTTTAGTATGTGCAAAATAATCATTTTGAAGATCAGATCATTAGTGACAAAAGAAAAGGTGTTTTAACAAGGAGAAAAACTACTATGGCTGAAGAATAGGTAAATCTATGTTTACTTTTTAAATTTAAACCTAAAATAGTGATTGAAGCTTGCAGAGTTGAATAATGGATCAAGGCTATGGAAGAATAACTAATGCAAATTGAGAAGAATCAGATTTGGGAACTTGTCCCAAGACCTACAAACAAGAATGTAATTGGAACTAAGTGGGTATTCTAGAAAAAATTGAATGAGAATGGAGAAGTGGTGAGAAATAAGGCAAGGCTTGTGTGTAAAGGTTACTCAAAAGTGGAAGGAATAGATTTTGAGGATAAATTTTCTTTGGTGGCAAGAATGGAAGATATCATTTTTTTTTGGCTTTTGCAACACATAAAGATTTCAAATTTTATCAAATGGATGTGAAGTCTACTTTCTTGAATGGTGAGTTGGAAGAAGAAGTATACATTGAACAACCAGAAGGATTTCAGTTATCAAAAAAACTAGATATGGTCTGTAGATTGAAGAGATCATTATATGGATTGAAGCAAGCTCCCAGAGCTTGGTGTGCAAGGTTGGACAGGTACTTAATACATCAATGATTCAATAAAGGTACCACAAATAGTAATTTTAATTTCAAAGTTGAAAATGATCAAATCTTGATTTTGGTTTTGTATGTTGATGATATAATCTTTGGAGGAAATGAAGCTATGTGTAAGAAATTTATAGAAGAGATGCAAAAAGAGTTTGAGATGTCTATGTTAGGGGAGATGAATTTCTTCCTTGGGCTACAAATCAATCAAACAAAAAAGGGTATTTTTATTTCACAATCAAAGTATGTCAAGGAAATGTCGAAGAAGATTGGAATGGAAGATTTTAAACCAATATGTACCTCTATGGTTACTGGTTGCAAGCTAAGTAATAATGATGAATCTCTTAAGGCTAATCAGAGCAAGTATAGATCAATGATTGGAGGACTGTTATTTCTAATTGCTACTAAACTAGATATCATGCATGCAGATTGTCTTGTGGCTAGATTTCAAGAAGATCCTAGAGGGTCACATGTTGTAGTAGTAAAGTGAATATTCAAATACTTGAAAGGAACTTTAGAACATGGTTTTTGGTATCCAAATGATATTGATTTTTCTCTGAGTGCTTACATAGATGTAGATTGGGCAGGTTGTGTGGTTGACAAGAAAATCACAAGTGGTGGTACATTATTTATTGGATGCATGTTGGTATCTTGGCGAAGTAAGAAGCAAGATTCAGTGTCTTTAACTACTATAGATGCAAAATATATTGTAGCATCTTGCTGCACACAAGTGTTGTGGATGAGGCAAACCTTGAAGGATATCAGAGTGGTATATGATGAACCAATATCTATCTTTTGTGACAATACAAGTGTTATTAACATTTCAAATAATCCATTAATGCACTCAAGGATAAAACATATCTCAATCCAATATCACTTTTTGAGAGAAAAGGTTGTAGAGAATGAGGTGAAGCTAGAGTATGTGCCTACAAAGGATTAGGTTATTGAGTAGGTTATTACCCCTCCTTTGAACTAGATGCATAAAGATATGCATTAGTCTAGTGGATCTCAAGATTCATTCTTTATTCTGGATTGATGTTGGAAGCTACCTCTCAGGGGGAGTATGTAGTGGCATTGTTGGTTGTTGCAGTCAGGGGGAGTAAGTGCTGGTGCAGGTTGGTGTTGTACTTTATCAGATGTTTCAAAGGATATGTACAATGGTTGTTGGTTGGTATAGTTTGTTGAGTTCTCCTAAAGGGGAGTATGCAGAGAAGTAAAATGGAAAACATGTTGCATAATAGTGGTGAGTAGGCACAAGTATGATTAATGTCAAAAGGGGAGAATGAGAGAAATATGTGTTGCCCTTTTCCATTGATGTCAAAGGGGGGAAGAGAATAATGTGAAAAAGGAAAGAGTCAGTTGATAAAGAGAGAAAGAGTAAAATAAATAAGGAGAGTATGATGTAAGGGGGAGAAATAAAAGAGTTGGTATGGAGCAATATGTTGGTGATGAGAGTTGTTATGTTTGTTGTTGATGGTTTTTCACATAGTGTTGCCATCAATGACAAAGGGGGATATTGTTGCAAGTTTGAGTAGTTTGTGTTTTCATTGATGTAAATAGGATTATGTTGGTGTTGTCATTGATCTCAATAGATCTATGATGTTGCATTGATTATTTTATGGTGATGCTTTAATTAGTTGCATTATGTTGTCATTAGTAAGTGTTACTAGTGTCTTGACCTCTAGTGTTGCTTTGACAAGATGTTTTTTGTGGGCGTTGTTTGGTTGAGCTATTGTGTTGTATTTGGTTTAGTGATGATGAGGAAGTGATGAAGATGATGAGAATGTGTTTCTAGTGCTTGGTTTCCAAGTTCTTTTGAGAAAATTTGAATAAAATAAGAAACAATATGTTGTAGAGGTGTTTTGGCATATAGAATGGTGTTCTGATTTTGCTTTGCAATTCTTTCATGTTGAAGATTTATTTGTGTGATTTGGATATGATGATGAGAGGTGTTCATAGGTGTTATATCTAGAGTTTCTTGGTTTGGATCATTGTGCAAGGAAAGTTGTCTTCACTAATGTGTGAACTATGTATTGAAGTAGTGTTTGGGAGAAATGGTTTTGCTCTACATTTATCCATAATTTGTGTTATGTTATTATGGTTCTAGAAGTGTGATTATAAGGTTCATATCTACCTTTAGTTGAAGTTGTTCATGGTTTGGTGCTTCGCAAGTTGATTTCTTGCGTTGCAGTGTGTGGAAGATTATTTGGGCATTGAACAAGATGAGTTTGTTCTTCAGGTGAAAGTTGTTGCAAAGGAATTTGTTGGATTTCAAGGTGTTGATGGAATATTCCAAATGGTGTTTAAGTTTTGTGTATGGTCCACAAAATGTCTTTGGATCAAAAGAAGCTGGTACTTAATTGTCTAATGGTGTTAACACAGGTTTGAACGACCTTGGGTGATTACACTAATTATGGATTTGATTTAGTGGTTGTGGAAGTGTGACATGGTGTGTATCAGTGGATTTGGATCCAAGTTAAGGTGTGGTGTGGTCCACCTTCATTCCTTTCCACTATGAAAAATGTTTTGGTGCCAACCTAATTTGAGTTTGCACGATAGAGGTGCATAACCAACCTTGGAGAATGTTTTCAAGGTTGAAGAAGGTGTAAATAAGTGTTGTGTTGATGGAGGATGAGTGTGCAAAGTGTGTGATGAAAATTGTAGAGGTGTGAAGTGTAGTGCGAGCTTCAATGAGTTAGACTACTAGAAGTAGTGAGAAAAAGGTGTCTACAATCTTTAGAAAGGTTGCGGATATGTTAGTGATGTTGTAGTGGAATTTTTTGTTGTATTGAGATGTATTTATCACTGTAACATTCTTATTTTGTTCTTTTATGTAATCTGGTAGTGATCCTTTCTTTACTCTGGGCAGAGAGCCCTCCAGTAGTGAGCCTATTGTATTCAATATTGCAATTACTTTATATTGTGAGCTAATCCTCACCATGGTTTTTCCCTTCTTGGGTTTTATACGAAATCTAGTGTTCTATTATACATAGTGTTGATGTGTTTTAGTTTCTATAATTTTCTTTCATGCTAAATAATTCTAACAAATTAATGGTTATTAAAGTTAATGTAGATTTGAATATTAATGAGGGTTTTGATGTTTTAATGTAAAATTGATTCACCCCCCTCTCAGTTGTCTTGTGCATTCAAAATACTCTACCAGAGCATAGATTGGAACTTTTTCACTTATAACTTTCACTTCAAAAGGTTTAATGACTTGAAATCTTGGATATGACACCTTCAAAAACTCAACCAACTTATCTTCTAAACTGCAAGACATTTTTTTCTTGGCCGAAGCATGTGGATCAAAACATCACGACTCTTTGTAAAATATCTATTTGGATTAGAACCTTCATCAAAATTTTCATTCTTGTACAACAGATCTTCTCACCAAAGAATCTGATCCAATTTTTTCATGTTGAAATCTTCAACATCTTGTCCTTTTCAAGGGGCTAAAGAGATTTTACAAATGAAATCTCCCCCTGAGATAATGCTCTATCTTAGTTTGTTGTAGGGTCTTGTGTAGAACACACAAGTGTAGAATCATCCTTCTTCTCATTTTCTTGAACTTGTTTTCCTTCCAAATATTTTCATTATCCTTCCTTTCCTAATTAAGGGTTTCATTCCTTTTCTGGTTCTAAATTGGTGGCTTCACAAAACCACTTCTACAACAATTTGCTTTATGTCCCATCTTGTTGCATTTTTAGCACACAATATTTTGATTTGAAATAAATTTGTTCCTCTTCACCTTAGTTTTGTACTCAGCAACCTTATGACCAAAATTATTTCTTGCACAAGAATATACATGAAATGATATTCTACTCATGTTATCATTCCATTTTTGTCTAAATCTATAGTCAATAGCCTTGTACCCAAATATATTGCAAGAAAAATGATAACCTTGAAAGGATTTATTGAACCTAGTGATTGTGTGTTGTGTAGCAGGTGGAGAACCTCTAAAACTTCATTGTCTCTCAATAAGAGTGAGTCCACCTTCTTTCTTGCAATCTTGATCTATTTTTTCATCTCCAGAGGTATTCTTCTTAGAATCTTCAATGCAATCTTTCTCCTTCTTTGTATCAAACTTTCATTCTACTTTGAAGTTATCATATATGCTTGTAGATGCACTTGTTCCATGACTTTTCTCTTTTTCAAAAACAAGACTAGATTTTTTTGATGGATTTTGAGAGTTAATTAACTCTTCAAGAATCTTAGAACCTCCTTTTTTAATTTATTCTTTAGCTTTTTCCAATTCTTTTCTGAAGACAACAACCTCTTCTTCAAGTTTTGAACTTTCAGTGGTTTTATCATTGAGTTGGGTATTCAAGCAATCTTCAATCCTATTGCCTTCTTCAATCTTAACTTTCAAATTAAGGATCACATCCTCTACCTCCTTGAGTTTAATTTCACATCCTTTACCTCCTATTTGAGATTTTAGATTGCCAGTTTCTTCTTTTGATTCTCCAACTTGTGCCTTCAATTTGACAATTGTCTCCTTTGATATTTCAAGCATGCTCTCATATTTATGATTTAGTGTTGTTGTACCCAAAATTAATTTTTGGCATTCTACTTAAATTGAGCTAAATCATGTGAAAATTCCATCAAGAGTCTGTTTTAGGTCAAACCAAACATAAGGTCTTTGTGGGTTTTTGTCAAAGGACCTATGGTTAAAATTCTAAAAAAACTAAAAATTAGGGTTTTGTGCCCCTATTTTTAGGGAAACCTCCAAAAATAGGACCTTCCCAAAAATGATTGAAAATGATTTTGATAGGGTTAATCGACTTCATGATCACACTGGTCAAGTTAGAATCATCAAAATACATGTTTTACTCTAGTGGGTTTATTCTATTTTTCAGGAACAAAGTTAGGAGCTCTGCGATGATTAATGGCAGATTGGCTATTACCAGGTGCTAAAAGCTAAGCTTCAAAAGCTCCAATGAAGAAGCCATGGTGGAAAAGGTTGAAAAAGACATTCTATGAAGGAGATTCTCAAAATGAAAAAGGCCAAAATTTGGCTAAATCTGGAAGGTGGACGCTTTACTACCAAGGAGGAAATACAATCAACAATTGAAAAGGTGCCCCTCTTGAAGAAAGGCACCCTTTGATCTCAAAGGGAAATTGCAATCACCTGACACCTTCAAAGCAGCCACTTTCTTCATGTTCATGTTGGCTAATCAACGCATTGTAGAGCGAGATCATTTGATTCAGAGATCATTGGCAAAACACCAACAAAGTATGGAGAGGCTGCAAGCAATGAATAGAGGCAAATAAGAGAACTTCATAGCAAAAATGCCCCTACTGGCTAGGGGCACACATCATTTCAAAGCATCTGATGAAGCTATCAACAACTGCTCTATACAAGGTATTTGTCTAGCTCTCTCCCAGCTTCATGATCAATTCGACAACACATTCACAGGACATGTCAAAAGGTGAAGACTAAAAGAACATGCCAATAAATTGGCTAAGTATCGATCAAAAGAGCCCCTCTTGAAGAAAGGAACCCAATCTTTTGAGGATGTAGATGCAGTATTCTTGCTCAACGACCTCCAGGATAACCTTCTCCACTTTGATCGACCCCGACAACAAAACTATCGACGATAACATTTGATGGTAGAGGTCAAAGCAGGTAGTTTACAAACATGGATATAATCAGTCAAAAGGTCAAAGGTTCCCCTATTGGCCAGGGGCACCCTTGGATTTGAAGGGCACAAAATTACCTTCAAAAGCTGAGAATTCAGTTGTCCTCTCTAGGACTGAGCTGGTTACCCGATGCATAATCGAGTAGAGTTATCTGACTCGTCAGTCAAACGGTGACGTTAGATCGAAGCATAAAGGGTCTGAATGATGAAGACGGAGAACAATCATAAAAAATGAATAAGGAAAAGCTAAATGCACCCCTCTTGGAGAAAAGTGCCCTTTAATCTGAAGGCTCAAACTTAGTTTTCTGAGTTAATAACTCTCGGGCATATCTCTTCAAGTTGGTCCCATCTCGACAACAAGTCCGTTAGTAGCTGTTAAAGATCAACTAAACAACCAAGAGCAAAGATCAAACAAAGGCAATTAAACTTGAAAAAATGATGAAAAATTCTCAACACTCAAGAAGGGACACCTAAAAAGTCAAAAGCAATATGTTGACTTGAGTTAAGAAAATTTGGAGGAAAAAAGAGGCCAAACACTCCACAATCAGTGGAAATCAGCTTTTGAACTCCAAATCAGGCTTAAGTCATGAGTTGGCACCCATACTTGATGGATCCAAACTTGAATCTTTATATAATCAAGCCTAGGCATCCTTTTTCATTATTTATTTTTCCAAGTTGAAGATCAAAATATAAAATTTCTCCCAAGGATGTCTTTTCCAGATTTGGCAAGGGTTTTGGACCGTTCTTCGACATTTTTTGAAGATTACTGGAAAAAAGGGTTTTCTTCTCTAAGGTTGATTCTAGAGGAAGATTTTTGCAAAAAAGGCAAATGATAACTTCCAATCCACCTCTTGTGTACTTCCTCTCTTCTATCTTAAAATTCTTGCATGTCATAGAAAACAACAGGCCACCTCAGATTTGGCCAATTGGGTATGATCAACGCAATTTTCCAGTGAAACCCATCTTTTCAGATTTGCCAAAATCAGCAAAATTGCTGCCCCTATTTTTAGGGATCTTTTCACAAAAGTCTCCAAATAAAAAATCCAAGGAACTGGGTTTGTTTAGCATTGAAGAACGGACAAAACCCATATGCCCGATTTTTTCTAAAAAAAAACTTTTGAGCGGCAGGCGCTATTTTTAAGGTTTTCCAAAAATTGTCAATATAGGGTCGTGTACAAAGTCTATCTTTAAGTCTTTTAGAATGCAGTACTCCCAGGTACAATACTAGACCAAGATGGTCTTGTACCATGATTATCTGAAAATGACTGACACAAACTTGTTCCAGAAGAACCTAGAGGTCAATTTTGAGGATTTGGAGGGCATGAATCAAATTACGTTGTTGAACATAGAAGAATCTAGTTTATTTCAAGTTGCATCAATTCCCATCACATCACAGAGTGTGGAGCTTGTAATGGCTTGTATTAAGCATTACAATCCTACCACAAGAGAAATCCTATTAGTGGATGGGAGAGTGATCTGCAGTTTGAAGCTGAAGGACATTGAGACATGTTTTACAATTCCACGATGCCCTACCAATAAGGTCATATCTATGAAGGAATGGAAAAAGGCATTCGAAGCTTCAAAAGATAAGTGTTCGCTGAAAATGGCCGAACAATGGTTAAAGGTGAAAAAGGCTAGCTTGCCCAAATTGGTTGGATGAGGAGAATTCAGAGATGAGTACATAGTGTTAATCACTCTACTCAGTAGAGTCACTGGATAGGAAGAAGGCAATCATTTTTAGTCATGGATGTTCTATATCATTGGTAAGATTATCAGCAAGAGAGAACATTACGAATGGGCCTCTCTAATCAGTGACACACTCCACCAAAAAATTACCGGGTTTCTAGAAGCTCATAGTTTCCACATGTGTTCCTACCTAATATACCTGATTTCCTTCCAAGGCAAATTCATAAAACTAAACACTGCGGGGACCTTAGGTGTGCAGAAGGACCAAGAATACTTTCCATGTCTTGAGTTCACTCAAGCTAAAAGACACTTTAAAAAGATAAATGGCCTCTTCATCATGCACACCGTGCGAGAGCTCAACCATGAGATGCACGTACGTATATCACCAACAACCAAGGAGGCAATGGTGGATTGGTTCATCCAATTCCCCACCTTCACCTACATACACGTGTATGGCTATAATGGTCACCCTGCCATGATGCCACACTATCCTTCAGATAAGGTAGTGTTCATGGAATTCCTGAGGCAGTTGGCCAAAGTTCACACTTATATACGCCAGAAGAAGAAGTCAACTACAAACTTTCCCATTCAGATGGGACTCTATAAATGCAAGATGACAACTGATGCTAGGTTGATGAGACAAGAAATAGTGAGATTTCATCTCAAGTTCCTCATTGAGAGGAGGTCATCATACAATCCAAGAGGGCTCTATGCAGTGCATCTCGAGCAACGCTCATCACATGAATCTTCCATAGAAGATTACTGGGTCAATTGCGACGATGAGTTCAAGGTGCGAAGAAGGAACTATAGCAGGTTCAAGCTCTCACAAATTTTTGACTTTATGTCATAAGACATTGAGGGCTTATATGAGGATGAGGAAGAATTCATTCTTCCCTCCTTCTTCATGGATTAGGTGGATTCACAACCACTCGACAGAGTGGATTGGTATGCAAAAGAAAGCACGTCTATAGAGGAAAGAATGGGTAGAGTAGTTAGACACACTCAACTCTACCTAGACAGTAAGAGGACAAGGAAGGTAGTACTTCCTTGAACGAAGCCGCCAATGGTTTAGTCTACACTACCTTCCATGTCCAGGAAGAAACCCAAAAGAAAGAAGATGAGCATCCTTCCTGAAGGAATGCGGATGTCAGGGAATACATGAGGAAGAAAAATGATTGCTGGTGTAAATCAACAAGAGGTATAGGTGGATACAACCACCAATTTACCTAAGATAGTTGAAACCACTGTAGTCGAACCAGAGCTAGTGATTGAGATAATCATAGTAGATATAGAACCCATCATAGAAGAAATTGTAATAGAAACGGTGCCTGTAATAGAATTAGAGATGCCTACTTCACCACCATCACAATAGTCACAAGGTCCCATCGATTTGGACTCGCCACCATGAGACATCACCACAACATATTCTTGTTCATCCAACATTAAAGGGGCCCTAATCCCTCCTTCCAGTGAAGCTAGTCGAGATTCTATCTAGCTTGAGAGTTCTCTTGGAAGGAAGAGGGAAAGGTCATCCTATCAACTCGACTTGACAGAGTTTGATCATGTCCCTCAAGACATGCTGATGAAGAAGTTGAAGAAGCAAGCACATGTAGAAATGAATGTGGATAATGAGGTCATCATAGAGACCGTTGCCCCACTTGAAGATAGAGACATACATAATGTAAGGGTTGAAGACTTCATCAAAGGTGAAGCTTGGAAAGACCACTCGTCAAGTAGAGGTAGACCTTCTTGAAATTGCCTTAGTGAGCACCCAAGAGAGGATGAATAAGGATGGATAGGAAAAAGTAGCCTTAAAGGCCGAAAACCAACAATTGAGGATGTATATTTCAAGCTTGATGCATGACACTCCTAGCTCCTTTGCTTTACCTCAAGAGTTGCTAGATCTCCTCGTAGAGCGAAACCATCATCAGTTGATCACATATGGAAAACACTTGAGAAATCAAGTGGATGAGTTTGTTATTAGAGGATGATGTGTATTGGTGGAAACATACCAGTTGAGAGATAGAGAACATGGACTCCGCTCAGAGATCCAACAATTAGACTTGAGCACAACAAAAAAGAGGTTGGGAGATGAAACGACAGTTGCTGATTTACAATTGGCATATAAATCAGTTACCACCACAAAAAACAAACACCATCTTTTTGATTGGAAGGAACAATTGGCATACAAGGTGAAAGCCTACGGTGCTAATTCTGTGGAGCTGATTGACTATAGGCATATTGTCGTAGGTATTATCAACTTCGCAAGAATGTTGGTAATATCCTTCCCTCACATAGAATATCAACATGAGGGAGGAGAATACATTGAGCTAGGAACAATGTAGAAAAAATTCTGAGACATCATCCATAACATGTTCCTTGATGATCCCAATGGTTGCAAGTTAGCTAAAGTTGCATCCATGTATATCAAGTTGGATGAAGCAGTTGCCAAATGCATAGACTATCAACAAGAACTTGTGATAGGTGAAGAGATGTTGAGACGTCACACCATCATCTTGAGGTGAATTAATTGCCCAGGGGCTGAAGAGGTCAACAAATGGATAGAGGCATTGTTGACTAGTGGTGAAGAGGTGTAAAGCACCTTAAGAAGGATGTCCTACCTCCAAAGTAGCAATAACTATGACTAAATTTAACTTGATGCCCCTTTCCAAGTTGACTCCAAATCTCCACAGAACATGCATGTCAGATCCCACTAATCAAGGATGTCTAATTGACTCCCATGATTTGTGGATCTCAAATCTCCTTTAAAGGTGGATGTCTATTTTGGAGACACATTTGTAATTTAAGTTCACTTTTAGTTAGGTGTCAGTCAACTAAGGTAGACTTCGAGTTTGACTTTTGTTTAGTTTCAAATAACTGAAGTAGACTTCTAGTTAATTGCTTGCTCACCTAATTTTAGGCATAGGAGTAAATCTTGCTGATTGGAAAGAACTGATTATTAACTCAAGGAGATTTTAGGGTTTCCAACTCCTTTGAGTTTCTATAAATAAGAGCTTTGGGCTCATTATTTGTAAAAAAACCTTTATTTGCTATGCAAAATTGCTGCACCATTGTTGCCAAAGTTTGCTTGTTTGTATTTGTTCACTCTTGGATGAGAGTTTGTTGGTTGATCATAATTGTGCATGATTTCATGCCTTTGTTGTCCCAATCTTTGTAATTCTTTGGAAAAGCTTGAAGAAGAAAGTCAGATGGTGTATGCATATTTGATCTAATATTTGAGTTGATCCAACATCTTTTTTCTTAATAGTTTGTTGTTTCAACCTCATCCTTGGACAGGGGTTCCTCCTCCTTGGATATTTATCATTAATTGCTATTGTGTGATGCTGTTTAAAGATCCAGATTTCAGCCTACACTTCAGACAGGGGTTCCTCCTCCTTAGAAATCTTGATATCCATATCTTCGTACCTTGTTGTTTCCATTAAGTTGTTTCCAAGCCTATACCTCGGACAGGGGTTCCTCCTCCTTGGTAAGTCTCTGATCCAGCCTACTATAAAGAGTGTTCACTTTCATAAAACCTTATCCCAACATATATCAGAGAGTTCAGAGCCTCGGGCATATTCTATGGAGACGACGGATTCAAGTGATGCAACCCATCTATTTTTCTCCTATGACCTCATGCTCTATTTATCTTGAGGAGGTAGGATAGTTTAGAAGCTAGTTTAGTCATAGTTAAGATCTATAGAAACTAGAGAAAAGCTTAGCTATGACGCACTGTGTTTATGCACCATTGTGTCCTGCCGTTGAGTAAAAAAGATAGGAACCTTAGTACCCTTTTTTACGTAGAACATGAGCAAAGAGAGATATTCCTCTCTATTATTTGAAGAGAAGTACTATAAAACTTGCAATAGCTATCCATTTCCAATAAGCACTCTAGAGGTACTAATTGAAATGCCAACAAGTGTTAATGTTTAATTTAGATCTTCAAGAGCATACCAAAGTTTTCCTTCAAAATCTATTTCTCAAACATCTAAATTGATGTTCCAACCTTTAGATTCCATTGACTTTACATCCAATTTTGAAGAAAACATATCATGAAATATTGCTTTATATCCCATGTCTTCAAGTGTAGGATCTACCTCAGCTATTAGGATACTCAAAGGCACTTGTCCCTTGAAATTTGTATTTGTCTACTTTCCCATTTGACACTCCTTTAGATGGACATTTATATTTGACCTAGTACCTTCAACAACTAATGTTTTGGATCCTTCCTCTCTAATCCCACCCATTGGCATGAAATGCAAGATTGTATCCTTTGTTGCACATCTAACTGACACTAAGAATATTATGCTTCAAACCTTTGATATAGAGGACATACTCAATTTTTATCTTTCCATCAATTGTTATAACACCCTTTCTAGGAATTTGTGCTGACTCATCACCTCCAAACTTGATAGCTCCACCATTCCACTTCTCAAGGATGATGAAATTTCCCTTGTCACCAATCATGTGGTTAGAGAAACCATTATCAATCACCCAAGGATATGCTTCTTTTTCATGAAAGTTAGTCCATACAACCATTGATTTCTCATTATCCATACTAGTCTACAAGGTACCAGATTCTTTACGTTTTCGAATATCACTACTTTTGTCACCAACTTTCAAGGCCATAAAAAGTGTCTCATCATCTAAATCGTGATCCTCCTCTTCTAAAGAATAACTGTTCTCCAAGAAATAAAGACTAATTTTGAACTTCTCTCTTTTGTTGCTATCCTTTGATTTTCTAAAAGGAGATTTATGGGAAAAATGACCAATTTTCCCATAATTAAAACACTTTAAAGGTAACTTACCTTTGTATTTTCCTATTCCTTTCTTCAATCTTCTTACAAAGTTTTCTTCTACCTCATCAAAGTCATCATTCTAATCAACTGCTTCTTGTATATTTTTACTGGTTTTGAATGTTGCTTCCTTCTTTGGAACATCTTTGTCAAATTCTCTCATTTCAAAGGTTGTGAGAGCACCAAACATTTCATCTACTGAATACTTATCCAAGTCCTTAGATTCTTTAATAGAAAATAATTTATGACTATAAGCTTTAGGAGAGATCTCAAAACTTTCTTCATAGTCTCATCGTCTTTCACTTCTCCACCAAGACCTTTGATGCCAGTAACTACTTCATACACCCAGAGCATATAACTAGCAATATCTCCATCCTCTATCATCCTCAAGGTCTCAAATATGCTCTTGAAAATTTGCATCTTGGATTGCTTTACTTTATTTTATCCTTCATAGATACTGCTAAGTTTTCCCTAGATATCTTTAGTAGAACTACAATTCATCACCTTCAAAATTTTTGAATCAACTAACCCAAATATGATAGCGTCCTTTGCCTTAGCATTATTCTCATATAGCCCAATCTCAATTGGATATGTTGGAGGAGCAACAAGAGCAGTATAACCATCCTTGACAAATTGCCAAACACCAAACCCTAAAGAGTTTAAATGGCCTTCCATGAACTTAACTTTCAAAAGATGTAATTTGTCCCATCAAACGTAGGAATTTTATAAACTCCATCATGTGCCATTGCAGACCTTTCTTCAAGCAGTTAATCTTCTTCAAAGGAATTTGGATCTAATACCAATTTTTGAACACTCCTTGATATTGAGAGGGGGGTGAATCAACATCTTCAAAAAATTAAACCCTTTCAGATCATAAACCCTTCAACAATATACAAATTTAGGCTCTTAGCAAAATCAAAAACTCATTCACAAATCAACAAAACTTAATCTAATCAATAGAAATGAATGATAATACAATGAACACACATACGCAAGATAACACCAGATTTATGAGGAAAACCCAAGAATGAAAAAACCATGAAAATAAATCTTTCAATATAAAAGCTCATTGCTTACATAATTATAATTTTAAGGATCACTACCTATGGACTTGCAGACTAAGGCGTACAACCTTAGGGAAATATACAAGGGACTTATATTATTGAGGCACACAAGCCCAAGGCAAGATACAAATTACAAGGACTTGATGAGATTCACTATCTCAGAGTAGGATACATGAATAATGTGAAATTACAACATTTATCAATAATATACTCCATTGACTGAAGCATTAAAGCTCATTACTCTTTTCTTTTCATAACTCATTGCTTCAATTCATCTTTGCACATCTCCACCACTCACTCTCACTTCTTGCAATTGAATTTTTCTTGTATTTATATCCTCTGCAATATCTCAAAACATCAATTAGGTCACCCAAAGAAGAGTACAACCAATAACATCAATAAGTTAGCCATAAAAAATAATGTGATCCTATCCAAAAGATAGAGAGGACCAAAAACAATGGTATTATATTTTCCAATGTGATCCCAAACCACACACACACTAGCGCACATCAATCCAAGTCGGTAACAAGGAAATGTGATGATGAAATGTGTAGCACATAACCAGTCGACCCAAAGACACTCTTACAACTAAATCTACTCAATGAAATTTTCAACAAGATAGGTCATCACCCAAATTCATCTTCATCTTAACACAACTTTATATGTTGGTGTAGACCCCCAAGCACAAGGCGCAAGCAAGAACACAAGCCCTGTTGGCTAGATATTCACAAATTGTCTAGAAAAACAAACTCAACATAATATGCAACACCAAAAGGATCAACCACTGATGTGTGGACCATAAAGAGATGTTCTATGAACATCCAACAACACTTCCAGACACTTCGTTCACACTCTCATGCCATAAACATCCACCACAAACTAAACAAAGACAAAGTACTTCATCCTAGAAGCACAAAATACACAATTGTGAGATAAAACATGAATAGATCAACTTGTGGTACACACCATCACATGAAAATGAGCTGATACACTACACAAGCCCTAATAGCATGTCCACCAAGCTAGAGGAGCATAAACATTAATGTAGAGAAATGCAAAACATTTTTTGGAGCAATCCAAATAACCAACAAAAACTACCAATACACTGTAAATAACAGAAACCTCCTTGGAAAAATAGGTGACTTGGAAAGATAGGAGTGCAATATCCACAAAGTATAAACACTAAATCCCAAACCACAAGACCATATCTTCAATAGTGGAGGAATTCAGAGCATTCTCCTAACCAACCTTCAAAGTATTTACTAAAATAGAAACTTTCACCAACTTGCAGAGACCAAAACTTGCTTGCAACAACACATACTTCCTCAAGAACAATAAAAGAGAGCATACAACATAATAGAGACCATCAATAATATCTCTCCACCATAAGCATTACTTCTAATCCTCATCTTAATATATCATCATGATATTATCTCTTTTGACAACAACCATACTCAATACATCTTTAATTATCATCAAACAAGGCATGACATCCAACCATGAACATATCACCATAGAGTGTCAACAACATATAACAATAGACACCAATGACAACATCAATAATGACAATCAATGTCAACCACCAATCTCATAAACATATGCAACAATGTTCCCAATTGTTGACAACCAATGCCAAAAAACTCACCAAGTGTTGACACCACAACAACCTCCTCGAGTGTTGACATCAATGATAACTACTAACAACAATTTTCAAAATCTTTTGTTTGTTTAATTTTTCTATTTTTTTTACTGTGGTGGTTTTAAAATTGTTTTGTTGACATTTAAATTTTGGTCTCATCAATTATATTCAATCAATTAAATAAAAATATTTTTAATGAATAAGTGTCTAAATAAGTTATCATTTATAAAATAATATTACATATATTCAAAATAAGGTGAATAGAAAAGAATCACACCCCTAAAACATACATGGCTAAGTCTAGAGCATAAAAGCATAAAAATAAATACAATGTTGTTAGGCAACTAATATAGTAATAGAGGAGGGAGGAGGAGGATCTCAATTGTTAGGCTTTACTCATACATCAACAATTTCAAGGTATCCATGAGAGGGTCCCACCCATCATCATATTTATCTTTTTCTTTCTTTTTTTCTTATGTAGCAAGAGCTAGTGAAATAGCAAAATTCAATCGACGGAACTTGCTAGAGTTAACCTAGATGGATGTAACATCAATAAGCCACCTAGAGGTTCCTATTATAGACCTAGAGGGGAGGTGAATCATCAAATAGAAAGATACAATAAACCTCATTGACCATGATCCCTTCTTGCAAAGTCTAAGGAGAAACCTTTGAGCAAGTCCCTCAAATTCCTCAAGCAAAACGACTCCTTCTACAATGGTGCTTGCAAGAAAGTGAACAACTCATGGAAGAAGAGGGAGATGAAGGAACTTAGATAATCATATAATGGGAATTGCCTTAGTGATTGAGGATCATTTATAAGTGAGTCACGGGTGATCCCACAATAGTGGTTTACAATTTTTGGCCAAACTAGACACTAAAATTATTATTTTTAACTAAATCTTCACATTCGGGCACCTATAGTGGCTAAACCGTGAGGAATTTGAAGATGATGAAAACTAGAGTCTCATCACATTTTTTCTGGACAATGTAAAAATATTTTTTTCAAATTTTTTGGAATAAGATTGCGCTTCTTTTTCCATCTCCCACAAAAACTAGTTTTTATCAGAAAACAACATTTTTAAAAAGTGACGCTCACTGTATACAAGATAACTTTTTTTGTATGAGGGATAAAATTCTATTTTTTTCGAATTTAGATTTGTATCTACGATATCTAGCACTTTCATTTGGTCTCATATTTTTTTATTGAATATTGTTTCCTTAATAGAGTTTCGAAGTCAAACAAATTGCAATTTAGACATAGGCGGACTGTATACAACATAACTTTTTATGTATGTATCAATTTTTTTAATTTATTTTTTAATGGATTAAGGACATCAATACCTAGCATGAAAATATTTTAAAAAAAATTATTTTGATAATTTTCTATTTTTCCACATGTGCAAAACAAAGAGCTTGATTTTCGGTGAAAAACCTATGTTTAATAAAACTAAAAAAACACATACATAATAAAACCCAAACATATTAAAATTATATTCGTGGGATAAATCATTTCGAGGACTACCATAATCATTTGAAATAAATTTTAAATGAATTCACTTGATCCCCCAAAAGGTAAATCAAAAGGGATTTTTTATTAGCATTTTGATAGGTGTAAAGGAGACTCATTTATAGGTATGGTTTAAAACTAGTGAGGTTCTATCCAAGGGGGTTTAATCTAAGGTGGTTTGATCAAACACTCTTCAATTGGAATCCTTAAAATAGAAATTTTAAAGGCTTAAATCATTATATTTTCTAAAAATATGTGATTTCAACAAAAATCAGTTCCTCTCAGAAATCGTAAACCAGCTTTGTGGGATCACCCTCACCTCAAATACAACTATAATTGTTTGCACTTGAATCTGCAACAAAACATTAGAACATATCATAGCTTTAGAATAAAGTGAAACATGTCAGTCAATAGAAGAATTGGAAAAATAATAATTTTTTAATAGTTTATTTTTTTACAACATACATAAAACATTTTTATTAATGTATTATTAGTTTTTTCAAAAGATAGGAATACTAATGCATCTATTGCATTCAATTTTTTTATTAGTTCACCAAATCAACATATAGAATTAAAAAAACTGAGCAATGATCCTATAGTCTACAACTACTTTTCTTATTTAATACTTTCAAAAAATGTCATTTAATTTTCTTCATATTAATTAATGTTAGAAACAATTAGTACAAAAATAAAATTATTATTTACCCTTTTTGAATGACTTAAACACTATTATATACATTATAATAAAATCGAATTCTTGTCTCCTTAAACAACATTTCTAATGTCACTAAAATCTATATATTTAGATAGGCACAAATAAAATTTACTATTCATTTTTAGCCATGGCCATATTTTGTAGCAACTTTCCTCTATAAACTTGTCTCAAATAAGAAAAACAACTTCTAGATAGTTGAACATTCAAAATAAAATTTAGCTCGCAACCAATATTTTTGTTTAAAAGGCTACACAAATATTATCTCGAGCTCAAGAATCTAATGGCTCTAAAACCTTAATTATTTTAGCTCTTAATTTAATGTGAGTAGATTGAAGCAATAGTTGTAGGGAGATTAGTTTTGATTGGTCCCATTTTAAAAATATCTACTTTGGTAGGGGTTCATAATATTCTTCTTGCAAACTACCCATTTGTTCTCATCAACATCATTGACAACACAACACAATTTGTACAAAATCTTGAGGTAAGTCACTTGCAATGGTTTTAATAAGTTTTTTTTAATGGGAATCTGTATGTAGTCTTTTGAATTATGAAATAAATTTTACATTTATTTGAAGGTTTTAAATCTTTGTCACTATCCTTAAATCCACCCACAATTAAATTTTTCCATATTCATCACTATTCTTTAATACTTAACAACAAAAGGAAGAAAAAAAACTTAAAGTCTCAACTCCAAAAGTCTTGAAATCACTCCAAAAAAATCTTAGGGAAAAACTCCAAATTCTTGTAAAATATCTCATTTCATTTGCATGGCCTCTAACCTAAATTAATGTATTGCTTCTAGTAACTTGACAGTGCAAGATGAAGAAAATACAAGTCATAAGATTTTGGATATTTTTGAAAGAAAGGCAAATCAATTTGTGGACATCTTTTGGAGTTTCATAACTCTGTACTCAAGTTTTTTTATAATTATTGGATTTGCAAAGAGCTATTTGTTATTTATTCAAGCTATTTTTTTCCTATGTTGTAGAGTGAATATGGAGATTCAAATGGATCTCTTCAATATTTTTTTGGCTCACCTCTTTTTTGTGCTCACAATCTATTGGTTCATGATGTAAATTTTGTTTGGAAGGATTTACCATCACCCTCTATTAGCTTGACATAAAGATATTTATATGGTGCATCATGGGACAAATCCCTATGTGAGTGGAAGGATTTGCTTGTTCAGGCTTATAAATACATTATATTTTCCCCACTCTTCATTTATCCTCCACTTTCCTTTGAGGATTATGGAAATATTTTTAGTTTTGTATATTTCTAGAAATTTTGGCAGTGGTTATCTTCATATTTGTATCAAAATATACTTTTGTAGGGTTTGGAGTGGACTTTATGTTGAATGCAACTAAGTTTTATGCATCAAATCAAATGAGGCTTTCATATGTGTTAAATAATCATTGAAGAATATTCTTGTACATAGGATTTCATTTTGAAATAATAGATGGGGAAATGGAAGTAGACATTTATTTATCTCACATGGATTTTCATGGAATTTGAAATAGTGCTTGATGATATAGCAAAGATTGTATATAGTTAAGGATATTGTAACTTTATACTTAAAATATTAATGTTTAACTATCTAGTCTTTATGCAATTGTATGCTAAGTAATGATGGGATGGATTGTAGGTACATACTACTAAATAATGAAGTATGTGGGAGAGGTTGATCTATTTCCTTTCCCTTGTATTTTTGTAGATAGTTGCAAAGGATGCAAACAATTTTTCTTTTTACATATAAGTTAATTTAAACATCCAATTATGGGTGTGTGCACCAATCTGTGACAAGAAAAGGTGCCACATTTTGAAAAATCATGAAATAGGCCATTTGGCGAGAGCCAAATGAAGACGATGAATAAAAAAAGCAACACCAAAATCTCTCATATCTTCCCTCATGATTTGGTCTACTAGTTTTGACCTCTACAACCCACACTGCCCAAAAGGAGGCCATTTTTTCCACTTGCAACTTATGATTCTTCACAAGGATGCCACCAAGACATCACAAAGGTGAAAGAGGTACATATTTGTGGTGTTTAAGTTTAAAATTTGAATTAAATTATAGATTGAATTAGGTTTTTTAATTAAAATTTGTTTTAATTTCTAGGAAATGAATCTCCACCTCCAATATTGAAAATTCATAATCACCTCCTCATGAAGACCCTCATGAACAAGAACAACATCAAACTTCTCCTCAATTCATAGACATCTTATAGGAACACAACAAAATATTCTAAATCAAATAGAAAACAACAAAAGAGAACTTGAAGAATTCATTGCAAGATTAAATGATAGTGCACTATAACACACCCTCATAGGAGAGGCATTGTCAAATCCCTATAGTCGATTGTATTTCATGTAGGAGCAATGAGTGCACAACTTAAATTTTGGTCGAATAAGAGGGAGGAATTGAAACTATTTTATGTAAGTGGAATTTACTATGTGCAAGTGAAGAAAGAGAAAATTAGCAAAGCTGACTTGTGTGCCCTTTTCACAGAGCCAAGAACTAATGAATCTTTATTAGTTGCATGTAGGTGGTTTCCCATCCATTGGTGCCACAATGAATTAATTAAAAATAACTTTTGGGATAGGTGGTGGATGGTTTTTGACCAACCTCCATGCAATAACTACAAGGTTCTACAATATTTTTTGAGGAATTCTATTGTGAGTTTGTCCTCAATAAGATGCCAAATTATTTTGACTATCTTGATTTTCAAGGTAGAAGTGGGGGCTCCACACATGATAAAGCGAGTGCACAACATAATTCGTAGTTGGAACCAAGATCCTTGGCTAGACCTATGGTGGAGCATGTGAATGTTCCTTCCATTGTGAAGGACAACGTCAAGGTGGACACGTTGGAATTGGTTAGCTCACTCACTCAAAGCCTTATACAATGTGTGAGGCCTCTACTAGAGCCTAATTTGGGTGATTCTTCTAGGCCTAGAATTCCAGTCCACTTTTTTCACTCTTGTGGTTTCATTTGAACATATGATGGTGAGAGTGATCAAGATGTAGCTACACAAGATACATCAACTGCACAATAGATGGCTATGATAGATGCCTTGTTGAATGAAACATCAACATTAATACTCAGGTTCATTTAATTTTGTTTATTAAATTTTATTCTAAAATGTAAGAATAACTAAATTAGTAGAATGAATACAATGGAAATTCAAGGTCAGAGTGTTGATGATATGTGCCCCATTCACTTAGATACCTATATGTTTACATTGTTGAGTCCACAAGTATATAACCAATATTAAAGAAATAATTATTACATGTGAATAGTTGAACCTTATATGAATGATTATCTCATAATACAATTTGGATGCCAAATAGTTTGGTGGTGGACCTTTGACATCGACACCTCACTCTTCTTTTCGTCGACCAATTTTCACTCAAGTAACCTTTATTCTGAATACTATTCCATATGATTGTAATTTTTAGCACAATTCCATATGATTTTGTACAATTATATTTTTCTGTTTAATGCATCTATCCTCTAAGGTTCTATATGGCTCCTTAGGGCTTGATTTTCCTTAATTTTATTTTGAATAAAAAAGACCTAGCTTTCTTTGCTCAAAAACCCTTTTAGTTTCATGATGTGTATCATAAGTAGTTTGTAGGTGCTTCATGAATCTATAAATCTATAGGCCTTCACTTGATTTGACTTCCTTTCATTCAAGCTTTGATATCATATAATGGAAATTGATACATACAAAAAAATCAAGCAAGAACATAAGAGACAACTTGAAAGAGAGAGATTGTATGTAATAATGAAAAAGCAGTGGTCAATTTATAAAAAGCCAACAACATAAACCTTAATACTCAGGTGACAACTATCCCTTACCCTAAAATGAACTAAATGAACAATAAGTCATGTTCACATTATTTGATAAATTTAAATTTAATCATAAAGTGACTTTATTACTATGCCTATCATAATGACTAATATGACCATTACAACATTATATAAAAAATACCAACAATTCTCCTCAAGCAATTTTAACTCTACTTATTATCTGCATATCCCATAAAAACGTATTTCCTACCACAAGGTTCTAACATTCCATAGCTTTGAAGGAACCAATGCATAGTAGGTGCAACAAAAAACTCTCTAAAAATGTATTTTGGGCCTATAACCAAATAAAGCTTCAAACGTGTCATGCTTTCTAAGCTGAGCAAGGAGTCTTATTTGAAAGATATGTAGTAGTATGTACAACCTCTACCTAATATTTTCATTCCAATTGTTTATGGTATAACATTGACCTAGCTGCATTGAGGTTTTGTTCTCTTTGAGACCCTATTTTTTCATGTTGCATATGAAGTGAAATATTGACTTTGAATTCCACTTTCAAGACAATAATCAACACCCTTTTGGAGATATATTCTCCCCAATTATTTGATCCCAAAATTTTCAATTTCCATCTACTTTGTATTTTAATTAAACAGGGAAACTAATGAAAGTGATAAACTTCATATTTGTTTTTCAAGAAATAAATTCAAGTCATTCTTGGAAAATTATCAATAAAAAGTAAAACATGGTCACAACCTATGAATGAAATAAATTTCATGTTGTAAATTATATTAATGGCCACAAGTGGCCAAAATGAACCAATGGGACTTCAAAATACAATTGGAGACAATAGCAAGAGGGAGCCAACAAGAGGCCCCAAAAAAACTACAAGCTAAAAGATAATTAAAAGTGAAAATCTTTTTGATGAAGAAAAGAGGAGGGGTAAACCTAGATGAGATGAATCCTAATTTGGTAAGAAAGGATAAAACCAATGAGATGATGACTAAAAATAGAATCTGAAAATTCTAACATTGCAAGATACAAGACTAATTGCTAATGAAATAGAGCTAGGGATACCAAATTCCCAAAATAGGAAAATTGGGTCTAATTTGTATCACTAAAAGAGTAACCAAAAAACTCATCAATAATTGTGAAGGAACCAATACGAGATTCAAGGATGTACCTTGTATAATTCCTTGATCTAAGAGGCTTTGACTAGATGACAAGAGAGAGTGAATAGCATTGCCTTGAAACATTGTTTAAAACTTCATATATGTTGTTTCATTTACTAATGCTGACATTGGACAACCCTATCAATGTTCACAACATAATGGAGCATGGATTTCTATAGCAGTAGCAAGTTCTGATCCTTTAGCAAAGGTATGCAAGAGATTAGTAAATTTCACATTATATTTTCTTTTTTATTGGTATATTATTGTAAATTTTAATGATACTGATATGTAGTTTAATTGCTATCTTGATGCTTGCTACAAGGGCTTGTCACTCCATATCATCAACGTGCTACTGTTTCAGATGAGCATGTTGATTATTTGTTTGTGGTAAGTGATTATTTTATTATATCATTCCATAATTCAATTTCTATATATTAATGCTTATACTTCTTATTGTATTAGTTAAATCTGCAGAGAAGTGAAGAGAGGAGGACGAGTGAGCACATTTGAAAGACAAAAACATCACTTGCATCTCCATCCAGCTGATAGTTGAAGGTAGCTCATAATCTATTTCCTCCCCTTAATGGAAAATGACTATGTATTAGGGTTGTTTGCTGTATGGCTATGTGGCATTTTTTAACATATGTTTTGTACTACCGATATATGACATTTTATGTCCATATGGATTTTTTGCAAGCCTATATGAATTTATTGGATACATTGTATACTTTTATCGATATATAACATTGTATGGCATTATGGATTTTTGGTTAATACAAATCTTATTTTACCACTGTTATCAGATTATATTATTGAATGCTTTTCCTCTCACCTCACACTTCTCTCCATCAAATGCAAAGCACAAACTATATATATCTTTATTCCTTTGTGAAGAGTGACATACTTTTTAAAAAGTGACGTCTCTTAAAAAATAGATCAATGCTTATTATGTTATTCACAAGTCACTAAATTATTTTAATCTTAGCATTGCCTTTTAATATTTGTCTTTAATTTTCTACCTAAGCGTTGCCTTCATAAATATCCAACATTTGTTTAAGGATAATGCAAGCATTTAAACTATTTTAAATTTGGTGTTGGTCTATCTTTACATGCCAAATTTTAACTCATGTGTGTTTTATTATTCAGTATAGGTTTATTTCCATTAGTTTCTAGGATCATATGATAAAATTGAGAATTAGAAACATATTTAATTATGTTCCATTTTACTAGAAAGTATCCATTCCACTTATCTTTCAACATTGTCAATAGGATATGTATTTCTTAAAATTGACAAGGCTATTCATCTTAGCCAAACCATAGAATCGATCACTTGCATTATGAAAGATACCCTCTCAATTTTTTCTTGATTTTCAATATAAAATACAATGTAACCAAGCACCTGTTAAGGTTAGCTCCAAAACCAAAATGATGCAGAATAGTAACTCTAACCAAGAATGCGCCCTAAGACCCGATGAGGGAGGAGGGGCAGGCATATGGTTAGAGGATCCCTAGTATCTAATTAACTCAATAACTAAACTGATTACAATTGAGAGAGAAGAATTAAACTCAACACCAAGAATGTTCACCAAGATCCTTGGAAGGCGAGGTGATAGCATATGGAGGAGTCCTAATTACAAAACTAAAAAGAACTTAGGTGGATAACCAACCATGAGAAATTTTTCACACTTCCACTTAATCAGTGGGGGGAATGAAACTACAAATAAACAATTCATCCGCTGCGGCATGCATCCACTCAATAGTGGGAATTATCCACTTAACAGTGGGTGACAGATGTTGATACAATTAATTTCCTCCACACTGGCGATAAACCATCCAGGGGTTACAATGTGTTTGTATTAGAAATCACAAGTAATTGCAATAATAATATTGGTTCGATTAGTACTCCTAATTCTCAACCTTACAATTGAAATAATCTACAAATTATGAGTGTTACAACAATAGAATGAATGCAAATATAAGAAGGATGAATATAGCAATGTTTAGAACTCCCAAGGACTGTAAATGAAGCCAAAATCTAAAGTTAATGAAGTCTGATAACAATAACCAATAGATTGAAACTGTGAACCAACAAACTGTAAATCAAAGAAATTCTCATAACTTCATGAATTTACCTCCGAATTGATTGAAATGAAATGCAAAGGTCTTCTAGGAGGATGGCACCCAAAATCAGATCATGAAACTACATCAAAATAGCATTATTTATTTGGCACAAATTCCAATGCCAAGCAAGAAGGTACGACCTGGTTGAAAGGGCGATTTGGCTCTTAAAATTCAGATTCTTCAAAAAAAAATCTCATCTTCTATGAGAAGGGTCACCCAAGGTAAAAAAACATGAATCATCAATGCCCAAAACAAAATTAAATTTATTCAAAAAACTGCTAACTAAAATCAACTTCAACTATATAAACACCGACAACATACAAATTGAAAACATCACCAAAATTCTCCAACTTTGAAGCTCAATCTGCTAGTTTGGATGAGAAGAAACAATAATACCAACTAGGTGTTATCTTTCAAACATGAAATAAGATAAGAACTAGGAGGTAAGCATCCCTCAAAGTGAGAAACAAGTTGTCATTTCGACAACATAACAATAACATAGACATTGGATGCCAAAAGTTGTAGCAAAGCTTCACTTTTAAAGAAAAGGAGATGACTCTTCAGATTCCAAGAATGGGACGCCCAACAACCATTTGAAATATTTTCAAATTAAAAAAAAATAAATTCCTCCAAAGTGGCATCCAACTTCAAGGCATATAAACTTTATTAAATGTTTAAATTACTCCTTAATAAAGGCATCCCCCTTCATGACCACTTTTTAAACACAACTTAAATTTATTCACTAGGCCAAGAGGTCAACTGAATAATATTACATTAATGCCTTTAATTTAAATTTTCACCAAATAAAGATTTTAAAGCTAGAACTGAAAATCAACTTATTGCCCCATTGAAGAGAAAACTAACTGAAGTGCTGACAACTGAGATACTACCAAAAATAGAACTTACTATAAATAGTAAATTCTGAGAAATACCAGAATACCAAAATACCTCCAAACAAGGAAACCTTGATTTTACCTCAATGAGCCTATGGACTTCCGGAATAGGTTGAAGAGCTACTGAACGGATGTCTGACTAGAAGGGGACATTATAGTCCGCCCCCCTTGAGATTTCTTGTCCTCAAGCAACCGTAAATCGGGGTGCTGCAAGATATGTTCATTTTCCCATGTTACATCTTTAATAGGCAAGTTCCTCCATCTAACCAAATATTCTCTGATTGTTCTTTTTCTCAAAGAACGCTCCCTAGTATAATTAATCTCTTTCGGAATCAACACCAACTGACCTTCCTCATCCAATGGAGGTAACTTTGAAGTAGCAACTACATTATTCCCAAGTGCCTTTTTGAGGCATGACACATGGAAAATGTTGTGCACTTTGCTAGCAGCTGGAAGCTCCAACTCATAAGCCACCTCACCAATCCTTTTGGTGACTTTAAATGGGCCATAAAAGCGTGGCTTTAATTTTTCGGCACCCCTCTTCTTGAGAGAAGATTGTCTATAGGGCTGGAGTCTCAAGTAAACCATATCTCCCACTGCAAAAGATCATTCAACACGCTACTGATTAGTGTATAAATTTTGCTGGTTTTGAGCTTGTTGCAGATTTTCCTTTAATGATTTCAAGATGTCTTGGCTTTGTTGTAACATATACTTGGCCTGTGGAGCTCTACTATCACCAAATACCAAATCTGCAAAGCTAGGAGCATCATAACTATAAAGAGCCATGAAAGGAGACATCTTAATCGACATATGATAGGAAGAGTTATAACAATACTCTCCCAAATGAAGCCACTTGACCCAAGCTCTTTGCTACCCTGAAACATAATTTCTAAGGTAGCCTTCTAACCACTTGTTGACAATCTCAGATTTCCCATCTGTTTGTGGATGATAACTAGTGCTTGGAGTAAGCACTGTACCACTCAACCTGAATATCTCCTACCAAAAAGCACTTAGGAACTTGTTGTCCCTATCACTGACAATGGTTTTAGACAACCCATGCAAATGGAAAACCTCTCTAAAATATAATTCAGCGACTTGAGCTGCTATAAATGAAGTAGTGATAGCATAAAAATGAGAAAATTTAGTTAATCTATCCACCATGACATAAATACAATCACGTCCTTGTACCTTGGGTAAACTAATGATGAAATCCATAGCAATACTCTCCCATTGGCAAGGGTTGCAACAAACCAATTGGAAAAGAGTGTTCATTTTTATTCCTCTGACAAGTAGAACACTCCCTTATGTAACTCATGACCTCCTCCTTCATTCCTTTCCAAGTAAATCTTTCTCTGATCTTCTTATATGTCTTGAACATTCCTTGATGACCAACAAGAGGAACATCATGAGTAGACTATAAAATCTTCTTTTTAAGCTTGGATTCGGGTACTAAAAAGATCCTACCCTTATAGATAATCAAACCATCAACCAACTTATACCTTTCATCATCCAAATGACCTTCAACAATGCTAGTTGTGAACTAATTTTTTGCATAATCAACAACAATTAACTCTTTCCAATTTGCTAAAAGCTCACAAATTGACTGCAAATGGGGTCTTCTTGACAAAGCATCAACCACTATGTTATTTTTCCCTTTGACATATTCAATGTCAAAGTCATAAGCTTGGAGCTTACTCACCCACTTCTGTTGTCTTTCATTTAAATCCTTTTGTCACATAAAATGTTTAAGACTATTATGATCAGTCTTAACAACAAATTTACTTCCCACCAAGTATTGACGAAATTCAGACAAAGCGTGCATAATAGAAAGCATCTCTTTGTCATAGATTGAATATGATTTTTCTGCTCCTCTAAACTTTCTACTTTCAAAGACAATATAGGATGCTTGTCTTGCATCAGAACAATTCCAACTCCTTCACTTGAAGCATCACATTGCAATTCAAAAGGCTTTGTGAAATCAGGTAAAGCCAATAATGGACACAAACTCATAATATGCTTGAATTTATCAAAGAATCCTTGAGTTTTATCTGTCCATATGAAAGCTCCTTTCTTAGTGAGATCTGTAAGGGGGGCTGCCATGTGAGAATACCCCTTGAAAAACCTTCTGTAAAACCCACACAACCCCAAAAATCCCTTCAAGTGAGTCATGTTCTTTGGAGGTGGCCAATCAAGGATGGCTCTAATCTTCTCAGGATCAACTTTGACCCCCTTAGAACTAATAATGTGACCGAGATAGAGAAGCTCCGTCATCCTGAAATCACATTTTGATTCTTTTACAAACAAAAATTCTACCTCTAGAATACTAAGCACTTTTTCCAAGTGCTCGAGGTGCTCCTCCCTTGACTTGCTAAAAATGAGAATATCGTTGAAGAAGATGAGCAAAAAATTCCTCAACTACTGCCTAAAAGTCTTTTTCATACAAGATTGGAATGTTGCTAGAGCATTTGTCAAACCAAATGGCATGACAAGGAATTCAAAATTTCCAAAAAGGCATCTAAAAGCTATCTTCTCTATATCCTCCTCCCTCATTTTGATTTGATGGTAGCTTGAATGAAGATCAATCCTCAAGAAAAACATAGCCCCATGGAGCTCATCAATAAGCTCATCTATCCTAAGAATAAGATGTCTATTTTTTTATGGTCTTTTGATTTAATGCATGATAATCAACACACATACACATCGTGCCATCTTTCTTTTTGACCAGCACCACTGTTGAAGCAAAATGACTTTTACTTGGCCGAATAAACCCCATTTCCAATAGCTCCATAATGGCCTTCTCAATTTCATCTTTCTGTTTCTTTGGATAGCGGTATGGTGTGGTGATGATAGGCTTTGCTCCTTCTAATTCAATCACATGCTCACTACCTCTTTTAGGAGGTCTCCCAGGAGGTAGGCTGTCAAAGACTTTACTCTTCTTTGAAAGTAAGGCTTGAATATCAGGATGATATTTCCTTTTCTCTTCAACTGGATCAGCTGGTAAGACCATTCATTCTACTACCCATTCAACTTGATCATGACAGATCAGCCTCTCCATTCTTTTCAAAGACACAATTCGAGGGCCTCCATTGGACATCCCTCTCAAAACAACCTTCTTTCCTTCATCTTGGAATTTCAATTCCATAGTTTGCAAATTCAAGGTGATCTCTCCAAGAGATCACAACCATTGTATTCCCAAATCAATATCGGTATCACCAATGCAAACAACATAAAAACCATCTTTTACCTCATAATTTTCCAATTGCATGGAAAGATTGGGAATTTTCTTTGTGCATGGTATGGTAAAACCATTTTCTACCATTACCTTGAATCCTTCAAAATCTTTAGTCTTCAATCCTCTCTTGAAAACTAATCCTTCGTCAATGAAATTATGAGTTTCTCCTATGTCAATTAGAGCAACAATCCTTTGAGAACCAACCACTCCACGAACCCAAAAGGATTAATTCTTTTGGAAACTTGAGAGTTGTGCAAAGGCACTACCATCTCCCATCTCTGGCTTCTCTTCTAGAGCTTCTTCACCATCACTACTTGCTGATTTGTATTGCTAATTAGACGAATCAAATTTCGATCCATAATTAGAATAGCCCTCCATTCGATGTGCTTTTACTTTTGCATAACAATGGTGACCCTTTGACCAAGGCTCACGACAAGTGTAGAAAAATCCCTCTTTTCTAAGTTGATCACAGAGTTCATCTGACATCTTTTGGGGATACTTATTGGGCTGACTTGATGAAAACTTCTTTTTATCCTTCTTGAAAGGTTTTAACTAAAACTTTGGCTTAGGAGCAGCCAACTCCATGCTCCTTTCCTTCTTGATTACTTCATCCAAGGTTGGTGGATCAAAGGCTTTGACCCATCCCCTCAAAGGCTCCATCAATCCTTTAGAAAATAATACCACAAGTCTTCTCTTAGTAATGTTGGGCACCATTACTGACAATCTTTGAAAATCAGCCACATAAATTTCTAAAGATCCTTGTTGCTTCAGCTATGCCAATTCTCAGAATCTCAACTCTGAATCTTTGGTATCAAATATTTCAATTAGCTTGTTGGTAAATTCTTCATAGGTGCAGATGAGGTTATGGCCAAGAGTGACCAAACCGTGAGTCCACCATTCGTGGGCTACTCTGTCCAACTACAATGTGGTAAATTTTATTGCATCTTCCTTCAGTATTAGAATAAGTGAAAGATAGCTATCCAAGTTCTGCACCCATGCCCTAGCTGTACACTTATTACTACCATCAAAATGGTCCAAAGTTATCTTGCCCAAAGCTTGTTGAAAATCAGTTCTAGGATTCATTGGAGGACGATGTTCATTCCTTCCACTATTTCTTCGAATCTTTTGATTCATGAATTGATCAAAGGTCCAAACATCTCTCATATCAGGAGGTAGAGTTACATACTCCATGTAATCTTGTTGTGCATCATCAACAAAAGGTGTAGTGGCCTCCACTTATGGTTGCTCTTCCCTAGGAGTGAAAGTAGGGAAAAGAGGTCTAGAGGTTGATCATCTAGTGGTTGCAATATGTTGTCCAATGGATCTATTCCTTGCATTAACCTTTGGACTATTGCTGCTATTATTTCCATTAACACCACTATTTTCCCCAATATGATTATTTTGTGGCTACGGATTGATTTGAGTGGGTTGCTGATCCATTCTTTCTAAAAATCTTGCCATCAAATCTATCATTCCATCAAACTTCTCCATTCTAACCTCTCTTTCCTTCATGGCTTGTCTTTCACTTTCTGACATACTCTCAACTGCTTTACTAGTCTCCCTCAAAGTTTATGACAATGCCTCTTCTTCTGGCACTGGTGGAAACTGAATTTGAGATCTAGCCTAATTTTTGATGAAGTATCTAATTTCTCTGTCACTCATCTATCAACTGAAAGGCTGAAAGTCATAGGATGGCAGTAACTTCTACTTTGATACCACTGAAAGATACCCTCTCAATCTTTTCTTGATTTTCAATATAAAATACAATGTAACCAAGCACCCATTAATGTTAGCTCCAAAACCAAAATGATGCAGAATAGTAACTCTAACCAAGAATGTGCCCTAAGACCCGATGAGGGAGGAGGGACAGGCATATGGTTAGAGGATCCCTAGGATCTAATTAACTCAATAACTGAATTGATTACAATTGAGAGAGAAGAATTAAACTCAACACCAAGAATGTTCACCAAGATCATTGGAAGGCGAGGTGATAGCATATGGCAGATAACCATCCATTAAAGATTTTCTACACTTCCACTTAATCAGTGGGGGGAATGAAATTACAAATAAATAATTCATCTGCTATGGCAGGAATCCACTTAATAGTGGGAATTCTCCACTTGATAGTGGGTGAAAAATGTTAATTCAGTTAATTTCCTCCACACTAGTGGTAAACCATCTAGGGGTTACAATGTGTTTGCATTAGAAATCACAAGTAATTGCAATAATAATATTGGTTGGATTAGTACTGCTAATTATCAACCTTACAATTGAAATAATCTACAAATTACGAGTGTTACAGCAATAGAATGAATTCAAATATAAGAAGGATGAATATAGAAATGTTTAGAACTCCCAAGGATTGTAAATGAACCCAAAATTTGAACGTAATGAAGTCTGATAACAATAACCAACAGGCTGAAACTGTGAACCAACAAACTGGAAATCAAAGAAATGCTCATAACTTCATGAATTTACCTTTGAATCGACTGAAACGAAGTGCAAAGGTCTTCTAGGAGGATGGCACCCAAAATCATATCATGAAACTACATAAAAACAACCTTATTTATTTGGAATGAATTCCAATTCCAAGCAAGAAGGTACGACCTGGCTGAAAGGGCGATTTGGCTCTTAAAATTTAGATTCTTCAAAATAAAATCTCATCTTCTATGAGAAGGGTCGCCCAAGGTAAACAAACATGAATCATCAATGCCCAAAACACAATTAAATTTATTCAAGAAGATGCTAACTAAAATCAAATTCAACTATATAAACACCAGCAACATACAAACTGAAAATATCACCAAAATTCTCCAACTTTGAATTTCAATCTGCTAGTCTAGATGAGAAGCAACAATAATACTAACTAGGTGTTGTCTTTCAAACATGAAATCAGATAAGAACTAGGAGGTAAGCATCCCTTGAAGTGAGAAACAAGTTGTCATTTCGACAACATAACAATAGCATAGACATTAGATGCCAAAAGCTGTAGCAAAGCTCCACTTTTAAAGAAAAGGAGATGACTCTTCAAATTCCAGGAATGGGAAGCCCAACAACCATTTGAAATATTTTCAAATTAAAAAATAATAAACTCCTCCAAAGTGGCATCCAACTTCAAGTCATTATAAACTTTATTAAATGTTTTAATTACTCCTTAATGAAGGCGTCCCCCTTCATGACCACTTTTTAAACACAACTTAAAGTTATTCACTAGGCCAAGGGGTCAACTGAATAATATAACATTAATGCCTTTAATTTAACTTTTCACCAAATAAATCTTTTAAAGCTAGAACTGAAAATCACCTTATTGCTCCACTGAAGAGAAAACTAACCGAAGTGATGACAACTGAGATACTGCCAAAAATAGAACTTACTATAAATAGTAAATTCTAAGAAATACCATAATACCTCCAAACAAGGAAACCCTGATTTTACCTTAACAAACCTACGGGCTTCCGAAATAGGCTGAAGGGCTACTGAACATATGACTGACTAGAAGCGGACATTACACATTACCTTGAGATTATATTATCAAATTATTTTACCTTGTTTTTCAAAATGTAAAAGGAAAAATATAGCTAACAACAACCTATCAAAATACCAAAATGTTTCTTCCTCAACATAAAACACTTAAGATATGTGTATTATAGAGAAAAAAATTCAGGATCTCAGTTTCCATGGCTTGACAACAATGTTAACAACTTTGACAGCTTTGAAAAATTGCTCTTTTGATTAATTTTCAATCCTTCTTCACCTATAAATCTGCACCTACAAAGAGAGAAGATTTTTTTTTTTGGGTGAATAGGGGTTTGCCTTGGTCAAACCCCAATTTGGTAATTATTCCTTCATGATAAATCAATGATAAATGGAGGGAATTGATGAATGAACAAAGCTATGCTACAAATCACCAAACCCTTAATGGTTGACCTTAGAGGACTAAAGTCTAATACATCTCTCCAAGGATTGGATCTTTCTTCAATTGGCTTGAATGATTACTTGATTTAATGTTTGAATGCTTGAAACCTACATCACAATGTTAGCTCCAAAACATGATATGAACACACATGAAATTTGACATGATGATATGATTTTGATTTTTTTTGTAAATGATTGATAATGCTACTCTTCAATGCTCTTGACAATAATATTTTCTCTTGTGAGAGTTGCCTCTTAATTCTTAGATTTGAATTGATAAAATAATTATGTATTTATAAGCGTTTATCTAATTTCTCAAAAAATAGATTCCAAAAGCTAACAATTGAAACTTGAATTTGAATCATTAAAATGCCGCCAAAAACATATTAAAAATTAGGTCCTGGAACTTAAAGGGAACCCTTTCACCCTTGGGCGAATGTGTCCTAGGACCTAAATCCAGGACACACAATTTCCAAGGTGTTTAAATTAATGTTGGCAATTGTTTAATATAGGTTTTCCTTTCGGAAAACGGGAATAATAAGGCTTTGGAATGCATAATTTAGGTAATTAGAAGCTTAATTAAGTCCAAAGGGGATGCAAACATAGTGTGAAAATTTAAAAGAGTACATTTTTCTACACTACAGAAAGATTCCATGGGTGCATAATATTAGACACTACTAAACATACAAACTTAATGATCTTCCACTTGAGAAGAAGGATACTAGATAAAATTGGGTTTAATAATTAAAATATATAAGGAAATGGTAACATTGACCAATACAGGTCCCAAATTGTCACTAAGGGATATGCATAGAAGGAAGGTATTAATTATGATAAAATATTATCCACCATAGCAAAGATCAAGACTATTCAAATGGTTTTTGGGGATGGCGTCATTGTTTGGTTCAAAATTTCCTCAAATGGATGCAAATAAATCCTTTCTTAATAGATATGCTAAAAAAAAGAGTTCCAACTTGTGAAACACCCCACTAGATAATGTTTAAGCTCAATGCTTATAAATAAGGGTGCAACTAGTACCCATGCACATAGACATATCATGTACCCATGCCCTACCCTTGTGTTATCTCCACTCATAGAGAAAGTTCCAACATGGTGTAGCTCCTAACGTTTAAGAGAGTTGGGGTGCAAAACAAGACCATGCAAAACGTAGACATAACCATGCAAACATGTTGGGTTTGACAGTTCGGCCCCATAACACACATAACAAAAATTAGGCTACCCTGTAACTTCACATTGCATACATTTGATGGTTTTTGGGGCATCAGAGAAACTTTCACCATGGTGAAATGGTTTCAAGTATTCAAAATATGAGAGAGGTTGTTGTAGAGGGGCCTCACATACACCTATAGGTTTAGAAAAAAGTATTCGTATGTGCCACTGACTCTGAGAAATAGCACGTCAAAGCTTGAAATTTTTTTGCACTTAGGGATCTTAAGAGAAATAGTTGGCACAATGTAGTTTGGAATGTTTGGGAGAGTTGGGGTGCAGAACAAGACCATTCCTAGAGTGGACATGCCCACCTAGATGTTTTTTCACTAACGGTTTGGCCCCATGAAGAAAACAACAAAAAATAGCCTACCTTTCAACTTTACACTACATGCATCCAACAATTTTTGAGGCAGCAGAAAAAATTTCACCACAACCAAATGAATAGGAGATATGAAAAAATGAGAGAGGTTATTGTAGAGGGACACTACATGACCCTATACCTTTAGATGAAACATTTCTAAGTGCCATGGTTTTTGAGAAAGAGCTCACCAAATTTTTCCACTTTTTTGCACTTTGGTCTCTTAAGAGAAATCAATGGTATAAAGTATCCTAGAATGATCCGACAAGCTGGGGTGCAAAAAAAGACCTTTCCTAGCATAAAACTACCCACCCAGATATGTGGGAACTATTGGTTTGGTCACATGATGAACATAATGAAAATTATGCCACCTTGCAACTTTCTCTTCAATGCATTTGACACTTTTTCCATCAACTAAAATATTCTCACCATGAGAAAATGGATTGGAGATATGAAAAAATGAGAGAGGTTATTGTAGAATGACCCTACGTGACCATATACCTTCATATGGAATGGTTATAAGTCCCACAGTTTTGGAGAAAGAGCTTGTAAAATTTTGCCTCTTTTCACACTTAGAGCTCTTAAGAAGTCATTGATACAATGTAGCCTGGAATGATCCAACATGTTGGGGTACAAAATAGGATCTCACCTAGCATAAAACCACCAACCCAAATGTCTCAGAATTGTTGGTTTGGTTGCATGATGAACAAAACAAAAATACTGCCACCTTGCGACTTTAGATTGTATGCATTTGACATTTTTTGCATGAGAAAAGTTGTCACCATAGGAATATAAATTAAAGATATGAAAAATTGAGAGAGATTATTGTAGAGGTCCACCCTACATGACCATGTAAATTTAGAAAGAATGGTTGAAAGTGCTATGTTTTTCGAGAAAGAGCTCATCAAAGTTTGCCACTTTCTTGCACTTTGGTCTCTTGAGAGAAATCATCGGTATAATGTAGCTTGGAATGTTCTGACATGTTGGGGTGCAAAATAGGACCTTGCCTAGAATAAAACTACCCACCCAGACGTGTTGGAATTGTTGGTTTGATTGCACGATGAACATAACAAAAGTTATGCCACCTTGAAACTTTCTCTTCAATGCATTTGAAGATTTTTCCATCAACTAAAAACTTATCACCATGAGCAAATGGATTGGAGATATAAAAAACTGAGAGAGGTTACTGTAGAAGGACCCTACATGGCCTTATAACTTTAGATGAAACATTTCTATGTGTCACGGTTTTTGAGAAAGAGCTCATCAAATTTTTCCACTTTTTCACACTTAGAGCTCTTAAAAAGTTGTTGGTACAATGTAGCTTGGAACAATTTGAAATGCTGGGGTATAAAATAGGACCATGCCTAGCATAAACCTACCCACTTAGATGTGTTGGAAGTATCAGTTTGGTCACATGATGAAGATAACAAAAATTCCACGACCTTGCAACTTTCTCTTAAATGCATTTGATGCTTTTTCCATCAACTGAAAAATTGTCACCATAGGAAAATGGATTGGAGATATGAAAAACAGAGAGAGGTTACTGTAGAAGGACTCTACGTGACCTTGTAACTTCAGATGGAATGGTTGTAAGTGCCATGATTTCCAAGAAAGAGCTTGTCAAAGTTTGCCACTTTTTCACACTTAGAGCTCTTAAGAAGTCATTGGTACAATGTAGCTTGGAGCAATCCATCATGATGGGGTACAAAACAAGACCTTTCCATAAAACCACCCAATCGAACATGTTGGAATTGTCATTTTAGTTGCATGGCGAACAAAACAAAAATTATGCCACCTTGCAACTTTAGATTGCATGCATCTAACATTTTTTGCAACATGCATAAAATTATTACCATGGGAAAATGGATTGGAGATATGATACATAAGAGAGGTTATTGTAGAGAGTCCCTACACAACCTTGTACCTTTAGACATAATGGTTGTAAGTGCCACGGTTTTTGAGAAAGAGCTTGTCAAAGTTTTCCACTTTTTTCGCACTTTGGTCTCTTAAGAGAAATCATTAGAACAATATAGCCTAGAACGTTCTAGCATGCTAGAGTACAAAACAAGACCTTTCCTAGCATAAACCTACCCACCCATAAATGTTCAAACTATTGGTTTGGTTACATGATGAACATAACAAAAATTACGCCACCTTGCAACTTTCTCTTCAATGTATTTGACACTTTTATTGTAGAGGGACCCTAAGTGACCTTGTAAATTCAGATGAAACATTTCTAAGTGCCACAATTTCCAAGAAAGCGCTCGTCAAAATTTTCCACTTTTTCACACTTAAAGCTCTTAAGAGATCACCAATACAATGTAGTTTGGAATGATCTAGCATGTTGGGGTGTGAAATAGGGCCTTTTATAGCATAAAACCACCCACCAAAACATGTTGAAACTATTTATTTGATTGTATGATGAACAAAACAAAAATTACGCCACTTTTCAACTTTAGACTGCATGCATCTAACACTTTTTGCAACGTGCAAAAACTTGTCACCACAGGAAAATGGATTGGAGATATGAAAAACTAAGAGATATTATTATAGAGGGATCTTACATGACCCTATACCTTCAGACATAATGGTTGTAAGTGCCATGGTTTTTTAGAAAGATCTCATCAAAGTTTTCCACTTTTTTGCACTTAGGTATCTTATGAGAAATCATCGATACAATGTAGCCTAGAATAATCTAGCATGCTAGGTGCGAAACAAGACCTTTTCTAGCATAAACCCCCCCACCTAAATGTGTTGGAGTTATCAATTTGGTTGCATGAAGAATTGAATGAAAATTACATCACTTTGCAACTTTAGATTGCATACATTTGATGCTTTTTACAACGTGCAAAAATTTATCACCACAGGAAAATGCATTGGAAATATAAAAAGCTGAGAGAGTTTATTGTAGAGGGACCTACGTGATCTTGTACCTTTAGATGAAATGGTTGTAAGTTCCATGATTTTTGAGAAAGAGCTCATAAATTTTGCCATTTTTTTGCACTTAAGTCTCTTATTAGAAACTGCCGATACAATGTAGCTTGCAATGATCCAACACACTGAGGTGTGAAACAAGACCTTGTCTCGCATTAAACACCCCACTTGGATCTGGTAAACCTTTTAGTTTTTTTTTGCAACAAACTGAATGGAAATTATGCCACCTTGAAACTTTACAATGCATGGATTTGACGCTTTTTGCAACATGTGAAAAGTTGTCATCACGGGCAAATGGATTGGTGATATGAAAAACTAAAAGAGGTTGGTGTACAGGGACCCTACATGACCCTATACCTTCAAACGAAATGGTTTGTAGAGAAAAAAAAAGGGGTCTATCATTACACAAGAAAGAGAATAGATTCATGCCCAAGTACTAGGTGTTGTTACTACTGATCAACTTGGCTAGAACCTAAATATGAACAATTCAATTATGAAGGAAGAAAATGTTAGTTTGATGGAGAATGTACACTTTAAAACTGATATTGAAAAAATAGGACAAGATAACCCTATCTTAGAAGAACAATTTTGCCTCAGTTGGAAGCAAACTTGAAGACTCAGCCATGGAGATACATGCAATGGGTTTATCTATTTATCATATTTAGTTCATGAGTAATGGAGATGCATGCAAGAATGAAATGAAGATTAGAAGGCCAACATGTAAGATTGAGGAAATAGAGTAGAAGTGATGACGAAGTTGTCTTCAGAAATGTAGGTGTATACAAAATACACACGATGGAAACATGACATGGAAGGTAGGTCTATTATTTGTAACCCTTCTGTCCATTTTCTTTATCAAATAAGATGTTTGCAATTTTTATTTTAGGGATTTGCATATATAAAATATATGTAGAGGCAAGTTAAAGAGTTTTTTTTGAAAGAGGAAAAGGCATGAATTTGGATAGAGGCTTTCATGAAACCCTTGTTGTTTGAATAAAACCATAAAAATAAGGTAATTACCTCATGAAAATCATCTTAAAAATGTGAAATCTATGTAACCCTTTAGTCAATACAAATTCCATAATAGTATAAAGAAAAAAGGCATCACAAAGAAGGATAAATCATGATCAAAGGACACCATCATTGAATAAGGGTTATTCATCACAAAGGGAAACATCTTATAATCATGTTCATGAGTTCATATGATAGTCACATAAGTAATTGATACACATTCATAAAGAACTAGACTGGGATGATACATGTCAAGTGGGCTTAGACTTCTTAACCACCATTCGTCGACCCACTCCTTTGACTCACACTCATTGTACGCTTGAAATGCACATGAAGAACAAAAGCATGCCATATTCCATGTATGGATAGTCCATGAACCTGCATTGGAGCTTCTAAAAGAGTGTAGCTCACTTGATCCTATCAGTGTACAATATTCCTCATATTTTGCAATGCTAGTATCATCTACCAACCAAAAAATCTACGAACTAAAGACTTGCCTTTATTACTTGGACCCATTGCATGATTACACCACTCGATGATTGATTTTGTATCTATCAACTTTGGACTGTCTTTTTACTTTAACTCTTCTCATGCTAAGGCTCTTTTAATACATGCTCCTACACCATCATGACCCCCCTTTCAATGCTTGACCTCAAAGAAATTCCAAATATGTTGAGCACCATTGATCTTATGCATCCTGCTCAACCAGTAAAACACCCTAGAGTTCTTGAATTGTGATGTACAATTATCTGACCATATGATATGTTGATGGAATGATATGCCCTTGCTAGCCAAATCAATGTAGAACATCTGAAAGCAACCTTACATGAACTCTATAGAATGTGTGTGATCATCACTGATGTAAAAGTGATACTCCCTCAATACCTTCCTGTCATCCTCTATACTATCACCTGCATGGATGAATGCTATATGCAAATATATAACAATTTATGTGGAGTTGTAGTACTGCTTGGGTGATTGACACTAGTTTTTATAACCACATGAATGATGACAAGATAAGGTTCATCAGTATTAAGAAGGTTAATGGTGGTGATGAGTTAGCACAAATTTGTGGAAAAGGTGCTATAATAATTGATGGAAAAGTAGAACTGACAATGTTCTCCATGTCAAGGGTCTAAAGCATATTCTTCTCAGTGTCAATCAGATGTGCAACAAGGGATAAAATCTCACATTTCATGCTAATGGTTGTGAGATTAGAAAAGTGGGGTTCAAAAGATTAGTTGTTGAAGGAACAAGGACAAATGATAATGTTTATCATCTAAAGGAGGCTAATGGAAGAATCTTCTTATTAGCTTAGTCCAAAGAATGTTGGATGTGGCACAAAAGGATGAGATACATCAACTTTGAAAACATGGTAAAAATCAGTTCCTATCATGTTGTAAGAGATATTCCTAAGATAACCAATCTTGAAAATGTAATGATAGATAAAATCCTGCAAGATAGAATATGTTAACACATGCATGCAATAATAAATAATCCTATCAATCAATATAATGCATAGAAGAATATGAAAGAAAAGGAATGAAACTAGAACAGTCTCACCCATTTCTCTCCTCCATGACTAATTTCCATTGTACCTCCTAACTCTGTTGTGTAATGAATGCCCTCAGATTATGTGTGTGAGCAAACTCCAAATGTCTAGCCCTAAACAAAGCTTTGAAGGATTTATAAATAAACTCTCTATGCAAACTAGAAATTCAATCCTAATATGTAAGTTATTAAATAATCCTAAGATGATATGACAATTGATAATAATGAGATTACAAAAATGCTAAGAGACAATAATGATCGATCCCGAAAATGAGATCAAGATTGTCATTTTATAGAAAATGCAATCTTGAACGGACGGATGGGATGAGAGATTGAGAAATGCCCTAGAATAAATGGTTAAGATTCAAAGTGACAACTCTCAATTAGGGTTAGGGAAACAATCCCCAAATGTGTGGAAAAGATTTAATTTAAGTAATTAAATCAATGGTGGAGAATAAATGTGACCTTGAGATGAAATTAGTAAAAATCAAAAGATTAAGATTGAACAAGAAGAAAATATTTATAAAATCAAGTTATTTTAGAAATAACTTACTTTGTGGAGAGAAATACTATTTTGAAATTAATATTTGAAATTAATTCCAAAATGGTGAATTCATGTGACAGTAAATAATAATAATTTAAAATTATTTACTTGGAAAGAGGGAAGTTGCCAATTTAAATAAAACACTTTTATTTAAATTTAGAAAGAAAATCAATAAGACAATTTAATAATTAAAATTATTCAATTGTGGAGGAAAATTAGACAAGTGGGTAATTTTAAATAAATGATTTTATTTAAAATTAGAAAGAAAGTTGGAGAGGATAATAATTAAATAAATAATAAGAATTTATTTAATTATGAGAAGACATAAATAATTAATGACGTATTAAATAAATAAATAAGATCTATTTATTTAATAATCATGAGGAAGTAATAATTAAATAAATTTAGGAATTTATTTAAATAGCCAGGAGGAATAAAAGGCGTGAATTAATTAAATAATTAAGAATTATTTAATTAATAGTTGACATTGGACTATAGGACATAATTAAATATTTTAATTATGTTGAGACGAGGCATGATATAGAAGAATGTGGTTTGCGGGTCTAGGCCATTTTTATGTGTCTACATTTGCCCCTCTTTGTTATAATGCAGCTTGTCACATTGTGACAAAGAAAACAAGTCAAAAATATGCCCCAGTGCAAAATAAGATGAGGAAGAATGACGAGGAGGGTTGCGGTATGCCCCCTCGAGAGGACAGTTGGATTCAAAGGACACGAGTGTGCTCTCGAAATGGATGAGTAGGACTAGAAGATGAAAGACAAAAGTTATAGGAAAGATAGATAAGGATGATAATGATGTGGACTAGGAGAAATGTTAGGATAGAAGACATGGGTGCCGATATGGGGAAGGAGATGCAAGTTAATGCGAAAGACAAAATGCATGTTAGAATCCTTCAACGTTTTGCTATAGTGCTATCCTAGTTGTTGCTCTTTAATCATCATTGGGCGAAAATGTCATGATGGTCGACAAACACTATGATATGACGTAGATCAATAGTGTGCAAGGTCAAACCATCACGTAGATTATCAGTCGCAAACAAAGATGATCATGAATCATGCAAGGAACACAATTGCCCCTAGTCACTTTGTCATGACCAACCGCCAAAAAAATCAAACTAATCATGAGACGTCGCTGCTTCTCTAAATCCTGATGATAGGACATCCTTGAGAAACTAGCCACATGATAGTAAAAAAAACAGACAATAAAATCATCGTACTACATCATTGCTTCTCTAAATCCTGAAGTCAGGACATCTTGGAGAAACTAATAGTAGAGTGATAAGCATACAAGGATAATCATCATGGTATGTTGTGGTTCCTAGGACATAAGGAACTAATATCATGATAATCATCAAGAGATAGAAAAAAAATTTGCCAAGTGTTTTCCAAGTGTTTTAATGTCAGGTGTTGTCAAATGTCGATCGATATCAAATTCAGGAAGGACCCATCCTGAATGACATTGATACTAGGAGATTGATTCTCGGAGTTAGGAGAATCCATCAAAATGCCAGATGATGATGATGATGCTTAGGAAGGACACATCCAAAAGCATAAAGAAATGATGAGAGTTGCTCTTCAAAAGGACACATCTGAAGAAGAACCCAAAATTTTTCCAGGGTGAATTGTCTTGATAGAATTTGACTACATGTCATTACTGACATGTTGAATTGACCAAAAATGTGTTGATGAAACAGATTTCCAATAGACTGCTAGCTCAAGATTGACATAAGATTCACTTGATTTGAAGATAGTTTGACGTGTGTGAATGTGTAGTGCCGTGAACCCTAATGGACTGACCTAGTGCGGCTTCGTGGGTCCATCGATTGATGGCCTTGCCTACGTTATGCACTCAGAGACCTCATAGTTCGACACGACCAATGACATTGTCCGAAGGACAGAAGCTTGAATCATGATTTTATTTTGAAAAACCTAGAAGGACTGACCTAATGTCTCGGGGATTCAAAGATGAATCTTGCCTATGTAGCAAATGCACAAAGACAACGTAGTTCAGACTAGGACGAAGATTGATTGATGTGATCGATTGAATTGATTAGGTTGACTTTGACTTTATTTTGAGATTTTTGACACTTTTTGAATGTTTTTGTGTTTTCTTGAGGATATTTTTCAATTTTTAGGTCTTTTTTCAAGACTTTTTCAAATGTTTATGACTTTTTCAGGGCTTTTCCAAATTTTTATGATTTTTTGCTATTTATGAGAATTGTGACAAATGCATGTGAATGATGCTGACGCACATGAATCCAAAGACAACCATGATTTTGCTACTAGTTAAGTTGGATACTAATTGACGAGTGACGATGACAATGACAATGTTGTTTGACGTGGGAAGGACACATCCCGAAACAACGTGAAGATGACAATAATATGACAAGAGGATAAAAGTATGCAGCAGGGCTAGGGACAAAGTCAAGGAATGTTTTGGATAATGTGCCAAGTTTGCCATATTTTTGCATTTGGAACGATTTGGTGAGGACTAGATGGGATGACCAGGGATCTTTAGACCATTGACAAGGGAAACCAAGATGGGTGATAGGTATAAAATGATAAGGGATGGCCTTGGTAAAAGATAGGAGACATGGATGGCTTGGACTAGGAGAATTATCATATGGTCTCCAAGGATGATGTTGCATAGAGAAAAGGAGGCTATGAATGTAATGACATGATACTCAATGAATAAGGTATGACCAAAAGATAGACATGTCAAGAGTTTTCCCAAATCATGACTTATGTTTGTATTTTAGTCCTTATCAAGATCAAAGTCGGTGGGAAAATGGACGGAAAGTGATAAGGTTTAGATGGATAGATGGAAATGTCATGAGATGAGACGACTTGCCCCCAAGTGTAATGGTCCACATAGATAATTTATTTACACATGATGCCTGTTTACCAGGTTTTCATCATGGTACTTATCCAAAGCGCCTGTTTGCCAGGTTTTCACCGTTGGACGAAATTTTTCTCTTTACTATTTTTTGATATTTTATGTTTTTTTTTTGTGTCACCAAGATGCCCGTTTGCCAAGTTTTCATCAAGGTGATGATTTTTTTGATATTTTTCCATTTTTTTGTATTTTTGCATTTTTTTCGGATAGCCTTGATGCTTTATATGACCACTGACTGTGTTGAAGCCTTTGATGATGTCGATGTAGAGACTAGTGCCATGACATGCCAATAATGACCTTTCTGAAGTAGTTGCCTTGTCAGGATGATAACGCTTGCATACACTTGATTGATGTCATTGTGATATTTGTTGATACTAGAGTTGGCTTTATCAGAATACGCACATTGTGATAGAGTGCCATGAGAGTCCTTATGATAGAGAGCTGCTACCAAGATGTGATGAATTTTTGACATGGGATGTTTGGACTTTAAGGAGGATGTAGTATTATGATGGATTATGGTGGACGTGGCCAGTTTGGTTGGATGTTTGGATGTAGCTGCTTTTATTCTCCAAACTTTGGGTGTTGGGTTAGGATAGTGTTTGGAACCAACACTTTTATATGTCTTTCTTGATGGCCATTTTGACGGAGGTGGACATGTATTGTATGTGGGAGTCCTCTTGTGCTGTGGCTCCACATTTTGATTAACTTTTGGATTTGGCATATTTTCTTTGCCTGATTCTTTCTTTTCTTGACTTGATCCATTTTGTTTTGGGATCCATTTTAACTTCATTTGTCCACTTGACTTTTTGGCTGATTCCATGGCCTTGGACATTTGGTTTTGGATTTTGGATTTGTAATACTTTTGTTGGTTCCAAATGGAAGGTTTATTCATGATGGAATGATGGTTTGGGGTGTGGAGGGAAGGGGTATTGGTAACAATCTTATGACAAGGACTACTCATGACACCCATTTTGATGTTTGTATTAGATAAAGCTACCCCCAATATTGAGGAGGGACCACTAACATCATTTGATTTTCCAACTGATGAATAGCCAAGACCTTGATGTCTATAATGTGCCTGAGTTTGTACAGGTTCCAAGATTCCTTGCTCGTGTAGGCCTAATCCTTTTCCCTAATAATGCATTTTCTGAAAATTTTTATTTGCGATGGTATACTTGTTACTTTGGAAGAAAGACGCTAACCCATAATTATTGGGGAAGTTAATGCTTGAAATCTTCTCATCTGTAAGAAAGCCTGCTTTGAAAAAGATAGATGATCCTAATTGATAGGATGTTGTAGCTTTATTGGCACGTTGGATAGATTTTTGATTAATATCTTCAGTCTGATTAGGTGACATGTCAGACTCCTACGATTTCGTTGGTGCTTCCAAGTCTATGTCAAAACTGTCTTCATGGTTATTGTCATAGAGCTCATTGAATTCAGCTATAGCTTGATCATTTGCAAATATGTCCATGTTAGAAGACGCTTGTTCTAGTGGTAGATCATCTATGTGTCCCATGGAGTCAAGGCTCTCACTTTTGGGAGTGTCAATACTTGAATTTTGGATGGAATCATCTTCAAGTGTTTCATCATAAATGGCATAGAGGTCAAGGAGTGGATTATTTTGGATGTCTTGATCAAAGATAGCATCTTGATCAAAGATGGGTTCATTTGGAATGTCATGATTGGAAATAGGATCTTGATCAAGGATAGGGTCATCTTGAATGACATGGTTATGGATGGACTCTTGACCAAGGATAGGTGTCTTTGGTATGCCATGATTGTCTAGGAGGACTTCTTGAATGGATTTAAAGATAGGGTCATGGGATGGACTACTTTGATCTTGACATGATGATGATGTTATAATATTGTGCTTTGGACATGCCTCTTGACATGTATCCTCAAGTTTATGAGATGGGATGGGACTTTGGAGACCATGACTAGATATGATTTCATGACCAAATGTATTTTGTGTTGGAGTGTCTTGGAATGGATTGGTGTATGATGGACTAGGATATGACATGGAGGTTTGGACTTGGTTGAGGGATGATGGGCTTGAATAGGACATGAATGCATGACAAGGATTTATCGTGGATGGAGGATTAGGATATGACGTGGGTGGTGGACTAGGATATGACATGAATGGAAGACTAGGATATGACGTGGATGGAGGATTAGGATATGACATGGGTGGTGGACTAGGATATGATGAAGGACTAGGATATGACATGAATGGAAGACTAGGATATGATGAGGAGACTTGGAAGGGATGAGTGTATGATGGACTAGGATTGATGGATGGTTGGTTTCCCTTGTCAAGGTTAGGGTGGGTAATGAAATTTTGTTGTGACTTAGTGTCATGGATGGTGTTGGGGGACTCCTGATAGTAGATGGATAGCGGAACGGGACTCATGGATTGTTGGTAAGATGGATAGATGGATGGAGGACTAGAGGTTGAGGTGAATTTGGACTTGGATTGGAGGTATAGCATTTTGAAGTCCCTAGCCAGTTGTGCTTGACCATTACTAATGAATTGGCATTTAATTCGACTAGCAAGCATGTCATAGTGACTTGAAGACATGATGGTGGATGGAATGAGACTAAGACTATGCAAAGTGATAATGAGGACAAAAAGGAATGTCAAATTCAAAGTGGTAATGAGTGCCGTATGCCAAATGACCTTTAGGAAAGGTTTTCTAACCACTCAAAGTTTGGCCAATGTCTCAATATTGGTTGTCAAAGGACTGATTTGAAGGACAAGATGATAAAATGACAAGGTGAGATTTCCACACTAGACTTGTGAGTTGGAAGTAGCTCACCAAAGGACAATGACTTAGGATTGATTTGTTTTGACTCGGTCCAATGACAATGTATTTTTGAGACTATGGTTTGACAAAGGAAGGAAAGTTTTCCTATCCCAAAGGTGTAATTTTGAGGACTTAAGACTTTTCCTATGTTGATGATGATGGATTGCAAGCTAAATGCCAACTAAAGATGCAAGGATGGATGACTTGGACAAGTTGCTTTCCTGGTTTTGGATAGAAGTTGCTGGAACAAGATGCAAGGAAAATTTGGTTGCAAATGTTTGGCCTTGGGTTTATGACAGGAATAAAGTTTTTCCAAAATCCAGGCAAATGCGTCACTTAATGTTTCAAATGTGGTGTAGGTTCAAATGTGTCTCTATAAGCAACATATGCGTTTCAACATGGCAAATGCTTTGCACTATAGCAAATGTGTTGCAGGATTTAGCAGATGTTCTACAAAATGGAAAATGTGGCATTTGGGATTGCAAATGCGGTTTGACAGGTCTATTGCGGTTAGAGAGAGAAAATGTAGCTCAGCCGTAAGCAATTGCAGTTCAAAATTGCAAATATGATATTTTATCAGGCAGATGCGTTGAATGACAGTCGACTGTAGCATTACACAGGGCGATTGCGGTTTAATACTGGAAAATGTGGCTAAGTATAGCGAATGCAGCTCAATAGCGAATGCAGCTCAGGATGTTGCAAATGTGACCCAACAGAGTGATTGCAGCCCAAAATATGGCGATTACGGTTTGACAGAGTAATTGCATTGCATGAAGCAAATTTTAGAAAAAATGAAAACAGTTTGGTCGATTTGACAAGTTTTGGACCCAGATTGTTGATGTTCAGTTTGTTGAAGTTTGTTTGAAAATAGTTGGCGAACACATAGAAACTAAAAAAATCACTTCAAACAGACTCACTCTTAATAGTCAAAGGGTCAACATAACAATCACAACCCACATCTTAAAATCGCGTCGACTCACACAGCTGTGTCACCCCCTAGAGGGCGCTCATGTTTTTGTCTTTTCCAGGTGCGTACTCAAGGTGACAGAAGTGGATACCGAATCCCCTGAGCAAACAATCCGTGGCGATTATATGGTGAGTATCTTGGGGGGAGATTCTTCCCTCCCCTTGCACCGTGATTGAAACAATGTCTGGATACTGACACGGCTAGTTTCTACACTATGGTTCTTAGTAAGGGTTTCCGTTCGGTGTGGAAATAGATAAACTCCCTCAGGAGACCTCCCAATCTTTAGAACAAAGACTTTGGGGATGGTTATCTTGCCTACTGCCGTTGAATATGGGTTTCCCCAAAATTCACTTTTGATTATAGTGGGTTGGAAAACCTGGCTTTGGTTGTTCCCACTTAGGTTATTCCCATAGGGTGAGTAATTTTTCCCACTACGACAGGCCTTCTAAAGGATTTAAGAAAAAAAAAAAAAAATTCATAAAAAAAAATGGGTAAGTTTGGTTTTTTGGTCACCCAGTAAAGGGGAGAGCATATACCTATTACCCAATCAAGCACATAAAATAAGTTGTTCAATTTTAAATCCCAAAATTTTTTTCTACACTAAGTGAAGATGTTGCTTCACAACAAGCATGGGATTCATTTTAACCAACTTGAAATAAGATTTGGTGACTATCCTAGGATTGGTAAATTCCCATTTAAATTAAATGTCTATCCTAGGATTGATAAATTCCAATTAAGGTATCTATCCTAGGATTGATTCATTTTAAACCCCATAAATTAATCAATTATTGGTTGCGGATGCGTTGGATCCAGATTACAATTCAATAATGAAGTTTACCAGTCATTTGCGACACGCAATGGCAGATGTGGCTTAGCAGAGCATATGCGTTGCAACAGATCATATGCAGTGTGAAATCACATATGCGGCTCTGTATGTCGAATGCGTCGTTATAGATCTCGTATGCGGCACATCAGGTTGTATGCGTCATTCGCGAGCGCAAATGTTGTGCGATAGAGCACTCGCGTCACTTGATCTTGTGGTTGCATCGTTCCGTACACCCGTACCTGCAAAATAAAATCCGAAGCTGTATGAGAACCTGCAAAAAACATGTGAGTGGGTCAGGTTCACCAATGTAATGATGGATAATTTCCCGCAAGATAGAATATGTTAACACATGCATGCAATAATAAATAATCCTATCAATCAATAGAATGCATAGGAGAATATGAAAGAAAAGGAATGAAACTAGAATAGTCTCACCCATTTCTCTCCTCCATGACTAATTTCCATTGCACCCCTAACTCTGTTGTATAATGAATGCCCTCAGATTATGTGTGTGAGCAAACTCCAAATGTCTAGCCCTAAACAAAGCATTGAAGGATTTATAAATAAACTCTCTATGCAAACTAGAAATTCAATCCTAATATGCAAGTTATTAAATAAGCCTAAGATGATATGACAATTGATAATAATGAGATTACAAAAATGCTAAGAGACAATAATGATCGATCCCAAAAATGAGATCAAGATTGTCATTTTATAGAAAATACAATCTTGAATGGACGGATGGGATGAGAGATTGAGAAATGCCCTAGAATCAATGGTTAAGATTCAAAGTGACAACTCTCAATTAGGGTTAGGGAAACAATCCCCAAATGTGTGGACAAGATTTAATTTAAGTAATTAAATCAATGGTGGAGAATAAACGTGACCTTGAGATGAAATTAGTAAAAATCAAAAGATTAAGATTGAACAAGAAGAAAATATTTATAAAATCAAGTTATTTTAGAAATAACTTACTTTGTGGAGAGAAATACTATTTTGAAATTAATATTTGAAATTAATTCCAAAATGGTGAATTCATGTGACAGTAAATAATAATAATTTAAAATTATTTACTTGGAAAGAAGGAAGTTTTCAATTGAAATAAAACGCTTTTATTAAAATTTAGAAAGAAAATCAATAAGACAATTTAATAATTAAAATTATTCAATTGTGGAGGAAAATTAGACAAGTGGGTAATTTTAAATAAATGATTTTATTTAAAATTAGAAAGAAAGTTGGAGAGGATAATAATTAAATAAATAATAAGAATTTATTTAATTATGAGAAGACACAAATAATTAATGACATATTAAATAAATAAATAAGATCTATTTATTTAATAATCACGAGGAAGTAATAATTAAATAAATTTAGGAATTTATTTAATTATAGAGTGACATAAGCAATTAGCGACGTATTTAATTAATAAGTGTAATTTATTTATTTAAATAGCCAGGAGGAATAAAAGACATGAATTAATTAAATAATTAAGAATTATTTAATTAATAGTTGACATTGGACTATAGGACATAATTAAATATTTTAATTATGTTGAGATGAGGCATGATATAGAAGAATGTGGTTTGTGGGTCTAGGCCATTTTTATGTGTCTACAGAAAACACTTTATACAAGGAATGTCAAATGGGAAAACAAATAAAGACAAGTTTCAAAAGTAAGGAGTGCTATGCTACAATGGCATTGGAGTTGATTCATGTTGACCTTTGTGAACCTACAAAGACAAAAAATCAACAAGGTGAAAGGTATTTTATGTTACTTATTGATGATTACAATAGAATGACCTGGGTTACATTTTTAAGAGATAAATTAAAAGCTTTTGATAAGTTTAAAATCTTCAAAGAAAAAGTTGAGAATGAAATGGATATTAAGATCAAATGCTTAAGGTCATATAGAGGAGGTGAATTTACTTTAAATGATTTTGAATTTTTTTGTGAAGACCATGGTATTAGAAAACATTTTCTACCCCTAGAACCCCTCAACAAAATGGGGTAGTGGAAAGGAAGAATAAAACTGTGCAAGAAATGGCTAGAACCATGTTGAAAGATGTTGATATGCTTGATATGTATTGGAAGGAAGTAGTTCACACTATAGTCTATATGCTTAACATAGTGCAGTTGAGGGTCAATAGCACTAAGATTCCTTATGAGCTGTGGTATAGAAGGACTCCTACTATTAAATACTTCAAAATGTTTGGCAACAAATGTTATATCAGAAGAGATGAAGGAGACCTTGAAAGTTTGACTCAAGATGTGATGAAGGAATATTTCTTGGTTACTCAACTAGAAGCAATGCTTACATATGCTACAACAAGAGATTGGGAAAGATGATTGAAAGCACAAATATTAAGGTAGATGAAGACCTGCATCAGATCGCGTAAGAACAAGAGGTTTGTGGATCTGATACACCTCCTTGGATTGAAGAAGAAGAAGAAGAGAAAGAAGAGAAGGAACCAAAACCAGTGAAGGCTCCAAAGACTTTAGCAAAGTATGTACAAAGGAACCATTCATCATATAAGATCATTGGAGATAAGAATGAAGGTGTGTTGACCAGGACAAGGCTTGTAATTGGGCAAGTAAACTTGTGTCTATTGCCAAAAGTTGAGCCCAAGAATTTTTTTTGTGCTAGCAAAGATGATGGTTGGATAAAGGCAATGGAAGAAGAACTAAGTCAATAGAGAAGAATCATACTTGGGAATTGGTTCCTAGACCAGACGACAATAATGTGATTGGAAGTAAATGGGTGTTTTGAATCAAGCTGAATGAAGATGGTGAAGTTGTGAGAAATAAGGCTAGATAAGTTTGCAAGGGTTATTCACAAGTTGAGGGTATTGATTTTGAAGAGACTTTTGCTCTGGTAGCCAAAATTGAAGCAATAAGGATGTTTCTTGCTTTTTCTACTCACAAGAACTTAAAAGTCTATCAAATAGATGCCAAGTTAGCTTTACTAAATGGTGATCTACAGGAAGAAGTATATATTGAGCAAATAGATGGTTTCCAATTATTAAAATATTTGGACATGGTTTATAGACTTAAGAATGCTTTGTATGGTCTCAAGAAAGATCATAGAGCTTGGTACACTCGGTTGGATAAGTATTTACTTTAGTAAGGTTTCAAGAAAGGAATTGCAAATAAAAATCTTTGTTAGGAATAAGGTGTCTCAACCTTGGATAATTCCTATTCTTATTATTTGTTTTGTAAAATGTATTTCTTGCAAATAATGTAGTTAAGTGTGAGTGTACATGTCTAGTTTGCATGTTGATGTGTCACTCCACTTAATGTGTCGGCATCTTGAATTGTGTGTAAGGAGATCATGGCTGAAACGGTTATGACGGATTCCTATGACACGTAAGAGCTATGTCGGAAGATTCAATGACAGGTGAAGACATGTGGCAATTGATAAAGTTGAGTACTGTACACTCTTCCACGATAGTGGGGTTCGGGGCATCGCCCCGAAAAAAATTTTCGAGTTCCTATTTTCTCGGAGAATGGTAAAACCCTAATACAGTTATCTTCGGAAGTTGCCCTAAAAGGGAAGCGCATGATATAAGCGTTTTTAGGGTTGCGAAGATTTGTGATGTGAGTGTATTGTTGGAACGTTTTTTCATGCTGCCGCATTTTGTCTTCAAGAGTTGGAAATCTCCTGAAAGAACTTGCATTGCAAGTGTGTTGTAACCGTTGTGTTGAAGATAATACATTGTGCAGGTTTTGGAGTGCTGGGGTTTTTTACCGAAAGGTTTTCCCCAGGGTAAATCATTGTGTCATTCTTCATTTTCTGTATGTATGGTATATTGCTGCAATATCTTTGTTAAGTAGATTAACGAATCTGAAATTGTAAGGGTTTAAAACGAATTTGCACCATACTTTCCTTAAGAGATTAGTGTAGGAAGCTGTTTCCGCACCTGAGTTTCCTTACAATCTTTACATTAAGGTTCAAGTAGACAAGTTGATTGGCGTTGTATATGTTGATGACATCATCTTTGGTGGAGATGATATGTGTAAGAAGTGTGCAAAAGAAATTCAGAAAGAATTTGAAATGTAAATGATTAGTGAGTTGTCCTTCTTCCTTGGGATTTAAATTGTTCATCAAGATGGTGGTATCTTTATTTCTCAAGCCAAATATGTTAAGGAGATGTTGAAGAAGTTTGGCATTGAGGATTCCAAACTAGTTGGTACCCCTATGATGACTAGTTGTCACTTGAGAAAATTTGATGTGTCTTTGGAAGTTGATCATACTCTATATAGGTCTATGATTGGAGGATTTTTGTAGTTGAATACATCTATACCTGATATCATGCATGCACTATGTTTGGTTGCTATATTTCAATCCAATCCTAAGTAATCTCATGAGAAAGCGGTGACAATAATATTCAGATACTTGAAGGGAACTCTGGATTATGGTCTGTGGTATAAAAAGGATAATTTTTCTTTGAATGCTTATACTGATGCTGATTGGGAAGGATGTGTGGATTATCAAAAAAGTACAAGTGGAAGTGCATTTTTCTTGGGAGACCAATTGGTCTCTTGGTTTAGTAAGAACTGGGATTCAGTGTCATCCACAACAGAGGCTAAATATATTGTTGTAGCATCTTGTTGCACCCAAGTGCTTTGGATGAAGAAAAAATTGAATGATGTAAAGGTGGTATGTGATGAACCCATTCCATATTGTGTGATAATACAATTGCAATTAATATTTCCAAAAAATTTGGTAATGCACTCAAGAACTAAACACATCTCTATTTGGTATCACTTTCTGAGAGAGAAGGTTGCAAAGCATGAAGTCATATTGTTATATGTGCTTACTAAGGATCAAATTGCAAACATATTCAAAAATACATTTTCAAAAGATGCTTTTGAGTGTCTTTGGAAGAAGTTAGAGGTTATTTCCCCTCCTTGTTCTAACTAGATGCATAATTATTGCATTTGTCCAAGGGGAGTAATTCAAGACATATCTTTTTTCTTGGACTGATGGTGGCTACCTCTTAGGGGGAGTTGGTAGTAAGGAGCTTGGAGTGTTGAGAAAGTATTAAGGAGAAGTGTTGTAGGTTGAAGGGGGAGTTTGTGCTGCTATTTCAATTGAAGATATTTGGCTCTTTGTCCTTGTAGTCAAAATATGTATTGTTATTTTGTGTAAATATGTGTAGCCCTTTGTCCTTGATGTCAAAGGGGGAGAGTGAGCAGGTGTGTGTTTCCATCAATACCAAAGGGGGAGATTGTTGGCAATGGTTGTTATTGATGTCAACACTTGATAAGACTGTTATATATGTTTGTGAGATTGTTGGCAATGGTTGAATTGTTTGTGGTTGTTGTAGTGTTTATTGTTTGGCATTGGTTTTCATTGTTGACAATATTGAGTTTGGGCTATCATTGATGTATGGTGGTATTGCTTAAGTTCATGGTTGGATGTCATGCCTTGTATTGTTGCTGTTAGTAGATTTGGTTTCATAATAATATATTAAGATGAGGATTAGAAGTGTTGCTGATAATGGAGATCTACGTTGCTAATAAGCTAAAATATTTATTGGAAAATGTACCTCAACTTGCTGGCTTGAACCTCTATTAAGGACTTGAAAAATTTACCTTGCATACCGTGAATTCCTTCCTTCTCTTTGGTAGTAGCATGATGAACCTTGGCTTCATCGACAGAACAAACACATATCTGTGAGTGACAATGTGTTGTCTCACCGATATGCTAATATGCAATAAAAGCTCTGTTGGTGTGACTTGGGGTCATCGGTGGAACTCTTCACCAGGCTACGTTAATGGACCAATGGTACATGGAAGTGTTTTGGACTCTGACGGTAGTGGGGACCACAACATAGTGTATCAAGGGGATCTTAATCTACAGTTGAGATTTGACTAATCCAACGGTGCTCATTTTATTCCGTGCTCATTTGAGATGAGTACCGACGAACTCTTGTGGACCGAGTGAAATTGTTTGAGTGTTTGACACTTGGCGGCATGCGAGGTGTGGAAGATTTGAACATGTGTTGTTGTTTTAGAGAAACTTATTAGGAATATTGTAGATGCTTTTTTGATTCCTCAAAATTGCACAAGATGTGTACACATGTCTTGGTGGACTCTGGGGGTCTGGCGATCGGACGATTATCACCATATCGCGGTGGCCATTAGGCCATGCCATGGTAGCACGATAGGAGAAGCTCAGGGCATATTTGAGTGTTTCGTTAGTCAAAGCGATGGATGAATGTCATGACGACACATGGTGCAATCTCATTCGTTGATTTTACATCGTTGTTGTAAATTAACTATTATTGGTCGAATGTTTAAATATGTGAAAGCGATATGTGCATTAACTATAAGAACTGATTCGATAGTTGACATAATCTAAATCCAAGTAATTCTCTATAACATAATTAAATCCTTGGGTGGCCCGATGCGTGATTGCAGGGCGATCTGATCAGAGATCTAGTTGCTTGTCAGTGAAGTATGGAATTAAATTGGTTCCCCCTTTGGTTGTTGAAGTGATATATAGGCATAGAGACTAAGGTGACGAAGAAGCATTGGAACAATGAGGGTGTTTGAACTGAAGTCTGTTGTTGTGAGCTAACTATCAGAGAGTGAAGTCTATAAATTTGTATGTAACCTGTTTACTATAATACAAAGTGACTTTGCTTGGTGTGGTGGGTTTTTCTCCCATAAGGGTTTTCCCATGTATATCTGGTGTTATCTCTATGTATGTTTTATTTGTGTTGCTCTTGTCTTACTGTGTATGTGCATCTCAAACGTAAGAAAGTTTTAGATAAAGGTTTTTTGCACTTCTCCTCTGTGGTTTTAGCGTTAGGAAAGCATATTCCACACCTCTTCTTTTCCTTTCAAGTGGTATCAAATCCTAGCTAGTTGTGTTATCCTTGTTAGTAGGGCTAGTTTTTTGTGCTAACCTTATTTCAATGGGAGTCTTACAAAGGGAGAACCAATTACTGAGTCTATTGTTTGAGATGGTGAGTACTTCAGGTAGAGAAGAAATTGAAAAATTCAATGGCAACAATTTTGAGCTATGGAAACTCAAAATGGAAGACTTGTTGGTGGATAGAGACCTCTAGATTGCTGTGTCGGGAACTATGCCACAAAGTATGAAACAAGAAGATTGGGATCTTGCAAATATAAAAGCTAGAGGCTTTATAAGACTTTGTCTGGATGATTCTATACTCTTGAATGTCAATGAGGAGAAGACTGTTGCTTCATTATAGAAAAAACCTAGTGTTATTTATCAGGGAAAGTTTTGGTGAATAAGTTATTCTCGAGGAAAAATTTTTACTCCTTGAAGATGGAAGAAGGTGCATCTATTGCAAACCATCTGAACTCGTTTAATATGAGTGTTGCTCAGTTGGTATTTGTGGGTGTGAAGATAGAGGAGGAGGATCGTTGCATGCTTTTGTTATGTTCCTTACCTGACACTTTGGATCATCTGGTAATGGCTATTGGAAGTAAAAAAACTACTTTCAAGATGGAAGACATGGCTACCTCGCTGCTATTAGAAGAAATGCGAAGGAAGTCTTCAGAGATGGCCAAAGAGGCTCTTTCTATTCGGGGTAGATCAAAGGAGAAAGGTAAGAAGAAGGACAAGAAGTCTAAATCCAAATCTGAAGGGAGATCAAAGTCTCTTGGTAAAAATTCCAAGGTGAAATGTTGGAACTGTGGGAAACCTGGTCATATTCAAAAGGATTGCAAGGAGAAGACAAAGAAGAATAACTCTTCTAACAATGACTCTTCTTGGAGTGATGCAAATGCCTTCATTGTAGCCTTGGTGACTCAGGCATCAGATGATGTCTAGCTGATTGACTTAGGTGCATCTTTCCATATGACGTCTCATAGAGAGTGGTTCATTAAATACAAAAAGTATGATGGTGGAAAGGTGTACCTGGTGAGTGACTCAACTCTGGAGATTGTTGGCCATGGAAGAGTCAAAATAGTATTCCCTGACGGAAGAACCAAAGGGATTGGTGATGTACTACACATACCAGGTTTGAATTGTAACTTACTTTCTGTTAGTAAGTTGAATGATGCTGGTGTGGAAGTTTCTTTCTCGAGTAAAGGATGTAAGATGACTAGAGGTGCAATGGTGCTAGCTAAGGGTGTACGAACTTGAACTCTGTACAAGATGGATGCATGTGTTGTTCAATGTAACAACGTCTCTGAAAATTTAAGCAAATCTGTTCATGCAAGGGAGAAGATTGTCATTCCTGTGAGTGCGAATTCCTTGGAGGTGAAACTCCCAGCGGAGAAGACCATGATGTGGCATCATAGACTTGGTCACATAGGTGAGAAAGGTTTAAAAACCTTGAAAAATAAAAATCTTGTTGAAGGGCTTGTTGATTGTAATCTTGAGTTTGATTTTTGTGAATATTGCATTTATGGAAAGCAACATCATGTTTCATTTTATTCAAGTCCTCATAAATCTTCTGGTGTATTGGATTATGTTCATTCTAATGTATTTGGTCCAGTGAATGTTCCTTCGTGATCAAAATCTAGATATTATGTTTCTTTTATTGATGATTACTCGAGAAGGGCATTTATATACTTTCTTAAGAGTAAATAAAAAGTGTTCGGTCAATTTAAAGAATTTAAAACTTTGGTAGAAAATTAGATTGGGAGGAAAATCAAATGTTTGAGGACGGATAATGGCGGTGAGTTTTGTTCTATAGATTTTGAAAGGTACTGCAAAGACCATGGGATTAAAAGGCATAAAACTATAGCTTATACTCCACAACAGAATGGAGTTGCTGAAAGGTTGAACAAGACGCTAATGGAAAAGGCAAGAAGTATGTTGAGTAGTGATGGTCTGGAGCAAAAGTTCTAGGCTAAGGCTGTGGCTACAACATGTTACTTGGTAAATCATTCACCTTACTATGCTCTTGTTGACAAAACACCTTTGGAAGCATGGTCTGGTAAGAAGCCCTCTCTGAGACATATTCATGTCTTTGGCTGTGAGGCATATGTATATGTGCTGAATGAGAAAAGATCTAAGTTGGAAAATAAGGTTGTTAAATGTATCTTCATTAGCTATGGTGTTGGTGTGAAAGGATACAAACTCTGGAATCCTGATACTGAGAAGGTTTTGTATAACAAAAGTGTAATATTTCATGAATTGAAGCCTTCAACTGCTGATCCACAGCTAGAGATAGATCAAAGGAAAAATAAGAATGATGTAGTTGACATTCCTTAAACTCTAGAAAAGGAGGAACTATGTGGTGTACCTAAAACTAAGGAGTGCTCTAGCAGCTTTGAGAGTTCTGAAGAAGAAGAACCACAACCTCAGCCAGTGAGAAGGTCTACACGTGAAAGACATCAACCTAATAGGTATGGATTCACTATGTTAGATTTGATTTGTGCCTATGCTTTAATTACTAGCACTGATGATCCTAGGACTGTGAAAGAGGTGATTAATATGTCTAATTCAAATTCCTGGTTAGAAGCCATGAATGAAGAAATGAAATCATTAAAGAAGAATCAAACCTAAAATTTGGTGCCTTTGCCTGAAGGGTGAAAGCCTATTGGCTATAAATGGGTATTTAAGAAGAAGAATGGTCTAGATGGCAGTGCTGAAAAGTATAAAGCAAGGTTGGTTGCAAAGGGATATTCCCAGGTAGAGGGAATTGATTTTGGAGAATTTTTTTCCCCTATAGCTAAGTTGACATCTATCAGATTTTTGTTGTCACTTGCAGCCGTGTATGACTTAGAGATTGAACAGATGGATGTGAAAACAATGTTTCTTCATGGAGAGCTGGAAGAAGAAATTTACATGTCCTAGCCTGAGTACTTTGTTGAAAAAGGTAAAGAAATCCTGGTCTACAAGCTAAAGAAATATTTGAATGGTTTGAAACAATCACCTAGAATGTGGTACCAAAAGTTTGACATTTTGTGTTGTCAATGGGATTTGTGAGATCAAAATCTGATCATTGTGTGTATTACAAATCTAAAAATGATCATGTGCTTATTATTACACTGTATGTGGATGATATGTTATTCATAGGAAATAGTAAGACTATGATTTTTGATCTAAAGTCTCAGTTGTCTGCAAAGTTTAAAATGAAAGATCTGGGTGCAACAAGGTATATTCTGGGGATGGAAATAACCATGAGAAAAAAAAAACAAAAAGCTTTGGGTCAGCCAGAGTAAGTATTAACATTATTTTGGAGAGATTCGGTATGAATGATTGCAAGAAGTTAGTTGTTCCAGTTTTGCAGGGTACAAAGCTATCTGTTGAAGACTGTCTAAACTATGCTACTGAGATGGAGGACATGAGTAGGATGCCTTATGCAAGTGATGTTGGCAGTTTAATGTATGCGATGGTCTATACAAGGCTAGACATTAGCCGATTTATGGAAAATCCAAGGACACATTGGGATGTTGTGAAAAAAGCATTTAGATATCTAAGGGGTACTTCAGAATATGCTCCGTGTTACCATGGAAATTTGGTTGGTTCATAGAGGACTCTAAACATTCATGGATATGTGGATTCTAATTGGGTAGGGGACACTGACAGTAGAAGGTCCACCAGTGGAGATACTTTCATGTTAAATGGTGGCACAATCAGTTGGATGAGAAAGCGACAGGTTGTAGTCACTTTGTCTACTACAGAGGCAGAATACATGGTAGAAACACATGCTTGCAAAGAATTTGTTTGACTTGGTTGTTTATGTTCTGATATTGGTTTTGATGCAAGGTAGATTACTATTTCCTGTGACAGTTAGAGTGCCATTTTTTGGGTGAAAAATCCAACTTTCCATGCTAGGATGAAACATATCGATGTGCAGTATCACTTTGTTTGAGATATGGTGGAGGATGGAAAGGTTTGTTTAGAAAAGGTGGATACTCTGAAGAATGTTGCTGATGCTTTGAAAAATACAATGAGCACAGACAAGTTCAGATGGTGTGCAAGTTCAACGGGCCTTGGGGCCTATGATTGTTAGTAAATTTGAAGTCTGGAGGAAGCCAGTAAGTCTTCGTCAAGTGGGAGCTTGTTGGAAAATGTGCCTCAACTTGCTGGCTTGAACCTCTGTTAAGTACTTGACAAATTTACCCTCCATACCATGAAGTCCTTCCTTCTCTTTGGTGGTAGCACGATGAACCTTGGCTTCATCAACAGAATGATCGCATATCGGTGAGTGACAATGTGTTGTCTCACCGATATGCTGATATGTGATAAAAGATCTGTTGGTGTGACTTGTGGTCATTGGTGGAACTCTTAACTGGGCTACGCCGATAGACCGATGGAAAATGGAAGTGTTTTGGACTTTGACGATAGTGGGGACCACAGTATAGTGTACTGAGGGGATCTTAATCTACGGTTGTGATTTGACTAATCCAATAGTGCTCATTTTATTTTGCACTCAGTTGAGGTGAGTACCAACAAACACTTGTGGATCGAGCATAATTGTCTGAGTGTTTGACACTTGGCGGCATCTGAGGTGTGCAAGCTTTGAACACGTGTCATTGTTTCAGAGAAACTTATTAGGAATATTGTAGATGCGTTTTTGATTCCCAAAAATTGCACAAGATGTGTACGAGTGTCTTGGTGGACTCTGGTGGTCTGGCAATCAGATGGTTATCATCATACCGTGGTGGCCATTAGGCCATGCCACAGTAGCATGGTAGGAGAAGCTTGGGGCATAGTTGAGTGTTTTGATAGTCAAAGCGATGGAAAAATGGAGTGATGCCATGTGGCGCGATCTCATTCATTGATTTCACATCGCTATTGTAAATCAATTGTTATTGGTCGAATGTTTAAATCTATGAAAGCGATATGTGCATTAACTGTAAGATCTAATTTGATGGTTGACAAAATCCAAATCTAGGTAATTCTCTGTAATAGAATTAAATGCTTGGGTGGCCCAATGCGTGATTGCAGGGTGATCTGATAAGAGATCTAGTTGCTTGTCGGTGAAGTATGGAATTAAATTGGCTCCCCCTTTGGTTATTGAAGTGATATATAGGCATATAGACCAATGTGACAAAGATAGTGGTGATTCATTGTATGTGGTAATAGCATTGGAACAGTGAGGGTGTTCGAACTGAAGTCTGTTGCTGTGAGCTAACTATCAGAGAGTGAAGTTTGTCACTTTGTATGTAACATGTTTACTCTAATACAAAGTGACTTTGCTTGGTGTGGTGGGTATTTCTCCTGTAAGGGTTTTCCCATGTATATCCGGTGTTATCTCTGTGTATGTTTTATTTCTATTGCTCTTGTCTTACTATGTATGCACATCTCAAACGTAAGAAAGTTTTAAATAAGGGTTTTTTGCACTTCTCCTCTATGGTTTTAGCGTTAGGAAAGCGTATTCCACACCTTTTATTTTCCTTTCAAATATGGTGTATGCTCTCTTCTCATTCCTCGATGAAGCATATGTTGCTGAAAGAAAGTTTTGACCTTCACAAGTTGTTGAAAGGTTTTATTTCTAGAAGTTGCATTGAAGTCTATTTGGGAGAATTCTTCGCATTCCTCCACTATTGGAGATATGGTCTTGTGGTTTAAGATTCAAACTTTGTGTTCTATGGATGTTGCACTCCTACCTTTTTAGGTCACTAGTGTTTCCAAGGAGGTTTTTGTGAATTGCAAAAGGTTGGCAGTGTTGTTGGTTGTTTGGACTGGCCTAAAAATGCTCTATATTTCTCTATATTGATGTCTTTGCTCCAGTGTCTTGGTGAGTGTGCTATCAATTCTAGTGTAGTGTCTCAATTCCAATTTCATGTGTTGAAGTGTTCCACAAGGTGATCTCTGAATGTTATATCTCATAGTTGTGCATTTTGGGTTTCTAGGAAGAAGTTATATATTCCTGTTTGGGTCACGGTAGTTATTGGTGGCATGATAGTATGAAAGAAGTGTCTAAATTTTTTTTTGGATGTTCATGGAACATCCCCATGTGATCCACACATTGCTAGTTGAGCTCCTTGGTTTTGCATTATGTTTTGAGATGATTTTTTGGGTCATTTGTGGATATTTGGATGACAGGGCTTGTCATATTTCTTGTGCTTTGTGCTTGAGGGTTTATGTTAGCATATGGAGTTGTGTTAAGGTGGATTTGGTTCATAACCTATCTTGGTTAGAACCACTTTGAGTAAATTCTATTGAAGTTATGTTTTTTGGGTTGACTAGTTATGTGCTTCATGTTTCATCTACACTTTTCCTTGTTGTTGACTTGGGATGATGTGCACTAGTGTGTGAAGTGTTTTGGATCACATTGGAAGATGTAATAAGAGTTTTTTCCTCCTCTCTTTCCCTTGGATAGGAATGCACTATGTTTTTATGGCCAACTTGTTAAAATAATTGTTTTGCTTTCTTCTGGCAGACCTTATTGATGTTTTGAAGTCTTGTGATGGATATAAATGCAAAAAAAAATAGTTGTGATGGGTTCATTTATTAACCTATTTTATATTGTTTTTATGCATATTTTCAAACATTATTAGATAAAACTTTTAGACAATACTCTTATGCTATGCTATCTTTTCATTCTTATTATACAACCTTGGACCTAAATTATAGTAATGGAATTATGGTTATGATATAATAGCAATGCATGGTTTATATATATGTATGAAATGTGGCTGGGATTTTGTGTTTAATAATGGTGGTTAGCTTTTTGTATATGTCTTGTGGATTAACCTCTTGCAACTTAAGAAGAAATTGTAGCCCACAACAGTTGGAGTTGTAGCCTGGAACAATTGGAGTTGTAGCCGCAATAAAAGGAAGACTTGAAAATCAAAATAGGGGAAGTGCTAGATCAAGTTGAATGTAATAATTACTGTGTGGAGACACTTGATGGAGTTGGTCATGCATCATTATGACAAGTTAATAAGGTGTTGGAGAAGAAGGATTCTTTTGTTGATAGGATTATGGATGACTGTTTGTGTGTTTTACATGAAGATCTGTTTTACAGAGTTTCAGTTCTATTAGAACTCTTCTTTCTTTTTCAGTTATAGTTTAAACAATTAAATCTTAACTATATACTATGATATCTAAGAGTTTAGTTAATGATTTCTATTAGGAGTTATGTTTATAATAAACTCCCCTGTGCTTGTATATAGCCGGTGGTTGAGTCCTTAGATAAGTTAGTTGATTTCAATATTTTTTTATTAGTTACTTTTCAGTTTCAATTATCATCTATAGATATGTTGATTATTCAGTATGATTTCATTAAATATAATCTATGAAGAAGATTTTGTGTAATATTTTGTGATGCATAATGAATGAAGTTCAATTTTATATGGATGCATAAAATTTAATATTTAGATTTGGTTCTAGTTAAGTGAAGGAAACCACTTGAGCAGGCCACTCAAGGTAACTATTCTTAACTCCATTTATAACTATTTTATTTCTATTTAGTAAATATTTCTATTTATCATTGTTTCATAAATTGCATGTAAAGCATAATAGATCCTCATACTTTGATTATTAGTAATGAATGTTCATGAGCATGCATGCATTTGGTTAATCTGTAGTACTACAAAGGTTAGAATAAGTTTAATTTCTAGTTTGAATAGTTCTGAGTTAGTTCAATAATTCTTTATTAGCAACAATTTAGTTATAGGTTAAGTTGTAGGCACTCCTAGCCATTAGTGCTAATTTGTTTCTTTCACTATTATTCAATTACGTAAATTTCCAGCAAGTAGAACACCTTGAATAGGATAACCTAGGTAACCTCAAGTCTCTGAAGGAACATACAATGCAACACCATCATAAGTTTACAAACCTTGGTTGACAATTTAATGAAGTCTTTACAATGTTGAGTGATTTTTTCAACTAGACATACCTCTGAATTGTGTAAGTTCTACCAAGTTTACAATACACTAGTTTAGACTCTACATTTTTGGCACTGTTGCCAGGGATGGTGCTATCTTCATAGACTTGTTTTTCCAAATTTTTATCGTTACATTTCATTTTCAGCATTAGGACTGTTAAACTTTATTTTATCAACATATCAGAAAGTTACACTAACATTGTGCAAGACTGCTACTATATAGAGCTGTATTTATTGTATGTGGAGGTAGAGAGTTTCTTTGGGTAGATTCCTCCCCTCTACATGCCAAGAAGCCATAGAAAAAATTGGTGATTCCAGTACTTAGAGTGAGGGTAATATTGAAGAAGAAATTTCTCTATCACCAACATCTACTATACCTATAGAGGGGACATATCGAACCATGGGCGATACAGTGGATGATCTTGGATGTGCAACCTTTGAGTTCCCAATTTCCAACCAAGAAAGGGGTACTATGCTGGAGAATATTCCTCCTTCAATACTACCATTCTTTTATGGTTTGATGACTGAAGACCTAGATACATTTATGTTTAAATTTGATGTCCTATGCATAAGTTATGACTATACTTTTGATGTTCATAGGCTCAAAATATTCCTTGCCACTCTAAAAGATGAAGCCCTAAGATGGTTTATGGGATTAGGCAAGTATGTTGTCCCTAAATAGGATACCATGAAAACATTGTTCTTGGAAAATTACCAAGACTATTGTAGAGGACTTGATAGAAGGAGAGATGAAATTTTTAGAATATCGCAGAAGGAGGATGAGCCATTAGAAGATTATGTGGAGAGATTTCAATTTGCTTTGAATAAAGTCCCATAGAACAAGTTATCTGAAAAATCCCTCAAGTTAGTATTTTTGAGAGGGGTCAATGAGGACTGTATGGATGCCCTAAATCTTATTGGGTAAAGGGATATATATCAAATACCATTTGAAGACATCAATAAGGTATGTAGAAATTATTCTAGGACCTTCACTAAGAGGCCAAGAGGAGAGAGGACATCCATTATTGGCAAATAATCTACTAGGGTTTCAAAGATATAATTAAGCAATTTGTTGTCCAATATGAAGGAGGAAATTATCAATCACCTGGAAACTTAGTTGGACACTCTCCACATCAAGAAGAAGCAAGAGGAAGCTGAAGCAATGCTCACTAAATATTGCCCAAGTTGTAGGCAAAGGAAAGTAAACTATAAATGCAAGAGGTTGGCTAGAATTCAACAAGACAAAACTAAGAAACCTGATTTTCAGCCACTTGAAGGAGAGGATGGACATCTATTTTACATAGCTCAAAGAAATCCATGAAATCAAAGACAAGGTATGCTACAAGACCCTCTTAACTTCAATTCATCTTTTCCCATTAGCAATTAGAATTTTTTTTCTTGGAATTCTCAGCCCTGGCCAACTAATCAAAATCAATGGAAAAACCCTCAACAATGGCCCACAACCTCAAAAAAATCAGAGTCAATAACAACCAAATCCTTGGTCACAAAAAAATTTCTAGGGTTCCAATTACAATCCCCAATGGCCAATACAATAGAACTAGTCGTAGCCTCAATGGAAAAAAGGCCAATAGTGGTAGTAGTAAAACATAAATTATCAACAACTTATGCTTCCTCGTTAGCCCCAACAACAAGCCATTATGCCTCCATCAAAACCTACATATCATCCACCTATAACACCAAAAATACTTGTCCAACCTGCACCTAACCAGGTAACAGCAAGCTTGTCCAATAGGCTTATACTAACGAGGCCTATGACATACCCCACTTATGGGGTAGAGGTGAGTGATTTCCACCTCAGGTCAGGGAAACAACTAGCTAGACATTCATCTCCTCAAATCATTGAGATGGAGGATGAAGAACCTGTAGTTGAAGCTTAGATAAAAAACCTTTGGAGTTTGAGTCAAATTAGGTACACCAAACTACCTCAAGTCTAAAGCCTCCTTTCCCTGAAAACTTAGCCATTCAAATGCATCACACACAAGCTGAGAAAGACCTATTGGATCAAATTAGGGATGTCAATATCAAGATCCCTCTCATCCAAGATATTAAGGACATTCCAATCTATACCAAGGCAGTCAAAGACCTATGTCTTAAGAAACCAGAGAGAAAAAGGAAGGATCCTTAGACAGTTCATGTCTTAGGAAACCTTGTATATATCATGTTAGGGAACATAATTGTCCATAAATATATAGACCCTGGTAGTCCAATAGTGGACGTTAAGATTAATGAGACCCTTATCAAGAACACCTTAATAGACCTAGGGGTGGAAATCAATGTCATGACTAAAGAAACAATGCAATTACTTCAGCTATCCAACCTTTGACCTACACAAAATATTTTACAGTTGGTTGATAGGTCAACAGTTAAGCCTGAAGGAATCATTGAAGATTTAGTTATTACATTAGACTCTTAGGAATATCCTACTGATTTAATAGTTTTATATCCAAAGGTTAACCTTGCAGGATATCCTATCATCCTAAGCAGACCATGATTAGCTACAACAGATGCATTCATAGGCTATAGGTCTGGAAATATGATAATATCTAATGGGACTATGACCAAGAAATTGGTGGACTCTATCCTCCAGCCCAACCTTATGCTGATCTTGAGAAAATTATTTGGCCTACTTTGGATGAGGAAGATAATTATTCCCTATAGACTTTGATGACAATAGAACACAACCGTTTATTGGATGATCAGGATGAAGATGAGCTAATTGATCACATAATACAAAATGACTATGGTAGGAGCCCACAACAACAAGACTATCTCACATGCCTACAAGACCCCTTGCAAAGTATTGTACCCGCCAATTCCTCAAAAGAAATATCTGAGATTTTTCATTCCTTATTTCCATAATAGTGTGTACCAATCATTCCTAGCCTTGACCTCTCATTTGTGAAAGAATCATCCAATGAACTAGAAGTCATGCCAAGGAAAATGCTGAACATAAAAAATGCATTGACTGAAGAACAATAGAATTCCTTGAACACAGTGTTGCAGGAACATGCAAAAATATATGCATGGGACTACCATGATATGAAAGGCATGCATCCTAACTTATGTATGCATAGGATCTATATCAATGATGGTTGTAGACCCACTAGACAACCTTAAAGATGAATTAGCCCTACCTTGAGAGAAATAATCAAAGCTGAACTTCAAAACTCCTTGATGCATGATTTATTTATCCTATATCTAATAGTGAATGGGTCTCAACTTTAGTCATTATTCCCAAGAAAGGTGGAAAATGGAGAGTATGTGTAGATTATAGGGAACTAAACACAACCACTAGGAAGGACCACTTTCCATAGCCCTTTATAGATCAAGTGATTGACTCTTTAGCAGTGAAGTAATTTTCATTCCTAGATGGTTTTAGTGGTTACAATCAGATAAAAATGCTCTAGAGGATTAGGACAAGACAAAATCCACCTTTCCTTGGGGTAATTATGCCTACTCTATTCTACCCCTTGGTTTATGCAATCCTCCAACTAATTTTTAGAGGTCAGTGCTCATTTTTTTTTTGATTATGCTCATGAATGTATGGAGATATATATGGATGATTTCACCACATATGGGGAATCTTATGAGGAAGCCCTTAGAAATTTGGAAAAGGCATTAAAGAGATGAAAATAATACAACTTGTCTAGGCTTAGTAATAAAAAGTGCTTTATGATGATGACTCGGGGAATTGTTTTAGGGAATTTCAATATCTAGCGCAGGGATTCAGATTGATCCATATAAAATAGAAATCATTTCTACATTATTTGTACCACAAAAGCAAATAGATATCAAAAGTTTCCTTGGCCATGTAGGCTCCTACATGAGGTTTATTGAACACTTCAGTAAGATTGTTGCACCATTGTTTGTTTTGTTGACTAAATATATTATATTTGATTGGAAAATTGAGTTCCAACATTCCTTTGAAGATCTGAAGAAGGGCTTAACCCAAGCACCTATTTTTAGGGGGCCAAATTGGACTTTACCTTTTCATATACATAGAAATGTTTCAAATTTTTCTAGTGGAGCAGTTTTGGGTCAAAAAGAAGGTAACAAAGAATATGCAATCTATTACATTAGCAAGAATCTTCAAGGAGTAGAGATGAATTATACTATTGCAGAAAAGGAGATGCTCGTAGTAGTGTATGCCATCAATAAATTTAGGCATTACATCGCTTGTTATTCAATTTTTGTGCACACAGAACATACAACTATCAAACATTTGATGAACAAGCCTGTAGTAGAGGGTAGACTAGTCAGATGGCTGCTCCTTCTACAAGAGTTTGATATTAAAATAGTGGACAAGCCTGCAAAGATAATGTAGTGGCAAATTTCCTAACACAATCAGTAGAAGGGGTAGTGTATGATCCATTTATAGATGAAAACTTATTTTCTCTTAATGTACATGTACCTTGGTATGCTGAACATTGCAAATTATTTAGTGACAGGGAGTATTCCACCACACTTTTCTCCGAGGGAAAAGAGAGTTGGTACACAAGTATTTTCCATACTCTCGGATATCAAGATATTTGTTTTACACTGGCCTTGACAACATCATGAGAAGATGCATAAGGGAAGATGAAATATTTGATATCATGAAAGCTTTCCATGATGAACAGTGTGGGGGTCATTTTGTAGCAAAAAGAATAACATTCAAAATCCTCACAACTGGTTACTATTGGCCAACTCTACATAAAGATTTTTTCAAGTATACAAGGAGCTGTGATAGGTGTCAAAGAATGGGTAAGCCAATAAGGAGTGATGAAATTCCATTACAACCTCAGTTAACACTAGCTCCCTTTGACAAATGAGATCTAGAATTCATTGGACCAATCTCACCTACTTCCAACAACAAGGAGTACATTCTAGTTTGCACTGACTATCTAACTAAGTGGGTACAAGTAAAGGCACTGCAGTTTTCCAGAGATGGAAATGTGGCTAAATTCTTATATGAGGAAATTTTTACTAGGTATGGAGTACCTAGGGAAATTGTGACTGATCAGGGTTCACAATTTACTTTAGACCTCATCACCAAATTGGTTGAAGAATACCAAATCAGGCACAAAAAGTCAATACCTTATGACCCTCAGGCCAATGGTTAGGTGGAGGTTACCAATAGAGAAATTGAGAGTATTCTAACTAAGATAGTGAAATTATATCTAGGAAAGATTGGGTTGCTAGGTTATCAGAAGCAGTATGGGCATATAGAACAACTTGGAAAACAACAACTAGTTTCACACCCTATGAGCTAGTATATGGAAAAACAACAGTCCTCCCAATTGAGTCTAAATATAAGACATTAAGAACAATAGTAAAGCTAGAAATGGATCTAACATTAGCTAAAAAGAAGAGGTTACACCACTTGAATGGGTTGGATGAAATAAGGATGAAGGCAATCTATCACACTGGGATAGTACAAAAGCAAAGGATAAAATGGCATGACCAATATATCAAAAAAAAGGAGTTAATGTAGGGGAATGGGCCTTATTATATGATTCAAGGTACAAGGATTTCAAAGGGAAACTCCAATCCAAGTGGTTGGGACCTTATGAGATCAACCAAGTCTTTCCTAATGAAGTAGTGAAGTTGTACACCATAGATGCAGTAAAGTTTTCACTTTTGGTCAATGGCCATAAGCTAAAGCTTTATAAGAAACCAGTACAAAAGGAAGATTTCATACTCTCTCTTATTCAATAGTATGGTGCTCTCAGTGACCCATATACAGTTTCACAAAAATAAAGTGATGTCTCAACAACACATGATATACTGAGTACTTCAGGTGACCTAGTGATTGAGCTACACAACTTAATGCCTAAGATCACTAGAGATTAACTTCTTATTCTACCTCACAAGCACACACCATATGGTTATAATGATGTTCATACTATTCTAGAGGACTTGTCTTATTTATACAATTGACAAAATTTATAAAGGGTCCTATTTAATAAGGACCTATAGCATAATAGTTGTTAACATTCAAATGGGACTTGATGCTGAAGGTACCTGTAGCATCATCTAGCAATTTTTTAAAAATCACTTAGCACCATATTAATTGTAGTTCACGTGTTTTTGCCTCAAAATTCTCACATTAAGTATGTTTGACTCAAGGGAACACTAAGAGGGGGGTGAATCGGTGTTTTGTAAATCTGAACTTTATTAATCTAATATTTAAACCATTTCAACATTAAACCAAAGGAAAGATTCAAACACACAAAATAATCATCCACACCACAATAACGCAATGATTTTTACGTGGAAACCCTGTTAGGGGAAAAACCACGATGGAGGTCAATCCACAATTTGAGTACTCAAATATAAGTTTTACAAAAAGGAATGCACTTGCATTCAGGCTCACCACGTAGAGCTCACTACTCAAAATAGGAAGTCTCACTACCTTAAAAAATGTTCATATTAAGACCATCTGAAGGTTTAAACTAAAGTAATAACATCTACTCATGCCAGGTTATAGTTTTGATTAGGCTCATAGATCAAATTCTGGACCTTTTGTCTAATTCTACACTTCGCTCTACTTTGCTCTTCACATCACAAATCCATGCACAGATGAATTTGCATCACTATCCTTATGAATTTCACATCACACACTAGTACACTTCACATCTTACACATCCACACCACCAAAATGATACAACCAATCTCTTATATATATCCACAACCAAGGATTTGATCATTCATATGTCGACTTTTATAAAACATAGAATACTTTTCAATTCTCGGATAAATACATAACTAATTCTTAATGTAAACCAACCATAGTTGGCCATAGCATAGTGAGGACCCAAATAAACATTTTCGAACACAAAATCATTTAACCAATTACTCCTTAAACATCCGCAACGGCTATATCTACCAAGTGAACCTTCTAGCACAAATAACTAGAAGATCAATGCACTGGATCTCCTAGATAGTACACTAGTAAATGCACACCAAGATAATTATTGGATAAGATAGTACAAAAATCAACATAACTTTCTCTGAGATCCACAACTCAAAATAATAGTCTGGTGAAGTACACAAATCGACATCTTTATCTTTAATCGGATACCCTGTTCTTCATTCTATCTGCTAGTATGAACAAATACTAAATTGTGGACTAGATGAATGACTTAGGTTTCCATCAATGAAAACACTAAAATCCATATGACAATAATCTCACCCTTTGGCATTGATGGCAACACTTAGTGAAAAATGACTAAATGTCAAAACCAATATGAGTACACTGCCAAACTTCAAAATTTCAAAACATAGCTCCCCCTTAGATTGATAAGGCATTTTTCACTGCTCTCTATCCCCCTTTGACATCAATGAAAAAAATGTATTCAATCTCCCCCTTTGAAATATGACCAAAACTTCAAAATCGATTCAAAATTTTGAAAAAGAACAACTGGTACTTGAGTTAGAAAATTATCTTGTGATTCTCTTTCATCTTCGGAAGAAATTTCTTCCAAGCTTCTATTGCAATCCCAATGATTATGATCATGCTATTATACTTAGATGTCCTGTTGACAATATTGATGAGGGATTCTGGAATTATGATCACATCCTCTAATTTTTCTCCTTTCCTTAGTATCTCAACCATCTGTTCTCGTCTGCATTTAGTTAGGTCCTTTACTTTCCAAAAGGTGTCCACAAGTGTGTTTTTAGTGAATTGAATTTTTGTGTGCTCATAATGTAGCTCTTGAATCCTTTTCTTGCTTGTACCATCCCGATCCTGAAACATATCAAAACTTTTTCCAATCCCATTTAATTCCGTTTCAATTTGCTCCAACTTCTCTTTGTATTTCCCAACTACATGAGGCCAACAGATGCAATAGTTATAGATGTTGTTTGCTGCACTTTTGCATTGCCTCAACTCATTCATTTTCTTTTTCAATTTGGTAAGTGATAGCCTGAACTGCTCCTTCAAATGTAAGATTACTTCTTCTTCTTTGTTTTGAGAATCAGAGTCCATAGTTTCCTTAATGCATTCAATCATTTATTCAGGTAAAATATTCCAAAAACTCTCCAATTTGATCTGGCTATGCACAACATGAGCATTTAGTACAGTTAAGATCATATCCTGATCATATGAGGGTCTGATAGACTATAACTTAGCAATTTTTTGCATTCCACCTTCCTTATGAATAAGCTGCAGTAGCTTCTCTTGTGTCAAGACATCTTCTTCTTCACTTTCTTCTATCATTTCCTTTTCTTGTTTTGGTTCGTCTGATTCTAGTTCTTTTCCCTACGTGTCCTCAATTTCTTTGTTAGATTCCTCATTTGGTATATCCACGATTTCTTGTTCCTTCCCTTTTCCTTCAATTTTTGGAATAGATCACATTCCGGAGGAGTACAAACAACAAATTATTTTTCTCTTTTCTTCTTTCTCTCCATCTCACTAGAAGAGGAACCAACTTCAAGTGTTCTTACTAGAGGAGAAATACCAATTGAGCCACACTTTCCTAGTAAACTCTTAAAGAAATTTCCAAATTCTTGAACACAATTAGCCAAACTCTTAGAGTGTGTGTAGATTTGTTTGCACACCGGTTCATTTACTTTCCATACCACACTGTTGTTCAATGACAAGCAATTCAGAAAGTACATTACTAGACATATGACTAGAGTACCAAACCTGAAAGGGTAATTTTTTATCTTCGTTAGTTTCACATTCTCCATTAGTTGATCCTTTAGCAGTTCGCACAGGTCAAAGTCCTAACCTTCCATTCTCATTTTGTGAGAGATGTAAACTGCACCATTCGAGGTTGCTCCTTCTCTATTTCTGAAAAATATTTTATATGATACTTTGTGCACAATGTACCTTCTCACAAGGTTTTTTATTGTCGAGATTATCAGTGCCCTTTTATCTCCAATAACTCCAGTTAGTAATTCAACTTCTTTATTCCAAATGGATTTATTTTTTGGTATTATCCCCAACTTTACATAATCCAGTTAAGTTTCCAATGACTGCCTTCTAAATTTTGCTATCGAGTGCTCTACTACTCTTCTTCGATGAAAAGTGACAAATGAGAGTTTCAACTTGCCTTTTATAGCTCACACATTTGTAATAAATGCCTTTTCCCTAGGTGTTTTGGATACCCTATTTTCTTAGACAGCGAGAGAAAAATTATTCTATGGACCTATGATTTCTTGAATTTCCTTGTGAATGTTTTCCAAAGCCTCTGTGGATCGTTAATACAACTATTTGACAATATTTCAGGTTTCAGTACCAACTTACAGATAGGGGAAAAGGAGTTTTCTTGAAAAAATCCCCTTAGTCCAATGGCCTAAGATTAGTTCCCAGAGGAATTATCAGAAGCGGGTTTCGGTGTAGAACCATTTCCAACATCAGACTCGTTCTTCCTTACCCATGTCTTCTTCATTTGATCTCTTATTTCATCTGCAGTCACTTTTCCTTTTTCTTTATCATCTTTCTGTGTATTTCTACCTTTGTATATCAGACCTCTTCTATCAATATTTTTGTTTTTCCATAATCTTGCAATGAGACCATATTTGTAGCACATAGTATTTCTTTGTCCAAAACAATTATTCCATTGATTTCTTCTTGATCTGCATTGATTAGCAATATGCCCAATTCTTCCATAGGTATAACATTCAACATTCCTTCTATTGACAAATTAGTTTGACACATTTCTGCATCCAATTGATTTATGACCAAACTTTGTGCAATTGAAACACTGACCAAAAAATGATGAATCTCTTGGTTTGATTTTACTTCTACATTGAGTAGCCATATGACTGAATTTATTACAAGAAAAAAAGTATCCATTAAACTTTTGAGAATTAGGTTGTCTTACCAGATACCTTCCACCTTTGTTTATAAGATTTTCTTGCCTGAAATTTCTTTGTCCAGATCCGAAACATTCTCCTTTCTCATATCCAAGGCCTCTCTTGTCATTTCCATTATTCTATCCTTGAGTCAGCTCATCAAGCTTAACTGATCTAATCTTAAACTTCTCCTTGTATTCATTTTTAGTAGTAAGTTCATTCCTAAGAATAACAATATGTTTTTTAAGTTCTTCTTCATTGTTTCTGGATTGTTGCAGTTCACTCTCCAACTGAATGAATTCTCCATTTACTCTTCTACATTCATTAGATTTTTATTTTAAGGACTGAGCAAGGTTCTCCTCATTCTTCTTCCTTTCTTCAATCTCCTTAGTTAGCTTCATCACCATAGATTCCATCTCATGTTTTAGGATAACATTGTCTCTGGCAATATTTTCACATTCTTCAGTTATTTCCTTCAAGGTTTGATTCAGGTGAGCATCATCCATGTTTTAACTCTCTTTTTGCTTAATCTGATCACAAAGATCCTTCCTATTTTCCTTGGATTTAACAATATGATCCTTCAATGTTTGAATGAATTTCTCAGCATCACTAAGATTTTCTTTCAATTCCAGGACTTCTGCTTTAGACTGATCAAGGTCATCAAGTGCCACCAAAATCTGTTGCTAAAGACTATCAGAGTCCATTACATTCCAAGATCTACCTCAAGCTCCTAAACTACTTTCGAGGAACTAGGATCTGATACCAATTGTTGGACTCAAGGGAACACTGAGAGGGGGGGTGAATCAGTGTTCTGAAAAGCTAAACTTTATTAATCTAATATTTAAACCATTTCAAAATTAAACCAAAGGAAAGATGCAAACACACAAAGTAATCATCCACAACACTATAACACAAGGATTTTTACGTGGAAACCTTGTTAGGGAAAAAACCACGATGGAGGTCAATCCACAACCTGAGTACTCAAATATAAGTTTTACAAAAAGGAATGCACTTACATTCAAGTTCACTACCTAGAGCTCACTGCTCAAAATAGGAAGGCTCAGTGCCTTACAAAATGTTCAAATTAAGACCATCTGAAGGTTTGAACTGAAGTAATAGCATCTACTCATGCCAGGTTACAGTTCCGATTAAACTCATAGATCAGATTCTGGACCTTTTGTCTGATTCTGCACTTTGCTTTGCTCTTCTCTGCTCTTCTCTACTCTTCGCATCACAAATCCATGCACAAATGAATTCACATCACTATCATTCTAAATTTTGCATCACACACTAGTACACTTCACATATTACACATCCACACCACCAAAATGATACAACCGATCTCTTATATATATCCGCAACCAAGGATTTGATCATTCATATGTTGACTTTTATAAAACATAGAATACTTTTCAATTGTCGGATAAATACATAACTAATTCTTAATGTGCACCAACCATAGTTGGCCATAGCATAGTGAGGACCCAAATAAACATGTTCGAACACAAAATCATTTAACCAATTACTCCTTAAACATCCGCAATGGCTATATCTACCAAGTCAGCCTTCTAGCACAAATAACCAGAAGATCAATGCACTGGATCTGCTAGATAGTACACTAGTAAATGCACACCAAGATAATTATTGGATAAGATAGTACGAACATCAACATACCTTTCTCTGAGATCCATAACTCAAAATAATAGTTCAGTGAAGTACACAAATCGACATCTTTACCTTTAATTAGATACCTTATTCTTCATTCTATCTGTCGGTATGAATAGATACTAAACTGTGGACTAGATGAATGACTTAGGTTTCCATCAATGACAACACTAAAAGCCATATGCCAACAAAGTATCCATATTTTCATAATAAGTACCCACAACATGCTCTTTTACTTCACTTTGCCATTTCAAATTTTAAACATTTGAACTGTCACATCACCAAATATTATGTGTCTATTCTATTTCATTACCTTACATCCGCTACCTCATCATTCATTTACTTGCAATTAATTTTGGTCACATCAAATCAAATTGTGGATACATGCTATTTAGTTAACATATGCGATGATCAGTTAGTCACCTCCGATAGGTACAAAAGGTGTACTATGATAATTATCATAGATTTCTTAGCTCTTTCATTATGTCTTTCATATTAAGTTAAGCATGCAATATATCCATCACATTAATCTCCATACTTTCTAATCGTACCCTTGCCTATCATGAGTTAAAGTGAGGTCACTTCAAACTTTAACTTGTTGGGGGGGGGGGGTACAATTCAACTAGTTTTTTTTTTACATTTTTGCCACCTAAAACCAAATACAATAGATAGATATGGTGCAAAACCCTCCTCAAATTGCACCTAATTATTGTTGATACTTTCAAATGCTGATTCCCTAATCCCATTAATTCGAGCTAAGTCGAACCCAAAACCCATTTTTGAGCTCAATTGAGTTAATACTAAGAAGGGGAGTTGCAGTTACAGTATGGTAGTGAAAGTGCATGAAAGAACAACAAAATAAGAGAAGGGTTTGAGAGTGGTAAGGTGAATTGACCTAAATTTTCAAGTTAATTGAGCTGAATTTTCAAGGTTAATACATTGAGCAAAAATAAAAGAGATTTATAATGGGAGGTGATGTTATAAGGAGAGTGTCGTCAGCACACAACCAAATATTGGAAGATGCAATGGCATTGCCTATCTTCACAAGAGTGGGTTGGCTCGACTATTTATTTAAAATGATTTTCTTTTTACAATGATATAGCAAGAAGGTTTGCAGCCACATTGGAGCATGATGAAGAAATGGTGAAAGGGTTGTTAGTGGATGCTTCTGAAGTTGCCATAGCACAGGTTTCTAGTTTACCTAGAACTAGAGTAGAGTTTTCAACACACTCAAATGTAGTGGCTACAAGAGAGGAATTTTGTGAGAAAGGAGAGAATTTGGATTCATCATCACAAGGTAGAAATATGCTTTATCTTCCATGGTTTTGGGATAATTGTGCTTCCTATGTCATTAGATATCTTACTTGTGATGGTAGACAAAATCTTTTATATACTGTACATTTCAAATTGCTTAGTCACCTTTGCCATAATAGGCCGGTAAATGTGCCAAAGTTTCTTTATAATATGTTGAAAATAATGGCATCAAAGTATAAGAGGAAACAAAGTGACACAACCTTATCACACCACTATTTGATTACCTTATTAGTAAAAAGAAGCTTCAGGATTCAGTATCCACAAGTAGCCTAGGAAGATTTTAAGAAATGTGAAGATATTAAGAGTTTACTTGAGGTACCTATGGTACGTGAAACTTTAGAGCCACAAGCTGAACCTATAAGAGATATTTCTCATGTATCACCTATGAATTCACCTACCCATAGCCAAGGTGAGCACGAGGAGCACAATGTGCCAAAGTCTAGGTCATCAACAATGGAAGAAATTCCATCTTCTTTATGCTGGGAAATTTTGGTCACCTCAAAAAGAAACATCCAAGATGAGTAGCGCCTTCGGTAGCTTTTATTTTATTAGATCACCTCAAGGACACATACTACTATGCCACAAAGCAAAATCAGACATAGTTCATTTCCCATATTGAACCTTAGAGAAAAGTTAATGCTAATTAAATTAGTTCCAACAACACCATTAACAGATTCAACAAATAGAACCAACTACCATGAAAGATGAAACAAGAAACATGCACACACAAGATTTACGTGGGGAAAACCCTTTCAGGTAAAAAAACCCACACTCCAAAATCCTAGATTGCCATTATATTATTCAACAACAAAAGTATAGTTACAAATACAATTACAGGCTCTAAGCCTTTACGAGATATTTACATCTTGCTCCATTCTAGAGAGAATCCGACAACATAACCCTGATCTATTTCCCTCTCTCCCATCTCATTGCAGAACGTTCAATGTTTTATAACATTCATTCTCACCCAATAGGAAATGGTTCGGTTCAACTTCCAATGAGCAATGATAGTAAATGGTCAACCAATTACCACTTTCTAGCTCGACATCGATCAGGTCCCACCAAGACACCCATGAGAAAGAATCAATACACCACCCCATCGAGGAGATTGTATATCATCTCCCTCCAATATCAGAATGTCCCTTTGATATTCACTTTACTGCTCCAAGTGGTCCCCACATCCATTGCTAAGTCACTAAAAACTCAAACCTCAAAACCTCTTGTCGAAGGTTACAAAATTCTCAGCACCCGTGACTCACTAAAAAAAAGGATGATATCCTTCGCTTCACAGTCATTAAGTTGCCGAAAATCCAAACCTCATAACTTCTTGTCAAAGGTTACAAAGTTATGAAAACTTGTGACTCGCCAACACAGATGACCTCAAATCCGCTAAATTAGGAGGTTATGAAACTTTAGAACCCTGTGAATTAAGTTAGAAAAACTTGAAACCCAACAACTTAAGTAACAAACCATTTCGTGTCAATGGGATTTCGATTAGACTAGTAACTTTGCCCTGACGATATTCGATTGTCTGTTTGACAATGTAGAGGCTTGAACACCAGTACGTTTGAGGCACCATTTATCAACATTATCCCACTTGTTGAATAACACACTGACTACCAATCAACACATGAATCTTATATAAAACCTAGGACACCTGCAACAACATATATGATGTCCACCATCTTAGACAATTGTTCTATCCATCCTCCAAAGAAAACAAACAAGCCATGGCATAAATTCACCAGTATAATTTGAGACACCAACATCAAAACTAACTGATGGAAGGGGCTTCAATACACTTCCACCACTCCATTGTTCTCACAAGCTATACAAAAGTAATATCAACTTCAAAGCTCTAGACTAGAGCACAATCGTGAAGCCATCCTCTAGAAAACAAGATAAAACACCAAATAGAATAACAACCAGAACACTGATTGCTTCCATCCAACTGATCAACCCATGCGACTGAAAATAACACCCACAACAAGTGCTAATCCATCTAATCACACATACCTCCAAGGTATCAACATAAGTAAACTCATGTTAGCAACACAACCAACCCATCAACCATAGATACAAGCTCCATATACAAACTAGTTGAAGAAGACAAAACATATTCAAGAACTCCCATTGCAAGGGTAATGCTAATCTAAAAAAGATCAAGGCATACCAAGTCTACCAATAACATAACATAAAAAGTGTAAAACTGTAGTACCAAGGAACCATCCACAATGATATGAAAAACCTGTAAATTAATAACCTATAAAGAATAATTCTCACCATAAGTCTCCAAAGCCAAGACCACAGAGATAAAATCTGCACATCATATACCTACATAGAAAATCCTCTTACACAAACCTCTAAATGGAAACTGTGTCAAGTAATATCTCCTTCACAACACCCCAAAGAGAAAAACATAACAACACCCAACCATTCAATCTCTGAGATCAAACACAACATATATAACACGTAATTAAATGGATGTAAGCTTCTCCAAGCAGATAAAACTCTTCCATTTCCCATCTCAGGAAATCAACCCATAAACCAGCTCCTAACAGTTCTTTAAAAATGCATGACAAATATACAAGGATATGACCGTGCCAAACATCCTTCAAAACTAACCATAGAGATTAAGATCCATATATATGAAAGATACAACATATAGACACAAGATAAACCAATCCTCAAATGAGTATCCAAAACCAATCATCATGAATCAAATCATTCCATGAGAATCAAAGCACAAACATAAAAAAATTGAAAGCAATAATGGGAAATACCTTTCAAATGATAATTTGTTGAGTAAACCAAGAGTGGGGAATGAGAATGATCCTCCAGGGTAACCGATTCATCATGAATTCTCCAAGAGCAATCTCCTCATTGGTCTTTGCTGAACTCACGTCCAACCAAGGTGTAGGATCCTTGGACTTTTTGCTGAAATCTCACCAAGAGTAACCATCACATCACACTTTTCCAATCTCAAGAGAATTATAGCCTCACCTTATTCTCCATGTATCCATGAGCACCTACTAACAATCACTCCATGCTAAACACCAAATGCATCACTGCACTATCATGAAGTTCTTAAGCATATGACCAATGCACCTAATACACAAAAAATCACTAGACCACTATCAAAGCTCAAATCATTTGAACCAATAACTTATCATGACATCATGATATTACCATCCCCCTTAAGAGATTCCATGCTCTAGGTGAACATAAAATGGTCTCAAGAGAAAAACACTATGCCAAAACTCTAATGCAAAATCAAGAGTATACCATGATATAAAACAAACAAACTCTAAACCACATCACTTGTCAAGCACCACCAACACCTCGACCAAAGAATCACAAGATTCTTAAATGGCTTCAAGATGTTACACATCTTCAAATAGTGCTCATGCAAATGTGAAAAAATTCTTCTGCAACAACAATATCTAAGAGCTCCTCCTAGTAACATCTACAACACTAAAGAAGATCATTCACCTCATAGTGATGAATACATAGTCATTGCTAAAGCTCCCACTGAACTATGATTCTAAGATTTCAAAGCACACAACCAAACATCTACTATACTGAAAATCTTCCAAGTCCACTCATTAACATATCCATTTCACAACAATACCAAGCAACACCAAGATCTCCAAAACCAAGTAGAAGTAACCATCACTGTCAAAAGCTTACACAAACCAGTGTACCCAAGCTATGCATGGCATCATGATACTCATTCTACAGGACCCCGAAACTAACTACCGAGGTACTCTCTTATCATCTAACTTCTCATATCAAAGAAACCACACCAATGCACAAGTGACTAGAGACAACGCCAACTAACAAGTTGCATCAACACTGAATCTACCTCATGGATATATACAGTCCACTTCCAAGTTATCCCACTACAATTGAATGGGTGATCAATTCATAAAACTACATAACTTGTAGATCCAAACACTAAAACATGAAAACCCATTATCATACTAGAAACTGCAAAACTAAGATCTCAAAGAGAATTTACCATGTAGACAACATGACTCTAGCACTAGATCATGCTTAGATCCAATTCTCCAATCGCATCCACAACAAGCAGTGCCATAGTTAAGGAATTCAACAAGAACCACCAAAAGAATGTTGAGTGACTAATCACATTACAAAATCTCCCATGTAGAGACAAAATCACACCTTCTCACACCATGCACGAAGCATGCATGCAAAAATACAATGCCCCAATAGGCCAAGGTCTAGAAAATAGTTTAACAATAGCTCCACAAAAACACAAGTTTTCTTGACCGTGTAAAACCTGCAAAACCATTGTGTTCGAGAAAACCCATGCACACCCATATCCACTTCACATCTGGATGAATCAAAAGTCTGAAACATAAACACCATAATAGTTAAACCAAAATAAAGGATTATCATGAATATGAATAACCATAGATTCTTTAAATGGAAATCTATAAAACCCTCAAATCCAAAGAACATAGATTTGAACGATGCAAGTACAACACATCCTTAAAAGGAAACAATTGTTTGGGAACTCTAGGCCCATTTCAAGCCAACTCTGAAACCATAAACATGCACATGCATCCGAGAGAGATAGGCTATTTTAGAAGCTTCCAGACCATCCAATGATCAACTCCATAGCCTACTTGCAATCGGGGTAACAAATAAACTATGCCTTCCAATACCAAGAAAAACACCCAGCATAAGCACATTTCTCCATGACTGAAAAACAACCCAAGCTTCTCCATATCATCAAGGATCCTATCACACAGACACCCAATATGGAAGCTTTCCTGAAACACAATCACAAAGAAAAATATTCCACCCCATGCATCAAGATTATACCGCTATAGGTCACATAATTTCAATATGACCAACTCAAGTTTCTCCATCTTCCCCATCCTTCATACTGTGTGTTGTCTCTTGGAACTCAAACAAGAAGAGAAAGAATTTCTACCCACCAAAGGATCAATACATCAGTCGATTCCTTCAGATTTCTTCAAGCCTGCCACATTAAGAAATCTTCACAAAAGGAATACCCAGAACTAGAAACACCAGGAACTCTTACATGCATCAACATGCAAGCACATGCAAGCAAAAATAAAATCATAGAAGAAGGCTCTGATACCACTTGTTGGGAAATTTTGGTCATCTCAAAGAAACATCCAAGATTAGTAGTGCCTTCAGTAGCTTTTATTTTCTTAGATCACCTCAAGGAAACATATTGCTATGCCACAAAGCAAAATCAAACATAGTTCATTTCCCATATTGAACCTTAGAGAAAATTTAATGCTAATTAAACTAGTTCTAACAACACCATTAACAGATTCACAAACAGGACCAACTACCATGAAAGATAAAATAGACAACATGCACACACAAGATTTACGTGGGGAAAACTCTTTCAAGTAAAAAACACCACACTCCAAAATCCTAGATCACCATTGTATTATTTAGCAACAAAAGTATAGTTACAAATACAATTATAGGCTCTAAGCCTTTACAGGAGATTTACATCTTGTTCCATTCTAGAGAGAATCTAGTAGCATAACCTTGTTCTATTTCCCTCTCTCCCATCTCATTGTAGAACATTCAACATTTTATAACATTTATTCTCACCCAACAAGAAATGATTTGGTTCAACTTCCAACGAGCAACGACAGTAAATGGTCAATCAATTACCGCTTTCTAGCTCAACACCAATCAGGTCCCACTAAGACACCCATGAGAAAGAATCAATACACTACACTATCAAGGAGACTGTATATCATCTCCCTCCAATATCAGGATGTCCCTTCAATATTCACTTTACTGCTCCAAGTGGTCCCAACATCCATTGCTAAGTAGCTAAAAACATGAACCTTAGAACATCTTGTCGGAGGTTACAAAATTCTTAGAACCCGTGACTCGTCAAAAACAAAGATGATACCCTTCACTTCACAGTTGCTAAGTCACTGAAAAATCGAACCTTAGAACCTCTTGTCAGAGGTTACAAAGTTATGAAAAACACCAATACATTTGAGGCACCATTTCTCAACACTTCAAAACCACCAAAACCCAAGAGCAGAAGAGGAAATACATCCACAACATCCACACCTTCTAAAATAAAGAAGAAAAAGAAGGCTGTTGAGAAGGAGACACCTACACTTAGGTGCTTAGATAGATTAAAGAAACAAGGTGTCATGAGGGGGAGTGTGGAAAAACCCGAAGAAGAGGAAAAGAGAAAATAACAATAGGAGGAAGGTGTAATGCTGGTAAAGACAAACTCTGAAGGGAAGGGAAATATCCCTGGAAATGTACAAACACCTATGAAGAGGATGAGATATGTGTCTACTACTTCTGATTCAAAATCAAAAGATATGTTTGTTTCCAAGAAAACCCCAGATAGTCCTACCTATGAAGACTATGTAGGGGGTGGTAATGTATAATTTATGGAAATTGAGGAAATGTTTATAGAAGATAGGAATTTTAGGAAGGAGCTTCAAGAATCCTTGGAAAAAATTAAACACTTGAAAGAACTAGTGCAAAGCTATGAAAAGAAAGACAAGGAAAGGGAGACCAAAATGCAAGAATTAGAAGAAAATTTGCAAACATATGGCCATGATACAAAGCTATATCTATTGGCACAATTGGCCATTACCAAAATAGGGGATGGAGAAATTGCAGTACCAAATTAGAGGCCTCCTCCCATAAGAAATTTAATTCACCATACAACATTCTCTTGGTTATCAGCTATGGAAGGTGACTGGTGAGTTTGCACAAGAAAAAGAAAAGTGGAAGAAAGAAAAATAAACTTTGATTGAAGAACATGCTAAGGTGTTGGAAGGGAAAGAGATTGAGCTAAGAAAATTTGTAGTCAGATTGGAAGAATTGGTAGATAAAGCTGCTCAAATAATGAGATGTAGACCTCTAGCAAGGACATATGCACTATTTTTGTAGGATTTTTTTTTAATTTTTCAGTTTAGTAGGCTAATAAGTAACCAATCAATTGGGATGAGCAAAAATTTGAGTTTCTTAATGTTTTTGTTGATTCTACACCTGAGGACCAAGATCAAATATGTGAATACTATTTGCACAACTATGTGGTGCCAGATGAAACAAAGTGGAATCCTCTGATGTTTGTAGGGGATCTCCAGGTGAGAGCACTAGCATCTTATTGTACGAATGGACAATTCAGGGGAGAAATAATGGAAGAATATGAGGAGAGGGAAAGATCAGCTGCTCTCCCAATAAGGAAAGAATATAAAGACCGTGATGCAGTTATAGATGAATGGTTGAAACTCCTGGATCATAAAGGTGTAGGAAGGAAGATTATGAAACTAAAGATATAGGATTACAAAAGAATGTAAAAATTAGCTATGGGATTGGGTCAACAATGTTACAATTATATGCAGAGTAGATGGAATAGCTTGACCCAGAGTTATAGAGAAAGAAACCTCATTCCATGTACAGTTTCACTAGCATGCTTGAGAGGGTACATAGATACAAGAAAATTGGTGCTCACATAGGAATTCAATGGGTACCACTTACATTTCATCCACCTATGCTACTCTATCCAGTTCCACATTAGACTGAGGAAAAAGGTGAGGAATGCTATTAACCTATTTTTTGTTGTTTGCATACTTTCAAACATTATCAGATAAACCTTTCAGACAATAATCCTATGCTATGCTATCTTTTCATGCTTATTATATAGGCTTGGACCTAAATTATAGTAATATAAATATGGTTATAATATAATAGAATTGCATGGTTTTTATGCAAGTATGTATAAAATGTGGTTGGGATTCTATGTTTAATCATGGTAGTTATCTTTGTGTATATGTCTTGTGGATTAACCTCTTGTAGCTCAAGAATAAATTGTATCCCACAACAAAAGGAAGACTTGGAAAAAAAAATAGGGAAAGTGCCAGATCAAGCTGAATGCAATAATTATTGTGTGGAGACACTTGATAGATTTGGTCACACATAATTATGACAAGTTAATAAGGCATTGGAGAAGAAGGGTTCTTTTGTTGATAGGATTTTAGATGAATGTTTTTGTTTTTTACATGCAGATTTGTTTTACATAGGTTCAATTCTATTAAAACTCATCTTTCTTTTCAGTTATAGTTTGAACAATTCAATATTAACTATATACTCTAATATCTAGGAGTTTTTGTTAATGATTTATGTTAAGAGTTATGTTTGGAATAAACTCCCCCATGCTTGTATATAGCCCGTGGTTGAGTCCTTAGATAATTTAGTTTATTTCAGTATCTTGTTATCAATTACTTTTCAATTTCAATTATCATCTACATACATGTTGATTATTCATAATGATTTCCTTGAATACATTTTGTAAAGAAGATTTTGTGTAATCTTTTGTGATGCATAATGAATGAAGTTCAATTTCACATGGATGCATATAATCCTGTCACCAAAAAGTGTATACGTTGGCACTTTTTCACTCATTTTGGCCTTTTCCACTAGATTTTGCCTTGTTTTACCTTGATTTAGTCTTGTAAGCTTGCAATTCAACAATAATCTAACAACATTTTACTAAGGTGTTGTGAAGTGTTGTAACACATTTCCTCACTTTTTAAGACCATTTAAAGATAATTCACTTAAATAACATCTTCTTACACCTTCCTAAGCCTTATGACATAGTTTTGTAAAGTTTTGTGATGCATTTTCACACTTATCTAGGCTTATCACCCCTAAATTAACCCTTTTTAATGCTAATTTTGTCCCCTTAATGTACTTTCAGGCCCGATTAAAGTGTGTTTTAGGAGGCAAATCTAATAAACATTATTAATCATCATTAAATTCCTGACCACCACTTGGATTTTCCCAAGTGGACTACGTCGCCACTTTGGGCGACCTAGTCCTTTTAGGCATAAAATTCAAAGTTAAAACATAAAACTTGCGGTAATTTTCCCCCAAAACCCTAAGGTTAGCTTATCATGAGTCATTTTTGGGAAAATTAGGGTTGAACATGTACAAATAAGGGTTTTCATCCTCATTTTTCTCTCTTCTTGGCTCATTTTTCACCTTCACTCATCTTGACAAGCACTCTTGCATTCCAAGTCTTCCAAAGCAAACAAACAAGCATTAGGGTTTTTAGGCTATCTCCATTGGAGTTGCTCTTGCATGTTGCAGACCAAGATCAACAAAGGAAATGGTAAGTGTTCTCTCAAGTTCAACATTCCATCTTGTTTTCCTTTGATTTCATTTCATTTGGGTTTAATCACCTACAAAGGGGTTTGACTAAGGCAAACCCCTATTTCCTAACCCCATAAATCTCTTGGTCTTTGCATGTGTTTGTAGGTCTTTCTATACAGGTTTGAGGTGCTTGGAAGGTGCTCTCAACTCATCAAAATAATCCAAGTCAACAAAGCCCTAGTTCCAGCTTGGAGACCTCTCTCTGCCCATTTTCAACAGAGTCTGAACCAGACACCTGTTGGGAACCAGAGTGCAGTCTGAGAGCTCCAATATCCTTTGTCAGGTTCCCAAAAACCTAGAAGAGCACTAGGTCGCCCATAATGGCAACCTAGTCCCTCTGAGCTTGTTTTTCAGGGATTTTCATTTTTTTGGGCACCCATTTCATAGAAACCTATTCCGACAACTTTTCCTGACAAGAGGACTAGGTCGCCCAGCTTGGTGGGAGTGTCATTTTTCTTAGATCAAGTATTTTCCAAGAGATCCCGAGAGTATTCAACTATTACATCATCTTCCCAGGTACACACTTTCTATGCCTCTCTGTCATTTTCCAGAAAGCACACATTTAGGTCATTCTAGAGTAGACTTGTATTAGCTTAGTTTTATTTTATTTTCAATTGCATACATTTAGATTAGATCATTTTACTTTCAGTTCTAGCCACACTACAAACACATTCACAACCCTACTCAAACCCTCATCAATAATCCATCCTACCCTTTGAATGCATTCACCAAGAACATATCAACAAAGAGGAAAGAGTGACATTCCTACACTAAGTGCTTCTAGGGTGAAAAACCCTAGGAGCCTATTTGGGGAATCCTCTTTCCCATGTTAGTATATATTTTTGGCAATTTAAGAATATAATATTTAGATTTGGTTCTAGTTAAGTGAAGGAATCCACTTGAGTAGGCCACTCAAGGTAACTATTCTTCACTCCATTTATAGTTGTTTTATTTTTGTTTATCATTATTTCATAAATTGCATGTAAAGCATAATAGATCCTCATAATTTAATTATCAGTAATGAATGTTCATGAGCATGCATGCATTTGGTTAATTTGTAGTACTCTAGAAGTTAGAATAAGTTTAATTGCAAGTTTGAGTAGTTTTGAGTTAGTTCAGTAATTCTTTATTAGAAACAATTCAGTTACAGGTTAAGCAATATGCACCCGTAGCCATTAGTGCTACTTTGTTTCTTTCACTGTTATGCAATTTTATAAATTTCTATAAAGTATAAAACCTTGAATAGGATAACCTAGGAAACCTCAAGTATCTGAAGGCACATACAATGTAGCACCATCACAAGTTTACAAACCTTGGTTGAAAATTTAATGAAGTCTTTACAATGTTGAGTGGACTGTTTAGCTAGACATACATATGAATTGTGTAAGTTCTACCAAGTTTATAATACACTAGTTTAGACTCTACATTTTTGGCATCATTACTGGGATGGTGCTATCTTCATAGACTTGTTTTTCCAAGTTTTCATAGTTACATTTTATTTTCAACATTAGGATTGTTAACCTTTATTTTATCAACATACCAGAAAGTTACACGAACATTGTGTAGGACTGTTACTATATAAAGCCATATTTATTGTATGTGGAGGCATATAGATTCTTTGGGTAGATTCCTCCCCTCAACATGATGCCAAGAAGCCATAGCATAAATTGGTGATTCTAGTACTCAAAGTGAGGGTGATACCGAAGAAGAAATTTCCCTATCACCAACATCTGCTACACCTATAGAGGGGACATACCAAACCATGGGTGATGTAGTGGATGATCCTGAATGTGCAACCTTTGAGTTCACAATCACCAACCAAGAAAGGGCTATTGTGCTAGAGAATATTCCTTCTTCAACATTACTAGTCTTTTATGGGTTGGTGAATGAAGACCCAGATACATTTATGTTTGAATTTGATGTCATATACAAAAGTTATGACTATACTTCTGATGCTCATAGGCTCAAAATCCTCCTTGCCACTCTAAAAGATGCAACCCTAAGATGGTTTATGGGATTAGGAAAGGATGTTGTCCCTGATTGGGATACCATGAAAACATTGTTCTTGGAAAAGTACCAAGACTATTGTAGAGGACTTGATAGGAGGGGAGATGACATTTTCAGAATGTCATAGAAGGAGGATGAGCCATTATAAGATTATGTGGAGATATTTCAGTTTTCTTTGAAGACCCACAAAAGTTGAGTTATCTAAAGAATCCCTCAAGTTAGTATTTTTGAGAGGGGCAATGAGGACTGTATGGACACTGATGAGTATAGAATCAGTCCACTATTTTTACCTTATAATTTCCTTTTTATCTATATCCTTGTCCCTAATCCTATTACCATTTGCTGAAGGAACCTTAATATTTAATAAAATAAGGAAAGAAGTTGGGGATTGATAATTTAATGAAAATCATGATAAATCTGATTGTTTTGTGGCAGGAGATGGTTCAAAAGGAAGTTGAAGGTTGTTACAAACGCAAGGACCTCAGGAATCTGATGAAGTGAAACCGGAAAAAAGATGTTTAGACTCTTTATTTTAGTTAAAGTTGTTTTAGTTTCATGCTAAAATTGGCCTCTGGCCTTTTATCAATCTAAAGACTCTTGTTTGTGAGTGGCCGAAAGGCCGAACGAACAAACAAACTTATTTGCTATTTTTAGTATAATCAAATGATATATATATGCATGATGAAAACATAATATCAATAGATATAATTGAGAAATCAGATCTGCGTAATAGAAAGATTGACATATTCTTCTGTATCAATCATTTTATTAGATGAGAATTGGGATGGAGTAGATTGGTGTTTCGTGATTTCCATCATTCAATAATCGGTGAAGGCAGGGCCCACTTCCTCAGTTATTGGTGATTTTAGAATTAGATTTATATGCATGGTAATGTGTGTTTTACAATCATTTGATTAATTTGATTTATGTGATTAAATGATTGGTTACTATTTCTGAATTGATTCGTTCATTGCAATTGTGTAATTCATTTTGTCTTAATTATATTGTTTGGATCCTTGTTAAATCATTAAGTATCTATTGATATGTATGTTTAATTGGATTAATGATTGCCAGTGTGAAAATAGTTTGGTATCATAGAATGAAATCGTAAAAAGCTAAAAATGGAAATGTGAGATATTCTATTATAACCGACATCCTTGATTCTATCTCTATCATACTTTTTATTCTCCTTTATAGAAGTTTATTTCTCTTCTGTTTTATGTTGGTGATCTATTTTTGTTGCAAAATTATCTCTTTACAAGTTCCTTTCACCTATTGTGACAAGAAGTCTACTAGTTGGAATTTTTCTTGAACACAGATTTCATTAGTATGCATTCATCAACCCTTGGTTTCTAAAATGCAGCTCTTTGGCATACTGCCATGACACAGTTCAAAATATTATGTTCCTGGATTGACACTTTAGGATAAACTGAGGAAACCATTTCCAAGAACTTAAATTAAGCCTATTTCAAAATAAATTAAACACCACAGTTTAGTCCAATCATTTTGGCGCTGTTGTCGGGGAACGGTGTTAAAGACCTGCATTTGTAGTAAACAAAGTTAGGAACATTGCGTTAAGGAGAAAATCCACACAATTGTTTGGGTAATTATCCTTAGTTTGCTTTGCTATAGGTCATTTAGGTGTATGAATCGTAATAGAGATAACAAGGGAAGATTTATTGGGAAAGAGAAGGGAAGTAGTTCACAACTTGAAAAATCCAAAAACAAGTCAACACCATCCATTGAGGAGCCACAACCTAAGAAATTGCAAGATAAGCTCAAAGCATTTGTTAAGAAGGGTAGTCCAACTTAGGAGGAAGTAAAGTTTAAACTGCCTTTGTTAGAATTACCTGAACCCGATTTAGAGAAGTGTGCTATTGAGGCCACTATTGTTCAAACACCTGCAAATACCCAACCAAGCTCTTCTGAAATATTATGCAAAAAGGTTGAACAAATTCTCAGGGGATCTCATGGAGAAGAAGTAGGACCATTTTTTGAGGAAGGCCACAAGCCCTTTACAACCTATTTTACTCCTTAGGCATTTCAAGTTATGGATCCTGAAAACAACAATGACAACAACAACAATGAAAATCATAATAGGGTGTTGGCCAACAACAACCCGGTTACTTTTGAGTTTCCAATTACGAATCCCGGGAGAGATGCTCCCATGAAAAATATTCCTCATTCTGCTTTACCTATTTTTCGTGGTCTTTCAGTAGAAGATCCTGATATGTTTTTGTTTGAATTTGATGTGTTGTGTCACAGTTATGACTATCAAAATGACACACATAAACTCAAACTATTTCTAGCTACATTGAAGGATGCTGCTTTGCGATGGTTTATGAACCTTCAGAATATCAGAACGTGGGAAGTTATGAAAGAACTATTCTTGAACAAATATCAAGAATATTGGAAAACAAAAGAGGTTTGGGATGAGATTTTTCGTATGATTCAAAAAGAGGAGGAGTCCATAGAAGACTACCTTGAACATTTTATGTTTAGTCTTCAATGATCTCGCCATGAGGAACAAAATGATGATACTATTAAAATGTTATTTCTTAGAGGCATACAAGATGATGTTATGGAAGCATTGAATTTAATAGGAAAAGGAAACATTGCTAAATTGGAATTTATTGATATTTGTGATATTTGTAGGAATTATTCGAGGTCACGACGTTTGGGAAGGAGTTATTCGAGAAAATATTATACCACAAATAATGCGACAGGTATCACGAAAAGAGAAATAGGTAATTTACTTAAGGACCTTAAAACAAATTTTCTAAATCACATGGGGAAATAGATAGATACTCTTTACACCTGTAGGAAGCAAGAAGAAATTGAGAAGGCTTTAGCTGTGTTTTGTCTAGTATGTCATAAAAAGCATGGTAGTGAAGACTGCCCATACAATAGGACAAACATTTCATACTTAGAAGAGGCTAGTAAGACCTCTACACTAAAACCTTTCCCTACATGAATGCCCGAAATGGAATATACTGAGGAACCTGTCTATTACATGGCCCCTAGGTGATATTTTCCACCACGGGCCATGCACCCTAGTGTGATGAATGATTATCCTGTTTCAGGACCTAGTCAAACCAACCCATACCATTCTGGATGGAATGAGGGATGGAAACAACCCCCATACCCTCAGTGGATGCCATAATATCCATATACTTCACAGCTGTGGCAATAGGCATGGAGGCCACAACCACCACAAACATCAACATATCAGCAACCATTCCCATTTCCACCACCTTCTATGGTTAACCCTTAGCTTTAGTCACAACAAATTCTTCCAGGGTTGCCATCTTGAACTGCCCAACCTACAAATCATCCACCACAACCACCAAGACCTACATCTATGCCAACTTAACCAAATCCTAACCCCAATAATAAGGCTACTTAGCCAGTGTATAACAGTGAGCCAATAGGATACTCCACTTATCCCATAAACACATTAGAGATAGATGGAGTCCAGTTAAGGTCAGGAAAGGCTCTTTTGGGACCCACTATTATGGAGGTCAATGAAGAATCCGAGCCAGAACCAATTAAGGAACCACCTTTTCCTGAAAGGTTTGAATCTGAACCAATACTAAGGGAGGATTCTCACTCTAAATTTGATTTGGTAAATGAATTACGCAATGTTAATATCAAAATTCCTTTATTGCAAGCTATCAAGGATATTTCGGTTTACACAAAAATGATTCGTGAACTTTGTACTCAAAAGCAGAAAAAGAAACAAGATTCAAAGACTGTTCAAGTCATTGGACAATTAGCATATCTTATGCTTGGGAATTTAACCATTCCAAAATATTATGATCCAGGAAGTCTGGTCATCAAGGTAACAATTGGTAAAGTAAGTATTCCTAATACTCTTGTGGATTTAGGTGCTGCAATTAATGTAACGACAAATGAAACAAAGGATAAATTGTCCTTGGAAGGACTTAGGCCTACTCCTATAGTTCTTCAAATGGCTGATAGATCTTTGGTTAAGCCAGAGGGAGTAATTGATGATGTAATTATTTCTATTGATTCATGGGAATATCCGACTAGCTTTGTGATTTTGTAGCCAAAGATTAAGCTGTGGGGATTCCCCCTAATTCTGGGGTGACCTTGGTTAACAACTGCGGATGCCTATATTAATTGTCGATCAGGGGACATGGTCATTTCTAATGGCAAGCACAAGAAGCAGTTAACTCTATACCCGCCAGCACAACCTTTGTTGGAAACAAAAGATCCGGTTTGGATTGATAGTGACTTGGATGAGACATTACCAATTCTAACAATTGATAAAGCACTAGTTATGGGGGAACCCACAAAAGATAATGTTCTTGTTAATTTTCGTCTTAACGGGTATACATTTGATAAAGTTTTTGAAAACATGGTTCTCCACTTAGGTATAAATACTCCATGTCCTTTTGGGAATTTTCCGTTGGTTGGTAATTCACAATCTCTCCAATCTTTTATCACCTTGCATCAATTGCTACCTCATGATTGCTTATATGGTTCATTTTTATTTTCTGATAAGGCATCTGTTTTGTAAGCCTTAGCAATTAATTCACCTGTACAATCTGAAGCCATGGAAATTTTGCCTAATCGTACACTTAATATTAATCCACAGCTAACCCCTGAACAAATCCAAGACCTTATTACTATGCTTAAAACAAATAAAGATGCATTTTCTTGGGAATACCAAGATATGCATGGTATTCATCCTAATACCTATACCCACCGTATCTATATTGAAGATAAAAGTCGTCCAACTGGGCAGCCACAACGTCGGCTCAATCCCGCGCTACGTGAAATAGTTAAGGAGGAATTACAAAAGCTGTTAAATGTTGGGTTTATATATCTTATCTGAGATAGTCAATGGGTTTCTCCTTTAGTTGTGGTCCCTAAAAAAAATGGTAAATGGAGGTTTTGTGTGGATTATAGAGCATTAAATAAATCTACTAAGAAGGACCATTTTCCATTACCATTTATTGATCAAGTGTTGGATACTCTTGCAGGTAAGAAATTCTTTTCTTTTTTGGATGGAGTAAGCGGTTACAATCAAATTCAGATTGTAGTGGAAGATCAAGATAAAACTACTTTTACTTGTCCTTGGGGGACTTTTGCTTATAGAGTATTGCCATTTGGTTTGTGTAATGCTCCTGCTACTTTTCAACGGGTAGTCTTGAGCATTTTTGCAAATCTTGTCAATGATTCTGTAGAGGTATATATGGATGATTTTACTGTTCATGGTAATACTTATGAGGAGGCCAAAGCTAATTTAGAAAAGGTACTTAAGCATTGTATAGACACTAATTTGTCACTAAGTCATGAAAAATGCCATATGCTTATGATTTAAGGAATTGTGCTTGGCCATTATATTTCCTCTAAAGGTATACAAGTGGATCCTAAAAAGATCCAAATCATTCAGAACTTACCCACACCTTCTAGTCAAAAGGATATTCAAATTTTTCTTGTCAATGCAGGATATTATTGGAGATTTATTTAAAATTTCAATAAAATTGCTTCTCCTTTGTTTGCTCTGCTTGCCAAAGACATTACTTTTTCCTGGATGCCTGAATGTTAGAAAGCTTTTGAATCCATCAAAATGAAACTTGTAACGACACTAGTTTTACGAGGACCCAACTGGGAGTTGCAATTTCATATCCATAAAAATGCTTCCGATTGTTTGATGGGGGCTGTACTCGGCCAAAAAAAGGATAATATCTTCTACTCTATTTATTACATCAACAAGAATTTCACAAGGGCTGAGGTAAATTATACGGTAACTGAAATTGTTTTTTAGCTGTTGTGTATGCGATCAATAAATTTTGGCATTATATTACTAGGTATAAATTGTTTGTTCACATAGATCATTCTGCCATTCAATTTCTAATGAATAAACCTATGGTTACTAGTAGGGTCATTAGGTGGTTGCTTTTGCTTCAAGAATTTGATATAACTATACTTGATAAGCCTCGTCGAGAAAATGTGGTTGTAGACTTTTTATCTAGGTTGCAACACTTTGATGCCGAGCCCTCTCCAGTCGATGATGCATTTCCCGATGAACATCTATTTTCCATATCCACAAAGAGCCCGTGGTTTGTTGATATTGCCAATTATCTAGTCACATGTAAGTTTCCGCCTCACTTCTCTTCTCGTGAGCGGTGGAAGCTGGTTGGACTTAGTGGGAAATACACATGGATCAATGGATTACTCTTCCGCACTGGCATTGATAATATCATACGATGTTGTGTATGTGAAGATGATGTCTTCGATATACTTTGTGCATGTCATACAAAGCCATGTGGGGGACATTTTGCTGCTCAGAGAACCACCTAGAAAATTCTTACCGTCGGATACTATTGGCCTACACTTCACAAAGATTGTAGGCGCTATGTTCATCATTGTGACAAATGTCAACACATGGGTTGACCTACGTGATCAAATGAGATGCCTTTACACCCCCAGTTGTCTCTCTAGCCATTTGAGAAATGGGGCCTTGATTTTGTTAGGCCAATCAATCCACCCTCACAAAACACATAATATATCCTTGTATGCATCGATTATGTCACCAAGTGGGTTGAGGTAGTAGCTCTCAAAGAGGCCAAAGATTCAAAGGTAGCAGATTTATTGTATTATGAGATTTTTACAAGGTTTGGTGTACCCGAGAAATAACCACAGATCAAGGACCACAGTTTACATCTGAGCTCATTGCTGCTTTGGTTTGTGAGTATGAGAACCGCCATCGAAAGTCTTCTCCTTATCATCCTTAGGCTAATGGATAAGTTGAAGTTACTAATAGGGAGATTGAAAATATTCTTACCAAGATAGTCACACTTCATAGGTGTGATTGGGCTATGTGGCTTCCTGAAGCTGTGTGGGCTTATTGCACAATGTGGAAAACCACCACTGGTTTGACCCCTTATGAACTTGTCTATGGTAAGAAGGAAACCCTTCCTATCGAGTTTGAGGTAAAAAATCTTCGCACTACACTTCAATTGGGTATGAATATTTCAGATGCACAGAAAGCACAAATTGATCAATTGTATTCCTTAAGTGAATTACGCCAGGAAGCTCTCTTCCACTCCGAGATTGTTCAAAAGCAACGTGCCTTATGGCATGACTGTCACATCCGTTAATGGTCATTTCAACCTGGTGATTGGGCACTTTTATATGATTCCCGTTTTCAAGACTTCAAGGGGAAGTTCCACACATGTTGGCTTGGACCCTATGAGATTCAAACAATATATGATAATGGTGTTGTTCGTCTCTATACAGTGGAATCTGAACGAAGGAATCTCCTTGTTAATGGTTATCGCCTTAAACTTTACAAGAAGCCTCTTTCCAGAGAAGCTTTCTTCCTCATGATGGCACAAGAACTTATTGTTGTTCCTTTTGGTCTGGACTCTGAGATTGACCACATATATATAAAAAAAACAAAAAAAAAATAATAAAAGATCCAACAATGAAAACCTTTGGGCATTGTTGGCCAGTTAATATCTGAAAATCGGATTTTAGCAGATACTAACTGCAAAATAACCTTAAGGGTGAAAACCGATTTTTTGGCGCCTCTGGGCAGTGGTAGGTTGAAAACCAGGATGCCGATGACCTGCTGTCATTATCAAAATTCAAAATTCAAAATTCAAAAAAAAAAACAAAGAAAGAAAAGAACACGAAGTGCCTGTCCACTTCTCTGCCAGGAACGATCTTGCCTTTTCTGCGCCTCTCCGTTTCTTCCATGGTTGTTTGTGGCTTTCAGCCAACAACCATTTTTTTGCTCGACGCTCTCTTCTATGTTTTCTTGCAGGTACTCGTATTCTTGGTTCCAACTCCTGTCGTTTCTTTGCCAAGAGGCGCTGTTTCCTTCCGCATGTGTGACAGGTGTTCGTTGGGTCTTTTCTGCATGTTGCCTTGCTGTCCATTGCTTGATCATTGCTTCACTGGCTTGCACTGTCATCTTCTCTTGACCGTCGTACTCGTTTGCTGTCCCTTTCACAAGATCTGCTTTTGGGGCCGTCATCCGTCAGTACGACTTCCTGCTTGTCACATCCACCTCCTTTCTGGTCACATTTTCATAGATTTCCAATCTTCTTCGTCATCTCGACGTATGCGACGTACATTTTGGGTGATCATGGTAATTGGTAACGGATTTTTCTCTACCTCTTTCTTTATTTTATTTAATGTTATGGTTTCCTTTTGTCAAATACTCCTTTGCCCTGTGGATGGTTCAATCAATCAGCTGGGGGATCAGACTGTCTATGTCATCATGCCTTTCGAGGGTTGTCATTGCCATCATTTCCGCCTCCAAAATCTGGGTTTTCATCGCCATTATTTCCACATTAAAACTCTCATTTACTATATTTACCATCATCTTACAACTAAATAGTCATTGCTAAGTTTAGCTGTTGAACACCATTTTTCTGGAAGTTATATTCTTACAAACTCCGGTATCAAGTGTAGTGAGTTCCTATGAACATGGCAAGAGGTTACCGATCGCGACATGAGCCCATCACAATGCAAAATTTGAAAACACATGCTGAGGCATATGCAGAGTTTTAGAAGGCTCATTGGGATACCTATTTCAAGCAGTTATGAGGGTTTGATTAGAGGGTAGCATTGAAGTTTGCCCATAATTTCCGCAACCAGAAGGCTACTATTCGAGGGATTGATACCACAGTTAAATGGACACCATTGCGGAAGTTTATGGACTTCCAATGAGTGGAGAACAATATTTTCCAAAAAAATTGAAGCAGTCCACATAATTGCAACCAACATGGAAGAAATTCTTACGAGGAGAATCTATAGAAATGGTTTCTGACCAGGGTACCAAGCTGCAATATTTACCAGGGCATCGGAGGGAGGTTTCTAGGTACATAATTCAATATATTACTTGTGAAGGAAGATTTCAATATGTCTTTACCCAACATTTCAAATTGATGTTGCATTTACGACAAGGCTTGTTGATTAATGTTCCTTACTTTCTATATCGAGCTTTGCAACGGATGCCCAAAACAGTTCGAAGCGGCAAAGCCAACTGTTTATCTCACCATGGCTTAATAAATTTTTTTGTAGTCCAAGAATTAAAATTGTTGACTCCTCCTGGTGATTGGGATTCATTCGTCCATTCTTAGGATAGTGAGGATACTGGACCCTTTGAGGAAGAGGAATCTTCTACAGAGGGTTCCTTTGAAGATAATTCTTTGGATGAAGAGTCTGGTTATGATAAAACACCTAAAAGGACTAGTGATAAGAAAACTAAGGAGATCCCTGGTAAGTCTTTTGTACAAACCCCAGGACCTAGAAAAAGAATAACCAGAAGTGCTACAAAGAAAGATTCCTCCAAACTCAATAAGTCAAAACCTTTGCTTTTTGGTGAGGAAAGTTGTGAGAAACAGGAACCCTCAAAAACAACACTCACTGGTCAATCTGGGGATAGGAAGGGAAAACAAAAGTTGGATGCTTCATATAAGTTAGATAATCTAGCTAAGGTAGCTGGTAATGTGTTGGGGTTTGAAGAAATAGAGGTTCTATATGAAGTCTTGGGAAAGCAGGGAAAATTTCACAGAGAATTGAGCAGGGAAAAACGTCAAAAGGCAAAAGAACAAAAATCTAGGCAACAAGCTGACGACCCTCCAGAACATTCACCCAGTGTCCACTTAGGAAATGAGCCAACTAAGAGTCAATCACAACAAGAAAAAGTTACTAGGGTTATGACACCATTAGAAACAAATCAAGAACATGAGGTTGTGAAGGAGGTAGCCCTAGAAAATGAAGAACATATTCCAAAATGACCCATGGATAGTATTGATAATAACCCTCAAACACAAGTTTTTGCGAAGGCCGAAGACATTGCCCATGAAGAGAAAGATATACCCTCTACTTTTGCTCCCCAAGAAGAAGAAAAGATGGATGAAATAAGCGAGAATGTGGAGGAAGAATTTGAAGCTGTAGAAGAATTTGAAGCTGCAGAAGAATTTGAGGAAGAAAGATATCCTCCTCTAAGTATGACAGAAAAGGAATTGCAGGACCTAAAAGAGGAATTGACCAAGGTATAGGTGGAAAACTAGACATTGCATGGTCTACTCTAGGAAGCTCATTCTACTGTCAATTCTCAAGCAAAGGAAATCGGAGAACTCAGGGCTGAACTTGATAGAAAAACATCTTTTATCTAGGAACATGAATAGAGGGCTCAAAAAATGCAGCAACAGTGGATTGATGAATTCAAGGGCACTCTGCAAAAACTCACAACTCTTCCGAGTTTGTAAATTTTGCATAGGGACATGCAAAATGTCTAGCTGGGGAGAAATGATGAGTATAGAATCAATTCACTATTTTTACCTTATAATTTCCTTTTTATCTATATCCTTGTCCCTAATCCTGTCACCATTTGCTGAAGGAACCTTAATATTTAATAAAATAAGGAAATAAGTTGGGGATTGATAATTTACTAAAAATAATGATAAATCTGATTATTTTGTGGTAGGAGATGGTTCGAAAGGAAGTTGAAGGTTGTTACAAACACAAGGACCTCGGGAATCTGATGAAGTTAAACTGGCAAAAAGATGTTTAGACTCTTTATTTTAGTTAAAGTTGTTTTAGTTTCATGCTAAAATTGACCTGTGACCTTTTATCAATCTAAAGACTCTTGTTTGTGAGTGGCTGAAAGGATGAACAAACAAACAAACTTATCTGTTGTTTTTAGTATAAGCAAACGATATATATATATATATATATATATATATATATATATATATATATATATATATATATGCATGATGAAAACATAATATCGATAGATATAATTGAGAAATCATATCCGTGTACTGTATAGATCAACATATTCTTCTGTATCGGTCATTTTATTAGATGAGAATTAGCATGGAGTAGATTGATGTTTCGTGATTTCCATCATTCAATAATCGGCAAAGGTAGGGCCCACTTCCTCGGTTATTGGTTATTTTAGCATTAGATTTATATGCATGGTAATGTGTGTTTTACAGTCATTTGATTAATTTGATTTCTGTGATTAAATGATTGGTTACTATTTCTGAATTGATTCATTCATTGCAACTGTGTAATTGATTTTGTCTTAATTATATTGTTTGGATCCTTGTTAAGTCATTCAGTATCTGTTGATATGTATGTTTAATCGGATTAATGATTGCCAGTGTGAAAACAGTTTGGTATCATAGAATGGAATCGTAAAAAGCTAAACATGGAAATGTGAGATATTCTATTATAACCGACATCCTTGATTCTGTCTCTATCATACTTTTTATTTTGCTTTATAGAAGTTTATTTCTCTTTTGTTTTATGTTGGTGATATGTTTTTGTTGTAGAATTATCTCTTTACAAGTTCCTGCCACATATTGTGACAGGAAGTTTGCCAGTTGGAATTTTGCTTGAACACAAATTTCATTAGTATGCATTCATCAACCATTGGTTTCTAAACTGTAGCTCTTTGGCATACTTCCACAACATAGTTCAAAAGCTTACGTTCCTGGATTGACACTTTAGGATAAACTGAGGAAACCATTTCCAAGAACTTAAATTAAGCCCAAAACTTTATTTCTATCATTCCTAGATTAAAAAATAACAATAAAAAAGCCTCTTGAGATTGGGTAAATTTGAATACATCCATTCACCATAGGTTCCCAGTGTTCAAAGATGCATTTATGTAACTCACATAAACTTGGCTATAATCCTCTGAAGCGGCCAATCAATCCTAGTATTGAGAAAACTTTAACATTGTGATTTACCTCTTCATTGAGTTCTGATTGTAGAGAAACAAATGCCTAGGGATACCTACAGTTTTGTGCCTCTCCAGTGCTATCAAATTAATCTAGCATCATCAAACTTTGATTTTTCCAGCCGTGGATTTAATGTAGTAATTTTTGCCAACTACCTAAAGTTGGTGCCTAAATTTCCCACCAAAATCAGTTGCTTGACCACTCTCATTTGTTTTTTGTTGGAGCGATCACCATTTTGTCTGCTAGAAATCAAAGAGAAACTATATTCCAGCATTCATATAGAAGCTCTATTGGAAGATTCGTGGGTCCTGTGCGTAGTTTTTATAAGGTATTACTGATTTTTTAATTTTTGAAACTATTTATTAACAGTGACAATTGCCATTTGTTAAAAGCAATTTGCATCATTTAAAATATGTCTACTAACTGATATTTGTTGTTTCACTTACAACATTTTACACAGGAGTAAGCACATCAAGACATAGCTCTCCTCAACAAAAAAAAATTCGGCAAGGTATGCATGGAAGTGGCTTAAAACATTTACAGACTTATTTTAAATGCAAGAAAATATCAGACTTATTTTACTATTAATTTATTATCAGAATTTAAAAAATAAATAAATAATTAAATTGTATTATATATTATATAAAATTGGATATAATTTTAAAAAATTAGATAAGGGTTGAAGTTAATGGAAAATGAAATAAACATTTTATGTTAATTTTTTTTTGAAATAATTTAATAGCTGTATATTTATCTTCTTAATTTTTTTTTCAAATTGTCAACATCTAAAAATGAGTTTATATATTTTTTAAGCTTTTTTTTATTATTGCAAATATTAATTTAGGAGTTGTTACTTATGCTCTTGATTAATATACTAAAAAACCTAAATAGTTATTGTATTTTTATTAGTCAAATTTTACTTTTAATTATTCAACAAACTCAAGTTTAAAAATAGTCATAAAAAGCTCCAATATCACACATTAGATGGAGGATTAGAAACATACATCCAATTACAACTATATTATAATTTTTAATGGAAGTATTTAAAGAAAAATCATTATTAACACTTATAACTCTTATAGGCTAATGGTTCTTATTTCTTTATAGTACAAAATTTCATTCCTTTTAATAAGAAATTTGAATCTTCTTAAACAATTATTTAACAAATGTAGTATGCACAATAAATTTTTAAACAATTCTTTAACAAATAAAAGGTATTGAAAAATATTCTACACAATATAAGCTCATTTGAGTTTACAAATAGACATAATCATAACACCTTTGAATACTAATTATATATTAATAGAAAAAAATATTTGTAATTTTTATTTTACGTAGTGAATTTTTATTTTTTTCTCTAAATGTAGATTTAATGAAAATATTAACACAGATTTAAAATAGTAGCTTTTTATTAGATAAAAGTGGAAAACTAGGGTCCCTTCCCTTACAAAGCTTGAAACAACCAATAGTTCATAAACAGTATGATCAAAATACCAAGAGTTTAAGAGCACTACTAGATTGACAATAAATAATAACTAACAACATAAGAAACACAACAATAATAATAAGCCACCAACTAGCTACCTAGCGACCCGACCAATTCATGAAATAGCCTCCCCTTCTTTGGATATAATGCGAAACTTGACTTTTAGTGAATCAAACTCATCACTTGTATCAACTGTTGTAGATTTCCCCTTCATTGAACTTCACCTCTCTTAATAGGTTGATTCATTTTGGTAGGGGTTTCATTTTTAGTTTTTTATCTTTGGTATCCTTTTCTTGGGGTTTATCCTCTTTTATAATTAATGCCCTTTCTCTTGACTAGTTGTTTCCCCCTTTGGTCATGATTTCCTCAATCTAGGTCTCAATACTAATAGGGGTATTTTTTGGTTTTTTGGTACTAGTAGTATTGCTTGAAAATCTTGGGCTCATGTTATCCATGCTTTGTTCTTCTTGGAAATAACTATCATTAGACTTAGAATTAACACTATCCTTATCCTTAAAGTTTTCATTTTTTAGATTCCCTAGGCTCATAAGGTTGTCCTCTTCTCCTCTAGAAAACACTACATTAATCTCATCTAACTTGGAATTTTCTTTCATCAAATTCTAGCCGATCTCTTACTCCTTTTTAGGTTGGACTGACCACTTCCTCCCTTTCACACCAATCTCATTTTTGTTCACTGTCTTAGATAAAAAAAATAAATTCCTCAACTGTGGAGGCTTGGGGACCACAAACGTTCTTGACTAGCCTCTCATCCATAACCCTCACCATAGCTTGTTCTTTTTGACAAGAGATGGGCAAAATCTTTAGTGATTTTCTTAGGTTTGGAGGTAGGGATTTTGAACACTTGCAAAGGACAGCTAGCCATATTAGAAAATTTGTTAAGTTAATAAAAATTTAATTAGAAAATAATCCCCTAATGTAGGATAATGGTGGATTTATTACACAAGATCTCCTTCATGGAGTTCTCAAGAGATGGCAGTAGGTAATACAAGAAGATTATGAGAAAATTATGTCAGAGATGCTTTAATAGAGAAAAATAGTATGTGAATACACATTAAAATCCTCCTTCTAGAAACATTACATCTTATAATATGGTAACTTACCTCACTCCAAGGGCTTGGGAGGTCCTCTCTCTTATAGTTATTTTATAATTTCACAAGCCTATTATCTCCCACATGGAAGGAATTAATGTAATCTTTGTCTCTAATACTCTTCAAGTGTTTAACTTTCTTTCCCTTTGTGGAGAGGCCAATGGTTGCACTAAAGAGATGTTCAACCACCTTGAAATAGATTCCTCTAATATTGACCTTTTGTTCATTATATGATTGAGAAAATTTACAAAGAGGGAGGATTCAAAGCCTCTCATGGATTCAAAATATGAGTCAACACCAAATTTTTTGAAGATTTTATTATTCATTTCTTTCCAAACCTCCCAATAAATATGTGAGGGGAAAAAAACCACATCTACATAATAACATGGTGGCTAAAGGAGGCATACCAACTTTTAATGATTGTTTCAATAGAATAGGGTATACCACAATTTACTTTAATTTTTTTAATGCAATTTCCCATAATTATTTAGTATAATTAGAATAGAAGAAGAGGTGGTCCATTATGTCTTTGTTGGAATGACACAAAATACATCTTTTGGGAAGTGATAATCTAATATTTACAAATTTATATGGGTGATGTTTTTATCATGTGCAATGGTCAACCAAAAGTAGTTAACTTTTAGGATTCATTTCCTATGTTAGATCTTATTCCATATTTTTCCACTACTTGGATTGTTGAGCTAGATGTTGTATCCAAATTTTATTAATTGCATTCCCTTGTGGTCCTTACCCCAAAAAGTATTTTCCCATGATAAAATAAGGGAGTCTAACAACTTTTATTTTTTGTTGTATTTGCAAGACAACAATAACAAAATCACTAATAACAAACTCCTATATCTCTATTCACCTAGTTGAACGAAGACTTATTTAACTATATAACCTTCTACTAAGCTACCAAATCTCTCGTTAATATTTGATTAAAGTTGCTTCATCTTTAAGGCAACTAATAGAGGGGACCTATTTCTAATAAATTGTACTCCCTGAACTATATTTGATTGTCTCTCCCAACATTAAAATTGCATTCTAATAGATAACAAGATTATAGCTTTGCTAGAATTATTCTAAGAACCTTTAGGAATGTTATCAGTAGATAAAAAATATTAATGTCTCTTCCTTGATATGCACCCAATATTTGTTGTCCTTCATGAACCCCCACCCAAATTTTACTATAAAAACTCTATTTAATTTTTATTTTTTTCTTAAACCAAGCCCCCCACTATTCTTAGTTTTGCAAACTATGTCCCAATGGACAAGGAGCAATATTTTCTTCTCCACCTTTCTAGTCCAAACAAACCTTTACTAAATTTTCTCAAATTTATATAGAATTAACATAGGGATATTGTAAAAATAAAGGAAGTACATTGGTATACTTTGAAGACATATCTTAAGTAGCTAAAACTTCCCAAATTGACTAAGAAGTTTACCCTTCAACCATGCCAGTTTCTTCTAAATTATTTCCACCACCTTGTTCCAATATTAGGTTCTAAGTTTCTTAACCATGAGAGTGAGTGTTGGTGTAAATAGTGACTTTATCAAACTAGTTAGTTATTAACCTACATAGGAGAGTCCTATTAACATTGCTTAAGCCTCCACTTAAGGACTTCTATAATTCTGTCTCACTTCATGTGGTTGAGACACATGTCTTCACTTGTGAGACACCTCTTGCATGCACACTTGCCACTCACTAGAACACTTGTCATGTGAGTTAACACATGTTTCATCATTGAAGGGTTAGTTAGTCATTGTGTTCAACTTTCCTAACTTCACCACCTTGCCTATATATACAAGGTTATTTTATACATTCAAATCACTTGTTGTATCAATCTCTTGATAATAACATCCAAATGCACTTGTATCATATATTTTCCTACAAATATAGTCCACACCTTAAATCTTGCAATTACAATTTAAATTGACTTTCAATAAAATAAATTCCAAAATAAGTAAGGCAGTCTCATGCGTACTCCCAACTGCATATAGGATATTAATAAGGAAGAAAATTCCTTATCATTCAAATACCTGTCCAAAAGGAATCAATGACTTGGAACTACCATTCCTCATAATAAATTTATGAGGGCTAATCATGCTCTTTATATGTGGATAGTAAGATTTTTGGAGGGAGATATGGCTAAAATATTATTAGATGCTACCAAATTTGAGATTAGTAAGCACGGGAAATAGTTTATCCAATTCACAAAATTATCCTACATTAGAATGTAAGGATTCATTGCTACTTCATATAAGATTCCTAGGCATTCGAATGATAATATTATCTTGCTACAAGTATTTAGATAATTGGTTGACACTCATGTGCATTTATAGTCCAAGAATAGATTTGGAGTTCAATTCCCCATTGTTCTTAGTATATTATCACCTAGTAGATTATGCAAGTGTCCATGGTTAACTTGCGAAATGGAACAAAGGACCAAGAAATCCTAGAGCTCCTATTAATAGTAATTGCTAGAATAGGAAATAAATTAATTAATCGGATAACTATAGTTAGTATATGAAACAAATAGTAAGCCTATTAATACAAGAGTATGAAACATATACTTCTCTAAAAATCATAACAAAAGTCACAACCCCTTTTCTAGATAAAATGAATGATAAGACAATTAAAACTATGTTATATGCCAAAATTCACAACTCATCCTCAATTCATAACTCAAATTCAAAAAAACAAATTCCTAACTCATCCTCAATGATCATGAGATAGTTGTGAAGTGGGCGTAAAATATTTTGATTAATTGACACTCTATCTCTCTTCTCAATGTATATTAATGTACACACCTATTCTTTATAAAATATTGAATAGATAGACAAGTGAGAAGAATGAAAAACACATCACACATCTACTCTAACAAATATTATATCAATCTTCACATACATAAATTTTCTATTATATTTCTTGTAGATGTACCTCTATTAGAGATATGTAACAAGAGCACCACTAGGATGTATTGGAAACATATTGTATTATTTTTAGTTATACTCATAGTTGGTAGTGTGCATATAGTTCATGCAAAAATTAACATCTATAATTCAATAAACCATTTTTGGGACTCATTTGGTAATACATGGAATTTTCTTTTTGTCTCTAATGCTAGTATATTTGGTGAAATCATAGAGTTTACCTATATATACATGTAAGATAACAATATCATGGAGTGAGTAGAAAAAATGACATATTTGTTCATACAACTTTTAAACAATATAGAGGACTACTAACTATATTAATTTTATTCAGAATGGGTAGAAAGTGTAAATGGAAATCACTCATTGAACTACATGTGCAAGACATTCCCAACCAGGGAAATCATTTCTCAAGCGAGGACCTTGAATGGACACCTATTGGAAATGTTGACAATATGGACTTATATGCTGCAATCCCTCTTGAGAGACTCCCTCACTTTATGAAAGGAGAAAGTTTACTAGAGACAGTACAAAAACAACATTTGTATGTAAATATGATAAAGAGAACAACACACCAAAACCTATCGACCACACTACCATGACATACTCAAGGTTTTCCTAGATTAAATATAATTAATAAGTATGTAATTTTTATATGAATTAATAAATATGTTTTTTTGTGTGAATAAATAGATATTGGTGTGCTTTTGGTCCGAAGGATCAAAGAAATAAATCTAAAAACATGGAAATAACACAAAGGTTTATCCAAAAAAGGGGTTGTCAAATTCACTTTTATGTTAGGGTGGAATGTATGGTAGACCACAAGTTGCATTAATTATGTATAATGATTGGAGCCATTGTGATAAAAATGGTAAATTTTTCCATGGAAAGGATGACCCTTTTGGTGATCCAAGGAGCAATTTTGCACCAAGGTTATCAAATTAATGCAAATCATATATTGAGTCTTTATTACTAATGGGTGTGGGGATCGACACAATATGTGAACAACACTAACTAGACCATGTTTTAACTAAGTTGATGAATAAGAGGGATGCATGTTTGTTGAGGAAAGATGTGTTGAATGCATGGAAAAGAGTACGCTCCATTCGATCCCAAAAGAATAAAGATGATGCAATAAGTGTCAATTTGTGGCATGCAGAGGAGAATGATAACTTCTTCTACTATAAAAGACCAAACACCATGGAAAATGTTCCATTTATCATAGGCATCCAAACACCATGGATGTGAGAAATGATGGTCAAACATTCACACAACTCAATTATTACAATGGACTCAACATTTTCAACAAACAAATATGGTGTAAGTAAAGAAATATTTATTATAAATTTTTGGATTTTATTTTATTATTGATTTAGTTGTTTAAACATATTAATTTACCAATATTTAATTCATGTGCAGTATCAATTATATACCTTGCTTTTTTTTGATGAACAAGAGGCTGGTGTACCTATTGCATGGGCCATATCCTCAAGAAATAAAGTTGAGGATTTAAATGAATGGATAACAAAAAATTATAAATGAGGGAAACAATGTCGAGAAGATTGGAATGTCAATGCTATAATGCCCAAAATTTACACTAGGAAAAAAACACAACTAACAGTTTTTTTTTTGGATAAATAACTATCACTTATCACTCAATAACGCTTAACTATGTTTCACATGATGAACATTATACACATCAAATGAAAATGCTTGTGCATTGTCATCAGTGAAATGTCGTCCGAGAGCGAGGGTGGAAGAGTACTAAGTCAAGTTTGTGAATTCCATCGCGTGCCCCCAAAATTGACGAAAAACAATTCTATTAACTAAGTTATATATGAATTACACATTTACCAATAGGAGTATCTATACTAGGATTAAGATTGTGTTTGGAATTACACATCAGTGCTATCCAATTAGGATTGTGTTACAATAGGTTTTCCTTAGTGCAAGAAGCTATCACCCATCCTAATGCAAATGTATTGACCCTTGTTCATAAAAGCGGTGAGATATAATAATCTATTAGGTAAGAAATATACTATTGTTACTAGCATCTAATTTCTTTATTTGTATATATATTTTTCTTTTCTCTTTTGATTAATAATATTAATCTTGTCTGTTCATACTTATACTAATGCCAACATTCGTAATAACATAGAGCATGACAATGATAATGTTAATATATTGCTACTTCTTTTAATATTAATAAATGAATATTTTTGAAATAAAACATCTCTTATCTATCTATATGGTATTTATTAATTTAATTATATATTAATCTTTTCTTTGTTTTATTTTATTTTTATGTGTGAATAATTATGTATATATTTAATATTATACATGAATATATATTTACCTATACCTATATATAATTTATTTACTTAAAAGAAAATTAAAAGAATAAAAATCAATAATTAAGAGAAGCCCCTCTTACTTCCTAAAGAATACTATTAATATATATATATATATATATATATATATATATATATATTTGATTTGATTTGATTTTAAAATTAATATATTTATTCTCCTCTCTTTAGCCTATAAGCCAAGTAACCCTCCTTTTTAACTTTAACTTTTCATTCTTTTTACATTTACTTAAATGTTTTCTTCTAAGCCATACATGCCTAATTTTATTTATAGTTCTTTTATTTTGACTTTTTCCTTTGAAGGCATGACTTTACAATTTTGTATATTTTTTGTGGCAGGAATTTAGAGTCATGTTACTACTCCCACTATTACCTTACTTCCACGTAGAGGTCCTCCTAAATAAAGTAGACGAGGCGAAGTACAGGAATGGAGTCAAGGATAGCAATGAAGAAAAAAACACAGTCACGACAGTAATGATGGCGAAAGGAGGGATCTGCGCTGGTCTATCGAACCTGAGCATTAAGGAAAGTTACTCTCAACTTTTTTTTTTTTTTGTTTGTTGTTATCAAATCTGTCTTGAACATTCGCCTCTACTACCTATCACATAGGAGCGATTTTTAGTGTATATATTACTATTGTGGCAGGAGGGTGTGGTAGGGGAAGGTCTACAGTCTAAGGAGATGTAAATCTAGTACTCCATTTTTCGTTCCTGAGTTTCATTATCTAGTAATCATAAAATCTCAGGCATGCCTGCACGTTGTCATAATAAGTATTAATCTTTTTTTCTTTTTTCTTTTTGCGATAGTGCAATGCATGTATCCACATTCTAACTACCTAGGTGAATTCACTCCTATTTATTAGAAACTAATTTTGCAATTTATTAACCTTACTATCTCAGAACTCCTTAATTCAGTTGGCATCCTTTCCCGCCTATGCCAGAATATCATTTACTTATTTACTGTATGAAACAGAGGATTTGTTTTCTCTTTCTTCTTGTTTTAAAAAAAAAAAAATACAAATGGAACTATTTGCAAAGTTTCTGCTCTGCACTTATCCTACAACATAGTAGTAAACGAATCCAATGCATGTACTTTATTTTTAATGCAGATGGTATTGCCTCATGAATAACCTCAAAAGCTAAAGAGAAATGACATTTTTTTCTAATCGTCTATGCTCACAATGCACATGATTATAGAGTCTACTTGACAGGTTCTAAGAGGGTTATATAAACCTAATTCTGCAACTATTAAGTACCTATGTGAATGAGATGTGACGAGGTTACTATAATATAGTCATGTATATTTACACACTTCTTTGTGTTGTACAGATCATTCATAAAAATGTTGCCCTCTTTTTTTTTCCCTAAAAGCTATCATAATATATGTCTCTCTCAATTTTTGTATGAGAAAATAAACATTAGATTGTAAATATTTTCTTCACATAACAAAGAGGAAACTTTTCAAGGCAAGGCCTTATAGATGAGAAAATATTTTCTAAATAGAGCAAACATCTAAACTTATAGAATGAAATACTATATTGTCATTATGCTCATTACATGAAATTTATTTAAACAGACTGCGTACAGACTCTCAAAGAAATCATTTTATATCTCTTTTTGAGCTATAACAAAAATAGAAAGAAGAACTCTATAAGAGCATTCTAACTTCTTTATAAGGTAAACTACATATTTCCCTTTCCTTGCATTCTACATGATTTACATAAATCTGGTATGTAGCTTGCTTACAATGGAAAAAAAATAAAAATAGTCTCTCAACTAATATATTCAAAGAAACTCTACTGCAACTTTGTTAAAATGATAAATAAAGTATTTTCCTTACAATATACAACACAAAATGTTCATTTAATTGTTTACAACAACAAGCATCTAGAAGGCTGATTTCTCTTGTAATAATAATATCAGGTTCCATCAACCAAGAAATGTAGCTACTCCTAAAAACTGTGAGCTCTTTCCAAAACTGCAACCTTCATACTTTACTTCAACCTACAAAAGACACACCAACTTTTCTCTAAAGGCCAATGGGGAGCTCACCTCCCAACCTTTGGTTGGAAAACCAACCACCCCCGAGCTAGGAGGCAACATGGAAACCGGGCACAAACATGTAAACCAAATAACATTTAACACACAAATACACAAAACTTTCACACCCACCCAAGGGAAATTTCACATAACAAAGAGTTCATTATGAACTCAAAAGAGGGAATGGAGGGTGGACTACGCACTCCATTTTGGGGACTCAAGAAATAAACACCATAACCAACCATCACAAAGTTTCAACCTTTCATAAGAAACCCTTCCTTCACATTTCCTTATCCTCCCAAGCCACCCCTTTTACATTTCACAAAACAGATGGGTATTTATACCCTTCTTTTAACCTCTCCTTTCTAAGGAGGAATAACATGTCCCCATGGAGGTTCCTACTCCAACCATCCCCAACTTGGGATGCTCTACCCAAATTTGGGTGAGCCTATCCCATTGCAACCCTTTTTCCCCAACAATATACACAAAAATAAAATTTAAAAGAAACATTTCAAAACATACAAATACATTTACATAGCTTATAAATTTGAAAAAAAACACAAGAAAACAAACACCATGAAGGGAAAAATAGGTAGGATCTAATGACCTAATAGTGCAGAATACATTCTCTTAACACTAATACAACAGAGAAGAAGAGCATAAACATTTTCTAATAGCTTTCTAAAACTACTTGAGATGAATACAACCAGTAAAATAGATAACAAAAATAAGCATTCACAGTTGACACAAGATATACATGGGAAATATTTTACAGGTAAAAAACCCACCACACAAAGTCAAGACAATTGTATTACAGTAACAAAAATGGTTACATAAAATATACAGTCTTCTCTGATCAGCTCATAGCAGCACTTCCTAGAACTCTCTAATTGTTACAATGTTTTCTCTAACATACAGTTCGAACAAACTCTTCTCATGCAATATTGTACTCAACTTACTTAAGTCATACGTTGCATTCAATTCTATCAACCAAGCGCCAACCATCAGGTTCATGAATCTGTCATCCAATCACGCAACCGATCTGCCCATGTCGATATTCCTGCATCGAGCCATTCAGGCATTAACTTCTTTACCCAAATCGGGTTCTGTCCGCCACCCTGAGTCGACTTGCAATAACTGTTGTTATAACTTTGGCCTTTAGCCAATTATCGCACTAACACTGAGCCACGTGTCCTTCCTGCATTCTCCGTTGCTCATGACTTTCTAGTCCAACCGGTCAAGCTCGATTGACTGAGCTCTTACTGCGCTACCATAGCCCTATTGAGTTTGACTCGTGGTATGGCGGTGAGCTCGATCGAGCTCACCCCAAGTCATCACTGAGCTCTGCCCTTCTCTCTACTGCGCTACCACAGCACTGACAAGGTCTAACCATGGTATGGCAGTAGCCGTCTTGGAAGACCGCTGGCGGTCTTACGGCGCTACCACGGAGGCCGCTAGGCCACCCCGCAGTAAGGCAGTAACCGTCAGCCTTGCCGCTGACGATCTTACCACGTCCACTGCAGTCAGTCACTTAACTGTCCGTGGTGTGGCGGTAATCGTCAGACCCAACCACAGGCAGTCTCACTGCAACCACCATGGTGAGTGGACCCACCGCCTGCGGTATGGTGGTAACCGTCAAGACCATCGCTGGCGGTAATCGCCAAGACTGTCACTATGGTATCGCCAAAGCCAGTCATACCCACCATGATAAAGCGATAAAGGAAGAAATAAAACATTTTTCGCCAAGTCATGAAAGCTGGGGTTTCAAGCTGGAAGTTGAGACACATTTTCTCAACAAGATCCCACTTGGCGAACACTTCTAGCTTCCCCCATGGCTTCGAAAAAATTACTGTCTGTCATAGGCTCCAAGGCCCATCGATTCTGCACATCATCTGAACTTGTCTGTGCTAACCGGTTTTGTTAAGGCGTCTGCAACATTCTTCAAGGTTTCCACCTTTTCCAGACTGACCTTTCCATCTTCAACTATATCCCTCATGAAGTGATACTGCACATCAATGTGTTTGGTTCTTGCATGAAAGGTCAGATTCTTTGCCAAACAAATGACACTCTGACTGTCACAACAAATTGAAATCTGCCCAGCATTAAATCCAATGTCTGAACATAAACGCCTCAACCAAACAGCTTCCTTACAGGCATGAGTTGAAGCCATGTACTCTGCCTCTGTCATGGATAAAGGAACTACAGCTTGTCGCTTGCTCTTCCAACTGATTTCTCCACCATTAAGCATGAAAGTGTATCCACTGGTGGATCGCCTGCTATCAATGTCCCCTGCCCAATCTGAATCAACATACCCATGAATGCTGAGAGCCCTCTGTGATGCAACCAAACTGCCATGGTAACACAGGGCGTAGTCTGAAATCCCCTTCAAATACCTAAATACTCTCTTCACAGCATCCCAATGTGATATTCCCGGATTTGCCATAAATCGGCTTAAAACTCCCACTGCTTGGGCAATGTCTGGTCTTGTGCAGACCATAGCATACATCAAACTGCTAACAACACTTGCATAAGACACACTAGTCATGTCCTCCATCTCAGTAGCAGACTTTGGACAGTCTTCAACAAACAGCTTAGTTCCATGCATGATTGGAACAATAAGCTGCTTGCAATCATCCATGCTAAATCTCTCCAGAACTGTTTTCACATACTTACTCTAGCTGACCCAAAACTTTTTGTTTGTTCTGTCCTTGGTTATCTCCATTCCAAGAATGTACCTTGCTGCACCAAGATCTTTCATTTCGAACTTTGAAAACAATTGATATTTAAGATCAGAAATCATAGTTTTGCTATTTCCAATGAATAACATATCATCCACATACAGGGTAATAACAAGCACATGAACATTCTCAGATTTATAATAAATGCAATGATCAGATTTTGATCTCACAAATCCAATTGACAACACAAACATGTCAAATTTCTGGTTACCACATTTGAGGAGATTGCTTTAAACCATAGAGAGATTTATTTAACTTACATACCATATTTTGTTTACCTCTTTCAACAAAATGCTCACGCTGGGACATGTAGATTTCTTCTTCTAGCTCACCATGGAGAAACACTGTCTTCACATCCATCTGTTCAATTTCAAAATCATACACAGCTGCCAATGACAATAAAAATTTGATGGATGTCAACTTTGCTACATGGAAAAAATCTCTCCATAATCAATTCCCTCAATTTGAGAAAAACCCTTTGCAACCAACTTTGCCTTATACTTCTGAACATTACCATCAAGGCCTGCTTTCTTTTTGAATATCCACTTACAGCCAATAGGTTTTCGCCTTTTAGGCAGTGGTACTAAATCCCAGGTTTCATTCTTTTTCAATAAATCCATCTCTTTATTCATGGCTTCCAACCAAGAATTCGAATCAGTCATGTTGATTGCTTCTTTTACAATCCTAGGCTCATTAGTGCTAGTAATTAAGGCATAGGCACAATTCAAATTTAACATAGAAAAATCATACCTTTCAGGTTGCCTTTTTTCTCGTGTAGATCTTCTTACAGGCTAAGGTTGTGGTTCTTCATCATCAGAACTTCTAGAGCTGCTTGAGCTCTCCTCAGTCTTAGGTACACCATGCAACTCTTCCCTTTCTGGAGTTTGGGGAATCTCAATTGCATCCTTCTTCTTGTCACTCTGATATGTCTCAAGCTATTGATCACTTACTAAAGGTTTCAACTCATGAAATATCATGTTTCTGCTGTACAAAACCTTCTCAGTAACCGGGTTCCAAAATTTGTATCCCTTCACACCAACTCCATAGCTGATGAGAATACACTTGACAACCTTGTTATCCAATTTTGATATCTTTTCATTTGGCACATAAACATATGCCTCACAGCCAAACACACGGACATGCCTCAAAGAGGGCTTCTTACCAGACCATGCTTCCAAAGGCATTTTATCTGTTAGAGTAAAGGTTTTAACATAATTATGTTGATTAAGTTACCTTTATTCCCTTTTTAAGATTTCACTTTAGTTTGCATAAAGTGACATTTAATAATTATATTAATTATTAAATATTTTACTATTAAGGTTTCTATTAGGGTTTCTTTTAGGGTTGTCATGATCTCCTTCTTAAGGATTGATCCATTATATATTTCATAATTCCTTTTTTGTTCTGATAAGATAATTTCTCTATTTTTCAAAGCTTCAAACCCTTGTTTGTTTTCTCTATCCATTCTCTTCCTTCTGACATGTATCCCTTTGTATGCATGTGTTCTTGGAGTCTGAAGTTGGTTTCGACAACTTCTACATGGTATCAGAGCTTTCTTGCTGCATACTTGTTCTTGTTTGAAGAATTTGGAGCTACAAGGGTTTGTTGCAAGCCATTTTTTATTGGAGCCGTCATTATTTTTGCTTCAAAAATCTAGTTTTCGCTTATTTGCAAGAAAAACGATTTTTGGGTTTTGTAGCCAGCGTCGAAATCCGAACTGAGTATCTTTTAGATTTTGCATATCTTGCACAGATCCGGAGAAAATCGCAGTCCAAAAAGCGTTAGACGTCATTTTTCTCCTAGCTGAAGGTCATTATTTTTAATTTTTTAATCTTCTGCTTGTTCGATCAAAAAATAATTTCTGGGTTTTGTTTCTAGCATCAAAATATTTCTGGGTTTTTATTTTTGTCTACAAATAGTGAGTAGATCTTCCAAAAATCAAATTAGAAATAGATGTTTTTGCCAGAAAACCCGTTTCCTCCAAGCTAAATTCAGTTTTGAAAAATTCATAACTTTTGGCCATGGTGTTCGTTTTTGGCAAATGAGATATTGACGGAAAGCTAGTTTTGAGTACTTCATAGTGGTGTAGGCTATTTTTTCAGATTTTGTCATCTACGCAAATTTGAAGTTATTTTCCATCATGGAGGCAGATGTGAACATTCATCAGTGCATGCACTATTTTCTTTTTTGTATGCATTAGATTTCCCTCCAGGTATATTTTATCAGTTTTTTGTGTTTTCACACTCTGGTGAATTGCCTGGACATGTTTGCTCTTGAGAACTTCTCGTTTGCATGGGATGCTTCGTTTTTGATTGTTCTTCATGTATTTTCAGTTTTTGTTTTTTGTGGGCATTTTGAGCATCATTTGTAAGCAATCTTTTATGTAAACGCACTAAGATAAAATGCCACACTATTGTACATGTATTTTGGGGATTTTGCACATAAGGTTGTGCCATACTTTGTACTCACACTATATTATAAAGTGCCATGGGGAGTTGTGTAGTGCCTTTGTTTTTCCATCACACCTTTGTCTGGTGAGTGTCCATCCACGACGACAGTGGATCCATATCATTCTAGCCTGATGCATGTGTGCTTGTTTTGCACACCACTTTTTTAGTTGCAAGTGTTTTTTTGTGCACTTTTAGATGTTGTATCTTCTTCTTCATGCACTACAGAGTGCTACACACCATTTTAGTGGATCTGTTAGGCTCTCCCAGTTCAGCATTATGGGGGGTATTATACTATTTGTGCTAATGCTTCCTTGGTTTCGTCTTGGAAGGAATCTTATATTCTTAGTTGATCAGTATTTTTTAGACTATTGGTACTTGTGCCATTTGTATCTTCGTTCCAGGTGTTTGTCTTTGTTGTCATCTGATTCAAGTAGTGTCATTTGGGGCACTCATGCAGATTGTTGTCATCTTGATCTTGTGCCATTTGTATCTTCGTTTCAGGTGTTTGCCTTTGTTTTCCATCTGATTCGAGTAGTGTCGTTTGGGGCACTCATGCAGATTGTTGTCTTGTTGATCCTGATCATCTTATCTTCAATGGAGGTTTTTCAGCACCATAGCAGTCATCTTTCGATAGTTGTTTGCAACTTCTTCTGCTTCAGTGATGTTCTTCATGGCTTTCTGCATCTCTTTTTGGAGTAGAGTTTTTCCCATGAGGTTTTCTCTATTTCTCCTCTTTACAGAGATTTGGTTGTATTTGGGTACCTGATTTGGCCTAGTTGCTGGGACCCATATTTACCTTCTTGCATTGTAGTTACCTTTGCTTTCTTGCATTTGTTTGTAGCTGCACTCTTGCTCATCTTAAGGGGGGGTGTTAGAGTAAAGGTTTTAACTTAATTATGTTGATTAAGTTACTTTTATTGCCTTCTTAAGATTTCACTTTAGTTTGCATAAAGTGACATTTAATAATTATATTAATTATTAAATGTTTTCCTATTAGGGTTTCTATTAGGGTTTCTTTTAGGGTTTGCATGATCTCCTTCTTAAGGATTGATCCATTGTATATTTCATAATTCTTTTTTTGTTCTGATAAGATAATTTCTTCATTTTTCAGAGCTTCAAACCTTTGTTTGTTTTCTCCATCCATTCTCTTCCTTGTGATAGGTATCCATTTGCATGCAGGTGTTCTTGGAGTCTGAAGTTGGTTTTGACAACTTCTACATTATCAACAAAAGCAGAGCAAGGAGATCTATCTATTAGATAACATGCTATAGCCATAGGCTCAACCCATAACTTCTGCTCTAGACCAGCACCACTCAGCATACTCCTTGCCTTTTCCATCAATGTCTTGTTCAGCCTTTCAACAACTCGATTTTGCTGTGAAGTGTAAGGCGTTGTCTTATGCCTTTTAATTCCATGATCAGTTCAATACCTTTCAAAATCTGCAGAACAAAATTCACCACCATTGTCTGTCCTCAAACATTTAATTTTTCTTATAGTCTGATTCTCTACCAAAGATTTAAATTCTTTAAACTAACTGAACACTTTTGATTTACTTTTAAGAAAGTATACAAATGCCCTTCTCGAACAGTCATCAATAAAAAAAACATAATATCTAGACTTCGATAATGAAAGAACATTAACTAGACTAAACACATTTGAATGAACATAATCCAGTATACCAGAAGATTTATGAGGACTAGAATAGAATGAAACATGGTGCTGCTTTCCATAGATACAATGTTCATAAAAATCGAACTCAAGATTACAATCATCAAACCCTTCTGCAAGGTTTTTATTCTTCAAGGTTTTTAAACCTTTCTCACCAATGCGACCAAGTCTATGATGCCATAGCATAATTTTCTCAGCTAGGAGTTTTACCTCCATAGCATTTGCAGCCAGAGAAGTGTCTTCATTTTTCTCTATAGGTGCAACATTGCATGACTTTACAGAGGCACTATTACAAAGAACAAGATGTGCATCCAACTTGTATAAAGTGCCAGTACGAACACCCTTAGCCAACACCATTGCACCTCTAGCCATTTTACATCTCTTACTTGAAAAATAAACTTCTACACCAACATCATTTAACTTCTTGACATAAAGAAGATTTTGAGCCAGACCTAGTATGTGAAGTACGCCACCAATACCTTTGACTCTCTCATTAGGAAATTGAATTGTGACTCTTCCTCTGCCAACTATCTCTAACATTGAATCACTTGCCAAGTACATTTTTCCACCATCATACTTCTTGTATTTAAAGAACTATTTTCTATTAGATGTCATGTGAAAGGACGCACCTGAGTCAACCAACCAGACATCATCTGATGCCTGAGTTGTCAAGGCTACTGCAATGAAGGCATCTGCATCACTATGAGAAGATTCATTGTCAGAGGCATTCTGTTTCTTCTTCTCATTGTAGTCCTTCCTGATATGACCAGGTTTCCCACAGTTCCAGCATCTCACCTTGAACTTTTTACCAGGAGACTTCGATCTCCCTGCAGATTTGGATTTCGACTTCTTGTCTTTCTTCTTGCCTTTCTCCTTTGGTCTACCTCAAACAATAAGAGCCTCTTTAGTCATCTCAAAAGACTTCCTTCGCATTTCTTCAGAAAAGAGCGAAGCAACCACGCCATCTATCTTGAAAGCAGTGGTTCTGCATCCAATAGCCATCACCAGATGATCCCAACTGTCAGGTAATGAACACAACAAGAGCATGCAACAATCCTCCTCCTCAGTCTTTACACCTATAGACACTAGCTGAGTGACACTCATGTTAAATGAGTTCACATGGTCTACAACAAATGCACCTCCATCCATCTTCAAGGAGTACAACTTCTTCCTTAGGAATAACTTATTTACCAGAGACTTTCCTTGATAAATGTCACCAAGCTTGTTCCACAATGAAGCTGCAGACTGCTCCTCATGAAAGTTCAAAAGAATAGAATCGTCCAGACTCAATCTTATCAGACCTCTTGCCTTTCTATCAGCAAGATCCCAAGCCTCTTGAGTCGTAGTTTGTGGCTTAGAACCAGACACTGCAATTTAGAGGTCTCTATCCACTAGCAAGTCTTCCATTTTGAGTTTCCACAACTCAAAGTTGTTGCCATTAAAATTTTCAATATCTACTCTACAAGATGTACTCGCCATCTCAAACAAAAACAAGTTTTAACAATGTAAGACTCCCACTGAAACAGTATTAGCATAAAAAACTGAGCTTTCTCTCAAGGATAACACAACAGGCCAGACTTTGATACCACTTGAAGGGAAAAACAAGCATGATCTAATGACCCAATAGTGCGGACTACATTCCCTTAACACTAATACAATAGAGGAGAAGAGCATAAACAGTTTCTAATAGCTTTCTAAAACTACTTGAGATGAATACAACCAGTAAAATAGATAATAGAAATAAGCATTCACAGTTGACACAAGATATATGTGAGAAAACCTTTACAAGTAAAAAAATCACCACACAAAGTCAAGACAATTGTATTATAGTAACATAAATGGTTACATACAATATACAGTCTTCTTTGATTAGCTCACAGTAGCACTTCCCAGAACTCTCTAACTGTTACAATGTTTTCTCTAACATACAGTTCGAACAAACTCTTTTCATGCAATATTGTACTCGACTTACTTAAGTCATACATTGCATTCAATTCTATCAACCAAGCGTCGACCATCAGGTTCATGAATCTGTCCTCCAATCACGCAACTGATCTTCCCATGTCGATATTCCTACATCGAGCCACTCAGGCATTAACTTCTTTACCCAAATCAGGTCCTGTCCACCACCCTGCGTCGACCTGCAATAACTGTTTTTATGACTTTGGCCTTTAGCCAATTATCACACTGACATTGAGCCACGTGTCCTTCTTGCATTCATTGTCGCTCATGACTTTCTGGTCCAACCGGTCAAGCTCGACTGACCGAGTTCTTACCGTACTACCACAGCCCTGCCGAGTTCAACTCACGGTATGGCGGTGAGCTCGACCGAGCTCACCCCAAGTCATCACCGAGCTCTGCCCTTCTCTCTACCGCTCTACCGCAACACTGACAAGGTCTAACCATGGTATGGAGGTAGCCATCTTGGCAGACCGCAGGCGAAATTACCGTGCTACCGCGGAGGCCGCTAGGCCACCTCGTGGTAGGGGTGGTAACCGTCAGCCTTGCCGCTGGCGATCTTACCATGGCCACCACGGTCAGTCACTTAATTGTCTGTGGTACGGCAGTAACCTCCAGTTACAACTGCAAGCGGTCTCAGCACGACCACCACGGTGAGTGGACCCAATGCCTGCGGTATGGCGGTAACTACCAAGACCACCGTTGGCAGTCTCACCATGTTACTGCGGTGAGTGAACTCACTGCGTGTGGTAAGATGGTAACCACCAAGATGGTCACCGCGGTACCACCAAATCCAGTCATAGCCGCCGCGATAAAGCGATAAAGGCATAAATGAAATATTTTTTTCCAAGTCATGAAAGCTGGGGCTTCAAGCTGGAAGTTGAGACACATTTTCTCAACACACCAAAAGTATTTAAAACAACATAGAATCTCATCTGATTAAAACATAGAGAAACAAGAGTAGAATGATAAACCTACCTCCAATCCAAGCTTAGGGAAATATTAGTTGAGGATCCACACAACTCCTCTTCTTCCAAGCTTTTTCTTCAATCTCCTCCACCCCCCCAAAATTCAACCAAAAATCAAGAATGCCAAAAGAATTTCCCTAACCCTTATTTTTGAGTTTTTTTTATAGGAACTCAAGCTTGAATTCCTTTGAATAGGGAGCTGACATTTGTCAATCTCCCATTCACTCTCCCGGGCGCACTCACCCATGTGTTCTCACACATGTGTGAGATCTTGGGATCCTTCCAAGGCAATTTGGAAAAGTGGGAATGGAAAGAGACTAGTCCCATCCCACTTCCCAAAACCTTATTTTCGTCAAAGTTCTTAAAGGCCTAAAAAAGAGTCCCCAATCTTGAGATTGACCCAAGATTTTGAGCTAAAAAGGTACCTAACCCATAGGTATCTTTCCGAGGGACCTTCAACCCATAAAAGCACAAAAAATATCACTTTTCAATCCCCAAAAAGTGTCTAAAAGTTCATATCCAAGTTTGTCCACTTGGATGGACAACTCACCTCCTAGACGGAATGACATGGCAATAAAAATTAGTTTAATAACAGTCACACTTTACATCACAAATAAAATACATCGTAGAACGAAACTATAGTCTTTCGAAATGGACTACAATTTGGTTTCACTGGCTAAATTACTTAGGGTTCCCAAGGGTCACCTCCAATTTCCATTGACCATGGAAAGTGTACTTGCACACTTGATGCAAATGTTAATTCATCCAAGTAAATCATATTCATATAAAAATCAAACTATTGCATTCAAATAGGTTTCATAATTTATATAGCATAAAGATCCAATAACCGATTTGAAAAATCACTAGCCACCTATCTTATCCCATTTTCATTAGCCATAAGTTTCATACTCATCTAATTGCAACATGATTGGTTCACATCACTTGTTTCATTCATCCATTATTAAGTTTCTAGATTCAATTTAAACAAACTCAATAACCATCATAAATTAGATCAATCATCATATGAACTTAAACATTTAAATATCACGTCATTCAATGGTACCAATAGGCATAAACAATAACCAATCTCAAAACAATCCAAGTACTAGATGTAGCATAGGGGTGGGCCTCACACAATGTTTAAAAGATACAATGGAATTTAAATTACTCTATATATCCATAGAAATGCAGGTTCTACCTTCTATGTACACCATCAATTGGTTGTAACATTTACATATAAGACCTCTTCAAAGAAAAATGATATTAAAGTTGTACACAATTATATTGAATATAAAGTGTATAGTATTAGAAAACAATATAGTGATGGCAAGTATCATGTGATAACTAGATAATAGGTATTGTGACATGCTAAAAGTATTGGTAAAGTAAATTAAATTTTAGTGTGTGAGTAGGTATACTATGAAAGGTTTGCAGAGGTAGGAATCAAGACAATGATAACAACTATCTAGTGGCAAGGAGAGAAGAATCCATTAGAAGTATTACCTAGTCGTCATGCAAATCATTTTCATAATATAAGAAAACAATGGCTCAAATGCTTCGATGTAGCTGCATGACTACCAGTACGTATAAACCTATGCCATTAATATTATTTAACTAGCATTTGCACCTTTGTGCAATGGGTATGCTGAAGAGGTGTGGAATGTCATTTAGGAAAACAAATGGTGTATTTTTTCATAAATTTGTGTAGTACATGAGGTCAATTGGCAGACCATTTAAAAAATGGTTTTTTGTGCAACAAGCATCTTAATGTAGAAACAAAAAAATTAAAACATAACCTCTAAATTGGTATGATAATCAACTTCCATTACCAACAAGCTCATATTATGTTTACAATAGGGAGAAACAAAGAGATAGGGATAGAGAGAGGGAGGTAAGGAGATAGAGATAGGGATAAAGACAAAGAGGAAGATAGATATAGAGATGAAGATGGAGATGGAGATGGAGATGGAGATGGAGATGTTACCTAATGATCACCTTGAAGTCTTGTTCATTTTTCTTTAGTTATCCGTCCTTCCCCTTCTTTTTAAGGCCATGTTTGCATCGTAATCCTTCATTTTTCTCTTCTTGATAATGCATCATTGAGTGTTATATAGAGATAAAGAGATAGAGAGACAGGGGCAGAGAAAGATATGGATATAAAGAGATGGAGAGAGGAGGGAGAGGGAGATATAGAGTGAGAAATAGAGAGATACACATACAGAGTAGGAGAGATTGATTGAATAAGAGATATGTGGAGAGGGAGGGAGGGGTAGATAATTCAATATATATATAGAGAGAGGGAGTGATATAGATAGAGGGAGATATAGAAAGACAGAGAGGGAAAGGGAGACAAATAGAGATGTAGAGGGAGATATAATGGTAGAGAGAGATAGAAAGATAGAGGTAGAGGGGGAGATAAAGATAGAGAGAGGGAGAGATATATGGGTAGAGATAGATAGATAGATAATGAGATAGTGATAGAGGGAGAGATAGAAGAAGAAATATGGAGAGATAGAGATAAAGAGGCAAAGAGATATAGATATAGATGTCTAGGAAGAGGGAGAGGGAAAGAGAGAGATGGATAGAGAGGAGACATGTCCAAAAATAGATTGGGAGAGAGGAAGATAGAGGTAGAGATGAAGAGAGGGAAATATAGATAGGAGAGGGAGAGAGAGAGATAGATTGGAAGATAGAGAGAGATATATAGATATATGGGAAGATAAAGGGAGAGAGTGGTAGAGATAGAGAGATAGATAAGGGGACAAGGAGGGAGTGAGGGAGAAATATAGAGGGGGAAAGAAATAGGGAAGATAGAGAGAGGGGGAGAGAAAGAGAGAGATAGAGATAAATGAGAAGAGAAAGATAGATATAAAGATATATGGGAAGAGAAAGAGAGAGAGGTAAAGATAGAGAGATAGATAAGGGGGATAGAGAAGGAATGATGGAGGGTGAATTGGGGAGAGATAGAGAGAGGGAGGGAGAGAAAAGAAGAGAGATAGAGAAAAGAGAGAAAAGAGGGGGGAGAGGGGGAGAGAAATAGAGGAAAATAGAGAGAGGGAGGGAGATAAAGAGGATATATAAGTAGATAGATATAGAAAGAGGGATTGATAGGTAGAGATAGAGAGAGAGGGGGATATGGAAGGAGAGAGGAAGAGGGTACATGAACATATGTTCCCTTGTTTGATATGGGCTTGCATTGAAAAACTATCATTTGAAATATCAAGTATAACTCTCAATGAGTTCTCAAATAGGTCTTGCGTGATACCCTCCAAAGCATTCAAAGAATAAATCTCCAATTTTACATCTAATTCATAATTAAATCTCTCCCTAAGCTCTTTTTTCTTATCCAGGATATACACACTTGCATGCCCATGAATTTAGTTGTTGTAATTATCTATTGGTACAATTTGACTGAAGAAGAAGAGACCAGATGCATACTAACTTTCAAATTGGCATCCAAGGATATCCATCTATTTGAATTAAATGGAAAAATGAGTTACTTGGACAATTAGATAGAAAATACCTTACTACACTTGGTAATTCATGAGTCAAAAGAAGAACAAGTGTAAAATCAACCCCTAAAACTAACTTATACTAATGACAATCCAATTCAAAATAGGAGGAGATTCACATTATAGACAAGCAATTGTCACTAGATAAGTGTTCCTCACATAGAACATCATCCTTTGATTTTGAAAAATTATGAATTCTCAATACAAATTTGATATTTAAAATGAAAGAAAAAATCAAAAGCAAAAATTTTAATTATAATGGAACCATGATTTTCTGCCCAATATGAGAACCATGTTTTTCTACCCAATATGACTTATTAGGCTTTTGGTTTGCTTGAACACAATCCATGGAAGGATGCTAATTTCCACTTGAGGCCTTCGTGCGTGCAAAACTTTCTCCAAAATTTCACATTACACATCACCGAGCTTTGGGAGGTTGAGGGTATGCAACACAAAATGCAAATGTGGTTGGTTTTTCAGCATCCTGTCTTTTCTTGCCATTCGATATGAGTTTTATGGGACTTTGAGGTACTCAGTGATGATGAAATATCACTACACAACAATGATCGGGCTTTTGAGATGGACAAGGACATGGAAATCTTGTCCTTGAATGGCCATTGACTCTATGAGTGCAAATAATAGAAATCCTTACAAAACAAACTGAACATAAATATTCACCATTTCCACTTAGCAGTCATTGAGCTTTTAGGCCAAGGGTACAATAGTATTAAAGTTCCCGCACTAGATCTCTACTATGGAAATCGAAGAGGAATCATCACTACTTCCACTTAAAAGATTTCTCAGGCTTGAATGTTTGATGATTACGCCATTTTTCAGATGGTATGTCCATGGAAGTCCATGAGCATGAATCTAGGGTGAAATATTTCCTTTAGAGGCTCTGGATTTCACCATTGCAACATGATTTGATTTCCTTTCTAGCCAATCAAAATCCTTATGAAATCAGTAGTGCAAGTCATTGAATGATTGTTAAACAATAACTGACAAATGAAAACTGATGAAAAAATGAGATGGATGCGATTGTCTTGCATCCCTTCTCGTGGGTTGCATGTCATTGATGAGAAAAAGGAGGTTGTTCACTTCACATAAGGAACATATTCAACATAACGAGCAAGGAGGGGAAGAATATCAACACATGAAACAATTCCCGGACATGATTTTTCTACTAAATATTTGGCTTCGTCAATTATTTCGAATCCTCTCAAACTTAGATTTGGAAATGCCACCATCTCTGCATTCTGTGATTGTGTAGAATTCAGTAACACCAACCCATCACAACCCTATAGTTATAGTTATAGCGGGTTTAGTTTAAATTTCAAGTGCATTTGCATGGAAGAAGTGTGTGTGGATATTTGTAAACTGTGTTCAGCCCATACATTCATAGAATAATATGACATTTACAAGTGACGAGATGATGTAGTTGTAGATATTTGGCCACATCAGAATGGTGGAAGGAGGGAGAAAATGCTATGAATAGTGAAAAGACATGATAAATTCAAAAATGATGGAAAACTGTTAACAGATAAAAGAAAACTGGCAATGACAAGGTAACCTTGATCTCCGCATATTTCTTGCAAGCTACACTTAATTGTATCCCACATCTCTTTTGGTCAATATTTGTATGGATGGATGAGATCAGTCTCATCATCTCCCAACCCTTTTTCTCTTGTTGATGGCATAAATTAGGTTGGGTCATTTCAAATTGGATACACCTTCGGTGTAAATAATGTATGCAATAATAATGGTGGGGGTAGATATTTTGGGGTAGATGTATAAATCATGCTTGGTGTGTGTCCAGAGGGTTCATTTATGAAGGCATGGCATGCCACGCTTGGTGTCAGTTTAGTGGGCTCATTTTTTAAGGCATGGCATGCCACGCTTGGTGTTAATTTAGTGGGCTCATTTATGAATGCATGACATGCCATGCTTGGTGGAAGGCATAGTGTGCCACACTTGGTTTATGTTTAGAGGGATCATTTATGAAGGCATGGGTGCCATGATAGGAGGGATCTGGACCTGCCTCCGTTCACAAAAAAAATTGCAGTCATTGGATTTTCCTGGGGTGCCAGATACACAAAATGATATGTTTTATTCAATATTGATTGCAAAAGGGTGGGGATTGAACCCTAGAAGTGGAAATGGACAATATGAAGAGTTTTTATTTTTGTCACATTCTTTGTTAAGTAAAATTATCGAGGTTATTCAATGTATGAAAGGTGTTTCAATCGGATGAAGGGAAATTTTATTCGAATTGCAGAGGGTAATGTTCTACGAAAGACCCACATATCATGAATGGATGGATAGAGAGGTTGGAGACTATAGGTAAAGCATCAACATTCAAGATTTTGAAATGGTTAATGTTGTGGCTATCAAGGTTGAAGGAGATGTGGTTTCACTAATATTTGTATTGGAAAAAGAGAGAAGATCTAAAAGTGATCTGTGTATTGTTTTGGAGGATAAATATTCACTCTTTCCACATGCAGTGGGAGTAAGCACAACAAAGGAGGATAAATGAAAAAATATGTAATAGATGATGGTATTCAAGAATTTAAAAAAGGGTGGAAGTGGATGTAGCATGAAGCTCCCTAAGGAGATGCCACCTGAAACATTTATCTAAGTATTCTACGCGACCATGACACCATCACATTCATGGACCAAGAACTTATGTTGCCCAATAACTTCAAAGTCCAAAGTTTATGTAACTGCCAAAATGGCACATGAATGCTAACTTGGTTCCGGTGAGGCTTTTCAAGAGAGATGGGAGGCTAAATTTCCTTGGAAAGTTGTAATGTTTAAAAAATAAATGTGGAAGATCTGAAATCGAAGGAGGTAAAGGGTGAACAGTCTGCTATATCAACAAATAAGTTTAATCTTCTTCGATAAGAGTGTGAAGGGTAGACCAAAGAAAGTGCACAACCAAACCAATCGAGGAAGATGTGTACACCAAACAATACATATGCTGTTACTATGAAAGGATAGGTAATCTATTTTTAATTTCAAATATTTTAAGTGATAATTCTGAATTGGTTTTGTCCACATAGATAAATGATCTATCCCACGCATTTTTTAGCACCCTTCATTGGAATAAATATCTGTCGGATAATCCTATTGATGTGAACGAATCCTTTTCTTGGATTATTTCATATTTTTTAAGTTTAATTTTTGTTTAGCATTAACAAAAAGATTATTAAAATAGTGGTTTCAATGTGTTTTTTTACCAGTTTTAAAGTTGCACATGAAGTGCGGGTTTAAATGGATGTTAAAGAAAATATAAAAATAAATAAATTCTTTAATACTATATCTCTTCTTTTTCTAGCTTCGTATTACTATTTATTTTAGCGGCTATGAACTTAAAAAAAAAAATATCCCTTATTGTTTTCCAAAAAATTTTTCGAAATAATTTTGGATTGAATGAGGAGAAGGAAAAAAAATAAAATAAAAAATCAGGTTGATTTTTCAAATATGAGTGGTATCATAGGTATATTTATTTTATTAAATAATGTATGTTGCAAATATAATAGTTTCCCCGATCTCAAAATATAAATATCTTATCACCCTCTTTTATTGTAGTGGATCAATGGTAACATTACTAATATGGTACACAATTTGCAAATCTGAATCCTCTTTTAAGTTCACATAGACTTCAATTAACATCGGTGAGAGGGGGAGAGGGGATGTGAGAGTTCCAAGAGATAGAGGGTGAGAGGGATAGAGTGAGGGAAAGAGAGTTGTCTAGTTAGGGTGGGATGGAGAGATTTGAGAGAGGGAGAGGGGGAGAGGGGGTGTGAGAGTAGTTAAGGTGGGAGGGATAGACTTGAGAGAGGGAGAGGGTGTGCAAGAGATACAAAGGATAGAGGGTGGAAGGGATAGATGAGGGAGAGAATTGAGAGAGAGGGGGTGAGAGGGATATAGGAAGGGATAGACTTGAAAGAGAGGGGGTGTGAGGGATAGAGGGAGGAAGAGACCCGAAAGGGGGAGTTATCCTATACATTAAACCCTCAACCCTATACCTTAAACCCTAAGGATGGAAAACAAGGTAGAGAGTGTAGGAGAGATCTAGAGATGGTTGAGATATCTAATGGGTACGTATTGGTTAAGAGGGAATGTAATGCCCCACCTTGCAAACCTAAAGGAAGTTGCAATTAACGTCTTAAGTGAAGTAATTTTTTTTATAAAGTGCATTTAACATACACATTCACTTACTAGTTAACAACAACCTCTAAGGCTACAAGGTTAGGATTACTTAAACCCACACATACATATTACATAAACCATAACATTATGAACTTTATGAAATAAACATCATACATCATAAGAATACCACATAACATAATAAGATAATCAACCAAGATACAATCTCATAAACATTATCTTAAACCAATAGTTACATCACTCATCCCCAGAATGAGGCAATAGTACAAATGTATTACAACTACATAATCTCACCTCATAAACATAAGAGGGATAAAATTACTTATACAATCTGAAATATTACAATGCAAGGAATTACAACAAGAACCACGAGCTGTCCATCTAGATGTCTCGCCACCAAGTACTGAAGATCGATGGGGACCCAACGGTTTTGGTGCATGTTCCACCCTACCAATGTGGTACCCGAAGGACCACTCCCCATGCTAGGAGATAGTAACAAAGTAACATGGGCAAAGATCTACAACCACTAACCAAAGGCAAACTCATACTGACTCAAACTGACATAACCAAATGAATGCCATAATAAGTACAAATCCAATTCAACTCAAATACCACATAAGTACAAATCAAGTACAACTCAAACATCACTGACATAGGTCACATTGCTTCCAGACATCATAATAAATCAAGTATGTTCAGAGAACCATACACATAAAACAATTAACAACAGTTGTCATAGATAGAGTGTCATCGCAAGGTTTGTCATGAGATCTCCTCTAAGCATTCTTCATAGGCTCCGGCACAAGTAATCCTGGTGGCCTCAACCAAATTCCGGCACTCATACTCACTCATGCGGAATCAACTATCTCTCATAAGGACAAGATAGTTGATCTTGCCATTCCAGGCCTTCTCACTCATCCCAAGTCTAAATGATCCCTTGTGTCTATGAGTGAGGATTAAATTATCTTGATTAGTGTGAATGCATCTTAATCATCTAAGTACATTACTTTAATTATCACTTGTTTAAATCACTTCTGAAGGTTATCCAATTTACCTCTTTGGGCTCTGGCGCCTAACAAAAGCCACTCTTCTATTCGACAACACACACCCAAACAATCCACCAAGGGAAGCAGAAGTGCATACCCACTAGGCATCATAATCCACTCCAACACAAGGAGAATACAAATAATAGAACTCACTCCAAACATCTTGGAGGCAACAAACACATAGTTCACTCCTTTCACAGGAGGCAACAAGATGAAACCACATAACAAGGTCACTCCATACAAGGAGACACGGATCCAATAATCCGCTCCTAAACCAAGGAGGTGCAACCATCTCTGTTCGTAAAAATTGGGTAAAACTGAAAAGACGCCATGCACTACCCAAGGGAAAACAACTGGATGGCATAAAGATTCAACAACCCTTATCCTCTAAGTTCTTCTGGAAGACTTATAATTTAGGACTAACACTAAATCCCAAAACCAACAATGCAACTTGACGACATAGCAACCAAAGCATTCAAGTCATTAATCAAATATAATATTTGGATTTCCTAAATCCATACTCATTCAATAGGTAGTGTTGACAAAGTCAAAAACATGATAACTAGATCATCTAAAATAATCATAACCCCTATTTCTTTTATCATTACTGAAAATCTAAAACAATTAAACTTCCCTTTACTGAATACAGAGAATTAAATCCTTTAAGATAATCATGAGGAAGATACTACTTTTGGATATACTAAATCCATATCTCTTTCATAATCCAATCACGATGATTCAATTAATCTAAATAGAAATTAATAAATAACATAATTGATTGCCTCATCAATAAAATAACTTCTTAATTTACTTTTAAATTGATACAAATCCATGCAAGTAAACTCTTTCCATTTCCTAACCAAATATTACATCTCATTCAATTTTCTATTTAAAACATTCAGTCACTTTAATATAATAACATATTGTTTCTCTAACCATTTTCCATATACACTAATCAATCCACTTTTAAATCTCTATTCAATAATATATTGCATGCATCTCATTAAAATAAAATACGATAATGAATTTTACACTTAATATATAAATATATGCTCCATATTATATAGACACCAAATATATATATTAATAAATTTAATTACATATATTCTTTAATATTCCATTCACAATGACTAGATTACTCTATGGAACTAAATAAAACATAATAACTATTTGTCTTTTTCAATATAGTTAGTTCTTAAATTTACTTCTAATGCAACCTAACACTATTGCAAACAATCTTTTCAATTTTCTATCCTATGTCTATGTCTCTTCAACTATCCATTTAAAAACATGCAATTTCATCAATGCATAAAAATATCTTTTGGCTTATCTATTTGACCACGCATTCATATTGTTTCTAATTAAATCTCATTAATTAAAACAACCATTTAAATATAAATATTTCTATAATTCTTCAATATATTTAAATATCTTTTTCCTTATCAATTTTGACCATACATTCAAAACTTATCTTTTAAATTATTCATGCAAAGCTAAATTACACGCACTTAAATAAAACAAGGTAAATACTGATTGAAAATACTTATGGATATATATATACATTTCAATATATTTTCTTCAATCATATTAACAAAATAAATATTTCTTTTTAAATCAAGTAATTACTTCTATTAAAAAATATCTTTCTCTATACATTTTCTACACATATTAATCATTTATTTTAGAACACTAATAATACCCAATTTGCAAACAACAGAATAAAAATAAGATAAAATATTATTTATTCTCTCAAATGGATATATACCTTCAATATATATATACTAAATGTAAATTAATATATTTAAATATATTTAATCACTAACATATCTTTTATTCTTTACAGAATATCAAATTGTTTAATTCAAAAATAAAATATCCCTTATCATCAATTTTCCAAAATGTAAATATATTTTTTCAATTAAATCAAATTAATAATTGGACCTTTTACACATGAATTTAAATTCCACAATTAAATTTTAAATTATGCATTCTTTAAATCAAATATTTAACTCCTTCAATTAAACTTTAACATGCCATTTTAAAATAAACAATAATTTCCCCATATGTTTATAATTTCAATTCCACTAATCTAATATACAAATTTTATTTAAAATAATATAAATAAATATAATACTTTAATAATATAAATTATAATATAAAATATTATTAAATAATATTTTAATATTATAATAATAATACATAAAATATTAATATTTATAAATATCAATTTATTATTATTTTATTTTCAAAACAACCATGGGAAAATAACTTAACAGCAGTCTCATGTTTCAAGCATAACTCAAAAACTACGATCTGGGTATTTGCAATGTTTTTACAAGAATAAGAAAATTTCATAATGCAAAAACCTTTTAAATTTCCTAACAACCCAGTTTGTGAAAGTGAAGTTATAGGTGACGCAACCAGACCATTTTACCATGAAAAATATAACTATACTGCAGATTTTAAAATCCATTTTTTAATAATAAACAGAAGGTTTCATTTTCTAAAAACATTCTAAATGCATTGTTCAATCTCTATGTTTGATTTCAATAACAACAAAATTTATTTCCCCAAATAATTTAAATTCAACTAAGGTTTTCACAATTTTCACTCAAGAATTTTCACAAGCAAAGGCTGTAACTTTGTTTAATTCTTTTCTTCTAATATCAAATTTATTTTCTAAAACAGATTTAACAAACAAATCTTTAATCATTACTATTTTAAAGAAAACAATCAAGAACAATAAAACACAAAGAGGAAAACCTGGTACAAGAAGCTATAGGAAGAGATGAATTTCTGATGCAAGCCTCCTCCAAAGATTTCCTGAATTTTCTTCAATCCTCCAATGAATCCAATCCAAAACCAAACAAATGCAAACAATATTTCCTTCAATCAATTCTACAATCAAACTTTCTTTAAACCCTTATGCAAATTTTCCAAAATTTCTTTCCTGCTGTAAAAATGAATTTTCCTAAAGACTTTTCTGCCTTAAAATTAAAACATGTATTCTTTATAAATCAAAACACCTAATACAACCCTTATTCACATTACATGCAAATTAGATATTTCAATTTCAATTTTTACAACCCTAATTCACATTGCATGCAAATTAGATATTTCAATTTCAATTTCAATTTCAAATTTCAATTTCAATTTCACTTTTGGAAAACCCACTTTCAATTTAAAATGCAATTTCAAATAATAAATTAATTTCCAAAGTTGCAACCAATTTCCCAAATAAACATTTAATTACAATTTCTAATTTAATTTCCACACGTTGGAATTAAATTCCAAAATTAATTCTAATTTTTTTATTTCCTTTCATTCTCTTGCATCACGTTTAATTAATTAATTTAATTATTTAATAACTAAACTCAACCCCCTTGGATCAAATTTAATTAATTAAATAATTTAAATATAATTAATTAATTTAAATATAAACTTTATCCACATTGCATTATTTAAATTAAATAACCATCAACATGATTTAAATGCAATTATTCTAAATATCTATTTCCAAATCAAGAATTCTTCAGAAATAAATAACATTAAAGCAAGACAGACAATGACTCGACACACACAATTGACGACACACTAAGGCTAGGGTGTAGACTTGACACATGCTACCTAGCTACTATCTCCCGTTCAACTTAACTGTTGAATTGACACGCTCAAACCTGTGAAACCAGGTGGAGTCAATGTCATGTACCTGCAATCCTGCAACCAAGTAAACAATATCATACAATATATCCAGTATATAATACACACCGTGAAGAAAGAATTACGGATTCGCAGGGCGCTCGCAAACGAGTGATGCGAAACCGTCCTCTTCACCAATACACTCATCAAAACTGACACTTCCATCATAATCCAGTAATCTTATAATAACATCTCATGTTAACTCTACAACATCATTAATCCATAATGCATGTGAAACAAAATCGGATAACTACATCCCACAATAATATTTGTCACTCAATAGTAACGATCAAAACATCATAACAAAATGTATCCAGAAGCAAAGTAACTACAACCAAACATAACATAAAGCAACTTGAACAAAAAACAAAACGGAGGGGTATTACAGGGAAGGAGGAAAATAGGGAGTGAAAGGTAAAGCCTCAACTATCTATCAACGATCGTAAATTGTGAACTCTAAGTGTTATCAAAGTGGTGAAGAGAGACACAAAGAGAAAGAAAAATTAGTTTTTGTCAATGCAGCTCATTTGGTGATGCAATAGTGAAATTATATCTTACTTTTTTTGTGATCATTTGAAATTATATCTCACACAACAATGCAATGTCAAAAAAAAAAAAGAATAGAAAATGGGTAGCATATTTTAAGGCCATTTAAAAATATTAGTGCACATAAAAACAACAAACCTCTGTAATTTTATTTCACAACAAGGTACTTATTTTCCCACATGAAATATGCATCCTTGGTCCTTGAAATAGAAATCCATCTTACACAAAGATCTCACGACTTCACACCAATTATGGCACAAATTCATGAATCCATATTCTGTCACTATCTTCTTCAAACCATCTCTTTGCCTCCAATGATGGAAATCCCTCGATGAAAAAATGCTCTGCCTCTTTCCCTCAATAACAACTAGGCTATAGAAATTGCACTTCACTTCATTCAAACACTTGGATTACACATCCAAATCATTTTTTTTTCTTTCTTGTGAACAAGACTCCATTCATGGGATACTCCATTGACTTTCCCCCTTTGACTCTTTTTTTTTCCTCTTTAAAACAACAAATTATTTGATGAAAGACAAATAGGACTCCAAAATAACACAAATTCAATTAAATTTTTGAGACTAAAACTCTAACACTTGAAACAAATGCTTTTTCTTGTAATCTTCCACTATGTTTTTATGAGAGCAACAAATAAGGTATTTTTAACATAACTTTCAGATAACAAATCCAATCCATGACCTAGAACCTTTTTTGGATACCCATTTGGCCCTTCTATAGCATATCTTACAGGTAGGTTGGGTTACTTTGGAACATATCCCTAAAAAACTTTTTGCTACGTTGACCCAAGGGCCCAAATTTGCAAACTTGTCTTAAGCAAAATGGCCATAAAACAATCAAAACTCAATGAAATTTGATGAGACAAAAAAAAAAGAAGTAGACTCATAGGTGCATCAATCCCAATTACTGAGACTCAAAAATAAGGCCGCAAATTTCTGTACATCAACCTGCAAACACGTTTTACCAGTCTGAAATACAAAAAAAAACAAAGTTAAAGCATGCAAGGGGTTTCTAAATGATTTTTTTCTTATTCAAACTTCCCCTTTTGCTTGAAAACGATGTACAATGAATTTTTTGAAGCATTTTCATCTTCCCCAATCAAAATAAGCCTTCCATTTTCCCACTTGACTCTTCATGTTCCTAATTTTTGCTTATCGTTGCATTTTACAATATTGGCAAGTTTTAGCATTTTTGCAAATTTTTTTTTTTCCATCTTTTTCCCACCTAGTGACCTATTTGTGAATAAAATAAATTATTTATGACCACTTCATGAAATTTTACAAATATTTACATGCTTTTACACTCGAAAGTTCAATTTTTACAATTTTTCCAATTAGAGGCATCTAGTGAGCAAGGTGCTCCTGCACCATACAACCAACCAACAAATAATTTTCAAGTCCTTTGGAAATGTATTACTATAGATCAGTCTACTTCACACCTGCAAAGAAAAATTTACCTTTACCAACTTTTCTTGGACTGCTTCTCTCTGTTTTCTTGTCTTGTCTTTGTCTCCACCTTGCCTTCAACTTTGTCTTCAACTTTGTCTTCATCTCCGTCTTCACTTGTCTTTTGCAATCTCTCTTCTCTGTTTCTAAGGTTCACAATCATCTTCTCATCTACTCCCATTAGTGGAGTACTCTTTAGGCTGAAAATTCAAGTGCTTCTTCAAACTGATATTAACCTCTCTCACTGCTTCACAAACTCACAACAATAAACTATCCATCTTACCCAACAGTAGATCCTGGAAGATGCACCTACCCACTCTCTCCTCAGCGGTGTAAATCTCTCTGCACCTTCTCCCGAACTTAATCTCTATTGGAGGATAGTCAACATAGACTCTTCCTTTTCTGTAGCCAACACAGTCTCTGGCAACTCCTTCTCTCTTTCTTGTAGCTTTAAGATGGATCAAGCACCTACAACCAAACAATTTAAAAAATCAGCAAACTTTCAACCTAGATCTTCTGGGCTCTGAAACCAAATTGATGCAATACTAAGAGGAAACCAAAATAACATAAATTCAATGAAATTTTCAACACTAATACTCTAACACTTCAAACAAATGGTTTTTCTCATAATCTTCCACTATGTTTTTATGAGAGCAACAAATAAGGTATTTTTGACATAACTTTCAGATAAAAAATCCAATCCACAACCTAAAACATGTTCTGGATGCCCATTTTCCCCTTATATAACATATCTTACATGAAGGTGGGGTTACTTTGGAAGGTAACCTAGAAAGAATTTTTGCTACGCTGACCCAAGGGCCCAAATCTATAAACCCGTCTTAAGTAAAATGGCCATAAAACACTCAAAACCCAATTAAATTTGATGAGACAAAAAAAAAATGAAGTAGACTCATAGGTGCATCAATCCCAATTAATGAGACTCAAAAAGAAGGCCGTACATTTCCGTACATGAACCTGCAAACACATTTTACCAGTCTGAAATACATAAAAAACAAAGTTAAAGCATGCAAAGGGGTTTCTAAATGATTTTTTTCTTATTCAAAATTCCCCTTCTATTTGAAAATAATGTACAATGAATTTTTTGAAGGCTTTTCATCTTCCCCAATCAAAAGAAACCTTCTATTTTCCAACTTGACTCTTCACATTCCTGATTTTTGCTTTTTGTTGCATTTTACAATATTGACAACTTTTAACATTTTTGCAAATTTTGCCTCTTCCATATTTTTCCTACCTAGTGACCTATTTGTGAATTAAAATACATTATTTATGACCACTTCATGACCTTTTACAAAGATTTACATGCTTTCACACTCGAAAGTTCAATTTTTACAAGTTTTCCAATTAGAGGCATCTAGTGAGCAAGGTGCTCCTGTACCATACAACCAACCAACAAATAATTTCCAAGTCCCTTGGAAATGTATTACTTTAGATCAATCTATTTCACACCTGAAGACAAAAATTTACCTTTACCAACTTTTCTTGGACTGCTTCTCTCTTGTTTTCTTGTCTTGTCTTTGTCTCAACCTCGCCTTCAAGTTTGTCTTCATCTCTATCTTCACTTGTCTTTTGTGATCTCTCTTCTCTGTTTCTAAGGTTCACAATCATCTTCTCATCTACTCCCATCAGTGGATTACTCTTCAAGCTGCAAACTCAAGTGTTTTTTCAAACTAATATCCACCTCCCTTACTTCTTCACAAACTCACAACAACAAACTATCCATCTTACCCAACAGTAGATCCTGGAAGATGCACCTACCCAGTCTCTCCTCAATGGTGTAACTCTCTCTGCACCTTCTCTCTAGCTTAATCTTTGTTGGAGGACAGTCAAAATAGACTCTTCCTTGTCTGTAGCCAAAACACTCTCTGGAAACTCCTTCTTTCTTTCCTGCAACTTTAAGATGGATCAAGCACATGCATTCAAACAACTTAACAAACCAACAAACTTTCAACCCAGATCTTTTGGGCTCTGATACCAAACTAATGCAATACTAAGAGGACTCCAAACTAACAAAAATTCAATGAAATTTTCAAGACTAAAACTCTAACACTTCAAACAAATGGTTTTTCTCATAATCTTCCACTATGTTTTTATGAGAGCAACAAATAAGGTATTTTTGACATAACTTTCAGATAAAAATCCAATCCATGACCTAAAACATGTTTTGGATACAAAGTTGGCCCTTCTATAACATATCTTACATGAAGGTGGGGTTACTTTGAAACATATCCCTAGAAAACTTGCTGCTACGTTGACCCAAGGGCTCAAATCTGCAAACCTGTCTTAAGTAAAATGACCATAAAACACTCAAAACTCAATGAAATTCGATGAGACAACAAAAAAATGAAGTAGAATCATAGGTGCATAAATCCTAATGACTAAGACTCAAAAATAAGGCCGTACATTACTGTACATCAACCTACAAACACGTTTTACTAGTTTGAAATACAGAAAAAACAAAGTTAAAGCATGCAAAGGGGTTTCTAAATGATTTTTTTCTTATTCAAACTTCCCCTTTTACTTGAAAATGATGTACAATGCCTTTTTTGAAGGATTTTCATCTTCCTCAATCAAAAGAAACCTTCTATTTTCCCACTTGACTCTTCACATTCCTGATTTTTGCTTTTTGTTGCATTTTACAATATTGACAACTTTTAGTATTTTTGCAAATTTTGCCTTTTCCATCTTTTTCCCACCTAGTGACCTATTTGTGAATTAAAATACATTATTTATGACCACTTCATGAAATTTTACAAAGATGTACATGCTTTTACACTCAAAAGTTCAATTTTTACAATTTTGCCAATTAGAGGCGTCTAGTGAGCAAGGTGCTCTTGCACCATACAACCAACCAAAAAATAATTTCCAAGTCCCTTGGAAATGTATTACTATAGATCAGTCTAATTCACACCTGAAAACAAACATTTACCTTTACCAAATTTTCTTGGGCCGCTTCTCTCTTGTTTTCTTGTCTTGTCTTTGTCTCAACCTTGCCTTCAACTTTCTCTTCACTTGTCTTGTACAATCTCTCTTCTCTATTTCTCAGGTTCATAATCATCTTCTCATCTACTCCCATCGGTGGATTACTCTTTAGGATGCAAACTCAAGTGCTTCTTCAAACTGATATCCACCTCCCTCACAACTTCACAAAATCACAACAAACTATCCAGCTTACCCAACAGTAGATCTTGGAAGATGCACCTACCTAGTCTCTCCTCAATGGTCTAACTCTCTCTGCACCTTCTCCCTAGCTTAATCTTTGTTGGAGGACAGTCAACATAGACTCTTCCTTGTCTGCAGCCAACACACTCCTTGGCAACTCCTTCTCTCTTTCCTGCAACTTTAAGATGGATCAAGCACCTGCAACCAAACAACTTAACAAACCACCAAAATTTCAACCCATATCTTCTAGGCTATGATACCAAACTAATTAAATACTAAGAGGACTCCAAAATAACACAAATTCAATGAAATTTTCAAGACTAAAACAATAACACTTCAAACAAATGGTTTTTCTCACAATCTTCCACTATGTTTTTATGAGAGCAACAAATAAGGTATGTTTGACATAACTTTTAGATAACAAATCAAATCCATGACCTAAAACCTTTTTTGGATACCCATTTATCCCTTATATAACATATCTTGCATGAAGATGGCATTAATTTGGAACATATCCCTCAAAAACTTTCTGCTACGCTAACCCAAGGGCCCAAATATGCAAACTTGTCTTAAGTAAAATGGCCATAAAACACTCAAAACTTAATGAAATTCGATGAGACAAAAAATAAATGAAGTAGAATCATAGGTGCATCAATCCAAATGATGAAGAATTAATAATAAGGCTGTACGTTTCTGTACATCAACCTCCAAACACGTTTTACTAGTCTGAAATATAGAAAAAACAAAGTTAAGGCATGCAAAGGGGTTTCTAAATGATTTTTTTCTTATTCAAACTTCCCCTTCTGCTTGAAAACGATGTACAATTCTTGTTTTGAAGGATTTTCATCTTCCCCAATCAAAACAAACCTTCTATTTTCCCACTTGACTCTTCACATTCCTGATTTTTGCTTTTTGTTGTATTTTACAATATTGGCAACTTTTAGCATTTTTGCAAATTTTTCTTTTTCCATATTTTTCCCACCTAGTGACCTATTTTTGAATTAAAATACATTATTTATGACCACTTCATGACCTTTTACAAATATTTACATGCTTTTACACTCGAAAGTTCAATTTTTACAATTTTGCCAATTAGAGGCATCTAGTGAGCAAGGTGCTCTTGCACCATTCTTGCACCTTCCTCCCACCCCTGCTCATCTCTATCCCCTTTTATTTTTCCTTACAAACCATATTTGTCTCTATCTTAAAAATATAATAGGTTTATTTACTATATAAATGTGGGTTTTGTAGAGGTTGACACTATGAACTAGACACACAAAAGATCTAGGTGAATGCCCAAAGCCTAAATTCCACAATTCATGTGTACATTCATGCAATTATTTTTTTGTCATGATCAAATTAATGTTATGATTCTTTTCCATTCTCCTTAGGAAATAACCTTACACACATCAGTTGATGTTTTCTATTCAAAGTTATTGTTAAAACATCATCTGAGGGTGGGGAATGAGGAGGTAAGAGTAGATGGGTATGCAAAGTCAAACATGCTCACTGCATTGACTTATGATTTCCCTATCACCTAGGTCAAATTGGTGTACATATAATTACCTATCCAAAGGAAGGAAAAAACAAAAAAAAAAAAATTTCTTGCAAAAAAGATAGAAGTGAAGGAACCATTGCACTCTATTATTTTACCTTTGTTCCACCTTTTTAATATGCAAAAAAACAAGTAAACTTCATTACCTCAATAAAAATAATCATGTAAAGACATAAATTAATTATTATTCCACTACTTTATTGTTTTTGATTGATTAAGTAGGGGAAGGGCCCTGATCCCTTACAAAAATAATAAAACAGTCCAAGGAAACAACACCCAGACAAACAAACAAAACCAAGGAGATAAAAAGATTAGAAACAACACATCTCTGCACTGGAATCAATAAAAAACACATCAACCAACACCAAAAGAATCAAAACATATATATCTATCCAATAGATAGAAAGTTTTAACCGAACCATATTATCATTCACCCATAAAACTAAATAAAGTAGGTATATCCTATCATAAGTTCTGAGCAAGTCAATAGTCCTTGGATCAAGAGTATAGTGCAAATTCACATAGTTTAGGCTTATCAAGCCATTATCCAAAACTAACCTAAGAAGGATACCAAAAAACCTTTTGACAGAAGACATGAAAAATAAAAACAAGGCACAAAATATAGGACTAAGCTTCCTCAATTAGGATCCAAGCCATCTTTAGGTCTCCCACCATTTCCTCAAGGCTATCCTTGGTCTCCATCTTCCTATATCAATTGGCTTTGTCTTATTTTTCTCTGTTGCTTTTTGGTCTTGCCATGTCTAGATATAGTAGTCATCACCACCCTTTTTATTACACCATCCATAACCCTACAGACGTTTCTTACTGCCTCCTCAATAACTTGAAACCTATTTGAGTTATCTTCTTTTTGCAACATCCTTTCGAGTAGCTCCATCTTCTCTTCCATCCTTTCCAATCTTGAATTAATAGAATTTGCTTCCTTTTCTTTCATCTTATCAGCATTACAAGGGGTCTCAGTATTAATTACAGTATCCTCCAAGTTAATAGGAGTTTCATTCATATTATCATTATCTTCAACCATGTTTTTCTCCTCTTCCATAACATGCTTCTGCTCCTGCTGATTATCTTCAACCTCCTCTTCTTGACTCGAATCCACTACTTTATTGTTAACATATAACTTACCCTTTAATTAACACAACAATGAAATGATAATGACATATAGTCAAAAAATTAACACATCATTATTAATATTATTATTCATAGTTAATAGTAATGTTTGTGCTAATGTTGGAATTCCGATTAGTGATTAGCCTATAACACTTAGATTATTCATAATATTAACTTAATTTTGAGGTCATTATTTAAATCAAGGCTAAAGTTATTATTAATATCCATTTTGTTGGGGATAAAGGATGAAATGGTGATAATAATACTAATTTTAATAAATCTTTATTCATAACAATAACAATGACAAAATTGAACCCTTGCTCTAATATAGGGGATGTTATCATATATCCAGAAAAATAATTCTTACAATGATATAAACATGACTAGCATTATTAACTCTAGAGATATCATTATTAATTTTTTTAGTGATAATAAAATATCTTGAACCCAATACCATTAGTTATATTACTAGTATTAATATTAGAACTCTCGTTAGTAATACGGTTATTAATAACATAAGTCTCAATGTCTACTTATAATGTTTAATATTAATATGAATACCTATTATGACTAATATCATTATTGATATTATCCTAACACTAATACCAACCTTTTAAAATTAGTATTTAATTTATTTCACTTACATGTATACTATTTATAACATTATCACTTTCATTTTTAAATCGATCACCACTCCCCAATGCTAATATTAAGATTAATACACGTACAGGTAATGATATGAGTAACATAAATAATTTTGTTGCAAATACAATACTAAACTTCTTAATGTTGGTATTCACATTATTACACATATATGTGTTATTTTATTAAGTAAATATTTGTAATGCCTACCTATAGGTGGACCTTGTTGATGATGTATTTTGCACAACAACAACTCAAACAGAATATGGTATTCTATCTCTCTTGAAAGGTCAATCTCTATGGGAAAAGAGATAACCCCAAGGTCTCCAATGTCAAGTCTTGACAATGCAACAAAACAACTCAGTGATAAATTTAAAAATGCTGGTAATCACAAAGGGACCTTACGAAACAAATGTTGGAACTTCTAAACTTATTTGATTTGCAATATGTTTGATACTTGAAACTGTTAAACCTAACCCAAGTGCAAAGAAATAATAAAAGATAAGGGTTTCAGAAATCCTAAGATTAAGATTACTCCTAAAATCAATAGTACTAATGATAAAATACTTGGAATGGACCAATCCCTCAAATGTTTTTTTTGCTTAACCCAGGCTATACCTGTAATCTCACATAAACAGTGCAATCTTCTAAGGAATTAAAGATTTTTCAGATCATGGACATTCATTCAATTGAACTAGATAAATGCTCATAGTTGAACTAGGCACACAAATATCAGGTATAGGTTGACCTTGCACAAAAATCCCAAAATCAAGAAGTTGCCCAAAGTATGAACCAGAGATCGCTACAACACTCCAAGCACTAAATCACAAGCACCATTAAATCATTTAACTCTAAATTTGAAATACATTTAGATATTTCCAAGAAATTTCAAACATAGAATAAGAACCATACAAGACAAATCAATCCAAAGAAGCCACCAATAATAGCACAATGTCTTCACTTGTATTGAATCACCAATAATAGCAACAATTCTGATATTTTGTATTACAACACTTGCTTGAAAATAAAACTAACTCCTAATTCTAAATTTTTGCTTTAAAAATCTAATCCTCTATAGCCTGTCTAACTCTACTCTAACTCTCTAACTCCTTTCAGAAGAGGCAAAATTCTATACTTATAGAGATTACATAATGTGCCAGCCCAAGCTAGGGTTACAAAGCAAGGTTGACCACCAACCAGGTTGACCTTGGACAGTTCACAATAGATCTCCACCCTACATTGAATGCATGAGGCGCCCCTTCAAATCAGCCTGGGATCTCTATAATTCTTGGTTCAGACTGAAAACACCTTGCGGGTCACTTCAGCCATTAATGTCTCACTCATGCGAAGCAGAAGAATTTTAATGGGCGCAAAATGTGAGTTTGAATATGGGCCACTGATCAATAGTTGAGTTGGGCACCACAAACGACTCTGATCGAGTAAAAATTATTTGAATCTTCCACGTCACATCCAACTCAAATGAATGGCCATCAAGCATTCATTGTCTTAACCCTCCCCCTGTATGAGCGGGTTTCATCTGCCCACGACCACAAAGTGTACTTGGATGTATCCCATGGATCTCACAACATATTTAAAGTACGCTCATTCTCTTTCGCTAGCCTCACTTTTCATATCCAGCTTGATCTATGATCATCTTCAACTTCTATAGGAGGAGGTCCATATCATCTTTATCTTGCACCAACACATTCCTTCGCACTAAGATCCACTTGCTTGTCCTTGGCCTTGCCAGCAACTATCTTGCTCGATCTAGCTTGCACTCAAAAGGCCACAATAAGTATCCATTATAGCATCAAAATCCAAGTTAGTCCATCATAAACAACATGCTAATCATCAAAGAAATCCAAATAATCAATCAAAATCCCTTAAAATATCATTAAGGCACCCTTCTTCAAAGTTCAAGAGTTTCATCCCTTCATGAAATTTATACTAGAAGGGAATTATGAGGAATTATGAGCCAGGCCGATTTTAGTGATGAAAGCACAAAAGAACACAAAATTACTCAATCCTTACCCAAAATTCAAGAATTGCTTGCACATATCATTAAATTAGCCAAATCAATCATGTAAATGCAAAATCACTAAAGATTAACTCATACATTCTTTCATTTCTTCATTCCTAGTAGTTCCTTGGAGAATTTTGTTGGGGATGGAAATCCATGAGACTCAACACATCCTGACACATTTTAAGAAAATGAAGGGAAAACGAAAATCTAGGGAAATCCCAAGATGACGAATTTCCAAGAAGTCAACCAGATTTTTAATATTTTGCGCATACTTTGGGGAAATGATGGAGTAACAGAAGTTTGAGGATTTCCCAAAGCAACGGATTTTCACGAGGTCAGCTTAATTCTCCTATTTTATGCAATTTTTGGGAAAATGACTCAGTGATGGAAATCCCAAGGTGAAGGAAATCCCCGAAATGATAAAAAACCCAAAATCTTGGATTTCATTAGGATTTCACCCAAATTGATCAAACAATGACAAATTTTGATCAAACAATGACAAATTTGGGACCTCAAGCATGGATTCAACTCAATTTAGGTTGCTCATCAATAAATTTAACTTGCTAACTCATCTAGGGTGATCTAACAATATTGGTAATCAACTCGAAATCAAACCCTAGGTTTTCATGATGAACACATGGTCACATATTCAGCCAATCACAGGCTTCATTAAAACTTGATGAATACCTTAGAATTTCCAAGGCAAGGAAACTATGCACAAGACCAGGCAGAAGCAGAAACAAAACCAGATGGAGCCGAGGCCAAAACTAGATGAAAGCGAAACCAAAACCAAACAGAACCATAGCGAAAACCAGATGAAAGCCTTTTGCAAAGTTTCGAGATCAGTTTCCACCTTGGTTCCATCTCTGATGAAAGGAAAGGAGACAAAAGAAAAGAGGGAAACCAAAAAAAACCAAAGGGAGGAAACAAACCCAAAGGCCGTACACAAGCAAAACAACAAAGAAAACAAGGAGATAAGAAGCAGAGCTAGAACCATAATGAAAACCGAACCAGGAACTTTTTGAAGGTTTAGAGTTTAGTTTCATCCCATGCCCCACCTCCAGAGATGAAAGAAAAAAAGGAAAACCAAAGAAGACCCAAGGGAGGAAACCAACCCAAAGGCCAAGCACAAGAAAAACAACAAAGAAAACAAGGAGACAAGAAGTGGAGTCAGAACTGGAACGAAAACTGAACCAAAAAATTTGTGAAGGTTCAAAGTTTAGTTTCATCCCATACCCGAACCCACAAAGCAAAGGAAACAAGGTCTTAGGAGGAAAAGAACAATTCCTAAGACTCAAACAAAACACCAAGGATAAAAAAAATGCAAAGGGAACCCATTTCCAGAGAGGGTATCCATAAGAATCCTTGACCACTTGGAACTCAAAATAGGGGCACTTTGCAAACAAGACAAGCATTTAGGAATAGTGAAAAGTAACCAAATCCCACGACCAAAGGACCAAATCATCACATACCAAAATCTCATGATTTTCAAAGACAAGCTGAAAAGGCATAGCCACATAAAAGAGCCAAAAGACCAGGAAAAAAGGTTCCCTACTTTTAGTGGGGCGTGTGTGCAAAAACTGCACAACAAATGGCGACTTCGCTGGGGAAGTTCCCCATAGAATTTCAATGACAAACTGAAATCAAGAACCTGGAATCTCTAGTTTCACTCCTTACATCAAGTGACCCTATGAACAAGGTTTCATAAATCACAATAAGCAATCCTTTCTTGTACTAGGGTCAAAGTGTGTGTGCATGCATTCATTTCCTTTTCCTCAGTTACAAAAGGGACCAAACTTAGTCTGACCAGGCTACATAAATATTCCAACCCCAAAAGCACAAATTGAAAAGTCCAAGCTATATTTGTCCAATTGTTAAGCACCAAATGTAAAATGAAGATTGTCCAATTCTTTAGAACCAAATGTAAAATGAACCTAAGTTAAATCTTTAAACTAAAATCAATGTTAGGTTTTCCTTCACATAAGTGTTGATAAACACTTTGTAAATTTGATGCATTCATGATGATAGAGTGTTAATAAAATCTTGAATTATTGCTTAAGACCTCACTTAGATTCTACAAATAAATGTTATTATTAACATAAATAGAGAAAAAAAAAACTAGGTTAGGGTTAGGTACCAAATAAACCTAAATGAAAAATTTGGAATTTAACTCTCCATTTTACCTACAACTACATTAGTATGCCAGACAAGTGTGACACTCTACATCACTAAAAGTGTGTTGCCATTCACATATGCATCACTCTGCCTCTATTCACATGCATCATAATACACATATGCATCGCTATGCCTTTCTACAAATGTGTCTCTCTATCAAAATTTGCAAACAAAAAGAAGAAAATGAGCAAATGCATCGCAATAACTAGTGCGTTAGCTTTTGAGTTACATTTACATCACAATATTCAACTACGTTGCACTATTACAATTGTGTCACTCTGCTAACTAACAAGTGCATCGCTTTACCTCTTATTCTTGCAAAATCCATGAAACTCAAGCAAAAATTATTAGTTAGGGACATGGGGTCCCACTAGGCATTCCATTAAGTGAATGTGTAAGAATTACTGACCATATAACATCAAATTGAACCAAAATAATAAATATTATGATCAATCAAACATATAATTCTCAAAGAAATTATTTACAAAGTAAATTAACTTTCAAAATATGAAATATTTAAACAAAAAATCAAATCGAAAGCTAACTAAGAATGCAAACCTCAATCCCATTGTGAGAATGTGTCCTTCATGGATTTGGAGTGTTTTAATCTAGACAAAATCCATGATATGCAAAGAAAATTGATTCAATACTTGATGAAGAAATGTATCACACGCACACTCAAATTGATCAAATTGGAGATTCAATTCAAGAGAGTAAGTTTACTCAAAGCTTGTGGATCCTTATTATGGAAAAATTCCTTCTATTTATAGATTTTTGAAATTAGAATCAATGGTGAAGATCAAATTTGCTAATCAATGGATGAAATCGAATAAGAGGAGTTAACATGGATCAAGGATCAATCCAATGGTTGACAATCCATGAGGCATGGATCAAATATTAGATCAATGGTCTCAAATCCATGAGAAACTCAACTAATTCACTAATTTTTAGGAAATATGTTGGAGGAATGTTGGAGATATTTCTATTTGGAGGGAAATATTTGAATTTGAAAATGACATATTCCAAGGGAATATTCATTGTGCAAGTGGATGAAGTTTGGAGATTGAAAAAAATTAGCTAATTAAACAGTTAATTAAAATGATTTAATTGTGCAAGTGGATGAGGTTAGAGGTTTTAATTAAATAATCATGAATTACTTAATCAAAGCATGATTAATGATAATTAATTAAATAATTTTCATTATTTAATCAAATAAAAATGAAATTAGTATGAAGAATAGTGAATTAAGTAAATGAAATTGATTTATTGAATTAATAGGAGAAAATATGAGTTTAACCAAATAATTGACATTATTTAATTAAATGGATGAAATAGACTAGAAATGGTGTTAGTATGCGAAATCAAGTATGTGATATTGTCGGGACAATTTTAGGTGTCTACTATAGTTTCTTGATTTTGTTCATCACTTTCCAATTTCTAGGTGCTTAAGTTAAATGTTTTTTCTTGTTTTTACTTCTCATTTCCTAACTTTATTTCTAGATTGTGTCTTTAGTTGGGAAACTCTTTCAAGTTAGTTATTTTAGGTTAGGTTATAGTCGAATGCCTATTTTGTAATCTAGATTAGATAATTTAATCTATAATTTTGATAAAAATATTTAAATAAAGAAAACACTAGACCTAATTTATTAATTTTGTTCATCTCTCAACACTTTAAATAAGTTTCTTAATTTTTTCATCTCTTAACAATAAGTTTCTTAATGGTGTAAGGCCCACTTTTTCTATTCAATTTTTTCTCGACTTATTGCCTATAATTCATGCATGGTGTTAAATAGGCCTATTTTTATGTTTAATGTATACTCTTTAATAATATCAATTATTGGTCTTTGCAATTTTCTATTGTGAATACTTAGGTGAATTAATAATTATTCATGCATTATTAAAATTATGATGAATAAGTATACTGAATATGATGCGATCGAGATCATTTAGTGTTTAGATGATATATGGTTGTTAATTTTGATTCATAATTTCACTATGTTGATCAATATTGAGTAATATATTATGTGATGCTGTATACACCCTTATTTCTATGTTTATGACAACAAGGATATATTTGTCTAACCTATTTTGTTGTAGTATATTTTACTTGACTTATTTTGATAAGATATTTGTTCTATGTACATGTGTGACCCATGAGTTAATTAAATATGGATTGATCATATTCATTCATGATGTAAACTGGGCCAAATTTTATGTTTAATCTATATATTCATTAATAATATCAATTATTGGTCATTGCAATTTGCTATTGTGAATGATCAAGTGTGAATTAAGAATTATTCCCTGTGCATGATATTAAAATTATGATGAGCATAGTGTTCATATGATGCAATTGAGATCATGTGCAATCTTTAAATGATATGGATGTTAATTTTGATTCATAATTTTACTATGCCGATCTATTGAGTAATCTATTATGTGATGTTACATGTGCCCTTATTTCTATGTTTATGACAACAAAGATATATGTCTTTAACCTATTTTATTTCAACCATGCTCATTTTGAAATGATACTTTGTGCATATTGAGTGTTCTTGTGTGTTAAATCATTTTTATTGAATTTTTCAAGTTAATTCCTTTTGTAGGAGTGCCACTTTAAGAATATAAGTGTGTGTCAAATGCAATGTAATTTACAAGAGGAAAATTAGTTAGGATGTGCGCTATTTTCTCTATTATTAACTTTAAGTTCCTAATTATTAATGTACTTTCTCATTTTGAAAGTTCATAATCACCTTGATGCTTTAGATCCATAGTTTAATAATCTATATTTTATATATTCTAGAATATTCTCTTTTATACATGATATATGTACAATGACTCAACAAATGGAAAGTCGAGTAGAGGTCCCTGAGCCAATTTTAGTTACTATAGAAGAGGGGGTTGTAGCAGACATGGTTGATGTTATGGAGGAGACCAAGTTGCACAAACAATTGATGTTAGAGAGAAGGACCATACACAATTTAATGTTGGATAACAATTAGGATCACTTCCATCTATTGATATTCATACTATGAGTCTAATTAAAGATGTGAAGATAAATTTTTCTTACAAAAATATAATCATTTACTTGAATTGGATATTAAGAAATCAATGTTTTATGCTTAACAACCTACTACTACTAATAAGAGAGTGTTTACAAGAGCTTCAAAGAAAATAATTGCAACTTATTTCAAAAGTCATGATACACTTGGTCAAGTCCAACTATTATCAATATTACTCCTTTGTGATGACCTAAAAGAGCCATTAGAATATATGGGTGTAGATTTCTCAAAAATAAGGACACGATGGGGCTTAGAAGAATTAAATATTATTGAATATGTTAAACAAGGTTTGGGTTCCATTGGGAACCAATCTTGATCAAAGAATAAGAGAATTTCAAGAAGGGTGATGTTGACATCTATTTTAATTCCATAAATCACAAGAAAGCATCAATTATCTTCACTTTCAAGTAAAATTTTCTTAAGTGAAACGAACACTCACAAGATATGTGAAAAAGAGAAAGGTTTTGGATAATACTATTGGATAAATAAATTGGGAATTGATGTGTAGGGCTTCTCATTCTAATAAGATTGAAGTTGGTGTTAGGAACTTGGTCTCAATTTTTTGGCACGATCACACTCATCCCTCATCAAATAAAAAACATGTTCTAAAAGATAGGATTGATCTTGGAGACAATTTTTGACTACATAAAAAACATTGGTTAGACATAACACAACATCAGATGTATATGTTATCTTATGATGCAAATCCCACCCTCCCTCTTCCTCTTCCTCTTCCTCTCCCTCTCTCTCTCCCTCTCACCATCCCCCCTCCCCGCCTCTCCCTCTTGCCCTCCATCTCACCCTCTCCCTCTCCATCTCACCCTCTCCCTACCTACCTCTCCTTCCTCCCCCTCCTCTATCATCACCCCTCCCCCCTACCTCCCCCTCCTCACCTCCCTCTCTCCCCTAACTCCCTCTCCCTCTTTCTCTCTCCTCAGCATCCCCCTACCCTCTGTATTATCCCTCTCCCCTCCCTCCCCCTCCCCCACCCTCTCTCTCTTCCCCCTTCTCCCCCTCTCTCCTCTCAACACCTCCCTCCCTCTCCCACCTCACGAGTCCCACCAACTCCTCCTCCCTCCCCCCTCCCTACCCCTTGAGCCCACTCTCTCTCTCTCTCCCTCCTCCCTCTCCTCCCTCTCACTCATCCTCCACCTCATCCCTCCCTCCCTCTTCTACCTCCCTCCACCCCACCTCCCTCCCTCCCTCCCTCTCCTCCTCCCTCTATCCCACCCTCCCCTCTCCTCCTCACACCCTCTCCCCTCCCTCCCCTCCCCCACCTCCCTCCCTCTCCTCCATTATTTCCCCCCTCCCCCTCATCCCCCTCCCCACCCCTCTCTCTCTCCCTCCCTCCTCCCACCCTCCCCCTCCTGCCTCCTCCCCCTCCCTCCCTCCCTCCTCACACCATCCCCTCCGAGACCATCATCCCTCCCTCCGTCTGACCGGCGGAAGGAAGGAAGGAAGGAAGGAAGGAAGGAAGGAAGGAAGGAAGGAAGGAAGGAAGGAATGGAAGGAATGGAAGGAATGGATGATCGATCTGTACTATGAAAAGCTTCAGCACTACTTTGGGTTAAACTCATAGGAACTTTTAATGGATAAGAGCTGCTCTTATCTTGCACTGGTTTCACAGCTCCTTTAGTTCTGGCACAATAGATTGATCAAACAAAACACATGATTCAATCAAAATCCAACTCTAGTATCTCAACAAGATAAGAAATCAACTTTGTCAACACAACAAAGGGAGTAAAAGAAACAATAAACAACTCTAATGTTGTGACCTTGATAAAGTACTTAGAAATTTCAATAAATAGCAGATCTATACCTCAAAAACATTTAATTTCCATGACACCACAATGTTATTTCTAGCTTTGTTTAATTAAAGTTTCTAGCAAAGGAAACCCGTTCAGTCCATACCCATTCATTCTTATGAGCAATAGCCTTTTGCATCTCTTGGTATGACAGAATGAACAAAGGAAAAATATTAGAATAGAGAATTCGGGTACTCTAACTTCCACTTCACAAGCTTCAGGACAACACATAAATCAACAAAATCAGGAGTGGTCTTTGCAAATATGCAAGCTAAAATAAAACAACAAATCCTACAGATTAAAGAACAAAAGCTATCTATTACCTACTTGAGTTTCATACTTCATTTTAAGGTCTCAAAAGAGTTATGGAATCCAGTGCCATCTAAAATTCAGAACTAACTGAGCAACTGGACAAACAAGTGGCTTACTTTAGCCAGTAGGGTCCAGCTAGTGCAAGTTGTTCTGCAGGCAATACTGATACACCTTCTCTCCTTATTACCTATACCAACTCAAGTAAGTGGAAAAACCACTACAGAACAAAAGGACTTCCTCTGGCAGGGTACAGATACCCAATTGAATTATGGAGAAGCTAAAAGCAGAATATGTCTTAGACATGTAGAAGATAATACTAAATAGTGCTTTAGCTACTACAAAGGAGGTATAAGAAAAAGGATGTCGTAATCCTAAATCAAATTAATGAATACATTTTATTTGACTGAATATAATTATAATTGTGTAGCTTTAGCAAGCAATAGTGATTTAAATAGAATCCAAAGACCCCATTTCTGTTGAAGTTTTCTCTTCTTATGACCTTGTCCAACTAATTTTCTAACTTCTAATCCTCTATAGTTCTTATTTCTTTAGATGACACCAGTTGCTTTTGGTAATATTCAATTAAAATTTATATCTTACCCTATTGTATTATAAATTTAGTTGTCTTCTTTAGGAATAGCTCAATATATATAGCCAATGAATCAGCCTTCTCTATGATTACACCAGACCTCCTTAAACATCTTTTTGATGAATTTTATCATATTTTTGCAAATGGATGTTAAATAGAACTGTCCAATATGGCTTTGAACCAGTTTTTACACAAAAGTAATTGCTTCAAATATTAAAATGACATAGAATACATTGAATAGGATTGAATTTTGGACTTGTGATTTGCTTCCTACCACTTAGTCATTGTTGTACTCACGCATTTCTCCAACTCATTTGTCCTTCGGTTAGTTCTTGGTGTTAGGGATTTTGTGCAAGTGTAGATTGATTTTCATTATATTGTTAAAAAAATATTATTTTTTGAGTGAACTAAGTCTAATTGAACATTTCACTAGGCACTTGAGGTTGGGAATTTGACACTCATGCATGTTTTTTAAAACTTGGATTCTTCATTCATTTGTGTTTTGAGTGAACTAACTCTATTTGAACACTTCACTAGACATTTGAGACTAGAAATTTGACTCTCATGCATATTTGTTAAAACTTGGCTTCTTCATTTATTTTTTGTTTTGAATGAACTAAACCTAATTGAACACTTCACTAGGCACTAGATATTAGAAATTTGACTCTCATGCGTATTTGTCAAAATGAAGCTTCTTCATTAATTATTGTTTTGAGTTTGGAGGACTTTGAGACTAAAAATTTGACTCTCATACAAATTTTTGCTCATGATAGAATTCCTAGAACTCATTTAATGAAATGGGTTCCAACTACCATGGAGGCTAAACGTGCTTCACTATTTTCTAAGTTTCTTAGAGCGTCACTCTTAGTGTACTTATGAGGAGTCTCATAAATAAATAGATGGTTGTGAAGCTTTAATTGCAATTTATTTTTTGGGGAGGATGTGCAACAGGTGAGATGGATAGGGAGGAGTTAGGTAAATATTTGCAAATATGAATTTTCATGTGTTTACATGTTTGTCATATATTCATTTTACTTTTCTAATTTTGATAAATTACTTAGTTTAAATTTTTTATTTTATAATTTAATTTGTTCAATTTATAATAAAAATTGATAATTTACAATTTAATCTATGATTTAGAATATCTTTGGTGTACTTTAATTTATAATTTAATTCATAAGTATATAATTTATAATCTAATTTAGAAAAAAATATAATTTTGTAATCTAATTAATCTAAAAGGTATTCTATAGTAGCACAGGAGTATACATAAAACTAAAACATAACCAACATAGATTTAACAAAAAAAAAAAACTATAAAATAAGTCTTATGTAAATAAAATAAAATAAAATAATTCTTTATAAATTTAAATAAATCCTAAGTAGCTTCCTTAAACTCATTCTAAGGAACTTCATCCACAATATTGAAACAAAAACTTATGATCAACATCATAAAATTATATATATATTTGATATTTATTAATTCATAAATAAATAAATTATGTATTTTATAAAATATATAAATAATTTATAATAGCCCACTTCCAATATTTTTCATTTGTACCCTCATGCACACCAAATAGGAATCTATATGTTTTTTAGAAGATTGATGATGCTAGTTTTGCATTTGTGAAAATTATACTTGATGTTTCAGTTGTTGATGTAAATTCTTTTCTTTGTGATCATATATTATTTTTTCCTTTTTTGGCACCAACCTATTGAGCTAAAGAATTCTAGATTGGGAAATTGATAATTGAAATCTATTGCCAATAATACATTTCATCCCAAAAAAAATTCTATTGCAACCTCTAAGTATAAGGATATGAGAGATCATATATTAAACAAAAATGGATGGATTCTTGGTGAGGTTCATTTATTTATTGAAAAATAGTGTCTAAATCTTAATCCTCTAAAATGTGGACCAATAAATTCTCTAATTTGGACTCACTTCTATAACTTTCCTGTGGAATTTTGGTTAATGGATGTGTCTTCTGTTATTAGAAATGACTTGGGGAACTTGTGTCAATTGATGATGAATGATTGGTGAATAATTCAATGTTGTTGCTTGACTATGTGTGGTCGCAATACTCAAAATCACAAAGACCTTAACTTTATGTGTGGTAAATGTAGAATGGGCACAATCAATTAAGGTTGAAGAGAATAAATTATTTTGTCTAAAAAGTGGCAGCCACTCACATTTCATAAAATATTACCCCAAGGATCAACCCTAAAAATAGAAAAAAATCTACTTTAAAAAGACCAAAAAACTAGTTCTTGGCCTAGTCCAATTACCCACTATTGTTGAATTAGACCTTTTATAAACTAGGAAGGTATGAAATAGTATTTCATTTGTTCCTTTTAATAAGATAATTTGTGGTGTAGATCCTCTAGACGAAGAAGAGTACATAAGTTTAGGAATAGGTTTTCAATTTGATGATGAGTGAGGAATCATAAATGTAATATGTACTAGCCAATTCACAACTAACATTAAAGACAATATTGATTCTTGGAGGAAGAGGGGGATAAAAACCAATAAAAAAGAGAGGAATACATTCTATATGGAAGACAACCTAGCATTAATCATTATCTATTAAGATATATGGGAGGAAGCCCCTCCCTTAGAGGGAAATGAATATTTAATGCTAAAATGTTAGGGGATTCTTCCCTTAACAAGAGTTGCATGACCTAGAACCATATAGAAATAATGTTGGTCAATGTCTTCAAGTTTTATGAAATTAAGCTATGCAAGGTAGATGTACATAAAATTTTCAACCAGTATCAAGGGAGGGATGGCATCTTTATGGAATCATTTGGTACTTTTGGAGGAATTGGGACTATTTGGAAACCAAGTAAGGTGTTTGTTTAGCATTACCTCTTCTATTTTTTTTTTGGTATCTATTTAGATTATGGTATTGGATATTTATTTCAGGATGATTAATGTATATGGAATGGTTAAGATAGTTGATAAATCTCTAGTTTGGACTCAAATTCTAGAATTTTTGCATCTAGTAGCAAATAAAAAGTGCATTCTTGGTGGGATTTCAATGTACTATTATCATGTTGTGAAAAGAGTAGTGGTATTTCTCACATATCCCAATCATATAAGGTATTTTTAAAATTTCATTAATGGAGGTCAGCCCTCGTAGAGTTTCCCTTTCAAGTTTGAATTGATGTGGTTTAGAAATAGCAATGATTTGGATTTAATCAAGGATTTGTTGACAATAATTGTTACACAAAAGGGTTCTAAAATATTTTTCTTTTCAAAAAATTGAACTTTCTAAAGAAATAATTGAGGGATTAGAATATGATCATGCTTTCAAAAATGATTTTCATGACAATTAATGAATTGAATTAGACCTAGAAGATCTTCTTAATCAAAAAATTATACATAAGGGAATGTTTTAAGAAGATTAATTGAAACAAAAATATTTATTGGTAGAACATTGAGTTTTTTGTTAGGGAGAAGATCTTCTAGAAATGAAATTCTAGGGAGATAAAATTTATTCATAATGCTTTAAAATTTACATGAGAAAACAATAGAATTGAATTAGTAATTGTATAAGATGGTGGCATTTTAAATAACCTCGTGGATATCCAAATACAATTTATTCACCAAAAAATATATTGATGTTTGAGGATGGTACATATGTATTTAACATTATGTCAACTATTAAAAATATTCTTTGTGTGGTTTCAACATACAATAATTACTTTCTCATAGCGCCAATAATGTTGAAAAAGTTAGATGTGTAACTTTCTAAATTCCCCCAAATAAAGATTTAGGGATGGATGGTTCTACAATACATTATATAAAAAGCGTTGGTATGTACTATTATCATGAAAATACATAATATTGTTGAAGATTCAAAAATATTTAATAAATTTATTAGACATCTAAATGTTACAAATATTTCTCTCATTTCAAAGAAATCATCTTACAAAACTTTTACGAACTTTTTCCCTCTGTCTACAATATAATATATAAAATTATTTTGAAGGTCATTAATAATTGATTGAAAGGAATTCTCCCCGAGCTTATATCACAAAAGAAGATAAATTTCACTCCTTGTCAAAGAATTTTTTATGGTGTTATAATAGCTCATGAAGATATTTATTTGATTGAATGCTCAAAGAAAAAACATGATATTGAAGTTGGATGTAAATAAGGCACATGATAGAGTGTTTTACCCTTTTTTATGATGGTGCTTTGTAGATTTGGTTTTAGAATGAAATATCTTGAATGGATATTCAATTATATATCCACACCTTTGTTGATGCTATTAGCAGCCGCATGCCTCTTACTTCTAGGGTCGAGTTTCTATGAAGGCAATAAATTAAATGTAGGCTAACGACTATTTAATTTATACATGATCGATATCTAATGTGAAGAGGTGCTTCAAAAACAAACAATAAAATAAATATTAATTAAGGCCGACTTCTTGAAGAGTCACGATTTTTCTATCAAGGTTGACCTCCTTGTCTTGAAAGGACGTGATCCTTCTCTTGTGTATAAATACAAGGTAACGATCATTCATTTGATCATCAAGTTCATTCATCATAATTTGAATATGTAGAAGAAGTTTGTGCCTGAGCAACAGATCATCATCTTGTAACAACAATTCGATTTCAAGTTGAAACATATTCATTTGTATTTGCATCTAGGAGAGGTACGATTATTCATTGTATCAAAATCGACATTGTGTTGTGCCTGAGTTGTAAGCAGATCTCTATTCTTATTATTACAATATATAAGAGGAACATTTGATGGGTTTTTCTCCCTCAAGTGGAGGGTTTTCCCAGGGTATTTTTTATGTTTATGTGTCTAATTTTGAATTAAATTCTAAGTCTTATATCTGATAATAAAAACTAACAACCTTTCTTCTCCATATTGATTAATAGTTCTCTATGTGACTTATTTGGGGTATTTAGAGGATTGTGTCAAGTGGATCCTTTATCCCCTTTTCTTAAATTATGTTCAAGGCAAAGGCTTTAGGCTGTGGAGTTAAGGATAAATCAAGTTTTGGGGTATGTCGTGGGGTTAAAATTATGTAATGTAGCAAAATGTATCCCTTTTATATTTTTACACCTAATTTTTAATTAATATTAAAATGAACTTAATTATTCCTTAATTGTGTTGTAATATGTAGTTTATATATTCACATTAAGTTTAGGGCCATATCAATTAAAATGGACTTAATTGTACCTTATTTTTAGTGTTGTAGAGTGTACCTCTTTACACTTTCACACATATTTAGGGATCCTTTAATTAATTGTGGCTAATTTTCCTTAATTGGCCCCTTTAATTCAAATCCAAGCCTATTTAATTTAATTTTATGAAGAGGAAACACAACATTCATTAATGCCTAAACATAACACTTCTCATACAACAATGTGTGTCCTAGGTGAGTGACCTAGGACCTAAATTTAAATTATGTTTTTGGTGGTATTTTAACATATTCAAATCCATATTCACATGTCAGCTTATGTTATTTGAATTTCAAGAAATTAATGTTATGTATCTATAAATATAAGACCATTTCACTATGTTTTATCTAAGTTTTCAAGTGCTCAATTGTAAGAGCTAAATTGGGATTTTAAGAGCATTTCAAGGCCTTCAAGAGCAGATTTAGTGAAGAATTATTGCATCAATCAAGATCCAATTGTCATTTCAAATTCTTATTGCATCATGCATGTTATTGGAGCTAATATGGTGATGTAGAGTTCATGATCCACTCAAGTATTCAAAGCAGTGTTTCCAATCAAGATTCAATATCAAGATCCACATCCATTGAAGCCATTTCATGCAAGCTACAGATCTACATTCCAAGGATCATTCAAGGGTTTCATGAGTTGTGACATAGAGGTGTTCATTCATCATTCCTTTCATGCTATTTCATTTCATTTCAAGGTTTAATTACCAAAATGGGGTTTGACCAAGGAAAACCCCTATTCACCATAGACAAAGCATTTTTTCCTATCTTTGTGTGTTGTAGGTTTGCAAGTTGAAGAAAAGTTGAAGATCTCAAAAGTTGCAAAATTGCAAAGTTGTCAAAGTTGTCACTTTTTTTATTCATCTCACAAAAACTTAGATCCCAAATTTTTGACTATCCGACAGTGAAAATCAAGAATCTAAAAGTGCATACACAAGAGAAAAGGACCTATAAATAGATTTTGAAGAGCCCTAACCAAGACCCATTCACCATAGGGAAAATGAGTCCCGAGACAACTTTTGAAAACACCATTTTGTGAGAGGTACGTAACATTTATCCCTTCCAGATCCACCAAAAAATTTGTAGGTTCCTCCAGTTTTATTTTAAATCTATTAAATCCAATTGATAGATTGAATTTTGGAGATTATTTGCTATTTTTATTCTTTCTCCCCAAAGTTTTGTTTGACCTAGACCCTCGTCCTAACACAAAATGGGAAACTGTAAGATTCCTCAAAGAATTCACTCACCCAAGGGTTGAAAGTGGATTTTGACTTGAGAGATCTCATTTACTAAATTAAATAGAAGAATAGGTAGGTTCATTCACCCCATTTTTCCCTTTCTATTTATAGTAAGTTTGGTGAAATATGCCAAATTTATTATAAATTCCTATGTGTTTTAACCCCTACCCCATTTTTCTATGTTTCATTTTGGTGAACCTAAGATTTTGAACATTCTAATTTTTGATTTGGAGTGCATTCAAACCCTAGATCTAGAATTTGCATCAATTCATTGCATTTAGGGTTTCTAATTTTGGCATAAAGTTACATTGCATTTTAGGTGTAAACTTACATTTTCATGCATTTTGAATCTAAAAATTCAACAAAAATTACATAATGCTAGACTAATTTTGCATAGTACTTGCATGTTAGTGTATGTTCAATCATTCACATTCAAAAATTGAGACAAAAGTTCCATTTCAAAAAGTGTCATACAATTCATTATTTGCCATTAATTTTACTTATATTAGGTCACTAAATTCTGGAAAATTCAATCACAAAAGTTATAGTCTGAGACCTATAACAAAGAACACATAATCACTAAGAAATTGAATTTTTCATTTTTTTAAAACCCTGTACAAGGACTAGGCGAATGAGTCCTTTAGGGCCTACCAAAACCAACCTTTTTGAGATTTTTGTGGTTTCCTGCACTTCCTAGGTCTACTGGTAACCTACTATATCATTCTGGAAAGTTTTAGGAATTTATTTTTTATGCATCTAGGTCTAAACATCCATTTAGTGTAGTCATTTCAAAATCATTTCAAAATCATTTCAGTAGCAAAAATCATCAGATTTGAAAATGTTTACATTCTTGAAGCTTTGCATAATATGGATAAAAGTGCTTTTCACTTTTGGATACACAATGTTTACATTCATGAAACTTTTCATAAGTTGGATAAAAGTACTTTTCATTTTTGGGTGCACAATGTTTACATTCTTGAAGCTTTTCATAATATGGATAAAATTACTTTTCACTTTTGGATACACAATGTTTACATTCATGGAAATTTGCATAAGTTGGATAAAGGTACTTTTAATTTTTGGGTACACAATGTTTACATTCTTGAAGCTTTTCATAATTTGGATAAGAATATTTTTCACTTTTGGATACACAATGTTTACATTCCTAAATCTTTGCGTAAAAGTGCTTTTCACTTCCGGGTACATAATGTTTACATTCTTGAAGCATTGCATAAGATGGATGAAAGTAATTTTCATTTTTGGTCACACAATGTGAGTCTCTTACCTTTCTAAGTATGCTAGGAAAAATTTCATCCCTCCCACTTATGAGAATGTTTTAACAAAAGAGAATAGAATAGTGCAATCATGATAATCAAATTTGGTCTTCTCCAATACCTCTCCTATTTGTGAAGAAGATATTTTTGTGTTAGAAGATCCAATCAATGAGAGTTATGAAAGTCCTATTTATCTCTCTTCCCCTACCTCTCCCACATGGGAAGACATTTTTCGATACGAGGATGAGACCATTGATGAATCCCCTACTTGTGATGAAGTCTTTTAGAAGAACCAACCATTTAAATTCATGAACATCTAGTTTGTTGCTCTCCTAAATTCTCTCGTACTAGGGAAGATATCATGGTGCAAGAATATGACAAAATTGACACATATATTTCAAATAATATTAATTCATCTTCCTTAGATGAAGATGATGAAGTGACATTAGACTCCCCTTCACTAAGAGATCATGAAAATAAGCATAAGTTTTTTGAGGTTATGAACATTAGAACTCCCTCAAGTCCTCTAATGCTTAGACCCCCTACAAATACTTTAATTATTGGACCACCTAAGCCTCTAATTATCATATATCCATCCTCACAACAACCTCAAGTTCAAACCAAACCCATGCTTATCTTAGAGCCACCTAAAAAGAAACCATTTTCTCCAGGAGATTTCTTGAACTTTACAAGGAAACTTGATAGCAACAATGTTTTGCTACATCGAGTTACAATACCATTGATCACACATATAATAAAATGAGAAATAGGCAACCATAAACCATTCCTAATTCATTACCCTTCCCTCAACCTATCTTGCATAGTGCTCCCCGTTTTCCTTTACATAGTGGAAAGGAGTATGATCTTGTTGAACAACTTAAGAATACTCTTGCTAAGATATTCTTATGGGATATTATTCAAGCCTCACCTAGTTATAATAAAATTCTTCATATTTCCTTACAAAAAGTTCCTATCCCTCCTAATGTGCAACTAAATGACATAGAAGCCATAATTCAAGGAATGAATACATTGTTTTCCACCAAAGTGAGTTAAGTCCTTTGGACATGCAAAAAATAAAAATGAAGATTTCATGATAGTACATACTATTAATAGGAAAGGGATAAAGAGAACCCTTGTTGAAAATTTCTCAACCCTTAATGTGTATAGCATAAAACTTTTGGATAATATTCAAGTAGAAAAAAACCAAATTCAATCAAACTCTTTATCTATCTGCAGATTTCATAATGTAGGGAAACAATCGCTTGGTGTGATAACATTGCTTGTTATAGATGAAAGGTCACATTATAAAATCCTATTCATGTCATGTTTGATAATCTTTCATATAATCTTCTATGGGTAGACCTTGGATTCATGTAATTAATGGTGTGCCTTCTACTCTTCATTATAAAATGAAGTATGTCTATAACAACAAAGTGTATACAATGGAGGCTGACCCTGAACCAAAAAGTTTTTTGAACATTGAGAAAGACAAGGAAAATATTTTCAAAACATTGACACCAACTATATAAGTAGAACCTATGCAAGAAGAACAAAAAGATAAGTGTCTTGAACCCTTCATAATGTTATTAATGGATGATTTGGGATCATTTAATTTTACACTTAAATTCATGGGTGAATACAAGATCACAACAAATGATTCCTAAGAGGGAAAAAAAGAAGTGATAATGTCAACATAAAATCCAGAAGAACCTTTGAAAGGATCCACTTCAAACACTTTAGAAGAAGAAACAAATTAAACAATAAAATTTGATGAAGTTGGTTATGAATAGACACCAAATCCAAAAGACATGGAAAAGCTTTATGGAAGAGGTTATGATCTTTTGAAACAACTTTGTTATAGTGGAAAAGGATGTGGTGCTAGAGAACAAGGTATCCATGTCCCTATAGAGCCTAATACACAAGAAACCACTCGTGGTCTTGGTTATTGTCCCTCGAAATAAATGAAAGAATCAAAGAAATATTTTCTTAACATCAATGTCATCACAAAAAACACTCCTAGGACATGTCTTAGTAATGATTGGAGTTCATTAGATTTTACACCGTCCTTTAGAAGACAGTACAAAATCTCATAATCTAAAGAGTCTTGTGTATGTATGACACCTTGTACTAAGAAAGAGATATCTTTGTCACAAAATAAATGAACATCTTCTACTATTGATCAAGAGAGTATCTTGTCGAGACTCCTCCAAGATCGTTTGATATATCTCCTTCCAAGAACACTAAATAAATTTTACAATAAGAGTTCATTTTGTGCATATCATAGAGTTCATGGTCATTCTACTAATGAATGTAAGGCTTTGGATGATAAAATTCAACATCTTAAGGATTGTGGTGCTCTTCCTTGTGTTGAAGCACCTAGTTCCTCCAATTGATTCTAATTTTCATTCTATCATGTTTCTCATCAATCATCTTGGCTCATCCTTGTCTTGCACTAAGTGGGGGAAAGGGGTTAGGTAGCCTTGTCCTCATTTGACACTTGTTGTTGTCTCTTTTGGCTAGTTGACTGCCTTCCATATATATATAAAATAAATCTTGGGATGTGGATGACATGCCTTAAGTTGGCTCATGTGTGACATACTTTCTTCCTATGTTATCTTTAGCATTGCATTTTGGGGGCAACCCATTTCCTCTCTCCTTTCTCATGATGTAGCTTCATTCGGGAACATATGAATTTGCATAGGGCTTTCTGAATAAGCTTTCATGTCTTCTTCATTGGATAATTTAAATAAAATTTCTCCCAATAATGGTACTAGGGGGCATACATTGGAATTATTTTTTTCATTCATGTTTCATTGTGTGAGTTTCTTGCTTCTTACGATGCATCATTTTCATGGTGGTGTCATTGGGTTTGATGTCCTCTCAGACTGTGATATTTATTAGTATATGGCTTTCCTCTTAGTGGTGATGCTACACATTGCATTCCCTAAGTTGTGATTCTCTTATTCCTAGACTGATCCTCTCTTGGAGACATTAGGCACGGTGTTCCCTAAGACACTTTTCTTACCAGTGGAGCCTTTCCCTATTCATAAGTGCTTAGCATAATGTAGTTTGTTAGGCCTTATGAATCCCAAAGTTATTATGGTGCCTTATTGAAGTTTTCAGAGGGATAGCTTTGATATGGTATGGGAGCCTAATAAGATTCTCTCATTTGCCACCTATTGGGGGCTCACCTAGTGGATGACCTGAGGTAGCATTAGCCCAAAGTGAGCGCATGCATCATTTGCATAGTGGACATTGAGTTCTACTTGTGAACGTTCTTTGGACAAATAGCCGAGACGTGTTCCACATCACGTTAGACGGTCAAGGCTTGATCCACCCTTTTTCTCACCTTTTCTTGTAGATCTTTGATGTTGTATGATTGAGAATATTTGTCATTGTTGCATACATATGTGTCTTGAATGCCTACTTTAGTGTGAGTTTGACATGGGGTCACCCTCTCACTAAAGTGGGGGCTAAATGTAGTGTAAAAAATGTATCCCTTTCACATTTTCACACCTAATATGGAATTAATATTAAAATGAACTTAATTATGCCTTAATTTAGTGTCATAATATGTATTTTACATATTCACATTAAGTTTAGGGCCTTATTAATTAAAATGGACTTAATTATGCCTTATTTTTAGTGTTGTAGAGTTTACCTCTTTAAAATTTCATACTTATTTAGGGCTCCCTTAATTATTGAGGTTAATTTACCTTAATTGGTCCTTTAATTCAAATCCAAGCCTAATTAATTACATTTTCCGAAGAGGAAACCCAACATTCATTAACGCCTAAACATAACACTTCTCATTGAGAAATGTGTGTCCTAGGTGAGTGATATAGGAATCATTCACCCATGGGCGAATGGGTCCTCACTTAGACTTAGGACCTAAATTTTAATTATGTTTTTGGTAGTATTTTAACATATTCAAATCCATATTCACATGTCAGCTTGTGTTATTTATATTTTGGGAAATTAATTGTCATGTCAAAGTCTTCATGCATCATGCATGTTATTGGAGCTAATATGGTGATGTAGAGTTAATGATCCATTCGAGTATTAAAAAGCATTGTTTTCAATCAAGTTTCAAGATCAAGATCCACATCTATTGAAGCCATTTAATGCAAGTTGCAGATCTACATTCCAAGGTTCATTCATGGGGTTTGGTGAGTTGTGACACAAAGTTTTTCATTCATAATTTCTTCCATGCTATTCATTTCATTTCAAGGTTTAATTACCAAAATAGGGTTTGACCAAGGTAAACCCCCATTCACCAAAAGTAAAACATTTCCCCCCTCTTTGTGTGTTTAGATTTGTAGGTTGAAGAAAAGTTGAAGATCTTAAATCTTGCAAAATTGTAGAGTTGTCAAAGTTGTCACCTTTGTTGTCATCTCATAGAAACTCAGATCTTGAATTTATTTTTGACTTTCGGATGGTGAAAATCAAGAATATGGAAGTGTAGAAACAACAACAGATGACCCAAACATAGATTTTTAAGAGCCCTACCCAGGACCCATTCATCCACTAGTAGAATTTGGCAAATAAATGACTACGTGACTAAAAATTTTAGTCACATGATTAAAAATTTTAGTCACGTGACTAATACTAGTAGTATTTGGAAAATAAATGACTAATTTGGTCATTTATAGGTGACTAATTTGGTTATCGGTAAAATCACAACTAAATGACTAGATAAATGACTAAATAAATGACTAATACCAGACAAATAAAAATGACTAAATAAATAAATAAATAAATGTGCTCCTTATCAAAATATTGACCATAATTTTTATTTTAATAAACATACTCTAAAACCTTCATCAAGACCTTATTTTCAATCGTAGCCCGCCATAATTAATAATAAAATATTACAAATAAAATTACTAATAAACATTTTTTGTGGAATAAATATTTTGTTTTGTGGTGTTATCATATGAACACCAAAGTTTCTTCTAAATTGATGAAAAACCACCAAATTATAAAAATTAATGAAAACCATAAGAGAACCTAAAAAACTAAAACCCAAAAACCTTGAAAAACAAAAAAATAAGAAAAAGGAAGAGAAAAAACAAAAGATAAGAATAAGCAACCAAATAATCTATAGGAGAGGACCCAATAGTTGTGCACCCTAACTTTGGGCTTCTCAAAATCCTATGTGGAAATTTCAAATCACTCCAATTTTTTTACAGTAGCTTACTTGGCAAGTCCCTTGCTTATAACTTTCATTTTAGGGACACATCATCAAATATGATGCCACATCAGCATGTTTTTTGTCAAGGTGTCCAAAAAGGCCCAAAAAAAACATGTTACCAATACTTGTGCATTCACATCATGGATAGTTGAGCGTTGATGTGGCATTAGATGATTGTTGCTTTTTAGATCAAAGGAATACATTTTGTTTAAATTAAGGTAGTTATGTCACAACTATTAGGCGTTATATAAACAACTACTATCACAACTATTGGACATTATATAAACAACTATTATCTCAACTATTGAAACATGCTCAAATATTAGTTTTTACCAACTATTATCACAACTATTGAAACATGCTCAAATAGTAGTTGTTTGAATATATTTCATTTTTTACCAACTATTATATATACAACTACTATTTCAACTATTGAAACTTGGACCAATTTTTTTTTTCACCAAATAATAAGCAAAAGGATTTCACCGCGCCCCACCAAATGGGGGTTGTATCGAAACATTTGTGCTTCTTGCGCTTCTATTTCCCACCATCACGAAGCCAACAAATTTATTTTTGTCTAACTACTAATTTTATTTTAAAGATTTACATTTCACAAACAGAAAAAATAAGACATTAAGTCCAGTTCTGTGAAATGACCATGGTGGTGCCAAATTCCTCCCACAAATCTAGTCCTAACGAGTTGGTCAACTGCTGTAAAAAAACAATAAAAAATGACACCCAGAAGGTCATCCAGGCTTAATAGCCCAGCAACTGTTTTAAACTCCAATGGCATAGGGCTAAAGCACTGCAGAGAAAGCCCTTCATGACATTTGGAGGAGGAATGCACCACACCCAAATCAAAGTGCTTGAGAACAGAACTAGAAATGGAGAAGAGCCCCAGTAGAGTTCATCGCAATCAACACAATCTAAACATGCAAGGATCTGAAAATGGGGAGAATATAAAAAATAAAAGGAGTCCTTGCAAAGGCATTGTTTGAAAGGAGAATAATCAAAATATAGCATCTGACCAATGGCATTCGTAGCACTAGGTCACCCAAAAGGTGAGTTAAAAGGGTTGTATTTTCTTTTTTTTTAATTTTTGAAATTTATTGGAAGAGTTTGGCATTGTGATAGTGATTATTTTATTTCAATTCTCCACATTATCATTTATTCATATTTCAATACTGTACAATTACATGCTCAATTTAGTTCCATTCTTATCATTAGCATGCCCATTTACAGTTTCACCAACCCTTTGGACAATTCGGTAATAGTTTTGCTTTAAATGGTGTGTTAGTAGTGACTTGATTTGTTAAATGCTTTTGTATCGCACTACATATAATTTATTTTTAATACTCAGCAATCCTATTTATCAATAATTACATGTTCTATTTACTGTTATTCTCTTTATTAGCACATCTACTTAAAATTTCACCAGCCCTTTTGACTTGATGTAGGTTAAAATACCTCTGGGATGTGGGAATTTACTAATCTAAGAAAACATCTTAGCATTACATGGAATATCTATTATTTTACAAACGCACCCTTTTACCATTTCATAATAGCCCCTATGACATCTCTATAGCTATTTTGCTTTAAAAAAAATTGAAAGAAAAGAAGGCACAACGTGCATTTTGCTGTTAGGATGAGATACTTGTTATAGTTCTTCTAGGGTTTGGGAAGCCTACTAAGGTCTTAGAGTTACACAAAATATGCCCTGAGATGGCCCAATAGAGCAGTGCAGGCCCATTTTTAAAGTATGCAGAGGTGAAACTATTAGGATTATCCATTTGTAGGATTCAAATGATTCCTCTCGAGGTTGATTGTAATCTTGGGTCACTGATTGCCAATTTTTTTGGATATATGTGTTCTCTATAGCCTGGATTTGAACTGGAAAATTATTCTTCCACATCAATCAATGTTCAATCAGGCAAGGCAAAGATGTTTGGTAGGTATGTAGAGGCCAACTTTTTAGGATTTTAGTGTTTGTAGGGCTGAATCATATTTTCCCTAGTTGTACATATATAGGTTGAGACTGACATAATATAGACAATATTGATCTCCTTAAAGCGAGTGTAATGTGCATATAGTAAAAATTACTTTTGAGTGTATGCATATATGCTATTTATGTTTCTGATATCGTTTTACGATTTGTTTCTACATATAAAATCCAAATTTTACAAATTTATAGTAGTGTCCACTGAATGCCATATGCAATCCAGATCATTATGCATCAGTTGCAAGAGTCGTTGCTAAAGGAGGTGTGTGAAACGTAGAAGTATGCAAGGTGAATTTTTAATCTGATTTTTAATTTGATTTTTTGGTGTTCAGGAGATTATTAATTGTAAGTTCTTGATTGATGGGTAATAAGGGTGGAAGTTGATGTCCCTCAATCACCAAAGTATCCAAGAAAGAAAATAGATAACGTGACTTCACTAGCCAAATATACATTACTTAGGATACTAAGGATGCTTAGGTTATAATGTGACTTCATTGGGATACATTACATGCCTCATTGGAAAATCAGTCTCACTGACTACATAATATGCCTCTCTATTAAAGATACATCACTTCAAAAAAACATAAAGAGTACAAAGGGTTTATCTATTTCACTACAATGCATTAAACTCATCACACATCTTAATTCTGCATCTTCTTTGATATATATTCAATACAACTTTTGAGTGAAAACTCAACACATCAACCGAAGACTCCAAGGTTTTCTTCTGCAGACAAAACACACAGTCATCTCTTATGTAAACTTACAATCAGAACCATTCACATATCAACAGTTCAACATTACTCCTTCAACATCATAATCAGAGCCATTCTTTTACACATTAAAATTATCCTTCAAGTTTAAGTCCCCTGCCACACACAAAACATATTCAAGTTATGAGTATTTTTCATATCATTATGTAGGTATACCTTTGAATAACTCAAAATCCTCATTAGAACAATTAAAGTTGTTATATAGAGCCTTTTATGAATTTTCTTGGCCCATGGTTCATTCCAGAACTAAATAAAGATAGTTTGTGCCATCATCATCCAACTTCCTATCAAATTTTAACCATGCAGTATGACTATTGTCATTTAAAATTTGTTTGAATATAACCTATTGATCATCTTCTTTGTGTGCTCATTAGAACCGTTGATTAAAAAACCTCCAAAAGGTCACTTTAAGTGACTTTTGTGGTAAGAAGTCATCATCAAAACATAAATAAATTTCTCTCTCATCAAAAATTCATAGTTTATAATAAGGCTTTAAGACTTTAAACACTTAGGGTTTTTAGGTTTTTGGTCTTTAAAAATACAAAGCCCTAATTCTTAATCCCATATTGCATATACAAACCCTAAAAATTTTTTCACTATTTTTATGACCCTGACATCCAACTCTGACCAAGTATCAACATCTCTGCTATGATGAAAATTAAACATCACTACTATGATGACAATTAAACATCAAGCACAACATCCCGATGGAATCAACATACACCAATCACCTTATACAACACTTGATAGAATGAATCTCTATCACACTTGCATAACCATCATCATGTTAAGATGGTCAACATTAAAGGTCAATTCACTATACTCAAAATATGCCAATCATGCCATATGCCAACAATCTCCCTTCAATGACAACCTTCCACACCACCAAAAGGTCCTAATGTGAAAAAAATGCAAAACTCAAACATACATTAATGATCATAGATGATCAGCAACATCACATGATCCTATATCGACATCATCAAGACAAGTTCACCAAAATATGAAGTCACCAAAGCATTTAAACAACTCCTGATGAAGACAACCAAACATAACATGAATGAAGACAACCTGATTTGATTACATGACTTGACCACTCCATGAATTAAGGTAACTCATGATGAATACATATTCAAAAGGGTGAGCATGATAGAAAATGAGATAATTTCCCCCCTAAAATATGACTGTTTGGCAATATCCATTTACAACAAATTTAGACATGCCAAATTAATAGTTGATTCAGAGCTTTGAACTATACAAGATTGGTATGCAGTTTCTAATAAATCTTGTATGTTGGATCTGTTTCTAATAGATACTAGAACAATGCCAAGGAAGGAAAGAGAGCTCTAAATGTAGTTCACCATTTGAAGAGTTGAAAAGTTTATTGTGCTAGAAGAAAAAATCAGATGCAGTAAAGATGAAGTGAGTAATATAGTTACCATTTGTGCAACACATTTCTTTTCCTTGAATTGGTTGACAGTCTTATGGCTTCCAGTCGTGCAACTTGTCTCTTGAACCTCGACAATAGAAATATCAATATGAGATGACATATCAATTTTCTTTACAAGTGTTCATTTAATTCTACCAGTTTCCAGCAAGCTTATGAATGATATGTACAAAAGTAATTGTAATTGTTGGGATTCAATATCCTTTTAAAATGGGACTTTTTACTGAACTATTCTATGTTTTCTTAAGGCTGTTGATTGTTGATGAGATGGATTTTCTAATCAGTAGAGATCAATCAGTTCTGTATGATCTCTTCGGGCTTCCTAGTTTCCCAAATTCACAATGTATGCTAATAGGTAAGTTGAACAGGAGTTGGGGAAGCCAATCCTTCATTTTAGTTGTTGCTACAAAATAGTTAGATCTTTTATGAAGTTTCTATGGAATTATTTATAGAATTAATACTTTTCTAATTTTTTCTGCAGGAATTTTGAATGCAATAGACTTGACTGATCGGTTTCTTCCCAAGTTGCAGTCTCTAAACTATACGATCTCTTGGTGTTTCTATCTATTTTTGATAAAAAAACACACATAAATGGAGGGAATTCATAAGTAGTTGGACCTCGATTAACCTACTCAACTCCAATGCATCATGTTACTCTTATAGTAACAAACATCAAAAGTTTAGCTTCAAATTTATCAATCCTTTTAAATAATTTTGATTGTGGAATGTGTAGTTTTCTTATTTCTAAGAATGGATTGTATTAATATTGTAAATTTTATTCATAAAATGTCAAATTTTAAATTGATTCTTTGACAAGGAAATGGTTTAACAATGTCCCACACCTTTGTAGGTAATCAAGTGCATGCTATCATAAACTATGATAGTTAAACACATGATTGCCAACATTAATTAAAGGTTTTCTTCATGAATTATAGTCTATTACCTCTTTTTTATTTTTAGAGGTGTTTTTTTTCTAACACCAACTTTATTATTTAATATATGAATTAGCATGTAAACATCTTGTTATGACAGTTCGTGCCTATTCAAAAGATCAAATACTGAAGATACTTCATCAAAGATTGAACATAATCTATTGTGACTTAAATTCTTGCCTCCTTGTTGTTGGTAGCTGTTCATGTGCATTTTCATTGATGTTTGTAAAAAGTATAATAAATAATGTTATTGTCATGTTGTTTTGGGGAAAATATTTTTAAGCTTCTCTTAGCTTATATATTTATTGTTGGTTTAGGGTCTTCCATTTCAAGATTTTCAACCTCAGACATTGGAGCTTTGTGCAAGGGTGAGTTTTGTTTCCTTTTGGAACAAAAATTTATGTGGAAAGACTTTACCTTTTTGTTGAAACAAAAGAATCTATGTTATAATTGTGGCCTTTTTCACTTAAATGCACATTTCTTTTTCACGTACATGCCAAAACATGTAGCCTAGTTAATTTGAAGCCATACATTCATGAATATGAGTATGTCTTTGAAGTAGATTAAACATGCAGGCTTTGAAGGTATTCAAACTAATCGACTATGAGGGCTTCCATAATATTGACTGAAAAGTGAAATGTTGGGGATACGGATTAGGTTTTGTCATCAAGATATGCATCTAAGACAACAGTGCCTTAGTGATTTCAATTCAAAATCACAACAAAGACACAAACATCTATGCCATAAAGTGGAAGCATACACAAATGATCCCCCATTGATCCTATTGAGGAAAGTGAATGCAAACAAATAAAAGATTCAATGTAAACAGATAACCATGAAAGACAAAACTATGAACACACAGATATACATGGGGAAAACCCTTTCAGGTAAAAAATCCCACCTCCAAAACATTCGGCTCACTTGTATTATTCAGTAACGAAAACGGTTACAATACAGAACCAGAGCTATGCTCTTCAGGAGATTACATCTTGTTCATCTGGAGAAAGAATACTGGCAAGAAAAAACAAAATCATCACACAGTTACAATGTCCTTATGACATACTGTGTAGATTCCCTTCAACTCCTTAGGAATGACTATTTCAGCTAGCCTCTCGACCAACATAGCCCCAAGGACTCATAGGTTCACATCTTACCAGATCCGAGAGTCTAAGTGTTCACTGTTGAGCCGCTCGAACACTCTTCGCCTCTCTCTGTTATCGCTCATTCTCATTTATCGATCTGCACACTAGAAAACATATACTATGTGCCAACCTGTTCAGCCCATCCTTGTCAGCAACGATCATCAGGATAATAAATTATCCACTTGCAAGCTTCGACCATTCCCTGATAACGTGCACCACTTACTGTATGGTCCCATGAGGGGGCTTGGGCTTCTATTTTCATGGATCAAGCAGTCCCATGAAGAAAAAAATTTGTGCTATGGGATTAATTAGAATCTTTTCCAGAAAAATAGGAGCCCCTACCTTTTAGAAATGAATCTTTCAGCGGTGAAATTGAGGTGGGGCTAGAAATTGCCCCTACAACTTAGGAGTTTTTTAGAAAGTTTTTCTGCCACTTGTATATCACTTAAAATTTTAAATTCCTAAAAAAAATTAAAAATGAAAGAATATTTATTTATTTATTAATTTTTACCAAAAATACTCTAGTTTGATCTTTAAATTTTGGAGCTCAAACTTTTAAGTTGAATTGCAAAATTGAATTCATGGGACCACTAGCCTTAAAACATTCCTAAAAAATCTAAGCAACACCCACTGAATTTTTTTAGGAAGCCCCCGTCCATGGGACCATACCCTTAATCTGCAAGCATCGAGCCGTGCAAGATTAAATTTGGTCACAAACATTTTTGTCAACCTCCATTCAATAATGCAGCCCAATCGCACTCAGGAAATAACCATACGACCAATCAGATCATAAAGATCTTCCACATGTCACCATACCATTCGTCGTCGCAGCTCTGACAGTCAGTCAAAATGGTCCAAATTGGTCAACTGTGTTTCGAGCTCATCCGAGCTCTTGCCGCGCTATTGCCGAGTCCATTCGACCCAGTCGCGGTATGGCGGTGAGCTCGCCTAAGCTAACCCAAGACATCATTGTGCTTAGTCTCTTCTTTGCCTTCGACCAACCAGATGTAGTCAACCAACCACATGCCATCTTGTCATTCTCCTGTCGCACTGTCACTGAGTCCAACTCAGTCAAACTCTGCCCCAAGCTCATCCGAGCTCCTATCGCTCTATTGCAGCCCTGACCAACATGCCTCGCGGTATGGTGGTAACTGCCTTGGCAGATCGCTGGTGGTCTTACCACGGCCACCACGGTCAGTCACTTGACTGTCCGCGGTATGGCGGTAACCACCAGCTAGGTCGCTGGCGGTCGTAGGCAGTCTCACTGCACTACCGTGGTGAGAGGACCCACTGCCTGCGGTATGGCGGTAACCACCAGGACAAAAACCACCAAGGCCAAGGCAGACTGCCGCAGTAAAGGTGAAAACATGAAGGAAAACACCAAGTCTTCAAGGGAAAGGCCATAAACGTTGAGGCAAAATTTCCCAACATGAAAACTATCTCATATGCTAAATTACTATGTGAATAGGCCAATGATGAAATGACTTTATAATCTTCTTTTGAAGAGTTCAAAGTTTTTGCCTTTCAATTAAATTCTTTAGTTTGATTCTTTGATTGTTTAAGGTTGAAAAAGGATTTCAATAACCTTATTAGGACTGCTTTTTATGCTGAAATCTGAGTTGATTTATAAAGTGAAGGCTATATCAAATCCCAGTAACTCTATAATGTGTCCTTCACATTGTTGCATTTAGAGTAGTTTTATGAACAATGCCAATAATCATAACAGGTCCAACGTCTCCAGGGTAGAGCTTTGTAATATGATAATTATTTTCAGACATAAGATTTCCACAATCCATATTGACGATAGAATGTTTTTCTAGATTGAACTGCATTAATTAAACTGATGTTAAAAATTAATTTAGTTTAATCTAGAAAAAAATTCTATCATAATGTGAAGCACATAATTTAGATGATGTAAGAATCTACACTTCAACTACGAAGTACAAAATACAAAATTGAGTGCTAGTTGATGCCCTATTTATGAATTGATTGGTTTGACCCTGTTAGCAACTGTATCATTCTAGTAGTTGAGTATCACTCATAGAATTAGCCTCTAAAGCTGGAAATGCTTGGGGCACTAACTCATTTCTTTAAGCATTCACTCAAATACCTGGGGGATTATTATTATTTTTCTTTCTTGAACATAAATATCCTTTTAAGACCTCTCGTAATCTCCTTTGATATGTTGTATTTTCAATCTAGTGCTCAAAATGGCATTCATTCTCCTAAATTTTAAAGGAATATTGGTTTATATGAGCTTTTGTTGTGCATATTTGACAAATTAGCAGTTGTTAATTTCTTTCATGCTTTTGATAAAGGAATGTAGCAAAACAACCTTAATAACATCCCTAGAAAGAGAATGTGTAAAAAAAATTCTTAGAAAGAAATAACATGCATTGAGATCATTTGTTAGATGGTTCATGATACCACACAATGTGACAATATTGATAATTACAAAATTGCTTCTCGTTCAGATTTCAGATTTCATAAGGAGCTTAACAATTGATGTTATATGGTTTTGTGAATGCAAATGTTTATTATAGAAAGATAAAGTCCTGAAATTAACTTTTCCTTAAAAAATGTCCTTGGGTGTTGCAGAAAGTAGCTGTTGCATCAGGGGATATGAGGAAAAGCTCTTCATGTTTGCAAGTCCACTTTCACTGAATCCTATAAGTCCATTTCAGTTGTTACACATTTTAGAAATTGGTTCCAGTTGGATCTAGTGAGCAAAAAATTTGTTTTGTACACAAATGTCTTGACAACAATATCATGGTCATCAATAATTTTGAGACTCAAGGCATTTCACAACATATATAAATTTTTATGCATAATTAGTTCAAGATTTGTGGCATTGTATTGGAAGGTGTCTATTTTTTGAGGTTTCTTGATTTAGATACTTCTAATGGAATTCAATATAAATTTCATGAAACACTTATGGTTAGATGCTGTTGAAATGCTTCAAGCATAATTAGTTGTTCCGGTGTATTCCTCAAATACAATTTCTTATGAAAAGCTGCCTAGCGATCCAAATTTGTCAATTGAGGGAAAGTTAACAAAGCAAGAAATGCATTCCTCATGTATTTGTGTGCCAACTCAATTTGGTTATTCCTTTTCATGAACATGGCATCTTCCAACCACATTTAAGGATTGGAAAAAATACTTTTTTGGTCTGCATAACTTCATTATTTGTGGACTTCTTTTCCCAGGAAAATTATAAATTGTAAGTTACATTGCATTGCATCATTGATAATTGTAGTGGGATATTGGATGAGAATCATTGATACACACAATTGGTAGAGGTTTTTGTGTTTGCAAGGTCAAGGGTGTTTGAAGGTGTTTGGAATTTTATTTTGTTGTCTTTCCATATATATGAAACTGGAAATGAATAAAGCAAGTACTACTTTTGGAGCAGGCCAAAAAGTTCTTGCAAAAGCATTTAAAGTCCAAGGTGAATTGGACATGCTAATGTTAGCTTTAAAATTTTAAAATTTATATAGTATTAGATCATTCTTGTTCACTTTTAATGAAGAAATTCAATTTGATCATACTATATGATATCATGCCTAAAATTATCCTTTTTTCACTGCAACTCTTGGCTATTGTGCAGGTAATTTAGCTATGTATTAAAAAAGATATAATGAGGCAATTGATCTATATACGTTGGCCATATCATTGTCTGGAGATGATGTTGTATATTATTGTAATGGGTATGCATATTCGTCTAAAACATAATTTTTAATTCTCTATATTTTGATCTGACATCATGATGTTTTCCGATATTTGCATTTTATAGGTAGAGTTATATTATATTACTTTTTTAAGAGGTTGAAATTTCTTTTTATATGATTATATTCTTTGATTGAAATGATTTCATGAGAATTTGATTTTTTATGTGTCAGTAGCCCAGATGATACTACATTGCCATCTTTCTATGAGTGTGGATCTATATATAAAATAGTTTGTTCATTGTGTTTATCCTTTGGTGACTGATTTTAAGAGAAAGAAATATAACTCTTCAGCTTCTCTTATTAAATCTGATTGATATCAATGAATGCTGGAATTATTTCTTATCTATGCAAAATATCTCTTCTTATATGTTGTACTTTTAAATTCCTTTTTCATACAACTCTGTGTATGCTGCATAACTATAAACATAACTATAATAATAAAAAATATAATTTTGATATGCAGTACATGTTCAAAAGTGGCATTTTGCAAACTTACATACACCAAGGCTATGTTTAGGTTGTGTCCCGCTATGTAGGGAGTAGTAGTGTTAGCCTGTTTCCTTAGCTTATGGTTGAATGCTTGGATTGATTGTATTTATTGTCTATATTTTGGTAATAATATTGATTATGATGAGCGCAAAATCTTTGAAATTTCTCTTTAGGTAATATGTTTCAGGACTTGGTATACTTTATTTGAAAACCTTTGTTGGAGATGGATTAGATTCAGCCAGTTACATCTGTTGTTATGTTTTAACATCTTATTGTAGGATAATGAGACTTCAGTAACCATGGTTGCTGCTATGGTTACAAGACATCATTATCTCCCTTTGCTTCATGGGCATGACAACATGAGAAAGATAAAGCAAAGCATTTCAGTAAGCATGTAGAGCACAACGGGTTTATAATACTAAATAGAGAATTACTTGTAAACAAGACTGATATTGCACTAACAACTATTTGAAGTAGGCTATCATTTTATTGTATTCGTAAGAAGAGTGGCTCAATTTTTTTTCATAGTAAAGTGAGACAACTATTGTGGACAATACATCATTACTTGGATAGTTGTCAAAAATGTATTTCAATCAGACATCATTAGGTATTTGGGCATTCATTTGAATTTGAATCCTGATTTTCTTACACTATAGTTCCCAATGTTTCTTTGAGTTTTGGGGAAGGGTAAAAATCTTCTAATAAAATTTCACAATGGCCCGGGGGTAGCTATTGAAAAATTATATAAAAAGTTAATATTTGAACATTTACTTACAAAAAATAGTAAAAGAAGTTGCAATGTATGATTTATGTAAACACCATGAGTAAAAGAAGTTGAACTTATAGAAATTTGTACTATTGTATGCCATTTTGCATAGGAGACAAAAAATATTAATGTCTTCACCTATAATACTGGGTTCTCTGGGAATCCTTGCTGAACTTGAGTTGGTTATGGCTGGGTTTTGATTCTAGTTCAGATCCTGCTTGTCTTTGTCCTTGAGCTTAACCATTTGGCCAAGGTACATTTAAGATTTACCTAGGCCAACTAGCTATTCTGGTGCGTGCTCCCTCAACAAACTCAGAGAGAACTTAGGTGAACCCCCAGGGAAGAGAAACCATGAGAATTTAAAAAAAAAAAATTAAAAACCTCTTCTAACACTAAAAGTCCATTTCTAAAGAGTTTGGAGCTTGGTTACTAGTGGTAAAATTATGAAAATTGTGTGCATTGATGGGTCCTAGAAATATATATTGTTGTACACTCTTTTCATATCTCTAAGCACTATTGTATCATGAAAACCCTCTTATGAAACACATTTCCACCAATCTAACACAATTAAATCTATGAAATGATTTCTATTTTATATTATAATTTTATGGATGAATTGATTGATTTTAAATAGAGTAAGATAGGATGGATGGATAATATCTAATTGGTTTTTTTAATTCATTAGTTAATTTATAGTTTAATATAGTTTTGAAATCCATTCTAACATCTCTCTATTTGGCAAAAAATTAAATTAATTTGGTGGACATATCAAACATTTTTCTATTGAAATGATTGGTTTGACAATAATGTTGTGCAATTACCAACTTCTAATTGTAAAGTTCCTATCAACATAAATTTTCTTTAAAGTTGATTTAATTAGAATAAAAAATATTACAAGTTATTACTAGAAGCTTTTTCAATTTTTGCTAAATGGAATGTAGAGATCTCATGTCTTTAATAGATTCTCTTTCTGAATTTTGCTCACTTTGTTTGTTTGTAGTTCAATTATTCAACTAAGTTGTTGGGAACTACATTTGAACTTCCATTCCCTATGGATAGAAATTTAAGCTTAGAAACTCAAGTTATGCTAAACCATGCATCGACATCGATGTCTGGTCCAAATAATAGTAAATCTACACATGATTCTCAATCTAAGAGCAACTCTGAGGTATTCTCTTGGACAATAAATAAGTTATGTTCTTGAATTGTATTTATTATTGAGGTTGTATTTATATTTGAAACAACATATATTTTAAGTTCTTTCTGTCAAGTTTGTAAGATCTTTGTCTGATTCATGCCTTCTTGATTTGTGCTCATAGCTAATAATCAAAGATTATTTTGTCATTGTTGTATGAAGCTTCTAATTGTGAAAGTCCAAAATTAGGGAATGTGGGGAAATGGGGACCTTTAGGAAATGTATGCTAGGAAGGGATATATTGAAAGCATGAAATCAAGAAACTTGGGGAAATGGGGACTTGAGCAACTTGAGCACCAAGGTAAAGTCAAGTCCCAAAGTTGAAAATTAGGGAACTTACGATAATGGTGACTTTGAGAAAGGGTTTGTGGTGAAGGGAAATCCCGAAAGCCTAAAAACCAAGGATATAATGGGGCGATAACATGCTTAACCATATGCTTGTTCATGGTCTCGTCTTGCTAAAAGTAATTGAACTTTTCCAACCCAAGTCGATGGCTCGAGATTATCAATTCTAGAAGCCTTGTTATAGTAAAATGTGGCATGAACAAGTTGTTCTTCCTTCTCTGAATGCTTTGTCTTAATCTTACCAACATTGCTATAGTATGCACCAAGGGAATTTGAAATGGAAATTTTTTCATACCTCACATTAGCATAGTACTCATCAATTTCTGGACTAGCACCTTCTTCCAGTATTTGTCAAAACTCCTCAAATTTTCCTTGCTTGAAATATTCTCTTGCTATGATTAGCCATAAATCAAGAGGAGCTTGCTCTGCTTTCAGGATGTCAATAATGTTAGTGGCATCTCTTGGTAGTTGATCTAAAGTTGTTTATAGCCTGGAATAGAGCCCTGAGTGAAGAGGTATCTCTGAAAGTTCATGAAGGGATGGCTACTAGGAATTTGAACGGTTAGTCAAGAAATGGTACAAAGATATAAGGGCAAGCCTTGATGGTTGCTTGTTTTGGTTGGTTTAGGATTCCTAAAGGGTGGTAAGGTCTTGAGAAGTCTAGTTTGGGCTTGAAGGGTTTAAAACCTTGTAACACCCCTTCATTTTGATTCTTGTTCAAATTGTTTTATGCTATGTTTGGTTGCAGTTACTTTGATACTGGATATATTTTGTTATAATGTTTTGATTGCTACTATTGAGTGACAAATATTATTGTGGGATGTAATTATCTGATTATTGTTTCACTTGCATTATGGATTAATGATGTTGTAGAGTTAACATGAGATGTTATTATGAGATTACTGGATTATGATGAAAGTGTCAGTTTCGATGAGTGTATTGGTGAAGAGGATGGTTTGCATCACTCGCTTGCGAGCGCCCTGCGAATCCGTAATTCCTTCTTCACGGTGTGTATTATATGTTGGATATATTGTATGATGTTGTTTACTTGGTTGCATGATTGCAGGTACATGACATTGACTCCACCTGGCTTCATAGGTTTGAGCGTGTCGATCCAACGGTTAAGTTGAACAGGAGATAGTAGCTAGGTAACATGTGTCAAGTCTATACCCTAGCCTTAGTGTGTCATCAGTTGTGTGTGTTGAGTCATTGTCTGTCTTGCTTTGATGTTATTTAATTCTGAAGCATTCTTGATGAGAAATAGATATTTAGAATAATTGCATTTAAATCATGTTGATGATTATTTAATTTAAATAATGCAATGTGGATAAAAGTTTATACTTAAAATTAATTAATTATATTTAGTTTATTTAATTAATTAAATTTGATCCAAGGGGTTGAATTTAGTTATTAAATAATTAAATTAATTAATTAAACGTGATGCAAGAGAATGAAAAGAAATAAAAGAATTAGAATTAATTTTGGAATTTAATTCCAACGTGTGAGAATTAAATTAGAAATTGTAATTAAATGTTTATTTGGAAAATTGGTTGCAACTTTGGAAATTAATTTATTATTTGAAATTTCATTTTAAATTGAAAGTGGGTTTTGAAAAGTGAAATTGAAATTGAAATTAAAATTGAAATTGAAAGTGAAATTGAAATTGAAAAATTGAAATTGAAATTGAAATATCTAATTTGCATGTAATGTGAATTAGGGTTGTAAATATTGAAATTGAAATTGAAATTGAAATATCTAATTTGCATGTAATATGAATTAGGGTTGAATTAGGTATTTTTGATTTATAAGAATATATGTTTTTAATTTTAGGGGAAGGGAGTTTTTAGAAAAATACATTTTTACAGCAGGAAAGAAACTTTGGAAAATTTGCACAAGGGTTTGAAGAAAGTTTGATTGTAGAATTGATTGAAGGAAAGATTGTTTGCATTTGTTGGATTTTGGATTGGATTCATTGGAGGATTGAAGAAAATTCAGGAAATCTTTGGAAGAGGCTTGCATCAGAAATTCATCTCTTCTTGTAGCTTCTTGTACCAGGTTTTCCTCTTTGTGTTTTATTGTTCTTGATTGTTTTCTTTAAAATAGTAATGATTAAAGATTTGTTTGTTAAATCTGTTTTAGAAAATAAATTTGATATTAGAAGAAAAAAATTAAACAAATTTACAGCCTTTGCTTGTGAAAATTCTTGAGTGAAAATTGTGAAAACCTTAGTTGAATTTAAATTATTTGGAGAAATTGATTTTATTGTTATTGAAATTAAACATAGAGATTGAACAAGGCATTTAGAATATTTTTTAGAAAATGAAACCCTCTGTTATTATTAAAAAACGGATTTTAAAATCTGCAGTATAGTTATATTTTCATGGTAAAATGGTCTGATTGCGTCGCCTATAACTTCACTTTCACAAACTGGGTTTTTAGGAAATTTAAAGGGTTTTTGCATTTTGAAATGTTCTTACTCCTGTCCAAAAATGGGAAATACCCAGATCGTATTTTTTGAGTTATGCTTAAAACATGAGACTACTGTTAAATTATTTTCCTATGGCTGTTCTGAAAATAAAATAATAATAAATTGATATTTATAAATATTAATATTTTAGGTATTGTTATTATAATATTAAAATATTATCTAATAATATTTTATATTATAATTTATAATATTAAAGTATTATATTTATTTATATTATTTTAAATAAAATTTGTATATTTGATTAGTGGAATTAATATTATAAACGTATGGGGAAATTATTGTTTATTTTAAAATGGCATGTTAAAGTTTAATTGAAGGAGTTAAATATTTGATTTAGATAATGCATAATTTAAAATTTAGTTGTGAAATTTAAATTCATGTGTGAAAGGTCCACTTATTAATTTGATTTAATTGGATAAATATATATTTATATTTTGGAAAATTAGTGATAAGGGATATTTTATTTTGAATTAAACAATTTAATATTCTGTAAAGAATAGAAGAAATGTTAATGATTAAATATATTTAAATATATTAATTTATATTTAGTAGATATATAGTGAAAGTATATATCCATTTGAAAGAATAAATAATATTTTATCTTATTTTATTCTGTTGTTTGCAAATTGGGTATTATTAGTGTTTTAAAAGAGATAATTAGTATGTGTAGAAAATGTATAGAGAAAGATATTTTTTTAATAGAAATAATTACTTGATTTAAAAAGGAAATGGTTATTTTGTTAATATGATTGAAAAAAATATATTGAGATGTATATATATATCCATGAGTATTTTCAATCAGTATTTACCTTGTTTTAATTGAGTGCGTGTAATTTAGCTTTGCATGAAGAATTTAAATGATAAATTTTGAATGTATGGTCAAAATTGATAAGGAAAAGGATATTTAAATATATTGAAGAATTATAAAAATATTTATATTTAAATGTTTGTTTTATTTAATGAGATTTAATTAGAAACAATATGAATGCGTGGCCAAATAGACAAGCCAAAAGATATTTTTATACATTGATGAAATTGCATGTTTTTAAATGGATGGTTGATGAGACATAGACTCCGGATAGAAAACTAGAAAAGATTATTTGCAATAGTGTTAGGTTGCATTAGAAGTAAATTTAGGAACTATCTTTATTGAAAAAGACAAATAGTTATTATGTTTTATTTCCATAGAACAAATTAATCGTTGTGATTGGAATATTAAAGAATCTATATAATTGAGTTTATTAATATATATGTTTGGTGTATATATAATATGGAGCATGTAAAATATGTTAAGGGTAAATTCATTATCGTATTTTATTTTAATGAGATGCATGCAATGTATTATTGAATAGAGATTTAAAAATTGGATTGATTAGTGTATATGGAAAATGGATAGAGAAACAATATGTTATTATATAAAGTGATTGAATGTTTTAAATAGAAAATTGAATGAGATGTAAGATTTGGTTAGGAAATGGAAAAATTTTACTTGCATGGATTTGTGTCGATTTAAAAGTAAATTAAGAAGTTGTTTTATTGATGAGGCAATCAATTATGTTATTTATTAATTTCTATTTAGATTAATTGAATCATTGTGATTGGATTATGAAAGAGATATGGATTTAGTATATCCAAAAGTAGTATCTTCCTCATACTTATCTTAAAAGATTTAATTCTTTATATTCAGTAAAGGGAAGTAAGTTTAATTGTTTTAGATTTCCAATAATGAAAAGAAAAATAGGAGTTATGATTATTTTAGATGATCTAGTTATCGTGTCTTTGGCTTTGTCAACACTACCTATTGAATGAGTATGGATTTAGGAAATCCAAATATT